>OY757237.1:24767745-25392745 GCA_963583995.1 Xylota segnis
TTGTTTTTTTTTCTCATGAATAATGCCAGCAGAGTATTTTAAATATTTGATTGGTGATATATTGATGGAAGTAGAAAGTAAAATATTAAATGTTTTCTTCCCTAATTTCGGTATTTTTTGACCTGAAATTGATTTCCTAGTAATGTTGTCTATATTATGGAAATTCTACGTCAATTCTGGACTATAAGCTAAGCGTTATCTAGGTAAGCGTTATGTTAAAAACTGAATTTGTGATGATGCTAGTGACTGTCCAGAGATTTTTGTAGTTCAAATTAAATTTTCTGTATAAATTAACTTGACATGTCGAAATACGTCACAGTTTCAATTGATTCTCAGGATATTTATTAGTTTCTTCTATAATTGTTTATATTAATTTTAATTTTGAAACGTAGTCAGGGGCCTTATTTTGTATTCCGTTTCTATAGCAAATGTACTCGAAAACTGGCATTTTCTACAGAAAACGCCTCAATCCGAATTCGGAAAATAAACGTAAAACCAGCTCTTCTTAGGAAATTTGGAATTCTGTATTTCGAAAACGCTTGCCAAAATTATCTCCTTTTGTTATCGGATCTATGATTTTTAGAATAATTTTAACACAAAATATAAGCATTTTATAATCGAATGTATATTCAAAACCCAAATGCCGACAGACTAAACCCGTAGTATTCGAAGCCTTGGTGCAATTTGTGTTTCCAGGCCATTCCATTTCGAAAATTCCATTATCTTCGAAAAATTGTGAACAGATTAGTAAAAAATATCTTTTTCGCCGTATGACAAGGTGCGTGATCCTGTTGAAAAACAAAATCTTCATTCACTGGAAACAGCTCTGCGATGGTTCGAAATAGGGAGTTCCTTAATATGTCCATAGACATGGCCTTCAATGAACTTCAGTCTTCCTAATTCCGGACCAGAAAAGCAGGACTGTGGCCAGGACTGTATATGTATCAAAACAACTTTGGGTTAGACTGCCTTCTGTAATTGTGGCTCTATTGCATATTGTGCAGGCTTATAGCTAGGCTTCCTTCGACACCCGAAAGTTTTTCACAAAGCTGTGTTATACAACATATTCGAAATAGCGTTTGAATGGATCAAATAGTGAATAAAATCTCTTTCTTCTCATGGCTCAGTTCCATAATGTTGGAATGATACCCTCTGTTCGATATTTTCCAATGGTCCTTCGTTATCCTCAAACCAAATAGCAACACTGTCCATTAGAACGAATTCACCAAGCAATTTTAGTAATGTTTTCTAGTTGTTTTGACAACCTGGCTTTCGGAAATGTTTTGCGAAATTACGAATTCACTTTAGAATCAGATTTCATTTTCATATTGCAGTCCGAATCCGAAAGGAATACAAAATAAGGCCAGCGACTTTGTACAAGTTAGCGTCATGAATTGCCGAATGCTTCTGTATTTATGTACATACATCTGGCTATATTTGGATTACATTACTTTCTATAACTAAAATTTGGATCAGAGGTGCATATGTATTTAGAAATTAACTAAGGTTCAAACATTGTCATAGACATATGCAAATCAAACCCAATTCTCACCGAAATGGGAGGCTGTAACCAATTAGAGAAGCGGCATATAGTTAAGTTCTCGAAAAGCAAAAGCACATCCATAGCAATTTATTTAAACACTCACGAATCATGTCCATCCTTGGTTCAAGTCCTTCCACAAAAGTCCCAAGCCTGTTTTGTCAATAATAATACATTAAAACTCCATTGACTTGACAGAACCAGCTCTCTCGTTTAAATCGTAAAAAAAATGGACCAATGCATCCACCAGCCCGAAGACCACACTAAAAAGTACATTTTTGAAGGTAAAATGATTTTTCTTAAATTATTCGACCACAGTTTTGTTTACTCAATGATTTCTGGTTGACAATTATTTACAATAAAAAAGTTTTGCGACATGTATTTTATTAGGATCGCCTACTTGACAAATATCAAAGGTAACATACAAGGAAGGTAGCTTTTAGAAATCATTCACTATTGACATTTACATACTTATGCGTGACTTTTGAAAAACAATTGCAAATGATCTCCTTTTACACGTTTTCTTGCAAATGTTCGTTTGATCGTGTTTGGAAGCATTCCTCTTTGTTTTATGTATAATGATCGTGGTTTAGACCGTGGTTCTTCTTAGGAATAATTTTTGAAAATCCGTCTTGAACGGTTGGTGTAATACATGGCATAATTTTTGTATTGAATTACTACGAAAACCAAAAGGGTTTCAGGATACTATATGCAAAATTCAACTAAAAACTATGTTTTCACGATTTCATGTAAAATAGTGAAGTTATGAAAAAGTTTACCGTTGGATTGGTTCTCAAAACGACTGATTGAAATGTCGTTTTCTTAACTCAAAATTGAAGGCCCAAAAAGTGGTTACATAAACACAGAATGACGAATGGTCTTGGGTAAATTGTTTCCCCAATCAATGCTGACAACAGATATATTATATACTTTATAGGGTCTATCTCGATTTTTACTCTATGTTACAAGCGATATGTATGGTTTAAGGAACAGAAGATATGTAAGTAAAATGTAATCAAAATTGCAACGTTTTCAGACTTTGCGAGGAAAAACGGAAGATAGAAAGAATAGTAGAATTGCGTATCGGATACGTACCTGTATATTTTTTTGTAATCACGCAAAAGAACAGTATGCATGTATATGTAAATACAGGATAGCCTTGTCCCAATATTTCCTTTCAATAGACAATTATTTGAACTATTGATTCATGAACATAATTACTGGAGAACAGTATGTTTGATATTGTTTTCTAATACATATGTACATAATTGTTAAAAGCAATAAAAATCTAAGTATTTATATATTTTATTTAAAAGAAAAAAACATCTAGGCCCGACTTTTGAAAGACCTCAACTAGTCTTCACACCAAGCAATTTTTTTTGGAAAATTCACTGACGTATCTTTTACCAGATCACCGTCAAATGACGAACGATTTTCCGCAAGCCAAGTGATGTTTTGTCAGTATTTGACATTGGTTTGTTCATAAAGTCAATGCTTGACTGATATACATACGTATACCCTTCCACCAACATGTCAATGTCTTATGACTCTGTCGTATGTACAATTATATTCAACAAGATTGAACCTAACATACACAAATGAATAACTTCAAACTTTTCTTGGACACACATCTTAAAGCTGTAGAAACAGTTTTCTTATCCTTGTACATATACTATGATGCATATAGTGAGGTATGTTTTGGTTTCATTCGATTTGATCATACGTACACATACTTAAGTATCATAAGGTGCATATAGCTGATTGTAATAAGCCCTGTTGTTGCCCTGGTCACCGATTTTTTGTTGGTTTTATACATGATATGGTTCCATGAGGTACACCAATAGTGATCTAATGAATGGTTCCTTCTTCTTACAGACACTTCATGAACATGCAAATCTATTGCACATAATGCTGTTAATATGGTTACTCTCTTAGTTCCTAGATTTCTGAAGCTTCTTTGCTACTTTTAGCCAAGTAATCCTTTGTTAGTTAAATCCTTCAAAAATACGATGCAACTCAAAGACAAATGTCCCCTCACGTCATCTGTCATCAACGAATGGCTAAGTGCCATTTCACTGACATTTGACTATTTGGGCGCATTTCATCCTGGAGGAGGTCGTCGACCTTTACCTTTTGCTCAATGATGCCGACACACTCACAGTCAATGGAGGTCGCTGCCGAACCCTGTTTACTGACTATTTTTGGAATAAATTAGAAGACGCAGTTCGCCAAACAACCAACTTATTGGAATGTCAAACACATACATAAAAAGTGTATTAGAACAGATTTATTCTCATACCACTGACCCATCTATAGTTCACTATTCCATCTCCGTTCAAAATGCTAACACAAAACTTTATAAGCAAAAGATCAACCTTAACGATTCGAACTTCAGTATTGTGCCATCAATTCTAAAACATCAACCATCATCTCATCACCATCTAACATCATCTCGATGGTTAAACTTAGAAAAATTCCATTAAATCTGAAGTGGTTTACCCACAAATATCAACATCATTGGGTTAAGTTAAACGTTCGTTCTATTTTGTCAATTTCAAGAGATTTCATCTCAGAAAAGAAAAACTACCCAACGACGACAACCAACAAAAAGTTTTCCAAAGAAAAGATACAAAATGGTTCTCGTAGCTACCTCACCCAAACACAATGCTTTGCATGACTTCCCAGGGTATCCCAACAGAGCTATAAAAGGAAAAACCCGAACACAAAATTGCCATTCGAAGCGGATCAACCGAGAGATGTCGAATGCAAAACTCAAAAACTTTTCCTCAAATATTTCGAAAAGAGAAAAAAATCATGGATGGTGGTCTACTGCTCCCTGCAGGGGGGGGCAGCCATTAAAATCCATAAAAGTCCACTTAATCTAATTCACGTCCTTCATCATGGCTACAGCTACAGCTACAACTACATGGAATATTCCTCGCGTGGAAGAATTTTCTTTATCTCATGCCCGGCATCGAAAACACAAAGAGTCCTGACTGTCTCCAACGTCGATTGATTAGATTACCTTTTGTAAGTACACGTCAGGTTGATCTATCAACGTGTTGTGGAAATTTGTCGATGGAACTCAAAGATGTGATTGAATGCTGTGGGGGTGTTCCCAACACCCACATTCCTGTTCAAGTCTAGACAGTAAGTATGTATGGGCGGGTTGATCGCCCCTCTGTTCGGCACATTAATGATGGCTAATTCACTTTAAAGACTTTTGGCATCCATTATGAATGCAATTGGACTCATTAATTACTACCTTTGGCCTACATAAACAGTATCGACATGAACTGCCCATGAGCCCCTCTGGGGACAAAGAAAACCTACATAATTGGTATTTTCTTCTTACCTGGGTATGAGCGGTTTCGGCGTATTTTTCCCAGGCAGTTACTTCGATTGATTGGAATAGATAAATGGAATGGAATTTGTTTGCCCACATAAAGCGGCAGAGAGAGTTTCAGTTGTCGCTGTTAATGGCTGATGGTTTGGTTAAAGTGGTTTAGCTGAAGGGTGGGTGACAAGCCGTAAGAAACGCAGTCAATCAACCCTCATGTTTTAGTTGGAGAAATGAATAATTAAATTTAATTCAGTTGAACATGTAAGTGACTTTCAATCGGGGTGAGTGCAATTATTCATTATAGAGGGCAAGGGCTCACTATGCCATATGCCCTAAATTTTGGTGGGACATTTCTAGGGTATTTCTTGTGATATAGCCTTATTAACTGTCAGTAGAATCAGTGGGTTGAAATGTTATATACTACAGCCAGTTCTCAGTGTGATAAGGAGATCCATTGACAGACTATATAACTTTAAGGTTTTAATAGAGACCTACAGGGTGATCAGGTAAAAATGATAGAAAAACAAATTTAAATAAGAGAGCACCGGTCGGTGTGAGATATAACATTGTTTCTAGCTCCAGTTTGAAGCCACTTTCTTTGCAGTATGTGTGGAATAGCACGTCATTCAAATGGCTGCCTTTGCTTTGCAGGCAGTGCTTCAAGTGGTCGGTGCAAGTGGTGTCAACGTTCGCCGTGAGATCACATAGTTCCCAAATTTCTCCTTCACATCTTCGAGCTTTGTGTCGCTTCTGTGGCATGAAGAGCTATATTGTTAAAACTGCAGGTCCAATATGTCGATGCTGTCAAGCTGTGGCCACAGAAAGTCGGTTAGCATCTGTCTATATCGGAGACCATTGACGGTAATGGTGTCTCCTTCCTGATTTAGAAAGAAATAAGGTCCGATGAGGCCGCTATGCCACAAACAGCTCCAAACAGTCAATCTTTGTGGATGCATTGGTGCTTCAATAATGCCCAATCTACTTGTTGACATAGCTGCTGAGCTAAAAATGAGACTCCGACATGATTTTTTGGCCAAAATCCTGATCTCCGGCCAACATTTCCTGCGCCTAATTAGCAAGCTCACGGCGTTTGGGTTCAATCTATACGGTTGTGGGCCCAAATCCAATCGCAAAATAACGCAGGTTGACTCTCTGGCAATGCCCAATTCAGCTAATCCGCGCCGATTCGACTTTTCTGGGTCTTTTTCGATAGTGGCTGCTAGGGTGGCTATGTTTTCCTCTGTCTGGTTGGTGGCTTAAGATCCAAAAGAGTGTACTAACGCTCAAACCTGTCCACGGTGCGACAAATTGCCTGCACACTGAAGCTATGATGACGACCTACCCCACGACCTACCCCATGTACATACCACGTGCCCGAAATAATATTCATACATTAATTGACTTATTAGTCACAGTATAGTCATATACCTTCTGTTGGAAAACCATCACTTAAATCTCTGTCAGTACTCTTACTCACTTTGCCTTGACATCAACAGACCTAGATATCACTTTAAGAAAATAAAGAGGAATATACCTTATGTATTGAGAAATGAAGCTTCTAAGCCCTCTACTAAGCCCCGTACAGATGTCCTTTCCAATTTATGCCCTCATTTACCAATAATCCATCCCGAACCTTTCCGTCACATTAAGTGAACTTCTGTGTTATCCTGGTTAACCTGCTCCCCCTCTAACAAACTGTCAAAGGGAATTTTCAAAATCTTAATTCAGTCATTCAAAGACGTTCATCAGCATTGGTTTTTGTGAGCACCAGCGCTACAACAGAATAAGATTTACGGCAGGTCGAAACCATTGCCATTTCCACTAACTCAACTCGGTATTTTTCAGGCTCATAAAACACGTCAATTGCCGACAGCAGGCAGAAGCAAACACTGCCATGCTCCGTGAAATTCGTTAAAAGCTCTACCTATCCCAACCACTTCCTCAGCAACCCACATTTATGGTTTCACGTGGCAACAGGACCTTCTCAAAAAAATAAAAAAAATAAAAAATAAAATAAGCCATTGTTATTGGCCGTTTGACCCATAAACCGTTTCTCAAACATCACTTCGTCCGCACCCATTGAAAACAAAAAATATTTGTTTATTAATTTCCCAAAGTGATTCAATCGTGCCTCTGACGGCTGTAGAATCAAATTCCTACTTCCTTTTCATTTATTTTTTTTTTTTTGGAAATCCCGTATCCGTGTGCGTCCAATGAAGAGGGACATCTACCCCAAGAATGTCTACAGTGAGGAGGTGAAGGACACCACATAATTTAAACCCTCAATGTCAGATAAAGGATCCCATTGTTCCTTTGCCATACTGCCTGTGTTTTTCGTTCGTATATGAGGTATGAGATTTGAAAGGATAGAACAGGATAAGAATATTTATTTATTGCTAGAATACTCTCTCATCAATTTGGAGCAACAATCCTGAACACAAAGAACCTACTTAATTTCCTTTGAGCATCCGAGCACATTAGCACGAAACTACTTGACACAAGAGATGTGTGTTCCAGCAAAAATTGCTTCCTCCTTCGAGTTGCGCCTTGATGGGCTTCCATTGGCAGTCGATTAATTTCTTCCGGGAAGGAATAACTTTGGCAAGTTTTCCAATAACCTGTTCGAAGTGTTTTTGTTTTTGGACAGGTTTCTCGGAAACACATATGTGTGTGGGCGCGCTGTTCCACCAGGTGGGGGAAAATCAATTGTGTGTGTGTGTTGAGAGTCAAAAGCGGAAAATAATCCCAAACACCTGCTGGAGGTGATGAAAAGCTACTGAGCGTTCATTATCAGATTAAATGGTGATTATTATTTTTCTTTTCTTCCCCGATGGTGTTTGGTATTGGAAAATTGCTGGGAGATACATAGCTAACAGTCACATGAAGTTGGCTATGATATTACTCAGGTAGCAGGTGTTGTCACAAATTGTTTTAGCCATTTGAACACACATAAGGATTTGAGATGAAAAACGTATTCAATTCAAAATCTTTAAAGCCACCTATGTTCAGACGACTGTCAGATTTACAAATATTGTCAGGTGTACACATATGTTGGGAATAGTTGGTTGATTTTGACAGACGACTCATCTGCCAATTGTCAGACAATGTTTTAGCTTACAATATCGTCAGTTCACAAGATTGGCAGATATAATTTGTTCGGGAAAAATTTGCAGATTCACTGATCCAATGAGTGTTCACAGGATTGGCAAATACCAGTGAATTCTCTGTCAATTGGTGGTCTGTCAGTTGTCTGACACTTACAAAATTGACAGATGAAAATAGGTAGTTCACACGGTTGTCAGAATGGGACACATTTTTCCAGCAATCGTATGAACATAGTTTAACTGAATTTCGTATGAATTTCAGTCGGATTCGCATACCATCTCTAGGGTGGGGATGGAGTCAGTCCGATCATGACTTAATTTATAAGCGCCAGCTAAGACTGTGCCATCCATCTGGGATGGGCTCCTTGATTTTACAGGGGAATCAGTCATAGTGCAGGGTTGACCAAATATAAGTTTCTCTTTAAAAAATGCAATAAAATGACCAAAATTCAATTTTTTTTCCATGTATTATAACTTTATTAGTAAAAGCAAACATTCCCATTAATTATGGAATACAACGTCGTTCAAGTGGCTGCCTAGGCTGGCTTTGCAGTAGCGCATTCTGTCACTCCAATTTTCCAAGACCTTGTTTATGGTTTCGGGCCGTAGATCATGGAATGCTTGGATGATATTGGCCTTAACTACTTGAATTGTTTCCGGATTGTTGACATAACATCTGTCCTTCACGGTTCCTCACAATAAAAAAGTCCAAAGGGTTAAATCGCAGCTCCGGGGCGGCCTATTGACATCGCCAAGACGGCTGATAACATGATTTGGGAATTTGGTACGCAAAAGATCGATTGTAGCATGGTGCGCCATCCTGCATGAATCAGAGGTCGTTCAAATTCATGTCTTCAATTTCAGTTAAAAAAAAGTCGGTTAGCATGGCTCTGAACGCATACCGTTGACCGAAACGCTGTTCTCAGCTTCATTTAAACAAAAAAAATAGCCCATGGATGCATCGGCTTCTCGACAATAACGTGCGGCTTTTCCGAGCCCCAGATGCGGAAATTTTGTTTGGCAACGTAGCCGCGAAGGAGATGAAAATCCGCCTCGTCAGAGAGATGATTTTTCGCCCAAAATCGTTGTCCAATTCAAGCTGCTCTAAAGCCCGAACTGCGAAGCGATAACGAAGCGGATGGTCGTGCGCCTTCAATTGCTGAGTAAATTGAACCTTGTAAGTGAATCATCTGAGATTTTTGTCCAGAATTGATGTTCGTCGATTGAGTCTCACACTCTCGGCTATAGCAGCCATATTCTCGTTTGTGCGCACCGTACTACGACGGGGACCATGAATATTGTCCACTAGTATACCAGAATCACGAACTTTTTGCACAAACCTACGTACAGCAGGAGACGAAGATTCGGTTTGTAGGGAAGGGGATGGACGAATTCTGTATTCCATCTGCTCGGGAAGAGTCCAGAAGAGTAGAAAAGTTTATGACACCTTTTCGCAATCAAGGGAGAGATACAACCTTGACCAGCGGATCATCATTGTAAGCTCAAGTCTAGCCGAGTCTTGGAAAAATAGAAAATTTTTGCACCGAAAAATGTACGAAAGAATATGTTACGCATACGCCACCGAACCCAAATACTAAAATTTCGGTTGTACCCTCTCATGGCTGTGCATCGGTAGCATAAAGTACTCTCGAAAGTAGATTTGATTCATAGAACGCTTACTACAGTCAAGTATAGGGAGAGGCATAGCACAATCTGTGAGTGTGGAGTTGGCAGCAAAAAAGTGTGCAACCAGGTTGGTCTTGTCTAAAGGACGGGAGTGTCATGTTGTATGACCATTGGGATGGAGGACTAGGCACAGTTTTTTATATTATCGAAGAATATCTAAAAATTTCTGGGAGAACTTCACAAGGGAGAATATCACTTCTGGTTCGTTTAAATTTTTCGCGATTTTCCTCAGTTGGCTCGGCCTTATAAGACCAAAAACTTTATTCTTTCCAGTCGATGGCCTCTATACAGCTCGTGGCATAGTTTGTGTTTACCTTTGACTTTACATTATCTCGTAAAAGAAGGAAGCTATCTGGTTTAGTGGTTGACTTCCGAAATTTGTCTCCTGGTAACTATAACTTCACAAACCTTGCTCTTAATCACCATCCCTGAAAATCCATAACCATTGCCCGCTTTTCAATTCAACAAACTAATACAATCAAATTCAAACTTTATTGCTCTTTCCAGGATCAACTACAGGGTTCAACAGCAACTGTCATCCTTTAAAATGACCAAAAGTTCTTCTGTACAAGTGTCGCCGCCAGTTCTTCAAGTATCAGGTCAATGGAATGATAACGAGGTTCCAATTATTGAAGTCGCATCGTTCAAGCATAACGATGAGTTTCAAGTGTTTCCCAAACACAGCAACACCAGTAGCGCCATCAACAAAAACACTAGCAACGCCATCGACGCGAACATCATTATGACAGCAGACATCAAGCTAAACAAGTCCCGCCCAGCAACACCAGTAGAACAACTCTACAACAGCACTGAGGATTAATTCACTAAAATTTGCACACCGTGACTCTTCCAGCCAAACACAAGGACGAGAAGGACGAGACCCAAAATTATTTTGTCTTAATTTCAAACTACCCTACCATCCCCCCCATTACCCAACTCTAAGTGGCGAAGGCAAACAAACATTCAACGACGACAGCATAAACTGTAAACACCCTCTTCCTTCGAACAGGATTATCATAGCGAATCCCCCTAATTAAAAGCCTCGAAATCCCTAACAAGAAGATTGAGTTAAAATTGTAGCCAGGATACTTTTTTTTTAATTTTTTTTTTAAAATTCTTATTTTTGTATCTTGTTCGTCCTCACCCTTTTGCGCGGGAAAGAAACTATGATAACACGACTGTACACAACCGAGGAAGACCCCAACTTGTGTTCAATTATTTGGGGTGCAAACTTGTCGCGCGACGATGAGATCGATGTCACCAGCATTAGCGAGGATGTGCCCACTGCCAATGGAGTAAGTTTCCAATGCCCGAAGGAAGGGAAATTCTTTAACTACATACACACACACACACGCATGTGGAGTGATGCCCAAGGAATTTCCTTTCTTTTTGACATCGTTCTCATATCCTGATGGGAAATTAATGCAAACGTACTTCCTTTTTTTGTCGTCGTTTCTTGAAGATAAAAATATCCTTATTCTCATTGCAGAGCCGAGAGGATCCCAGAACTGAAGCCCTACGAGAACTATCATATGGAATCATTCTACCCATCATCTGTGCTCTGGGGATTATTGGCAATGTCCTCAATCTTATCGTCCTGACAAGAAGGAATATGCGAGGGACGGCATACATCTATATGCGAGGTATGTGCACTTTGTGTGTGGGTGGCTGAATATGTCAGACGTAATGATTTCTCGCATCGGGTGTAACCACGGCGGCGGGTGGATATGGTTTTCATGGGGAAAACAATGTTTTTCAATTTTCTATTGTTTTCCTCCTTTTTTTTTGTATTGGTGCTCTCGTTTGAGGTTTTCTTTTCTGACTGACAGAGGCAAACATCAAGATGTCAGAAGGAATCTTCCTCTTAGTGTGTGTGTTCGTGTGGAATGTGTTAAATGGAAAATTGTACTTAGGCGTGTTTTGGAAGAAGTCCTCATGGTTATATGGAAAGGGAATGCAAAGAGTGGGCGTACTTAAGGGATCTCCTAGTTCGAATATAGCACTTCTTTGAATATAAATTTATTGGTGTACTTACTTTCATAAATAGGGATATGAGAGTACGTAGATACTCCGAGATGGGTACCATTTTTTGCTCATATGTTATCGTTGAACTGAATGGCTTTTACTTCTTAAAAGTGTAGTCTTAGAATCCCTTTAAGACCGCGGTCTAGTTGGATTGCGTGTACTTACAGTCTAGAATATAATATATCTAGAACGATTAGAACGAAGAGTCTCTGCCTATGACACGGCTGCCTTCCACTCGCTTGGATCCCGGGCACGCTGGTTCCAGTTGTTCAGACCAACCGTTTTGGCTTCTGCGATTGCTTGATCCTTAAAATGGAGGTTCGATCTTCTATGTCGTCTTGAAACCCGGGGCTATGATTCGCAGATCCTCTTTGCGTACGTAGGATAGGATCTTATATGCAATATTAAACAGGGATAGGTTCTTGAAGATGGGGCATATAGATAGGTGCAAATCCAGTCATCGGACATGCCTTCATCCAGCTATACTTGGTTGATGATTTGATGCTGGCACCCTGACAAAACATGTTACTCTCATGTTTGAAAAGCTCTGCTTATATTACATCTGAGTCCACAGCTTTGTTGTTTCCTAGCTTTTTCATAGCTGAAGGGGGGCGTTTTCTTCATTGAATGGACACGGTTTTTATCAAGTAAAAAACTATTGTTATCAGCGAGGTATCAACCTTGGATAATTGCCTCAATTAAGATCACGACCCGTAACGTTCATGAATTATGAATTGAGTGTATCCACCTGGAACGTACGCACACTTTTTACCTCTGGTGCTGCTTGAATCTGTATTCACGCGGTGCAAGTCAGATATAACCGCACCCCGAAAGATACGATTAAATGGGTCAGGTATGGGTCAGGTATGCAAAAATGGAAAGTATGTGTTCGCTGGATATTTCTTCAGTTTTGCGATGTTGAAGGAGTTCTTAACATCCAGCGTGATTATCGCGTAGTACTGTTCAAATCGACACTCAAATTTGAATTCTACCTCCTCGTGATTCAGATCTAGATAGATATTTCGAATGATGAGCGAATCTGTGTAGAGACAAAAGAAAATGCTTGCTTCAAAAAATTTTGGGAAATTTAGGTTACGTATTCGCTACCGAAATATTTTCCCCATGTTTTTTACCATGGGATGAAGGATCATACTGCGGTTTTTTAACTCTTGCAACACCATTCTCTGCTTCCATTGGGTGGGGTTAATAAGGACAATGATAACGAAATCAGCTGGAGTGTAATATATGTATTCGTCCTAGCAAATTTGGCAGATTGAGTTTTTATGCCGTTTGTAGTACACTAGGTTCTTATTATTAGTTAGTTACTTTTCTTTATCTACGACTGAACAACATTCCTTTGTCCAAGGTTGTTGGTCTCGTAGAAGTATGACTGACAGTATCAGACATATTCATCAATCAGGTTATTATAATGATTTGGTTCCAAAATATTATCGAAGTCATAAACCAGTTTCGATAATTGTCACAATTTTAGTGCCCATTTCCCAGAATCGTCCTTAAACAACAAGGCTGTATGTACTATGTGTAAACATGATGCATGCATACATACATTTGCAAAATAAAACATAATTCCAGATTGATACACTCATACTCTATGGACACACGACAAAGACACTTTTCGTCCTTCGAGTAAATTGATATGTGGGCGAAGGAAAATATTTTTATCACCATAACTCCGAGATAGACATCGTAGCAACGCAGATACCTAGTAACATACAAAATCGTTTCATAAAAGCAAATATGTACGATAGCCATGACAAAAAGGATATTTTCGATTGTCTATATTGTCGGATGGCTACGCATAAAGGACAACATCACCAGCAACAATTTGATTGATTACGATGGCCGTTGGCTTTCGATGAAGAGAAAACATCTACGTATACTCGTACACTATCTCTAAGGATATTTTCTGGACAAATTAATACAAACAGTTGAGTAACAGTTGGTCTATCCCTAGGGTACTTCTGACGATGATTGAGTAATTATTATGAACGTCACATGGTTATGTGTGGATTTTAATTAAAATTAACGACGGATTGAGCTAATACTCACTGGTAGTGGACAAAGTATCTTTTATCTGCTCAATGTTTAATGGCCCGTTCCGCTATGTGTTGCCTTTATTGCGTAATATTTCTTTTTATTGGTTAATTTGTAGCTCAGCCAAATTTCTTAAACCATTTAGCAAATCATTCTGCACAAAGGCTCGACGATTCTTTTTGACTTTATCGACTAAAATGATGGAAGTCGTTCCCTGTGGCAGTAAATTTTAATTGTTTATGTAGTTTCAGAAGTGGGCGATTAAATTTAATGCCCAACACTGTCACGTGCAGGGCAACATGTGGTGATTTGGTTATTAAATCTGTAAGGAGATGCGTGACGACTTAAGTATGTCAAAGTTAAGGGCACGAGGCAGTTGGGTATAATGTTCACTCTTCATTTGCATGGAATTTAATGTTATCAACTCGTGTAAGTAGCAGTCTTAACATTTTTACTAGTTTCCTTCAGCTCACGAAACAGGGTAGCACCTACCCAAGTATAGTATTCCTAAGATCGTTATGTGTCAGTAAAACGTGTCCAAAGATACTACTGAACCATGCTTAGGTAGATAGGTTGAGAGAAAGACTGCAAAACCATGAGAAGGGGCAGTCTCACACAGATCTCGAGCGATCCATTGTGTTCCCTAGTGTGGGATACCTGAAAAAATATGAAAACAGAAATTATAACTCGTTAATCCATGACGGGAGTGACCCTCCTGAACCAGCCTGTTTTTGTTATGAATTTTATGGTGGTTTTAGGGGGTGTGTTAGTTAGCTAAGTAGCTAGTTCCTAAGGTTTGGGGTCTGATTCTGCTGAGACTTGGGCATTCGCAGAAAAAGTATGTCATGGCTTTCTCCACATCAGTGTCGCCTCAGCATCTGCATAGGTCTGAGCCGTTCTACTAAGGTGGACCATCACCCCGATGAGAAGGGTTAGCTGTGTTCTATTGAGAGACAGAAGCCCTCTGGTCCTTTTTTCGTTCAATTGGGCCGAAAGTAATCTAAAAATAGTTACGGAAATTCGTTCAAATCCTGGACGAAAGGAGGTTAATGTAAGGATCGAGAGGTCCTTCGGGATATCACTTGATTCTGAGGCAGTTCTCATTAGCTCATCGGCCCCCTCATTTCTTATGTTCGAAACTAGGCCCCTTGGTCCCATTAACCTGATCCGTCAAATATTTGTTTTTCTTATTTTTCAGTTAGTCCGATGCTACCTTGGGTTGGCTTCTCCAAGTGGCAAGATTTTTTCTTCTCCAATGTCGCTCGAGAACAATTGAACCTCGACTAGTTTGGTGCACTTATTTTAGAATTCAAAAAGGATCTGACTAATTCAACCAATGGTACTACAACGCATTCAAGCTTTTATTTGTATCCCTCCTTGCTGAACTTTGGGGCTATGATTATTCATTTGTCCCCCAGCAACTGCTAAAAATATAAAGTTTACAACCATAAACAGTATTTTTAGGAAGCAAAGGGTTGCAAGTACTTTAATAGCTCATACTGTGGTAAGTATAGTACTACTTAGCCAAGTCATTCCATTTCCTTGTCAACACTTTCGTGATAAACGCATTCATAAATCCTAATTCCTAATGCCATGTCCAAATGGCTGAAACGTAATTTAAAATCACCAGGAAGCATCTGAAATTAAGCCCTAAAAGCAGTTAATTTTGCAACTTGTCAACAATCGTCATAATTACTCCGTCCTGCCATGCAACGCCCTTTCTCGTCGACAATTGCCAAATTAAACACATTATGCAAATAAAATCTCAAAAAGGTTCATTCTTTATCTGTTCACAAACGACTCATAAAAAGGACATTTCCAACATAAGGTCTACCCGCGCCATTACCTCCCTCAACATATGCGCCAACCCCGTGGCATTCTTCCATTTGTTTTTTGCCGAAAGTATTTCACACATTTTGCCAAATACCATTGAATATAACTTTTCCAGGATCATAAAATGACAGAGCAAGGACACGTGCCTTCGAGTCAATACGTTCGCACAGCAAAATTCGATAATAATTCATCTGTCATTCATATGGGGTCAATGACTTCCAAATTCCCTCGACAAGTCGCCGACAATGATATTTATACTAACCGCAGAGATACAAGTTATTTAATAAATAAAAACGGATAAATCGGGTAATTCGACGGAAGAGATCCTGCCAGCCAAACCTGGTAGGCCAAGTCAAAATCACAGTAGCAGTACCAGAAACGGCTATAAATCGTCGACAGCGAATGAAAAGATTCCCGTAAACCACCGGCAATGGCAATAAATTCCAGAACGCCGGTATTCGGCCATGAAAACTCTTAAGGAACTGGATGGACGAACAAAGTCTTATCGAACAGAGACGGTAGGTGGGTGGGCCGATTCGCAGGATTAATGCGAATGTTATTGATTTTTGATTAAACGGTCTGGGGGTGGAGGACCATCGCTTGTTTTAGGATTTTTGGATTTCCTTCGGTTCTTTATTCAATTAAGATTCTTTGAAGGATGTTGTTTCCTCTTAAAATTGGAGGAAGTCATTGGAACAGTTTATTGAACGCGATTGGAGGATAACACTATGAAATGGAATTATTTCAACGAAAAGTCAAATACGCTTTAAAGCTGGTTTCGAATTAAAGTAAATGGTCCTGAAAATGGCTAAGGCGATGTTTAGTGGGACATTGAAGGGATTTGCGTTGGAGACAGTGTGAACGGAAAGTAGTGGGACAGTGGTAACCTCTTCTAAATAAATACGCTATGAGACGGACTATCCAACATATCCTGGGAGTGGGTGATAATCCAACTAATCAACTCTGGCTAAGTACTTGAAGGTATGAAAAGTTTCAAATACAACGAGCGTTGCAAGGTACACAGGACTTTTCAAAAATAAGAACAACAATACCAACCGATTTGTTTTATTCAAAATAGTCCGACACAACGTTGTGATTTGGTCTAAAATCCTGTCGAATAATTGTTTTAAGCCATCGACCGGGATGTCCTTCAGAATGCAAGAAAAGGTCAACGTGGCGGATAGTTAAAATAGATTTTTTTGTCAAAAGATGGCTTTGAACAACCCCTTGTGTAGCAGCAATATGGCAAGTGCGTGCATAAATGAGTTTACTATGTAAAAAAGCTAAAAAAACTGAAAGAACTCTCCTGACGACACGAATGGTAGGTGTCGCTACAGTTCAAAGAACCTCAACCAATAAGCCTATCAAGCTAGCACGGTCCTTAGCTAACTATCTCTACTTCCGCACTCCAAGTCGGTTCATGTTACTTTCTACTTGTGCGCAACACCTAAGGTGAGGTATTCTTTTATTACTTCATACCTCCAGGGTTCATTCGAAGACTGTGCAGGCTGAAGGATTGGTGTCCATATCCTCTAAATGTCCTGCAATCTCAAACGACTATTGCGCAGTTTTTTGACTAGGTCGATGTCGCGTACATCTGTAATAGTTCGTCGGTGAATCTCCTCCTCCAAGGTCTGTCATCGCAGATGGGACCAAAAACGTAAGAGGAATTGGCTGAGGGTATCTTCCACCGCTTAAGATAGATCTAACTTAGTGAAAAATTGCAGAATATCTGCGTACTGTCCATTGTAGTTAAGACGATACCCCACAAATAGGTAGATCGAAATATGTTCAATTTAGTTGGCCATTTGATGGTCAGAAGACCATCATGTCCACATATGATTATTCAGATGATGAAGCCGTGTGCTTGTTTGAAATCAATAAGCTTAAGTCGTTAAAGTTAGTTGACGTTAAAATCACCAAATACTATTTTAATATCATATTTAGTACATTGCTCGTAAGGATCATGTAAAAATTTTCTTTGGTGGCGTCGTCCTTATCTTCGGTGGGTATATGCGCGCAAATAAGACATACATTGGTAAATTTAGCCGAGATGCGGATTGTCATTGAGACCATCGCTTAAGTATACAAAGGTTATGACTTCCTTCCAAAATCTGGCGCGTATGACAAATCCATGTCCAAATAAGAGTTGTGTATGTTCTCTATTTTTTGACCAGCCCATCCTATCGCCAGCCATCCAGAATGGAGTCCACTTTATAGCAGTGTAGAGCTTCTGCTAATTCTTCGGGCGAACGACGTCCTTTTTTTGGTTGACAGGGTCGTCTAGAGTAAAATTATCCATGTCCATGTCTTGTAAAGGTTTTCAAACTACTTTTCCGTCTTCGCGAAATTACCCCTTCGCACAACCCTTAACCTGGAGGATTAGTTCCCTCTTTTACCCCTAGAAGGATTTTTCGAAGTCAGTAACGCTCTTCGGATATGTGACTGCTGCCTTTGGTCCATTACGATCGACCTGACTGGAGAACTGGTACATGTTAACGTTGACTCATGGCCAGTTCGTCCGCTTCTTCTTCTTCTTAGGTGGCGCTACAGTCCGGGGTGGACCTGGGCCTCAACCAACAAGCCTCTCCAGTTAGCGCGGTCTTTGGCTAACTGCCTCCAGTTACGCACTCCAAGTTGGTTGAGGTTCTCTTCCACTTGTGCACGCCACCTAAGGCGAGGTCTTCCTCTACTGCGTTGTCCCTCCGGGATGGATTCGAAGACTCTTCGGGCCGGAGCGTTGATGTCCATCCGCTCTACATGTCCTAGCCATCTTAGACGGCTAATGCGTACTTTTCTGACTAGGTCGTCTGGAATAAGAGGAAGTGCCTTAGTGAGAAAACAAACCAGCGTCCCTATCTCGTCACCTACCACCAACGACCTTCCAAAGAGGTTGGTTACCCAATCTCCAGTCGAGGATAGGAATGGTTATGGTCTCATATATTCGCTCGTATGGGCAAGATCTCACGTCTAGTCCAACCTTAGCTTTGACATTTCTACGGACTGCATGCATTTTTGTAAGACTTCCTGGGTACTGAAAATTATGAATTACTCAATCTATGGTCCAGCAATGTTAGCATTGTTGATCAGAGCTCAATTTAGCCCAGATCAGCTTTCATGTTATAAATCATTGGCTATGTTATTTGGATTGTCTTTGTATCAATCGTGTTCTGGAAATAATGATCAGAAATGGCAGCAGTACAAGTATGTAGCCCTTACGTACTTTGTTTTAGATTGGAAGTTGGCTGATAAAGTCTTGGTTTGTATACTGGCTTGTTGTTACAACAAAACAGTCATGTTGCGATGACCACTTCAAAAGACTGATTGAACTGGTTGTCTTTCACCTTTAGTCGTTATTCGTCCGATATTCCTGACAAGGATTCTGACTAGGTTAGGAAATCCATTTATTCGTGGTTGTTAGTCTTACCTAGGTAGCACTCCGAAGCCATTCAGTTAATTATAAGTAACTAGTCCTGAATACTATTCCTTCTTTTTTTTTTTTTGACAAGCTTTTTTCATGACAGTTGTACTCTCGGATGTTGGTCAGACGCTCGTGAGAAGTTGGCCCGTGAAAGAAACTTTTATGTGTTGTCTCGGGATTGCTTTAAGTCATTTATTTTCTCTCGATAATGCTTAACAAGACATCTAGTCAGGATTCCTTTCCAGTTTTTCTTGAGTTAGATGGCCCTACTACATACCTGCGGTAAAAGTTTCCTAATTTTTTGCTCCCCTTCTACTCGTATCATCAAACAAAATTCTCTTCGATTATTCAACAAATTTACACAATTTAACAAAAAAAAAAAAACTCTTAATTATCCCTAAATACAAACTTTCTTCATACATTGTACTTGTTTTGAAAATTCAACGCCATGGCTGAGATGCTCGAAGGCCAAAAAGAATAAAGAAGAAACAAACAAGTGAACTCTGCTGCGAAAAAGGATACATTCTCGTTGCCTCGTAATGCCTTTAATGTAACACTTTATTGGCATTTTGTTATCTGATATCTCGTTTTGGTGCTTTGGTGCTTTGACGATGGCAAGAGCGCTCCTTCTTATCGCTGTCCGTGGTAGCTGGAAGCAACTGTCACAGGGAACATTGAAAATTTGTGATATTGTTTTTGAGAAATAAAACTGAATGGATATTGAAAAAGTTTAAAACGGAGATGGCATCATAAGGAAGTCATGGCAAATTCTATTATCTTAAATCAACAAGATTAAGTGGGAAAGGGTTGAGGAAGGTCGGTGCTCGGTTGGCATGGAAGGTCCCATGGAAATTTGATGAACTTGGGTGGGGAATGAAAATATTTTCCCTAATTTGTGATGATACTGTATTTGATTAGCGAGAATATTTTGTCTTCGCCATATTGGAATAAAAATTCAATTAAAATTGTCTAGGTCAATTATTTGTACATAATTGGCTGTAACTTAATACAGGGCTTATTGCTTCCTCATTATATTACCAAAATATGTAAGTTTGCCATTCTCGGAATGGCATACTATATCCGCAGAATGTCTAGGGGTCCTTAAATGATAAAATAAAGATGTAAATATTAAGGTACACAAGGTCATCAATGGCTTTAATGTACGTATTCCCAAGAGTAACAGACGAAGCTTCAGAATAATCGAAGTAAACTAGAACCAACCATAGTTTTTGGCAAGCAACTTTCTTTGTAATACAAGGCTGATTTCTATCAACAGAAGTCTACCGATTTTAGTCTTCAAACTCTGAAGTTATTGTGTGGTCATGTCAAGATCCCAGGACAAGTTCGGGTAATTCACTGGACCCATCGGAGAGTCTTCCAAGGCATTCTTCAGGTATACCTTATATCCTGAGGTGCTTCCTGAGTTTGGTTAGCTGGTTTAGACCGCACCTTGGTGAGAATGGACTTAGAGCAAGGAAGGTCCATTGAACTGCCGATATGTAAAACGGGTGGATCACCCACTTACTCTGCTCTTTTGTATAAAAGAGCTAATTTTAGCCGAGCAGGCGGTGCTGAGATCATTAAGATTATTGAATAGGTTTTCACCTAATGTAGCCTTCCCTCACCTAATGTTGGCATATGCATAGGAGGTGGACATTCGTCTTCTATTCTTCTACCTCCATACAGCTTCAGCAGAAATCGTTGTAGGGAATGCCCAGTCGTTGAGGATGTTTTCCTATAGAACAGTGACCGTTTAGGGTGTCTATCTTGAATAGGATTCCTCCCTTGCGTTTTAAGAGTCTGTTGGACCTGATTTCATTTAGGGTCGGTCTGAGCACCCTGTCGATGTTGCATTGGACAAGTTGATCCCATTGATGACTTTCCTCGGCGTTGATAAGTATTCAGCATAACGTGTTGGCGCCTTGATGTTGGTGGTATTTATGCTATTTAGCATAGTAGCCTAGCTATACGACATTATAGCTACGTCACAGTTGGTATGTCTATGGAGAACACGACTTGAAAGATGGTGGTGCTTATACCCATGGATTCATAGTATTTGCCCCAAAACACTCCTGCTCCATCTGTGTACTACCTCATCAAGTGATTGTTTGGTCTGTAAAGTGTGGATTCATTGCTCCAATTTTTTTATTGTTGAACTTGGTAGCGAAAATTGCTCTGAAAATTAAAATTTCTGATTACATTGTCTCTATGATAGGCCTTCTTTCCATTCTTATAACGGTTGTACTTGCATATTCTTCAACCACAATGCACAGACGAGTTACTTCCAACAGAGCCTACATGGCAGCAGCTGGACAAGTTTTCATGGCTCCTGTAATTCAGTCTTTGTATATTATTGAGTATCAGACTACATCCTCAGGATTTGTCCGCTAGGATCGGACAAATTATCTCTTTTGAATATTTTTTTCAGGTGAGTTCACTATCCAGGTCTATTCTGTGATATTCAACTTCTTTCACTGATGTCAGTATTGTACCCGACAGCCTTATCGGCACCAGCCGGTGATGTTTTAATTTCCTTGTGAAGAGCGCTATGCTATTGTCGGTTTCGTCGGATTTAGACTTAGCCCGGCCGACAAGCCGGATACTGCTTGAAAGTCAATGTCATGGTTTGTCAACTCCTGAAGTAGTTCAGTTCTGATGTTCGAGTTTTCGGTGATCTTGTGGTCAAAAGTTCGTAAATCCACTGCAAGGCTCCGTTTCTATGCAGAGCTCGTCCAATTTGTGCGATACTTTGTCAAATGCTTCCTCAATGTCTAAGAAGCCACACAATACTATCTCTTTGGCTTTGAATAGTTTCAGTGATCCGCTGCAGATCAGTCCTTGTGAGTCTGCCCAGTCTGTAGGCATGTTGACGATGATGATAAGGGATACATATGTGTTACTGCTCTCTTAAGTAGTTGTTCATAGCCTCTTCCATCATTTTAAGGAGAAACGTCTTTCTTTCCCATTTTTGTAATGAACATTACCTTTTCCTGTCTTCCCCTAGTTTGGTATATGTGTAGTTCAGTGCTAGACTCCTAGTATCTCTCTCAGATGTGAAAGTAATTTACTTTTGTACTTCTGTAATAGGATTGGCGTTACTCCATCCATCTCCTGGTGATTTTAAAGATTGAAAGGGATCAATTGCGTATTCTCAGCGCCATTTTCCAATCCTCCTTCCGAAGGGTTGATGTGTAGTTCCTGCTCCTTTATCCTATGCTCATACAGCTGCCGAGAAAACGCGTTTGTAATAGAAGTCGTGCCTCATTATCGATGAATCTGCCAAGAGATTTTCTTAGAGACGTTAGTTAGTTCGACTAGACTGTACTACAAATTTTTAAAGAACACACTATAATCAAAAAAAAAAAAAAAAAATACTAAATTTGGCTTTAAAGACCCACAACCATCTCCCATAGCTTCCTGTCAAATATCCAGAATTCCCGAACGCAAAATCCCAGAGCCATTTCACAAACAAATTATCGATATTTTCATCCCTATTATGTCACATGTTGTCTCAAATTTATTGCATACCCAGCTAGCCGAACAAACATCCAACCTTCATCATAAATCCACAACGAACTACTAAAGCATACAAAGCTAGCCCGCCCCGCTCACTAAATATCATCCATTGACAGGTAATTTGTTGAGCTCAATAATATTTGCTAATTAAATGGCAAAGGATACACGCAACCAGCTGACGCCAATATTGTTGCAGTGTTTGCAAAAAAAAAAAAGAGAAAAAATTCAAATTTAAATTTTTAATTACTTTGTTAAAATGCAGCGAGCGTTCCGCATGAACGATGTCGTCGCTTGCACATCAGAAGTCCTTCGAAAGTGCCTTACAAGACCCGACTATTACGACCGCACCGTGTCGTCACCTATACAAGGTTTGGCGCGTTCTATGTGTGTAAAAAGCCTTTTAGCCCGACCAAGAGTTATGCACAAAAACGTCATTAATATAACTTAATTCATGCGGGATGAAATATTTGACGCAGGACCCGTGTGTATCCTGTTCCGCATGCACCCAACATGAATCTCCATGTGGTTGGCAATAACACACGACGACAAGGATGATGTAAAAGTTTTTTTTTCCTCCCCAACCCCCACAGCTACCCTTATGTGTTCAGTGTTCCACCCCCGAAGGTGAATGCGAACAATGCACCGTAATTTCAAAGATGATAAATCTTTACCAGCCTCAAGGATCCCGGCATCCGCCTTCGTACAGATGTGTGGTGGTGAACACTTTCGTGAGTCCTTGAAATGTTTGCGGAGGATAGAGAATCGCATAAGAAGCAAACATCTGTTGATGTGGAGGGTATTCGTGTTAATTCAAAAATCTCTATACCACCTGCCAAGGGGGGTTGCTTGCGCCTGTCATAGGTGAATGCTAAAAGTATGTCCTTGCTGATGGTAGGTGATGGGCTGTGGGTGGTGGCACATGCAACTGGTGTGTTTGTGTTTTCATTCAGGGCATTTCATGAACGAGCAGAGAGTAGGCAGGCAGGCAGGCAGGCAGGCAGCCTGACGATTCCATTGAAATTGCTTTGGCGCACGCCATTGGTCAATGGAGTGATTGTTGTGAGAGGCCTTGTTACACATTTCGTAAATGAGGGTATTTAGTAGGTCAAAGTATGCCATTATGTGCTTAGGATGTTTAGTGACGTATGAAATGTTTAATTGGCCCAGTGAGGCATACCATCAATGAGGTAGAATCATAAAATAAAGATGAAGATCAGCATGAACATTGTTTACTTTATCACGTCAATGCCGATGCCATGTTAAGTCATACGTGAGGATAGATAGAGGTCCTTTTTGATTGTTTGTGTTGAGATAAGTATGTCAAGGCCAATGTTAGCAGCCAACTTCATAATGAAAGTTTTATTGGTATTTTCTGAATGTGTACGCCGCTCCTTGAAGGTAAACTTTCCAATAAGGATGGCCTCCCATTACAGCCTGAATAACGCAGAGAAGTTTTTGACACGTCAATCCTCAAGTAAACTGAGTACTACTGAGTCACAGAATAATGGATCTTGAATTGTCGTTGAACTGAAAATTAACTCGACAAAAACATAAATGATCAGGCTACGACCGAACTCTTTTGCTAGACAAACGGTTGAGAGAGTAAAGTGGTTACAATACCTCAACCGATGGCGATACCGAACTGGATATTGCCAGCCGATTTGGCAATGCAAAATTTGCATTTGAAAAGCCATCCACAATTTGGCCAAGTAATGCAATTACGATGAGTTTCTGCTAGTATGTGTATGTGGTACTGGGTAACTAACCGCTACTATCACGAAAAGGCTACAAACGAGTGTATACAATATTTAAAGGATTTTCTGACCAAAACGTATCTCGAACGAACAATTTTCCCAGAACACGGAAACCAACCGATGTAATGGAATCTGATTATTCAAAATGACAGGATACGTGACGGTCCTCAGAGTATATGGGGCAAAACAGTCGAGGAGGAAGCACGGGAACTGGGAAAGAGTTTAGGAAATTGCCAGAAACAGTATACGATGGCCACAAGGCATTATAGACGGCCTAGTACCCACGAGGAGATATAGGGTAAAAGTAAGTAAAGTAAGCTGAGTAGGTTTAAATCGGCGCAACGCTTACACCGTCTAGCAAGAGTGTGGCTAAACCCAGAGTTGTCCATTTCGAACGACACAGTAAATGGCGCTATCTGCAACCTTTGTACCTTATTTTGCATAAAAATCTTCGTCTTATAAGGTCCAGTTGGCAGAAGAATTGAACCAGGTCCTTCACCTTTACTTTCGCTAACGGGGGCCTTAATGAACAAGATCATGATCATTGACACAAAATTATTCTGAGTGACCAGGCTTATTTCCATTTGGCTGGGTAATGAAGCAAAGAAACCTGTCAGACCTGAGTCTCGAAACCCCAAGAGAAACATCAAAACCACCTCTCCATTCACAACGAGAGGCAGGTTAGTGCAGCTTTTAGTCTAAAATTGCCTTTCGGCGAAATTTTTTCGGAAAATCATGCTGAAAATGAACGTTTCACTCAATGGACTGCGTTACCAAACGAACTACCGTCTGAACCGAACTTTTTCATCTGAAATTGATGTCATATGATGTCAAATGAGTTTTCTTTTCACCAGGATGCAATAATTCACCCAGGAAGTATTCACTGTATCCCTGTTATTCCCAGAATACAGCCGCAACTATGTATAAACTTTATCAAAAATGTCATCAGAAATGTGACTTTTCTAGACAGAAATGAAGCGGAAATTTTCAGTTATTAGGTTCCATTCCTAACTTCGTTTGTTGTTTCATAGAATTGTAACGCTTTCTCATTAATTTAAAGTGACATCTCTTGTTGGGTGACCCTCTACACACCTTTAGAGAATCGAATGTTAAATTACCCTCCTTTCCATTCGTCCTTACTGGTATTCAGAAAGGTTATTCTTGCAATGACGATGGGTGGTTTTAGCACTCCTTTTCCGAATGTGAAAGACGGGATGATGAACTCTAAGTTCCTGGATCATTAAGATAAGCGAACAACTCTCGTCCTGGTGATAATTTTCCCTTTTCTGCAATCTGCATCCCATTTCCCATGCAATTCCCGTTTTTGGAGACAAATTCCACTTCATTCTTGAATCTTGTAGCAATTCTTCAAACCAAGTTCTACGCTACAGGACAATCCTTCTCATGCACTTGGTACATCTTGATTCTCACCATATGTCGATAAGGTAGTTCCGCACAGTTTAATGTCGAACCAACTGCTGGAAATGTATTTCCCCGACAACAACCATTGTATCCATAATTATTCATCTCATTGGTTTATTTCCAGGCTACTCAGCAGCCGCCCTCCTCGCCATTGTCTTCGCTATACCATTCGGAATTCGGATGCTCATCCACAAGGACCTGGGAAAGTGGGAGGAATTCGGACCGGCGTTCTACACAGCCCACTTGGAGCTTTTTCTCGGCAATGGATGCCTAGGTAAGAACTTTCCTCGAAAACCCCTAATCATAACCTCAAACCATTCCAGGCGTCGGCGTTATGATGCTTTTGGTTCTGACCATCGAGAGATACGTGTCCGTATGCCATCCCGGATACATCCGACCGGTTATGGGTCCTCCAAGGTGTGAGTTTGTAAAATAAAAAAAAAAAAAAAAAAAAATCACTATGCTTCTCAGTGGTTGAAATATTCGCTTTTTGCGTGTGCCTCTGTGTGTGTGTAACTCTATCCTTTTTCCCATTTTCACATTTATTGCAATTTTCTGGTTCTTTTTGCCTCTTTTCCCGCTTTTTTCTGATTCTTCTTTTCCAGAATGACGGTCATCCTGATACCGCTGGTAACCTTTGTTATCTACCTGCCCAGCGTGTTCCGGGGCGAGCTGATAAAGTGTGTCCTACAGGCGGATGGAACGTTCGTCTATTTTCGAAGGGACAACAGTGAATTCCTCAGCACTCTCTTTTATTCGGTAAGGATTGGGGTTGGGGTTGGGGCCTTCGATTTATTGGGTCATGGTGTTAAAATGTTCCTTCACCCATCCGTCAGGTATACAAAGTAATGCTGGAGGTTATGTTTAAACTTGTGCCCACCGTTCTAATCGCCGGCTTCAACTTAAGGATAATGATTGTTTATCGGCAGACGTGTGAAAAGCGACGGAAGATGATTTTATCGCGTACGTCTTGCTTCAAGGACGACGATCCGCGTAAATTCGCCGAAGAGAGGCGGTTATTCCTACTATTGGGTGAGTTGCCTCCCTTGCCAGACCAGACTGCTCTGATGGTTTACCTTTTTTCTTTTCTTTGTTTTTAGGTAGCACATCCCTGCTGTTTCTTGTGTGCGTGTCGCCGATGGCCATACTTCATATGACGATAGCGCCAGAGAATCTTTCGAGTTTTTCATTTCAAGTAAGTTGTTGTTATCCCTTTTTTGTTCTTTACATAGCGGGAGGGGTTGTGTGAGAGTAAAAGTTGCACATTTGATTGCAACCATAAAGAAGAAGGAGTAACTCTAATCTAACCAAACGAGCAAATGACTCATGGCATAGTGCGATGAAAGGATTAAGGATTTTGTATGATTTATTAGGAAAACTCGAGTATGATGGTCTGATTTGCATTTTAATGAGTTAGCTGCAAGGAGGGGAGCAAACATTTTTATAGATGAACCAAGATTGCGTAGATTAACTTGTAGACATTCTCCATTACCAGCGGGATATCTCAAGAGTCTGCCTGGAGTTATTGGAAGAAGATATTCTCAGCAAAACTGGTCGATAAAAATGAAAATTTTATGAGTTTCAATAGATGGCACGTGGAAAGGATATTATACAAAGGACGAGAGGTAGTCAAAATGAAAGTAAAGGTTAATGGAATACGCATTATAACGACTAGACTGGTTGGAGTCCATAAATGTGAGGAAGGACGAGACTTGAAATTCTATTATTGAGGTGTTTAACCCTGGCTTCGTCAAGGTAGTTGTATAGATATCCAGTGCAGTTGGTAGACAGATTTGCGGTCCACTAGAAAAGGAGGTTTATATATAGTTGGAGAACTGTACAAATGGGTATCAATATCAGAATATTAGATATTGTGTATTCTATGCGCTTCGGTCCACTAATGCAGAATTTTTCAAAACTGACTAAGTAGGACATGTAGCCATTCTCTAGAAATCTTTTCCTAGTATACTTGACTTGGACCACCATAGAAGGTTATATACCTTGGAAGAGTGTGACGTCGAACATATAATCGAGATATATTGACCTTGATGTGACACAGAGACTTCTAGATACATTCAGTTTGTTTCATACAGAAGTACTGGTCGCACTCAAAGCTGCAGAGCTAATCTATATTGATAGTCAGGCTATGGTTAAAACGTGAGAGTCTTACATCAGAAAATCTGAGTAGGTCAGGAACTGTAGCACAATGTTAGTAGAACAGTGTCAGATTATGTTGGCAACTGCCGATGTAGTTGTCAAAAAAGGGGAGAACTTCGATAGAGTGATATAATTGAAGGTCTACCAATGGGCGTGGCTAAAGTCGTTTTAAAGACCGTTTAGCCTGAGTTAAATCAAAGAAAATCTGGCACTCAAAGGTAAAAATAGCTATAGGGAAATCCTTCTAAGAAAGCACGCAGCTCATTTTTAGCTTTAGAAAATATGTGAAAATTAGCTTCGCCTCTGGCAGGTTCCGCAGGGATACTTATATGTCCTGGAACCCATATGAAAGTTATTTTATTGTGTACAACTATCTGTAGTTTGAAGACAATTTTAGACCAGCATAGACTGAAATTCAAAGGAAGTGAGTGCTTTTAAAACTACTTACCTCTTCGGTAAAATATTTATATGTGTTCTTCAGAGGTTTCTTCTGGTACACTCTCTGGCAAAGAGCATGATAGCGAATACCTCTGCTTGAGAGATAGGAGTAGAGCGTCCTAACGACGCAGACAATTTATAGCTGAGACCGAAAAGTTTGACTCCTACCCTATTCGACATTTTTGAACCGTCAATGTACCAAATAGCATAAGCAATCAGTTGAGGGATATCAGGATTATCCCAATAACTTCGGTTCGGAATGAAACCTTTAAAGGGGCCATAGAGATTGATTCTCTTCGTTAAGCGTAGTACTGACAAGGATATCAGCGAAATTCTGTCAAAGATATTCATATGTCCAACCTAGTTGGTGATGGTATTGATGTTGCAAATAGTGCTTGCCCCCAGTAGTCTTTATAACACTTATACATATGTGAAGGTGAAAGGTCTAGAAGGACTTCCAGTGCTGCAGTAGGACAGGCACGGATTGCACCCGTAATACCTACACAGGCCAGTCTTTGCACCTTTTCTAGGGCTGGGCGGAAGGAAGCTTGAATTGTCTTTCGCACCATACGACCGATGCATAGGCTATTATTGGAGTGATAATGGCGAGGTAAGTCCATTTAATAATTTTTGCTTTAAGTCCCCATTTTTCTCCGAAAAACCTTGAACAGACCTTGAAGACTTTGGTCGCCTTTCTAGTGATTCTGTCCAGATGAAGTTTCCAATTAGGTTTGTGGTCTAGAGTAACCCCGAAATATTTTAAGTTTCTCCTCTTGGTGAATGGTAAATTTTACTTGGCATATTTTAATATAGAATTTGAAGCCTTTCCTCAGTTTGGGGTCCAAAGAACTATTATAAGACGCTTTCGGGTTTTGAAGAAATGACAGTTAAGTTAGAGTTTTTTTTTGTAATACATCGCTTGGATTCAGGTGTATTTTGAGTATATTCTTAGCTAATACTTTATATTAACCTTTTGCCGGGAATCTAGCCTTTAATTTGAGTAACTAGTTTAGTCTGCTCTTGCACTTCTGGCTAGTGGCAATTTAAAACATTTTGCAAATATATCTCCTCCAAGAAAATTCCATAACTTCCTCGTTCTTTAAAAAAAAGGGGTATGTTAAAGATATATTTTCCCAGTTCTTAGTTAATTTGAATTTGGCTTTTTATTCTTACCTCCTTGAGGACTCTCGACTCTCACAAAGTCCACTGACTTTAAAAGGTGCGTTGCTTCAACTTGACTTGACTTATAGGAAATACATATGTATATAGAAGAACTAAAATTGCAATCACTACCTATTCACTGTTGATTCATTTACCCTTAAGAGCCTCAAAAATAGCACCACTTTAACACCTCTATAAGCCACAATCCCAATTGATTGTAATGCTATTGTCACAATTACACAAATAAATTGTTTTCTTTTAAATATTTAAACGGCCACAAAGGACATGGCATCCCCAGTGGCCCATTCAACGGGATGTTCGTTGACATCGGTTTCTCATCAGCAAGCTTCCTCTTCTCTTTCTTTTTTTGGAAAAATGGATTGTGTTTCGACCGGAAGTAGTCACTGTGTCCCATTAAGGACTGGTAGTATTAATTTGGAATTTTTTTTTTAAAACAATTTTAAAATAATTTTAAAGAACACTTCAGTAGAGAAGCGCACACTGTTTACTCGAAGTTAAATACTTTAACTCCTCTGAATAATTTTACTTCAAATTCGGATTCCGATTTCACATGTTTTTTGTATAAAATTTGGGTTTTTGAATTTCTAGGTTTTTCGAGCGTTGGCGAACTTAATGGAACTAACAAACTACTCAATAACATTTTATATCTACTGCCTCTTCAGTGAAGATTTCCGTAATACCCTTATGAGAACAATAAAATGGCCTTGGTTACCGTCTTCGCTATGCAATCAAACGGATGAGGTACTAATCGAAGTTGAAAGATACACCCTAAGTAAGCAATGCATTTCTCTTCCACCTTAGGTCTCAACTAAAGCCACACCACTTATAAAGATGGATAAGCTAGCCTTTCGAAATCATCACATCACTACAACATCAGGCCTTTGTACAGCCGTTGGCCGGTCCAGTAGTATATGATCCAATAGTCTTGTCGTTCAAACGGCAGTGTAAATCTCGGTGTTATAACTAATTTTAAAAAAAATTATTTTACTAACTTAAGGAAAACTATATAGTAATATGCATATAAAACAAGTACATTTATGTAATTGTTGGTCGTTTATTAAAATGTTAATTTTTTAAACTTAACATCAGCAATTGTATTTAAAGTCGCAAGGAACAAAGAAAAAATGTATAAAGTTGCCTGAAAAAAATCGTTGTATCTAAAAATGAGGTTTCGCCAAAAGAGAATGAAGTGGAAAACGATGTATACAATGGAGGAATGTTGTAAAGTAGAATATTACTAGATATACATTAATTTTTATTTTGTTTTTGCATTAAGAAATGTGTTTAATAGAGAAGTTTTAAAACTGCACTGTATTATAAGATCGCACTAGTATAACCTGAGGTCCTTGAAAAAAAAAAAAAGTGACTGACATTAGTATGATCATTTGAATGATCATTTAGCCTGGAAGTAAATAGTTTTAAGGGCAATAAATATTACTTGAATACTTAAGTGGTACGTCGATGTAAGTTTTGAAGGAAACGAAAGCGGTTAGCCATTTGTTATGATGGCAAACTATTTTTTTTTTTCACCATCGACCTACCATCAACATGCTTGCATGGATTCTAGAAATTGATACAAAAGTCATATCGATGGAATGGTAGTATATCTAGAATAGATTGATCAGGAGCGGATTTGTCCATACTTTATTTATTATCCACTCAGTGCAACAGGACAGAGGTTAATGAGTCTTTTTACAAAGGAGTCCAATGTATTTCTCATAACCGGCAACAAGATCATAAGAAAAGATCAGCATTGTTCATTTTGAGGTAGGAATTTGCCGGTGTCCCAGCTAATCTAGCAAAGACACCATGACGCTTTGAACTTTGAGTTGAAGTACAAGAAACTTTAGTTCGGACCACTTCCTACCAAATACGGGCCGATTCTTTGTTTGGAATGCGTGTGTGTAATCCCATTTTGGTTTCCATTTTACCACTCTGCTTCAACAAAAGGATTTGCTACTTCCCAATCAATATTCAGATTCAGAAGGTTGTTTGAAGTGATACCAAGGTAGGGAAAATATATCCATAGCTACCTCAAAGTAATGCCAGTCTCCCGTGTCATTTCCTATCTTAGCTATCGACAGAACGAAGGTACACAACAAAAACCACCTCTAATGCTATTATGGCAATATCACCGACAAAGTCTTGTACAAAAAATTACATATGGATGCATTACTTTGCCGTATGTTGGACGGCTGTTCAAACCAAAAATTTGCTAAGACTAGTAGATTCAGAAAACTTAGCCGTACACCGAGTCCAGCTAGTTAGACATTACATTTTTATTGTTTTCTTGTTTTACTTCTCGAAAAGATGTTTTTCTTCAGTAGTTTGGTTGACCCTGATTCGTACCATAGTCGATGAAAAGGTGTTTTTTATAAGGGCGAAGAACTTTAATTTAAAATAAAATAAAGAAAAATATTTTCAATATCAGTGAAATTGAGTTTATTTGACAGATATTTCAATGGCATTAGTGTTTTAATATGATCTCGGGCATATGGCCATCAAGACTAGCACGTACACCCTTTAGTACGATCTTCTTTTTATTGAAGCACTAACTATTGATTAAGTTATCTATAGGTTTCCCAGGGTTTTTGTTTTTAATAACTTCATAACCTTATAGATGCTAAAGAACTTTGTGAAGCCTTTGGAAAAGAAAAGGCAATAATTTACATGATTTGGCTTCCTAAGTTCTGAACTCTATTTCTGTCCATTGCTTGTAAGAAATTTTTTGACGTATGGACATTATATTTTACTTTACACTCCACTCGCTCATTTGTAAATGATAAATCGTTTTCACTCTCTAGTGGATAGAGACGTTCGGTATTTCAGCCTCTTCGAACTGGAAATCCATTGTCAAATTATACAGAATTCATCTCGAAACCCTCCACTCAATTTCATACATAAAAAGAACCCCTTTCTCAAATCATTGTACATTTGTTCATCCTATATATAATTACAACAATGTCTTTTGTCAACTATCTATCTAATAAACTATATTCAAAACTGCCAAATTATTTAAAAAAAAAGTCAACAGTGTTTCAGAATCCGCCAACTTTCAACTAGTACTATAGTATTATTACGTGAGTGTCTATAAATATATTCCAATCTTTCCATTTATAAATACCTACTGCCATAAAAAAAACTGCCTCCCATTATCCCTTGAAAAACTTTAGTCACCTTATCCCTGTTAATAGAATCCACTGCTAAACGAGCGATGCTACAAACTACATAGACAAGAACATATATATTTTTTTAAAAAAAAATAAATATAATTACTGTTAACCATATACAAAAAAATATTTACTTAAACCTAGTAAACAAAAAAAAACAATATTTAAGAACAATAAATTTACTCAAAAAAAATTAAATAGTAAAACTATGGTAATATTGTAAAAACATTAACCAAATACATTTAAAAATAAACTTAAATCAAATTCAAACAAAATTTAAGCGTAAAAGTGTCTAAAAACAAACCAAAATCAATATAAACCATAATGTCTGGCATTTGTTTAGTTAAAGTTAATGAATAAATGAATATATAAGGTCTTGAGTTGAATACAATTTATATAAACTTAAGTTGGCAGACATTAAAACTTGTAAATAGAGAGTATTGTTAAATATCTTTTAGTTCGGTTATTGTGATATTTTGTATGATTGAGTAATGAAAAATTAAATTAAAAAGGATTTTGGATTTTGTTTTGTTTTAGGATGTTAGTACTTGTAAGTAGGAAGTGTTAAGAAGAACATGTGTATACATATTAACTGTAATGCAAATACTATACATATATACATATATTTAAAAGTATAAATTTAATTATAGCTATAAACCAAGATGAAAACATGTTTTTTATTTTAAAGATTTAGAAATGAAAAGGTTTAATCCAAAATTGAATGAAAAAATGAGTTACGTACATACACATACCGAACACTGATCTCTCATCCAACAAAAAATTTTCCTCCAAAAATTGTATGAAAGAAATGGCTTACATGCATGCCACTGACCACATATCTCACATCCGAATGCTTCCTGCTCGTGTTTCAAATCTAGTTGGATATTTTGAATCTATGCATTCTAGGCGAAAGCTAGCTCAAATAATGCCTTGCTGTGTGCAGAGAGGACAAAAAAATTTTCCTCCAAAAATTGTATGAAAGAAATGGTTTACATGCATGCCACTGACCTGATATCTCACATCCGAATTCTACCTTCTCGTGGTTCAAATCTAGCTCGATATATTAAATCCATGCATTCTAGGCGAAAACAAGCTCAAATAATGCCTTGCTGTGTGTACAGAGGACAAAAAATTTTTCCTCCAAAAATTGTATGAAAGAAATGGTTTACATGCATGCCACTGACCAGATATCTCACATCCGAATTCTGCCTTTTCGTGGTTCAAATCTAGTCGGATATTTTGAATCTATGTATTCTAGGCGAAAGCTAGCTCAAATAATGCCTTGCTGTGTGTAGAGAGGACAAACAATTTTTCCTCCAAAAATTGTATGAAAGAAATGGTTTACATGCATGCCACTGACCAGATATCTCACATCCGAATTCTGCCTTTTCGTGGTTCAAATCTAGTCGGATATTTTGAATCTATGTATTCTAGGCGAAAGTTAGCTCAAATAATGCCTTGCTGTGTGTAGAGAGGACAAACAATTTTTCCTCCAAAAATTGTATCAAAGAAATGGTTTACATGCATGCCACTGACCAGATATCTCACATCCGAATTCTGCCTTTTCGTGGTTCAAATCTAGTCGGATATTTTGAATCTATATATTCTAGGCGAAAGCTAGCTCAAATAATGCCTTGCTGTGTGTAGAGAGGACAAACAATTTTTCCTCCAAAAATTGTATCAAAGAAATGGTTTACATGCATGCCACTGACCAGATATCTCACATCCGAATTCTGCCTTTTCGTGGTTCAAATCTAGTCGGATATTTTGAATCTATATATTCTAGGCGAAAGCTAGCTCAAATAATGCCTTGCTGTGTGTAGAGAGGACAAACAATTTTTCCTCCAAAAATTGTATCAAAGAAATGGTTTACATGCATGCCACTGACCAGATATCTCACATCCGAATTCTACCTTTTCGTGGTTCAAATCTAGTTGGATATTTTGAATCTATGCATTCTAGGCGAAAGCTAGCTCAAATAATGCCTTGCTGTGTGCAGAGAGGACAAAAAAATTTTCCTCCAAAAATTGTATGAAAGAAATGGTTTACATGCATGCCACTGACCAGATATCTCACATCCGAATTCTGCCTTTTCGTGGTTCAAATCTAGTTGGATATTTTGAATCTATGCATTCTAGGCGAAAGCTAGCTCAAATAATGCCTTGCTGTGTGCAGAGAGGACAAAAAAATTTTCCTCCAAAAATTGTATGAAAGAAATGGTTTACATGCATGCCACTGACCAGATATCTCACATCCGAATTCTACCTTCTCGTGGTTCAAATCTAGCTCGATATATTAAATCCATGCATTCTAGGCGAAAACAAGCTCAAATAATGCCTTGCTGTGTGTACGGAGGACAAAAAATTTTTCTTCCAAAAATTATATGAGAGAAATGGTTTACATGCATGCCACTGACCTGATATCTCACATCCGAATTCTACCTTCTCGTGGTTCAAATCTAGCTCGATATATTAAATCCATGCATTCTAGGCGAAAACAAGCTCAAATAATGCCTTGCTGTGTGTACGGAGGACAAAAAATTTTTCTTCCAAAAATTGTATGAGAGAAATGGTTTACATGCATGCCACTGACCTGATATCTCACATCCGAATTCTACCTTTTCGTGGTTCAAATCTAGTTGGATATTTTGAATCTATGCATTCTAGGCGAAAGCTAGCTCAAATAATGCCTTGCTGTGTGCAGAGAGGACAAAAAATTTTTCCTCCAAAAATTGTATGAGAGAAATGGTTTACATGCATGCCACTGACCTGATATCTCACATCCGAATTCTACCTTTTCGTGGTTCAAATCTAGTTGGATATTTTGAATCTATGCATCCTAGGCGAAAGCTAGCTCAAATAATGCCTTGCTGTGTGCAGAGAGGACAAAAAATTTTTCCTCCAAAAATTGTATGAAAGAAATGGTTTACATGCATGCCACTGACCAGATATCTCACATCCGAATTCTACCTTTTCGTGGTTCAAATCTAGTTGGATATTTTGAATCTATGCATTCTAGGCGAAAACAAGCTCAAATAATGCCTTGCTGTGTGTACAGAGGACAAACAATTTTTCTTCCAAAAATTGTATGAGAGAAATGGTTTACATGCATGCCACTGACCTGATATCTCACATCCGAATTCTACCTTCTCGTGGTTCAAATCTAGCTCGATATATTAAATCTATGCATTCTAGGCGAAAACAAGCTCAAATAATGCCTTGCTGTGTGCAGAGAGGACAAAAAATGTTTCCTCCAAAAATTGTATGAAAGAAATGGTTTACATGCATGCCACTGACCAGATATCTCACATCCGAATTCTACCTTCTCGTGGTTCAAATCTAGTTGGATATTTTGAATCTATGCATTCTAGGCGAAAGCTAGCTCAAATAATGCCTTGCTGTGTGCAGAGAGGACAAAAAAATTTTCCTCCAAAAATTGTATGAAAGAAATGGTTTACATGCATGCCACTGACCTGATATCTCACATCCGAATTCTACCTTCTCGTGGTTCAAATCTAGTTGGATATTTTGAATCTATGCATTCTAGGCGAAAACAAGCTCAAATAATGCCTTGCTGTGTGCAGAGAGGACAAAAAATTTTTCCTCCAAAAATTGTATGAAAGAAATGGTTTACATGCATGCCACTGACCAGATATCTCACATCCGAATTCTACCTTCTCGTGGTTCAAATCTAGCTCGATATATTAAATCCATGCATTCTAGGCGAAAACAAGCTCAAATAATGCCTTGCTGTGTGTACGGAGGACAAAAAATTTTTCTTCCAAAAATTGTATGAGAGAAATGGTTTACATGCATGCCACTGACCTGATATCTCACATCCGAATTCTACCTTTTCGTGGTTCAAATCTAGTTGGATATTTTGAATCTATGCATTCTAGGCGAAAGCTAGCTCAAATAATGCCTTGCTGTGTGCAGAGAGGACAAAAAATTTTTCCTCCAAAAATTGTATGAGAGAAATGGTTTACATGCATGCCACTGACCAGATATCTCACATCCGAATTCTACCTTTTCGTGGTTCAAATCTAGTTGGATATTTTGAATCTATGCATTCTAGGCGAAAGCTAGCTCAAATAATGCCTTGCTGTGTGCAGAGAGGACAAAAAATTTTTCCTCCAAAAATTGTATGAGAGAAATGGTTTACATGCATGCCACTGACCAGATATCTCACATCCGAATTCTGCCTTTTCGTGGTTCAAATCTAGTTGGATATTTTGAATCTATGCATCCTAGGCGAAAGCTAGCTCAAATAATGCCTTGCTGTGTGCAGAGAGGACAAAAAACTTTTCCTCCAAAAATTGTATGAAAGAAATGGTTTACATGCATGCCACTGACCAGATATCTCACATCCGAATTCTACCTTCTCGTGGTTCAAATCTAGTTGGATATTTTGAATCTATGCATTCTAGGCGAAAGCTAGCTCAAATAATGCCTTGCTGTGTTCAGAGAGGACAAAAAATTTTTCCTCCAAAAATTGTATGAAAGAAATGGTTTACATGCATGCCACTGACCAGATATCTCACATCCGAATTCTACCTTTTCGTGGTTCAAATCTAGTTGGATATTTTGAATCTATGCATTCTAGGCGAAAGCTAGCTCAAATAATGCCTTGCTGTGTGCAGAGAGGACAAAAAATTTTTCCTCCAAAAATTGTATGAGAGAAATGGTTTACATGCATGCCACTGACCAGATAATTCACATATGAATTCTACCTTCTCGTGGTTCAAATCTAGCTCTGTGTGCAGAGAGGACAAAAAATTTTTCCTCCAAAAATTGTATGAAAGAAATGGTTTACATGCATGCCACTGACCAGATATCTCACATCCGAATTCTACCTTTTCGTGGTTCAAATCTAGTTGGATATTTTAGAATCTATGCATCCTAGGCGAAAGCTAGCTCAAATAATGCCTTGCTGTGTGCAGAGAGGACAAAAAATTTTTCCTCCAAAAATTGTATGAAAGAAATGGTTTACATGCATGCCACTGACCAGATATCTCACATCCGAATTCTACCTTCTCGTGGTTCAAATCTAGTTGGATATTTTGAATCTATGCATTCTAGGCGAAAGCTAGCTCAAATAATGCCTTGCTGTGTGCAGAGAGGACAAAAAATTTTTCCTCCAAAAATTGTATGAAAGAAATGGTTTACATGCATGCCACTGACCAGATATCTCACATCCGAATTCTACCTTCTCGTGGTTCAAATCTAGCTCGATATATTAAATCCATGCATTCTAGGCGAAAACAAGCTCAAATAATGCCTTGCTGTGCGCAGAGAGGACAAAAAATTTTTCCTCCAAAAATTGTATGAGAGAAATGGTTTACATGCATGCCACTGACCAGATATCTCACATCCGAATTCTGCCTTTTCGTGGTTCAAATCTAGTCGGATATTTTGAATCTATATATTCTAGGCGAAAGCTAGCTCAAATAATGCCTTGCTGTGTGTAGAGAGGACAAACAATTTTTCCTCCAAAAATTGTATCAAAGAAATGGTTTACATGCATGCCACTGACCAGATATCTCACATCCGAATTCTACCTTTTCGTGGTTCAAATCTAGTTGGATATTGTGAATCTATGCATTCTAGGCGAAAGCTAGCTCAAATAATGCCTTGCTGTGTGCAGAGAGGACAAAAAATTTTTCCTCCAAAAATTGTATGAGAGAAATGGTTTACATGCATGCCACTGACCTGATATCTCACATCCGAATTCTACCTTCTCGTGGTTCAAATCTAGCTCGATATATTAAATCCATGCATTCTAGGCGAAAACAAGCTCAAATAATGCCTTGCTGTGTGTACAGAGGACAAAAAATTTTTCTTCCAAAAATTGTATGAGAGAAATGGTTTATATGCATGCCACTGACCTGATATCTCACATCCGAATTCTACCTTCTCGTGGTTCAAATCTAGCTCGATATATTAAATCCATGCATTCTAGGCGAAAACAAGCTCAAATAATGCCTTGCTGTGCGCAGAGAGGACAAAAAATTTTTCCTCCAAAAATTGTATGAGAGAAATGGTTTACATGCATGCCACTGACCAGATATCTCACATCCGAATTCTGCCTTTTCGTGGTTCAAATCTAGTCGGATATTTTGAATCTATGTATTCTAGGCGAAAGCTAGCTCAAATAATGCCTTGCTGTGTGTAGAGAGGACAAACAATTTTTCCTCCAAAAATTGTATCAAAGAAATGGTTTACATGCATGCCACTGACCAGATATCTCACATCCGAATTCTGCCTTTTCGTGGTTCAAATCTAGTTGGATATTTTGAATCTATGCATCCTAGGCGAAAGCTAGCTCAAATAATGCCTTGCTGTGTGCAGAGAGGACAAAAAATTTTTCCTCCAAAAATTGTATGAAAGAAATGGTTTACATGCATGCCACTGACCAGATATCTCACATCCGAATTCTACCTTCTCGTGGTTCAAATCTAGTTGGATATTTTGAATCTATGCATTCTAGGCGAAAGCTAGCTCAAATAATGCCTTGCTGTGTGCAGAGAGGACAAAAAATTTTTCCTCCAAAAATTGTATGAAAGAAATGGTTTACATGCATGCCACTGACCAGATATCTCACATCCGAATTCTACCTTCTCGTGGTTCAAATCTAGCTCGATATATTAAATCCATGCATTCTAGGCGAAAACAAGCTCAAATAATGCCTTGCTGTGCGCAGAGAGGACAAAAAATTTTTCCTCCAAAAATTGTATGAAAGAAATGGTTTACATGCATGCCACTGACCAGATATCTCACATCCGAATTCTACCTTTTCGTGGTTCAAATCTAGTTGGATATTTTGAATCTATGCATTCTAGGCGAAAGCTAGCTCAAATAATGCCTTGCTGTGTGCAGAGAGGACAAAAAAATTTTCCTCCAAAAATTGTATGAAAGAAATGGTTTACATGCATGCCACTGACCTGATATCTCACATCCGAATTCTACCTTTTCGTGGTTCAAATCTAGTTGGATATTTTGAATCTATGCATCCTAGGCGAAAGCTAGCTCAAATAATGCCTTGCTGTGTGCAGAGAGGACAAAAAATTTTTCCTCCAAAAATTGTATGAAAGAAATGGTTTACATGCATGCCACTGACCAGATATCTCACATCCGAATTCTACCTTCTCGTGGTTCAAATCTAGCTCGATATATTAAATCCATGCATTCTAGGCGAAAACAAGCTCAAATAATGCCTTGCTGTGTGTACGGAGGACAAAAAATTTTTCTTCCAAAAATTGTATGAGAGAAATGGTTTACATGCATGCCACTGACCTGATATCTCACATCCGAATTCTACCTTCTCGTGGTTCAAATCTAGCTCGATATATTAAATCCATGCATTCTAGGCGAAAACAAGCTCAAATAATGCCTTGCTGTGTGTACGGAGGACAAAAAATTTTTCTTCCAAAAATTGTATGAGAGAAATGGTTTACATGCATGCCACTGACCTGATATCTCACATCCGAATTCTACCTTTTCGTGGTTCAAATCTAGTTGGATATTTTGAATCTATGCATTCTAGGCGAAAGCTAGCTCAAATAATGCCTTGCTGTGTGCAGAGAGGACAAAAAATTTTTCCTCCAAAAATTGTATGAGAGAAATGGTTTACATGCATGCCACTGACCTGATATCTCACATCCGAATTCTACCTTTTCGTGGTTCAAATCTAGTTGGATATTTTGAATCTATGCATCCTAGGCGAAAGCTAGCTCAAATAATGCCTTGCTGTGTGCAGAGAGGACAAAAAATTTTTCCTCCAAAAATTGTATGAAAGAAATGGTTTACATGCATGCCACTGACCAGATATCTCACATCCGAATTCTACCTTTTCGTGGTTCAAATCTAGTTGGATATTTTGAATCTATGCATTCTAGGCGAAAACAAGCTCAAATAATGCCTTGCTGTGTGTACAGAGGACAAACAATTTTTCTTCCAAAAATTGTATGAGAGAAATGGTTTACATGCATGCCACTGACCTGATATCTCACATCCGAATTCTACCTTCTCGTGGTTCAAATCTAGCTCGATATATTAAATCTATGCATTCTAGGCGAAAACAAGCTCAAATAATGCCTTGCTGTGTGCAGAGAGGACAAAAAATGTTTCCTCCAAAAATTGTATGAAAGAAATGGTTTACATGCATGCCACTGACCAGATATCTCACATCCGAATTCTACCTTCTCGTGGTTCAAATCTAGTTGGATATTTTGAATCTATGCATTCTAGGCGAAAGCTAGCTCAAATAATGCCTTGCTGTGTGCAGAGAGGACAAAAAAATTTTCCTCCAAAAATTGTATGAAAGAAATGGTTTACATGCATGCCACTGACCTGATATCTCACATCCGAATTCTACCTTCTCGTGGTTCAAATCTAGTTGGATATTTTGAATCTATGCATTCTAGGCGAAAACAAGCTCAAATAATGCCTTGCTGTGTGCAGAGAGGACAAAAAATTTTTCCTCCAAAAATTGTATGAAAGAAATGGTTTACATGCATGCCACTGACCAGATATCTCACATCCGAATTCTACCTTCTCGTGGTTCAAATCTAGCTCGATATATTAAATCCATGCATTCTAGGCGAAAACAAGCTCAAATAATGCCTTGCTGTGTGCAGAGAGGACAAAAAAATTTTCCTCCAAAAATTGTATGAAAGAAATGGTTTACATGCATGCCACTGACCTGATATCTCACATCCGAATTCTACCTTCTCGTGGTTCAAATCTAGTTGGATATTTTGAATCTATGCATTCTAGGCGAAAACAAGCTCAAATAATGCCTTGCTGTGTGTACAGAGGACAAACAATTTTTCTTCCAAAAATTGTATGAGAGAAATGGTTTACATGCATGCCACTGACCTGATATCTCACATCCGAATTCTACCTTCTCGTGGTTCAAATCTAGCTCGATATATTAAATCCATGCATTCTAGGCGAAAACAAGCTCAAATAATGCCTTGCTGTGTGCAGAGAGGACAAAAAATTTTTCCTCCAAAAATTGTATGAAAGAAATGGTTTACATGCATGCCACTGACCAGATATCTCACATCCGAATTCTACCTTCTCGTGGTTCAAATCTAGCTCGATATATTAAATCCATGCATTCTAGGCGAAAACAAGCTCAAATAATGCCTTGCTGTGTGCAGAGAGGACAAAAAATTTTTCCTCCAAAAATTGTATGAAAGAAATGGTTTACATGCATGCCACTGACCAGATATCTCACATCCGAATTCTACCTTCTCGTGGTTCAAATCTAGTTGGATATTTTGAATCTATGCATTCTAGGCGAAAGCTAGCTCAAATAATGCCTTGCTGTGTGCAGAGAGGACAAAAAAATTTTCCTCCAAAAATTGTATGAAAGAAATGGTTTACATGCATGCCACTGACCTGATATCTCACATCCGAATTCTACCTTCTCGTGGTTCAAATCTAGTTGGATATTTTGAATCTATGCATTCTAGGCGAAAACAAGCTCAAATAATGCCTTGCTGTGTGTACAGAGGACAAACAATTTTTCTTCCAAAAATTGTATGAGAGAAATGGTTTACATGCATGCCACTGACCTGATATCTCACATCCGAATTCTACCTTCTCGTGGTTCAAATCTAGCTCGATATATTAAATCCATGCATTCTAGGCGAAAACAAGCTCAAATAATGCCTTGCTGTGTGCAGAGAGGACAAAAAATTTTTCCTCCAAAAATTGTATGAAAGAAATGGTTTACATGCATGCCACTGACCAGATATCTCACATCCGAATTCTACCTTCTCGTGGTTCAAATCTAGTTGGATATTTTGAATCTATGCATTCTAGGCGAAAGCTAGCTCAAATAATGCCTTGCTGTGTGCAGAGAGGACAAAAAAATTTTCCTCCAAAAATTGTATGAAAGAAATGGTTTACATGCATGCCACTGACCAGATATCTCACATCCGAATTCTACCTTTTCGTGGTTCAAATCTAGTTGGATATTTTGAATCTATGCATTCTAGGCGAAAGCTAGCTCAAATAATGCCTTGCTGTGTGCAGAGAGGACAAAAAAATTTTCCTCCAAAAATTGTATGAAAGAAATGGTTTACATGCATGCCACTGACCTGATATCTCACATCCGAATTCTACCTTCTCGTGGTTCAAATCTAGCTCGATATATTAAACCCATGCATTCTAGGCGAAAACAAGCTCAAATAATGCCTTGCTGTGTGTACAGAGGACAAACAATTTTTCTTCCAAAAATTGTATGAGAGAAATGGTTTACATGCATGCCACTGACCTGATATCTCACATCCGAATTCTACCTTCTCGTGGTTCAAATCTAGCTCGATATATTAAATCCATGCATTCTAGGCGAAAACAAGCTCAAATAATGCCTTGCTGTGTGCAGAGAGGACAAAAAATGTTTCCTCCAAAAATTGTATGAAAGAAATGGTTTACATGCATGCCACTGACCAGATATCTCACATCCGAATTCTACCTTCTCGTGGTTCAAATCTAGCTCGATATATTAAATCCATGCATTCTAGGCGAAAACAAGCTCAAATAATGCCTTGCTGTGCGCAGAGAGGACAAAAAATTTTTCCTCCAAAAATTGTATGAGAGAAATGGTTTACATGCATGCCACTGACCAGATATCTCACATCCGAATTCTGCCTTTTCGTGGTTCAAATCTAGTCGGATATTTTGAATCTATGTATTCTAGGCGAAAGCTAGCTCAAATAATGCCTTGCTGTGTGTAGAGAGGACAAACAATTTTTCCTCCAAAAATTGTATGAAAGAAATGGTTTACATGCATGCCACTGACCAGATATCTCACATCCGAATTCTACCTTTTCGTGGTTCAAATCTAGTTGGATATTTTGAATCTATGCATTCTAGGCGAAAGGTAGCTCAAATAATGCCTTGCTGTGTGCAGAGAGGACAAAAAAATTTTCCTCCAAAAATTGTATGAAAGAAATGGTTTACATGCATGCCACTGACCTGATATCTCACATCCGAATTCTACCTTTTCGTGGTTCAAATCTAGTTGGATATTTTGAATCTATGCATTCTAGGCGAAAGCTAGCTCAAATAATGCCTTGCTGTGTGCAGAGAGGACAAAAAATTTTTCCTCCAAAAATTGTATGAAAGAAATGGTTTACATGCATGCCACTGACCAGATATCTCACATCCGAATTCTACCTTTTCGTGGTTCAAATCTAGTTGGATATTTTGAATCTATGCATTCTAGGCGAAAGCTAGCTCAAATAATGCCTTGCTGTGTGCAGAGAGGACAAAAAAATTTTCCTCCAAAAATTGTATGAAAGAAATGGTTTACATGCATGCCACTGACCTGATATCTCACATCCGAATTCTACCTTCTCGTGGTTCAAATCTAGTTGGATATTTTGAATCTATGCATTCTAGGCGAAAGCTAGCTCAAATAATGCCTTGCTGTGTGCAGAGAGGACAAAAAATTTTTAATCCAAAAATTGTATGAGAGAAATGGTTTACATGCATGCCACTGACCTGATATCTCACATCCGAATTCTGCCTTCTCGTGGTTCAAATCTAGCTCGATATATTAAATCCATGCATTCTAGGCGAAAACAAGCTCAAATAATGCCTTGCTGTGCGCAGAGAGGACAAAAAATTTTTCCTCCAAAAATTGTATGAAAGAAATGGTTTACATGCATGCCACTGACCTGATATCTCACATCCGAATTCTACCTTCTCGTGGTTCAAATCTAGCTCGATATATTAAATCCATGCATTCTAGGCGAAAACAAGCTCAAATAATGCCTTGCTGTGTGTACAGAGGACAAAAAATTTTTCTTCCAAAAATTGTATGAGAGAAATGGTTTATATGCATGCCACTGACCTGATATCTCACATCCGAATTCTACCTTCTCGTGGTTCAAATCTAGCTCGATATATTAAATCCATGCATTCTAGGCGAAAACAAGCTCAAATAATGCCTTGCTGTGCGCAGAGAGGACAAAAAATTTTTCCTCCAAAAATTGTATGAAAGAAATGGTTTACATGCATGCCACTGACCAGATATCTCACATCCGAATTCTACCTTTTCGTGGTTCAAATCTAGTTGGATATTTTGAATCTATGCATTCTAGGCGAAAGCTAGCTCAAATAATGCCTTGCTGTGTGCAGAGAGGACAAAAAATTTTTCCTCCAAAAATTGTATGAGAGAAATGGTTTACATGCATGCCACTGACCTGATATCTCACATCCGAATTCTGCCTTCTCGTGGTTCAAATCTAGCTCGATATATTAAATCCATGCATTCTAGGCGAAAACAAGCTCAAATAATGCCTTGCTGTGCGCAGAGAGGACAAAAAATTTTTCCTCCAAAAATTGTATGAAAGAAATGGTTTACATGCATGCCACTGACCAGATATCTCACATCCGAATTCTACCTTTTCGTGGTTCAAATCTAGTTGGATATTTTGAATCTATGCATTCTAGGCGAAAGCTAGCTCAAATAATGCCTTGCTGTGTGCAGAGAGGACAAAAAATTTTTCCTCCAAAAATTGTATGAGAGAAATGGTTTACATGCATGCCACTGACCTGATATCTCACATCCGAATTCTGCCTTCTCGTGGTTCAAATCTAGCTCGATATATTAAATCCATGCATTCTAGGCGAAAACAAGCTCAAATAATGCCTTGCTGTGCGCAGAGAGGACAAAAAATTTTTCCTCCAAAAATTGTATGAAAGAAATGGTTTACATGCATGCCACTGACCTGATATCTCACATCCGAATTCTACCTTCTCGTGGTTCAAATCTAGTTGGATATTTTGAATCTATGCATTCTAGGCGAAAGCTAGCTCAAATAATGCCTTGCTGTGTGCAGAGAGGACAAAAAAATTTTCCTCCAAAAATTGTATGAAAGAAATGGTTTACATGCATGCCACTGACCTGATATCTCACATCCGAATTCTACCTTCTCGTGGTTCAAATCTAGCTCGATATATTAAATCCATGCATTCTAGGCGAAAACAAGCTCAAATAATGCCTTGCTGTGTGTACAGAGGACAAAAAATTCTTCTTCCAAAAATTGTATGAGAGAAATGGTTTATATGCATGCCACTGACCTGATATCTCACATCCGAATTCTACCTTCTCGTGGTTCAAATCTAGCTCGATATATTAAATCCATGCATTCTAGGCGAAAACAAGCTCAAATAATGCCTTGCTGTGCGCAGAGAGGACAAAAAATTTTTCCTCCAAAAATTGTATGAAAGAAATGGTTTACATGCATGCCACTGACCAGATATCTCACATCCGAATTCTACCTTTTCGTGGTTCAAATCTAGTTGGATATTTTGAATCTATGCATTCTAGGCGAAAGGTAGCTCAAATAATGCCTTGCTGTGTGCAGAGAGGACAAAAAAATTTTCCTCCAAAAATTGTATGAAAGAAATGGTTTACATGCATGCCACTGACCTGATATCTCACATCCGAATTCTACCTTTTCGTGGTTCAAATCTAGTTGGATATTTTGAATCTATGCATTCTAGGCGAAAGCTAGCTCAAATAATGCCTTGCTGTGTGCAGAGAGGACAAAAAATTTTTCCTCCAAAAATTGTATGAGAGAAATGGTTTACATGCATGCCACTGACCTGATATCTCACATCCGAATTCTGCCTTCTCGTGGTTCAAATCTAGCTCGATATATTAAATCCATGCATTCTAGGCGAAAACAAGCTCAAATAATGCCTTGCTGTGCGCAGAGAGGACAAAAAATTTTTCCTCCAAAAATTGTATGAAAGAATTGGTTTACATGCATGCCACTGACCAGATATCTCACATCCGAATTCTACCTTTTCGTGGTTCAAATCTAGTTGGATATTTTGAATCTATGCATTCTAGGCGAAAGCTAGCTCAAATAATGCCTTGCTGTGTGCAGAGAGGACAAAAAATTTTTCTTCCAAAAATTGTATGAAAGAATTGGTTTACATGCATGCCACTGACCAGATATCTCACATCCGAATTCTGCCTTCTCGTGGTTCAAATCTAGCTCGATATATTAAATCCATGCATTCTAGGCGAAAACAAGCTCAAATAATGCCTTGCTGTGCGCAGAGAGGACAAAAAATTTTTCCTCCAAAAATTGTATGAAAGAAATGGTTTACATGCATGCCACTGACCTGATATCTCACATCCGAATTCTACCTTTTCGTGGTTCAAATCTAGTTGGATATTTTGAATCTATGCATTCTAGGCGAAAGCTAGCTCAAATAATGCCTTGCTGTGTGCAGAGAGGACAAAAAATTTTTCTTCCAAAAATTGTATGAAAGAAATGGTTTACATGCATGCCACTGACCTGATATCTCACATCCGAATTCTACCTTTTCGTGGTTCAAATCTAGTTGGATATTTTGAATCTATGCATTCTAGGCGAAAGCTAGCTCAAATAATGCCTTGCTGTGTGCAGAGAGGACAAAAAAATTTTCCTCCAAAAATTGTATGAAAGAAATGGTTTACATGCATGCCACTGACCTGATATCTCACATCCGAATTCTACCTTTTCGTGGTTCAAATCTAGTTGGATATTTTGAATCTATGCATTCTAGGCGAAAGCTAGCTCAAATAATGCCTTGCTGTGTGCAGAGAGGACAAAAAATTTTTCCTCCAAAAATTGTATGAGAGAAATGGTTTACATGCATGCCACTGACCTGATATCTCACATCCGAATTCTGCCTTCTCGTGGTTCAAATCTAGCTCGATATATTAAATCCATGCATTCTAGGCGAAAACAAGCTCAAATAATGCCTTGCTGTGCGCAGAGAGGACAAAAAATTTTTCCTCCAAAAATTGTATGAAAGAAATGGTTTACATGCATGCCACTGACCAGATATCTCACATCCGAATTCTACCTTTTCGTGGTTCAAATCTAGTTGGATATTTTGAATCTATGCATTCTAGGCGAAAGCTAGCTCAAATAATGCCTTGCTGTGTGCAGAGAGGACAAAAAATTTTTCTTCCAAAAATTGTATGAAAGAAATGGTTTACATGCATGCCACTGACCTGATATCTCACATCCGAATTCTACCTTTTCGTGGTTCAAATCTAGTTGGATATTTTGAATCTATGCATTCTAGGCGAAAGCTAGCTCAAATAATGCCTTGCTGTGTGCAGAGAGGACAAAAAAATTTTCCTCCAAAAATTGTATGAAAGAAATGGTTTACATGCATGCCACTGACCTGATATCTCACATCCGAATTCTACCTTTTCGTGGTTCAAATCTAGTTGGATATTTTGAATCTATGCATTCTAGGCGAAAGCTAGCTCAAATAATGCCTTGCTGTGTGCAGAGAGGACAAAAAATTTTTCCTCCAAAAATTGTATGAGAGAAATGGTTTACATGCATGCCACTGACCTGATATCTCACATCCGAATTCTGCCTTCTCGTGGTTCAAATCTAGCTCGATATATTAAATCCATGCATTCTAGGCGAAAACAAGCTCAAATAATGCCTTGCTGTGCGCAGAGAGGACAAAAAATTTTTCCTCCAAAAATTGTATGAAAGAAATGGTTTACATGCATGCCACTGACCTGATATCTCACATCCGAATTCTGCCTTCTCGTGGTTCAAATCTAGCTCGATATATTAAATCCATGCATTCTAGGCGAAAGCTAGCTCAAATAATGCCTTGCTGTGTGCAGAGAGGACAAACAAATTTTCCTCCAAAAATTGTATGAAAGAAATGGTTTACATGCATGCCACTGACCTGATATCTCACATCCGAATTCTACCTTTTCGTGGTTCAAATCTAGTTGGATATTTTGAATCTATGTATTCTAGGCGAAAGCTAGCTCAAATAATGCCTTGCTGTGTGCAGAGAGGACAAAAAAATTTTCCTCCAAAAATTGTATGAGAGAAATGGTTTACATGCATGCCACTGACCTGATATCTCACATCCGAATTCTGCCTTCTCGTGGTTCAAATCTAGCTCGATATATTAAATCCATGCATTCTAGGCGAAAACAAGCTCAAATAATGCCTTGCTGTGCGCAGAGAGGACAAAAAATTTTTCCTCCAAAAATTGTATGAAAGAAATGGTTTACATGCATGCCACTGACCAGATATCTCACATCCGAATTCTACCTTTTCGTGGTTCAAATCTAGTTGGATATTTTGAATCTATGCATTCTAGGCGAAAGGTAGCTCAAATAATGCCTTGCTGTGTGCAGAGAGGACAAAAAAATTTTCCTCCAAAAATTGTATGAAAGAAATGGTTTACATGCATGCCACTGACCTGATATCTCACATCCGAATTCTTCCTTTTCGTGGTTCAAATCTAGTTGGATATTTTGAATCTATGCATTCTAGGCGAAAGCTAGCTCAAATAATGCCTTGCTGTGTGCAGAGAGGACAAAAAATTTTTCCTCCAAAAATTGTATGAAAGAAATGGTTTACATGCATGCCACTGACCAGATATCTCACATCCGAATTCTACCTTTTCGTGGTTCAAATCTAGTTGGATATTTTGAATCTATGCATTCTAGGCGAAAGGTAGCTCAAATAATGCCTTGCTGTGTGCAGAGAGGACAAAAAAATTTTCCTCCAAAAATTGTATGAAAGAAATGGTTTACATGCATGCCACTGACCTGATATCTCACATCCGAATTCTACCTTTTCGTGGTTCAAATCTAGTTGGATATTTTGAATCTATGCATTCTAGGCGAAAGCTAGCTCAAATAATGCCTTGCTGTGTGCAGAGAGGACAACAAAATTTTCCTCCAAAAATTGTATGAAAGAAATGGTTTACATGCATGCCACTGACCTGATATCTCACATCCGAATTCTACCTTTTCGTGGTTCAAATCTAGTTGGATATTTTGAATCTATGCATTCTAGGCGAAAGCTAGCTCAAATAATGCCTTGCTGTGTGCAGAGAGGACAAAAAATTTTTCCTCCAAAAATTGTATGAGAGAAATGGTTTACATGCATGCCACTGACCTGATATCTCACATCCGAATTCTGCCTTCTCGTGGTTCAAATCTAGCTCGATATATTAAATCCATGCATTCTAGGCGAAAACAAGCTCAAATAATGCCTTGCTGTGCGCAGAGAGGACAAAAAATTTTTCCTCCAAAAATTGTATGAAAGAAATGGTTTACATGCATGCCACTGACCAGATATCTCACATCCGAATTCTACCTTCTCGTGGTTCAAATCTAGTTGGATATTTTGAATCTATGCATTCTAGGCGAAAGCTAGCTCAAATAATGCCTTGCTGTGTGCAGAGAGGACAAAAAATTTTTCCTCCAAAAATTGTATGAAAGAAATATTTTACATGCATGCCACTGACCAGATATCTCACATCCGAATTCTACCTTCTCGTGGTTCAAATCTAGTTGGATATTTTGAATCTATGCATTCTAGGCGAAAGCTAGCTCAAATAATGCCTTGCTGTGTGCAGAGAGGACAAAAAATTTTTCCTCCAAAAATTGTATGAAAGAAATATTTTACATGCATGCCACTGACCAGATATCTCACATCCGAATTCTACCTTCTCGTGGTTCAAATCTAGTTGGATATTTTGAATCTATGCATTCTAGGCGAAAGCTAGCTCAAATAATGCCTTGCTGTGTGCAGAGAGGACAAAAAATTTTTCCTCCAAAAATTGTATGAAAGAAATGGTTTACATGCATGCCACTGACCTGATATCTCACATCCGAATTCTACCTTCTCGTGGTTCAAATCTAGCTCGATATATTAAATCCATGCATTCTAGGCGAAAACAAGCTCAAATAATGCCTTGCTGTGTGTACAGAGGACAAAAAATTTTTCTTCCAAAAATTGTATGAGAGAAATGGTTTATATGCATGCCACTGACCTGATATCTCACATCCGAATTCTACCTTCTCGTGGTTCAAATCTAGCTCGATATATTAAATCCATGCATTCTAGGCGAAAACAAGCTCAAATAATGCCTTGCTGTGTGCAGAGAGGACAAAAAATTTTTCCTCCAAAAATTGTATGAAAGAAATGGTTTACATGCATGCCACTGACCAGATATCTCACATCCGAATTCTACCTTTTCGTGGTTCAAATCTAGTTGGATATTTTGAATCTATGCATTCTAGGCGAAAGGTAGCTCAAATAATGCCTTGCTGTGTGCAGAGAGGACAAAAAAATTTTCCTCCAAAAATTGTATGAAAGAAATGGTTTACATGCATGCCACTGACCAGATATCTCACATCCGAAATCCATGCATTCTAGGCGAAAACAAGCTCAAATAATGCCTTGCTGTGCGCAGAGAGGACAAAAAATTTTTCCTCCAAAAATTGTATGAAAGAAATGGTTTACATGCATGCCACTGTCCTGATATCTCACATCCGAATTCTACCTTTTCGTGGCTCAAATCTAGTTGGATATTTTGAATCTATGCATTCTAGGCGAAAGCTAGCTCAAATAATGCCTTGCTGTGTGCAGAGAGGACAAAAAATTTTTCCTCCAAAAATTGTGTGAAAGAAACGGTTTACATGCATGCCACTGACCAGATATCTCACATCCGAATTCTACCTTTTCGTGGTTCAAATCTAGTTGGATATTTTGAATCTATGCATTCTAGGCGAAAGCTAGCTCAAATAATGCCTTGCTGTGTGCAGAGAGGACAAACAAATTTTCCTCCAAAAATTGTATGAAAGAAATGGTTTACATGCATGCCACTGACCTGATATCTCACATCCGAATTCTACCTTTTCGTGGTTCAAATCTAGTTGGATATTTTGAATCTATGTATTCTAGGCGAAAGCTAGCTCAAATAATGCCTTGCTGTGTGCAGAGAGGACAAAAAAATTTTCCTCCAAAAATTGTATGAGAGAAATGGTTTACATGCATGCCACTGACCTGATATCTCACATCCGAATTCTGCCTTCTCGTGGTTCAAATCTAGCTCGATATATTAAATCCATGCATTCTAGGCGAAAACAAGCTCAAATAATGCCTTGCTGTGCGCAGAGAGGACAAAAAATTTTTCCTCCAAAAATTGTATGAAAGAAATGGTTTACATGCATGCCACTGACCAGATATCTCACATCCGAATTCTACCTTTTCGTGGTTCAAATCTAGTTGGATATTTTGAATCTATGCATTCTAGGCGAAAGGTAGCTCAAATAATGCCTTGCTGTGTGCAGAGAGGACAAAAAAATTTTCCTCCAAAAATTGTATGAAAGAAATGGTTTACATGCATGCCACTGACCTGATATCTCACATCCGAATTCTACCTTTTCGTGGTTCAAATCTAGTTGAAAGCTAGCTGAAATAATGCCTTGCTGTGTGCAGAGAGGACAAAAAATTTTTCCTCCAAAAATTGTGTGAAAGAAACGGTTTACATGCATGCCACTGACCTGATATCTCACATCCGAATTCTACCTTTTCGTGGTTCAAATCTAGTTGGATATTTTGAATCTATGCATTCTAGGCGAAAGCTAGCTCAAATAATGCCTTGCTGTGTGTACAGAGGACAAAAAATTTTTCTTCCAAAAATTGTATGAGAGAAATGGTTTACATGCATGCCACTGACCTGATATCTCACATCCGAATTCTACCTTCTCGTGGTTCAAATCTAGCTCGATATATTAAATCCATGCATTCTAGGCGAAAACAAGCTCAAATAATGCCTTGCTGTGCGCAGAGAGGACAAAAAATTTTTCCTCCAAAAATTGTATGAAAGAAATGGTTTACATGCATGCCACTGACCTGATATCTCACATCCGAATTCTACCTTTTCGTGGTTCAAATCTAGTTGGATATTTTGAATCTATGCATTCTAGGCGAAAGCTAGCTCAAATAATGCCTTGCTGTGTGCAGAGAGGACAAAAAATTTTTCTTCCAAAAATTGTATGAAAGAAATGGTTTACATGCATGCCACTGACCTGATATCTCACATCCGAATTCTACCTTTTCGTGGTTCAAATCTAGTTGGATATTTTGAATCTATGCATTCTAGGCGAAAGCTAGCTCAAATAATGCCTTGCTGTGTGCAGAGAGGACAAAAAATTTTTCTTCCAAAAATTGTATGAAAGAAATGGTTTACATGCATGCCACTGACCAGATATCTCACATCCGAATTCTACCTTTTCGTGGTTCAAATCTAGTTGGATATTTTGAATCTATGCATTCTAGGCGAAAGCTAGCTCAAATAATGCCTTGCTGTGTGCAGAGAGGACAAAAAAATTTTCTTCCAAAAATTGTATGAGAGAAATGGTTTACATGCATGCCACTGACCTGATATCTCACATCCGAATTCTACCTTCTCGTGGTTCAAATCTAGCTCGATATATTAAATCCATGCATTCTAGGCGAAAACAAGCTCAAATAATGCCTTGCTGTGTGCAGAGAGGACAAAAAAATTTTCCTCCAAAAATTGTATGAAAGAAATGGTTTACATGCATGCCACTGACCAGATATCTCACATCCGAATTCTACCTTTTCGTGGTTCAAATCTAGTTGGATATTTTGAATCTATGCATTCTAGGTGAAAGCTAGCTCAAATAATGCCTTGCTGTGTGCAGAGAGGACAAAAAATTTTTCTTCCAAAAATTGTATGAAAGAAATGGTTTACATGCATGCCACTGACCAGATATCTCACATCCGAATTCTACCTTTTCGTGGTTCAAATCTAGTTGGATATTTTGAATCTATGCATTCTAGGCGAAAGCTAGCTCAAATAATGCCTTGCTGTGTGCAGAGAGGACAAAAAAATTTTCTTCCAAAAATTGTATGAGAGAAATGGTTTACATGCATGCCACTGACCTGATATCTCACATCCGAATTCTGCCTTTTCGTGGTTCAAATCTAGTCGGATATTTTGAATCTATGCATTCTAGGCTAAAGCTAGCTCAAATAATGCCTTGCTGTGTGCAGAGAGGACAAAAAATCTGCCACTGACCAGATATCTCACATCCGAATTCTGTCTTTTCGTGGTTCAAATCTAGTCGGATATTTTGAATCTATGTATTCTAGGCGAAAGCTAGCTCAAATAATGCCTTGCTGTGTGCAGAGAGGACAAACAATTTTTCCTCCAAAAATTGTATCAAAGAAATGGTTTACATGCATGCCACTGACCAGATATCTCACATCCGAATTCTGCCTTTTCGTGGTTCAAATCTAGTCGGATATTTTGAATCTATGCATTCTAGGCGAAAGCTAGCTCAAATAATGCCTTGCTGTGTGTAGAGAGAGTCCACAAATTTTCCACCAAAATTGAGTTACGTATACGCCACCGAACAGGGTACTCGCGTCGGAATTCTAAATTCTGGTTGTTAGAAGTTGCTCACAAGGTGGTGTTTTGTCTCCATTTATACTGTACATGAAAGTTGACTCTCGAATGATGGTCCCATGCGTTGTTCTTGACAAAAGATTTCCGCGGTATTTGCATCGTCTTTGCAGTGAATTTCACAAAAATATTGCTTATTCCAGAAATAAGCTCAAAACAGATCATTTCTCATGCAGCCTTTGACAGCAATCCAATCCTGATTTAAAAATCTTTTTAAACTGCCTTTTTGACTCCCATTGTTTCCATAAATAAGTACACTCAGCGCCCACTTTAAGCCATATTACATTGGCTCCGTGAAACCGTGACATTATAGCCCCATTGTTCCGTATTTCCTTGTCCACGTCTCTACCTGCTGAATGGACAGTTTCCATCATTGAATTTAAAGGTGAAGGTTCACATAATACCCTGTCATTGTAACGCTACCATAACACCGATTACAACGCGACATTGTAACCCTAATGATAAGGTAACAACCCATTAAGTCAAATATTCCCGTCGAAACGCCCACAAAACTAAATGTCAACATACTTCCTTTTCAAATACCTACGTACATTGTATTTGCCATTGTTAATATTCTATTCAAAAGTAATATTCCCTCATTCATAACCCATTACCCTGATGACAGCAGTGACATATTGTAGGATCGAGGATTTGAAATCAATACATATCCGAAAACTTGAGAACTTTCCCTGCTCCGAGCGTGGAAGGGGAGGTTTGTAAAAGTCAAGATTTTGTCAAAGACTTTTGTTCCAATGAAAAATTGTCATCTAACAGACAATTGATTTATGGGTCGTGAACAAATTTATTTAAGGACGACTCCTTGCCAGGGGAGGGAAAATTCCAAGGATTCGTTTTCATTTTTACAATAAATTTATTGTGCGTTACAAGTTTTTATGAATTTCATCGCCCGTTCGACAGAGTTCTTTACTCTTTTGAACAAAAATATTATTTATGATCGACAATTTAAAATGGAAATAAATGTATTCGTTTCAGTTGAATGAATAAGTAATCACTGTAGATACAGTGGATGTGGATGAGCTTGCAAGATTGTTCGGTGGGGGTCGCCGACCGGGGGGACCTGATTTGTCAATGGACATTTGAAACTTTCTTGAACCATTATTATCAGTTGATTGATTATCCTGACCAAGGGGATGTGATGCCAATTACTTCAATTTCAAGCTCCGAAATATGTACACAAGGATGATGGTAATGACACCAATTTTTTTTTCTTTTGACTCAGTGACATGAATTTATTTTGTGAATAAGTGTCCTCTGTGTCATCACTGCTGGGGGTCATGGTAATGAATGCTTGTTTACAGTAAAAGACCTAAAATTGCCAGATAATGGAAGTATTGGACTTCTTTCAAGAAGGACTCATACCAGGTACTTGGGATCTAAATACTTACATACTTGGAAACTGAATATTTGAAACCATACCAGGAAGGCCTCGAATGCTCTTAAATTGCGGCTCGAACTTGGGTCCTGTCTATTGATGATTCACGGCAGTCATTAGTTCAATACCCATGGACACAGTACTACTCTGGTGGACGGCACTAGACAAAGAAATTAACATTGCAATACTCGAGAGAGATTAAAGGTTATTCTGTATGGGCAATGGGCACCATTATAACCATTCCTACAGATCAAGTCGAAACTATGCTTAATTGAATTGAATTAGTCCACGGTAGAGCTCATCGATATGGATCATCGTATGAATGGAATAATGATGTCTTTGAGATTCCTGTCACTGTTGCATGTAAGACGAAGGGGGCTTGAACAAACGCAACCCACAGATGTATCTGCAGGTAATGCATTCATCAATTTGTTAATGGGAAGATCCCTTTTGAATTTCAACACTGGAGTGGAATCCTCTAAGGTAAGAGTTGATTATTGACAATCACAACTAACCCTTTTGCTCTTCCTTTTGACCATCACATTTATGCTATCGTTTTTGGCCGACAGTCTGACATTGAAAGGAGAACTAACAAAATTTGATCATCAACTTTGACTATAAAAATGTGGCTATCAACTAACACCTTAGAGGATTTCACTTTAGATGTTTAATATATTTAGAGGACTCAGATATGGAGCTAGGACTCTTAATCTCGACTTTTGTTTGAAGGTTAGGTACTTACATTCTGCTGTGTTGGGGACTTTTGCAATTAGTAGAAAATATAACTCAACGAAATCCAAAAGAAACTGTAAGGAATGTAAGTATCGAAGGTTGGATACCGCCTATTAAACTTGTAGAATCTAATCAGTAGCTAGAGCTCCTCAGATACTCTGGCTGTTAATTACCAACAAAGATTATTACCGTAAAATGTGAAATGATTCTACATAACTTGATGGTGAGGTACACATTCTCCATCCTCAACTTCATATTCTAACCAGTATGACTGTCAAGGTTATTTAACACTTATTTTACTTATTTTTTACAATCGACAAACATTTGGTGGTTTGACCTAAAGTCAATTTAGGCTCTAACAAAACATAGTATACATAGTTGCACTCCTTATGGTTTCCGACCGTGAAAATTCTCTGACTGAGACACAGTACCCTTCCAACTAATTTCGACACCAGGCACGTTGATTCCAGGTGTCCAGGCCAAACATTCTGGCATCTGCGATAGCTTGATCCTTAAAACGGACTTTTTTTTTTCTTTCTCGTTTCGAACCTGGCGGCTGTAATTCGAAAATCCTCTTTGCTAGAGGATGGTTATCTATTTGCTCAATGTGGCCAAGCCAGTGTAGTCGACCGTTTAGACTTTTTGAACAACATCTCATCTCCTCTTCCATTCGCTCTCCTTGCAAACATAAACGAAACTTTAAAGAAGATTTTTACTCTCAAAAGTGCTTGGAATCTGCTCTGCTTTCCTCTATATCTACCGAGGTAGGTAAACTCATTTATCACTTACTGTTGGCGGTGGACTGATGCCACTTTATTTGTTGGCAACAGGTACTTGGTTTTGTCCCGATTTATGTTCAGACCAACCTGCTTCGCCTCTTCTTCAATTGCTATAAAAGCTTCTGTATGATATTGATGTCCTCTGCGTATCCAGCAGCTGGACAGTTTTGTTGAGGATAGTCTTTCCCTTGTTCACACCTACCCTGCGAACTATCACAAGCACAAGATTGAAGTAATTACACGACAGCCGAAATCCCGTGCATGTTTGAAATAGTCCAGACGAACTGTTCCCGAATTGTAGATTGCACCGTGTGTTTACGGCTGAATCAGTGCCGGGATCCCTAATTCGACCATCGCCTTGTAGAGCTCAAGACGATTAATGCTGTCATATGCGGCTTTGATGTCGATGAAGAGCTCGACTTGTAATTCGTTGGCCTTTTCCAGGATTGGTCTTAGTGTGACAATTTGGTCGATTGTCCATCTTTCGGACCAGTATCACCACTGGTACGAGTCGATTAGTATATTGCGAAAGGATTTCAGACACAGCACGTTAGATAGGATTAAACAGGAAAAAGCACAGGATCGCCTTTCTTGAAGACGGAACTGATAGCTCAGTCATCTGGAATGTTTTCAGTCAGCCATACTTCGTTGATGATTTAGTGCCTGCACCCTACCAAACCGTGACCACCATGTTTGAAAAGTTCGGCTGGTAGACAACAATAATACGAAAACAATACCATGTTTTCGGTTTGATCACAACAATCGCAATATTTTTTTGACCTGCCCGATTTTTTCGATCCTTTAACAACCTCCACCTATGTATAAAGCAACACAAACCTCCATATGAGCTCAAGAGAAAGAATTTAAGATGATGACACGTCTTCACCAAACTTTCAAAAACATAACACAAGTGCCTTTAACTTTCTCGATTCAAGCCATCTTCCGTCAAAACAAGCCATAGAGTCGGAAGTCTTGCACTCTTTTGACTTGTTGTTCAACCTTAACAGTGATTTTCAGACAAAAGTTGGTTCCTGTAAGAACGTTCAGTTTTTTCCTCATGTACACCAGAGGATGGTAACTTGGAAACATGGCAGTAACAATATTTGTTTTAAAAAGAACAAGTTCAGTGTCGGTCGTCATAAAGGGATCCTAAGAGGTATTCAAAACACATCAAAACTCTAATTGTGTTTCACTTTGTACTTCCGTCCATTTTTCTAATTTTCAAAAAAGTTAATTAAAATTGTCAGCTGCTTGTGAACAACAATGGACATAGTTCGTTCACCCAACAATACTCACCGTTCTGCGTTTAATCCTTTCAACAGATACATTTATACAATTACCTCAACCACTTGCGAAGAACTTCGTCCTGAATACCGATTATCTGTAAAATTCCAAATAAAATACCAACTTTTCCTTTGTTTCACAGATAAATAAAAAAAAAAAAAAAAAACAACCTGTTACGGCAGCAACAATAATGGAAAACTTTTTCTTTTATCTCTCCACCACAAGGATTGCCATTTTGCCTAGATGACAGTTAACGAGAAACAGGATGCATTTAGAGCGGAAACAAAAGGAAAAAACAATTGCAATGTCTAGAAAGTTTCGCCCATCTTTTAATCAATCTAAATCTTCTTCAATCTTCCATTCGCCGTTGCGTACTTGCCCGTGTGAAACAGAGAATCCTTAATTCATGTCCCAAACCGCCGTAAGCTAAATACGACAACTGCAATCACAGCTAAGCCAGGCTGGATTATGCGAATGATTAGGGAAAAAAAAATTGTTTTTTTTTTTAATAAATAAAAAGCAATTGCCTTGACCTTTTCCATGCTCGACTAAACATTTTACTTTCTTTTTCAACTGTTTAAGGTTTATATACTTTATTGCCTTAGCTAGTCCTTGGGTTAAATGCAAATTTGTTTGCCTTCGCCCTCCATCCGCCAAACCCAAAGAGTTGACAGAGCGGATGAAAGGGACAAACACAAAATGACAATTTCGAAACTAAAAACGGAAAGCCTATGCTGATTTCAAAGTTAAATGGAGGAAATGTAATTTGCCAGGACTGACCTTCGGAAATTCGAATTAAAAAAGGACATTCGACGATGCCTACCTAATTTTCCAAAAAAAAAAAGAAAGAAAGACTTTATCTAATTACAGTGAATCAGACATAGGGGTTGTTTTTTAATCAAGAATATCAAAGAAAAATCTCCCTATGCATCCTATTTCAGGATTGGATGAATTTATTTATAGAATTTGAAATCAACCACAAACCGAATCTCAGCATTGGATGTGGAGAACTTCAAAAGAAAACAAGTCACGTACTTACCCCATACCCTGAGTCGAAAGAAAAAAATATCAACCTGTCTCCCGTTGAAATATTTGGGGAACCTTTCCAGGTTTCCTCTCGAGCAAACGAGCTTGAAAATATTGAAAAACTACACTCGACACCAGTTTTATTGATTTCAACCAGATTTCGCCCGCATTTCGATCCTGCCTCAGGCAATCCAACCCGAAACCAAAACCCAAACCCCCCGTCTCATATGTAAATACCATCATGTGTTCCAAGTATTTATTGTGGCATGTCAAATAAGTGCGGCAAATTGACAGCATTTTTAGGATATGCCAACGAAAAAAAGAAAATGTTTTGACGAAACCGATTTGTTGTCAATGTCAGGAGAAGTCAATCATGCCCCCCACTCACTCAGACTGGCGGGAATCCCATCCCATTAAGTTCCCCCCAGTGCGGGTGATTTGAAAGGGAATCTCTGTCAAACAGGCTGCGTGCGGGGGGTGGATTCCTAACGAACCGATAAGGACATTTCATTCAATCTTCTGAAACACTTCAGAGTTCGAGCGAATAATTGAGTTCGACTTACACTTTATTTTAAATAAATGCTAAACTCTACATTCGAACAACAGACTGTTATTTATCTTCGTATCTCTAATCACAGTAACGGGTAACATAAATACTAAACATATACTAAGTGTGTAACTAAGAATTAATTTGAATTTTAAATTCGTCAACAGTATCCTGTGTGCGGGTGTCAATGTGTGTGTAGTCATAAAGCTATTTTCATGCATAAATCCGTGTTTTTGAATTTTTCGTATTTACATGTTCCAGTGGTGTATACTTAGGCAGCACTTTCACCAAGGACGCCAGACGCCGCAGTCGGTACCCTCTACCTTGGGAAATGGTGTGCTGGGTAGGCGAGTGTTGGCAGGCGGTTGAATGGGATACAGGACATTGGCTTGTGGAATCGGATATCTTTGGTATTGAGCTGCTGTTATATTTGGCATGAATGTTGAAATATGTTTGAGAAGGTCACCGCTGATGTGGCGATCGTATTTGGTAAGAAATTGTGAGACTTCAGTGGCACAGTGATGGAAGCCAGCCCAGAATTTATCCACATTTACTGGGTCGGGTCGCATGAAGAGGGTGTTGGTCTCACGCAGACGATGCAGGTGACGAACTGTGAGCTCAAGGATGTCGGCCTTTTCCAGTTTTGAAATGTTTTCACCGTCCTGTTAGGAGAAAGGAAAAAAAATATTATTATTTAATTTTTGTAGGACGAATATGGTATGCAGAATGTATAGTGCGTTTTCAAAAAGATTTTACTTGTTTTTCCATCTTATTTGTGAATAACCTATGTATTAAGATTAGATATTGAAGACCAAGAAAGTTGTAACTAAAGATGGAGGGCCTTACAAAAAGTGACAGCCAGGAAAAAAACTTACTAACTTTATCCAGATGCTAGGAAGATTGTCACCAGACATGCTTATTAATTCTTTCGGAATATTGGGCAAAATGAAGGAAAATAAAGTTCTATAATCCTCAGAGGTAATTTAAATGCCAAGAGGAAGTATTAGTTAAGTAAGGGTTTGGTAAAAGAGCAAAAAATATAAAAATCATTGCTGGCAATAGGTATAAATATCAAAAAGCTAAAGACGGGATCTGCGGATTCGAGAAAGCCATTCATTCGCCGCAGTCCATCAGATATGTTCCCGAGCATCGTTTTTTAAGTTTGTATTAATTGCTTACCAAAATATGGAAAGAAGGCCACCAGTTTGGAAAGGGATTTTGAGAAATACATGTCAAGATACCTAATCGGATCTTGAAATGCTGAAGCATCAGAGGCATAATACTGCTCTCGGTACCGTTTAGTGTACGTACAAGAGTATTAATACAAAATAGGTTCAAGGCAGGGAATAATAGTGGAACTGCAATCATTATAACTTCTTGTGTAAACTTTTCCTAAATTTTCAATTTTTGGTTCTGAAGAGATCTACTCATTTCAGTATCCCGATCGATACTCAAACAGTTCTCGGGTAGTTCAGTGGATTTGCTGTAGTTGGCAAGGGTTTTTTTCTCATTCAAAATATAGTTATAAATATTTGGCCCAAGAAGTCTGTGGTACCCAGGTTCTAGTTTCTCACAACCATTCGTGTTGGGCTTGTAGTATTCTTTACACGATTGTATAATCAATTTCAATTTGAAGTTCAAGAAGCTGCCTCATGACAATTGTGCTCTCGAATGTTTGTCAGATGTTCGCAAGGAGTGGGGCAGTGAAAGAAATTTCAGCTGTTGTCTAGGTATTAAATTTAGAACTCCAATTCTTTTTCTAATTTTACTGGATGATGTATTAAAGTAAGTAAGCTTCACGGATCACTTAGATCATGTAGAGTCTATTATGACAAATGTGGGGAAATATATGTATGTATATAGAAATGAAATATATGCGAGTATTCTGTTCAGCTTCTAACTAAACCATATAGATGGCTACTATAGGACTATTGCATACCTATAGCATACCTAGTCGTGCTGAAGAGTTTCTTATTCCGTGGTAACCAGCCAAGACGCTGACAATAGATACGCGAAAATCACGATAGATATTGATTGATAGATGTTTTCTTGTCTATTAGTCCAATCAACACCACGTTAGTTAACTTCTTCGACAGATTTTATGCATATTTTCTTGAATAATGTGCTGAATGGCGTATTGGCTAAGGTAGGTGAATAGTTTTCATTTTTGGAGTTGAAGTTTTGATTATCTCTATTTTCTGTAGTAATAATTTACACAATGTTCTGAACTTTCTTCAAGATGACCTAGACTTTTTCACTACCTGGTGCCAGAAAACCTGTCTCGAATTAAACGTCAGCATATGTTAATCCAATACATATTTCCACAAACTTGCTTCACAACCCCATAGAAACTATTTTCTCTGTAGCAAACTAGTCTCCTCTTATGTACATAAGTGTTGACTGCAATTTTCGTTCACAAATCGTTAACCATTTTTGAAAGGATTTACGAATCCCTACGTTGCTAAATCACCTTCGCAAGTTTATCAGAATTGACTGAAACATCTTGCCTCCTTAACCCGATTGTTTTAAACTTAGCCCTCTTTAGTGCCACGAAGACCTTCCCGAAATCACCGATTCTGGCATCAGTCACACATCCGGAATCTAAGGAGGAATAAAGAGACGGAAATGGCTAATTCGTTATCGCTATTAATGCTGATCACGAATAGATACATCACAATACAAACCATGTGACCCTTAGGTTAGGCTATAAAAAAGGCACACATAATGCACATCATATTAACAACAATTCTTTTTCTAAATATTGAAAAATATTTCGAATGTTTGAAAGCGGGATTCATCAACCAAAATCGAATATTAAATTCTAACAAGAGGATAACATAGACTATAAACCTTACCCTTAAAAGTAAAAAGTTGCAGTGACATTGGGGGGAAACAAAAAGTTCAAAGCCAACCACATATAGCATGCAACTCTGACAGCGTTTTTGACTCGTTTTCTAAAATAAGAAGTTTATTTTCCAACATGAAAAATGCGTGACTCATCTTATACTTACATGTACATGCCCTTTCAAGAAATATAAATAACATACATAGTACCTTGTATATGATCAATTAAATTGAGTTATCGCATAAAACTAAATTCTTTAAGTTTTTTCTAACCTGCTGGTAATAAGGTTAAACTAAGATGGGTTTAAGGTTAATAGTACGATGATGTCAATCAGTTGCACAATCATCTAATTGGAAACATTAAACTATAAAATTCAAGCAAGCGTATGGAGTTACTGTCAAAGTAGAATAATTAGGAAATTTTCATTGAAATTGCAAAAATCAAAGCTCATTCCTTACAAATAGTACATAGTTGGCTTAGGTTCCTGTCCGAGTTAAACTTTTAAGCCAGCGTTTAACTTGGCTCCTTGAGAGTACGTGAATTATAAAATAAATAAACTGCACGACTGGTTCGTTATTACTGATTCTTGATGTCCAAAAAAGTGGAGGTGACTTTCTAGATTCTTGATAAACGATAACACTACGAATAAAGGGATGTAAAGAAGTCTATATATGTACATATGTTCCGACAAAGATACAGAGAATGTTAAAATCTATGAAGATGAAGATCAACTATGGCTGTAAAAATTCAATGTTCAGAATTCTTCCTATGGCTGATAGGAAAGATTGGTAGGACATAAGATTCGATTCTGCAAAAAAGTTTAGTGGGACGAATAACGATCTAATTTGTCTGTGCCGAACTTTCGTACACCTATTTCACGAAAAAGCATCATTCAAACATCATTCGCATCCATAAGCCCCTCTTAGTCTTCAAAAATGATAAATACTGAACACAGAAAATAATGGAGGTTCTTAAATAGAACCCTGTGGTACCTGGTCCCGAAATGGCAGAAAAATCAAAACTATTCTTTAATTTTCACAGAAAAGAAGCAAAAAGTACAAAATTTCTTAACTACCGGACTACCAAAATATTAAAACAGCTCACATAGTGACACTAAAGCCAAGAAAAGCAAACTATGTCAATTAGAATTTTAGTTTCAATATAAGATACTGCGATGGATACCATAGAAACTAGCAGCAATCTAATGAATCTTAAATACTGTTTTGAGATGTGAGATTGAGTATGTGGTAGTACTTACAGCTTGCAATGTTCCAGTCATTAAATCCTTTAGCTCCTCGAGACACTTGTTGATGCGCGCCCGTCTCTTCCTCTCCAACATGGGTTTCATTATTTTTCGATACTGATAGGTGCGCGATACAGGTTCCATTGTGAGGGAATTCATCGCGAAATGATGGTTCGGTGCCATCATTCGGAAGGAGATTTTCAAAAACAAAAAAAAAATACCAAAACAAAGTCCAAAAGCAATCTTAAATCTAAAACACAAACTTAAAAAACTATCAGATTCCACTTATAACACGCGCGACATTCATCGAGTTAGTGCAGAACAACTAATTAACTGTTTCTAGGTTTTACTGGCAAATCCCTTAACTTAATGTTCAAACGTCTTTATCCGTTGACGTGTAACGATCAAGTGATCCATCGTCTACGTTCATTCACAATTTTATTAAGTGCACCGCGAGAGTGGCGTGCTGCTGCTTGGCGAGTATATCTTTGTATCCGTTCTGGTGTGGGCAACAACGCTTCGCCATGAAGCAGACCTTAGACATTGATTGTATGTCAGTGCGGCAGCGGAGGTGATGTTGGTTTTTTCTTGGGTCCCGTGGGATAAATCTACGAAATGAAGAAGATACTCTTGAGCGATTTATTTATTTGGAGCTTTAGCTATTGCTATTGCGCATACCTTTGCTGAAGTTCGACGATGGAATCTGATATTGGTGTGATCCCGCACCCGAACCGCAATACACACACTCACAGACCTCAGAAAGAACTCGATCCCACTCTCCATGACGACGACGATCGACCGACAGACCGACCAACGGCGCGACATTGCGATGGGAAGGAGGAGGAGGGGCGGCTATCCGTATCATGTGCCTTCTTTTGCCTTGCGATACTCTGGCATACGCCGAAGATATTATGGCCGAGTATCGGTTTCTATGCCGAGCATAGGCATGTGCCTGAGAGATTTATCGTGTAACTCGAAATCGTTATCACATCGCGTCATCGAGAATGGCTTTCGGAAGTTGTTTTACCCTTCCATTCGTCTTTGGCGTGCTCGTTGTCCGGATGTTCAACGTTTGTTTACTTTCTGATATCTCGTGGCCAGAGTCACATCATCTGGGATCCATTCATGATGACGCTGCGACAACAGTGTGGGCGCGTACTAGCGCGAATTTCTTTCTCATCTCATCCATGTTCGCGACTATGGTGGTATGGTGGAGCGGTGTGTGGCGCAAAAGAAGAGGAGTACCGCACTTGAGTCACTTGTGCTCTGGGATAGAGCCAGTTCTAGGGTTCACAAACAATGACGACGTCACATCATCATTGCACATTGGAGACCTGTGAGATAGACTCCAGTTCTACGCCATTTGTTTCACACGCTCTGCTTTTTTGTTTTGATCTTCCTATGGGTGTCGTCTGCGGAGGGAACGGACAGAATGTATCTAAAGCTGATTTGTTGTATCTATCGTATTTTTTTTTTTTTGGTGTTCGATTTCCGCTTTCGGTAGTAAGTAGCTGGAATGTATACAGTTCGAAACGACCGATGGAGATCCCAGTAAACATGTCTTAAAGTATGTTAACCGGTGCTACCAATTGGGAGGTATCATCATGGCACCGCACACACATGATGAGACTCTTATGACTCTTAGGAGAGCTTCGTGTGCTTCGTGCTGTGCTCGAGAAGGAGTCAGTGCTGTGTAAATACTGCTTACTGGGCGTTATTTTCGTAACAAGAAATTTATGTTTACTATTTGTGGCGCGACTTGAAGATGGGGGCTACCGCGCTGCTGTGCTGACTGTTGCTGTTATTTGTGTGGCGTTGTTCTGTTCTGCGCTTTCTAGGGATTTCGTGATCGTGGGAAAATTTACAAAAAATGGTGCGAAGATGATTAATGATTGACTTTAAATGGTGGCCATACGCTATGAGTGTCTTGGGTTTCGCTTTAAAATGGTTGTGTATCAGAGCTTTGAATAGGTTAAGAGCTACATATGAGAGGGCTGTTGGTTATTGAGTTGAGACGAAGTGTGACTAATAGAATTTTATTTCTTTACGCTTCTGGTGAAATTTATTTATTTTTCGATGAAATGAAAATGTGGGAGGGATTAGTCTTGTCACGCTTGGAGGGTTTTTTTTTTTTTGAGATCAGAAAAGAAAAGTGGGGCTTTACTGGTTTATTAGTCGCAATTGTCTCCAAAATGGGCGACGAAGTGGTAAGAGGGGAAATCAAATCATGTACATGCATATGCTGCAATTGTACTTAAGTAAGCTTATGTACATTATGAGTTTCAAACTTCACGTGACTCCAATATTATGTTATTGGCCCTGCTTTCGAAATCAGAAATCCTGAAGGAAATCCAAGAAGTTTAGATCGATACTCACCATCTTATAGAGAAGACCTACATGTATCGGTTCATGTCTATTTTAGACCAGGAATCTTGAGATGGTATAGAATGACCATAGAGAACGGTTGCTTGTTCTTAAAGACCGGAAACAATCAGACAAGGTGTCATGTGTCGTCTTCAACATAATGCTTGAGCCAATGATGCGGACATCCCAAGCCAACACCAAAAGTCTGTGGAATTACTTGAAAACGCTAATGGAATTGATATCATTGGCAGGACATTGTGAGCTGTGACTGGTTCGTTCGAAAATACTAGAAGTGGCCAAAATGGGTCAAGTTCTGAAGGAGGGTGATCAACAAAAAGCGACATACAACGTCCTCGGATCGAATACCACGCCAAAATTGACAGCTACAACTTTGAGGTCATAAGAGAAATTGTCTACCTCGACTTGGCTATTAACTCTGATAGCAACATAACTTTAGAGATCAAAGGAATGGTCACCCTTGCCAATTGCTGTTCATTTAGCCTAAGGAGGCAATAGAGTACGGAGGGCTTGTCAAGAAACACTGAATAAGCTCTGTATAAGACCCTCATCCAATTTTTCTCTTTGTTGGATAAGCATGGACATTATCAAAGTAGATGAAGATATCCTTGGATAATTTTTGATTTCATTTCGTTGAGAGGGATTCTACAAGCTGAACCGCGACATTGACCTGATCAGACGCATCAGCCGTCTAAGATGGGTAGAACTAGGAGAGCGAAAGGAGATCAATCCATTGGTTTCCAAGTCCAACCAGAGGAACAACACAGAAGAGAAAGACCTTATCTTGAGTAATGCTTACGATTCGAGCTCACAGCTCCTGCAAGTTGCCCAAAGACCACGCTAACTGAAGAGGAGTGTTGAATGAGGCTCAGGTTCACTCAGGTGCACCACCGCCTAGGTATTAAGGACTTGTCAAGTTGTAATATATGGAAAGCAGGTCTTCAGACTTGACTCGAATGACCAATATTGAATAAGACGTTGGATTTGACAATTAGCTTGTGTAAGTAGTGGGCAAACACCAAAGCTTTAAGAAAATTGAGTATCGGACTGCTACAAAGGTTAACCAATTTAATCATCGAAAAATCTACAAAGAATCCACAGGACACTATCTGAAACAGACATGTCATTTGACATACATACATGTGCATCTCTAGATTATCCACATGATTATAAATGGTGGAGTATATTGAAATCATCCAGAAACATGAGACTATGCTGGACATATATAGTAAGCTAATGGCAGTTACTTCAGGCGTTTTTGTCGAAGCTACTGATACTCTATAGGGGACAAGAAAAAATTGTAGTCACGTCTCCATCCTGAACAAACTCAAAATCCCAGATCCAGAAACTTCGGACTATATCACCTCATTTCCAAACTTTGGTAAGAGTTTTGCTGTCACCATCCCTCCAGATTGCTCTGGAAGGAGGTGGCACAATTAGTAGATCGATTCACTTCTATGCTGACGGCTCAGAAAGGTTTTATTTTCGTTTTCCAAATCACTGTGGGGTGTTCTGGACGGAAATTACGGCAATTAAAGGAAACTTATATTGGCTTAATGAAAATGTGATATCTGCTACGGATATCTGCATCCTTTCTGATAGCCAAGCTGCTTTAATAAATATATCTCTCTCCATAGTCACTTGAGTAAGCCTTCTTCCGAATGATTTTTGCGAAAGTTGCATGGATGAAAAAAAAAAGAAAACCATTCACCACCTTCTCTGTTTCTGCTCAGCTCCCTTCCTCATTAGAAGGCCCCACCTAGAAGCATACTTCCTTACTGATCTAAGTAATCTGACAAATATAGACATGAATAGTCTCCTACGCTTCATTAGAACTTCAACTGGTTTTAACGAGTAGGCAGATAGATACCAAGTGGTTTCACAATGGACCATCTATCAGTCTAAGTGTGCTGGTTTCACTTATTGGTAGCCACTCCAACTAAACCAAATCAAACCAAGATTGGAGCCAGCGGATACCACCAAAGGTAGATTTTTCTTGTCACGAATCCAACACTTGTTAATAACTCACTACTTCATCTAAACTAATTCTACAGAGGACCTTTTGTGAGAGGCAAAAATCAACTTCTTCTCCAAATCAAACTCTAGAAATCGAGTTTGCATAAATCAAGGATTTTCTGTCATCGTTTTATTGCATATCAATAGTTCGAGAGACTTAATCCTTTGTAACAGAGTGTAAAACTTGTACAAACTACAAATATTTAACATTTCATGCAAGAATTGATAAAACTGTTAAATCGGTACTCCTTTCTATGAGTATCTACACAAGTAGTTATGATTCAAGTCAATGGTTCGTTGTCGTATCCAGCCACAACTCTCAAAAGGAAGTCAATTTCAGCATATTTCGTCGGATTCCACTTTGGATTATTCACGAGAAAAGAAAGAGTAGTACTAGTAACCATGAATCATGAATCACCAGGACATCAACCATTGCACTCGTCTTAGCAGTCATCTAGCGCAGAACTCGAGACCGTACAGCAATAACTCACAACATCTTCCAATCTTTTGATACAAAATCGTTACGCCTTCTTTCTGCTCTTAATGGACCAGTAAAAGTACATTTTGAAAAGATTTCGCAAAACTGTCATTAATACATCAATCTGAAAACACAGCGCGAACTATTACTTTCGAACAATTCTCAACATGAACCGAATCTCGAACTCTAAGTGGTTTTCGCAATAAGACGAGAAAATCTACTCTCACATCAAGTACCTAGTAGTTCACTATCTGAAGGATAATTCGAAAAGAATGTTGGGATAGAAAATCGAACTGGAATTATTTTACGTGATGGGAATCTTATAAAAAATCCTGCCTCCTGCAACGCCCACAATATTTTTTTCCTTTTTTTTTTCGAAAATACCTACTGCCAGCCATAGAAACACATCCACACACGCATCCAAACACATCCCATGGTATGGGTAAGTGAATAGTGCGAATTACTTCTACTCGAAATAGCACACACATACCAATGTGGGGTGAAGGTGAGTGATAGATTGACAGACAGAGCGGGTTGATGTGGTGACTATGTAATTTTTTAGGGATTTAAATTTAATGGAATATTCCTTGACGAAAAGGGATGAGAAAAAGGAGTCGAAGTAATGATACGATATCCAGGAATCGATTTTTATTTCGGTAATGGAAATTTGAATCACTTGTTCACCCTTCATCGCGTTCAATATGTGAAAGAGGACGATTTGCGTTTGTGTTTAAATAGGGCTTTTAGACTGTTCCCCGAAGTCAAAGCATTGTAGTCAAGAGTGGTGGGTAGCTAATCGTTGAGGAAAGGAGGATTTAAACTCCAGAGATTTTGTAAAAAAAACCTTCCACAAGGGGACGGGGTTTTTTACGTTTTCGAAGATATTCTTTCCGTCGGTTCTTGCTGCTAAAGCCAGATTGCATAGGGTTTTATCAAGAGACATGAATAATTAATAGAAACTCAGGAGGATAGGTACAGACAGGATAGAGAACACTGAGTTTCAAGCTAATACTCAGTACCAGATAGCAGGTATAGAAGACCTAGCAAGGAAGACCCCATTTAGGCAATGAAATGGTTAGCGACTTCAACCCACTAGCAGTGAAACGTATTTCATGGCCAACTTCGAGGAGTCAATTTCTTGGGCCTATAAGGTATAGTCAAACTCTCGCCTATACGTATACCGAGTCCTTGAAAAGGGGAAAGATATTTGTATTTGGAAGTGGAAAAGTAACGAAAAGCAACCGTCGTCAGAGCTGAGCACGATCACATCAAGGGCAAGGTAAACTCCTGACAACGTGTTGAACTCTTACGGAATCAATGCCTACTTTGTGTGCAACTACTACTGGCTACTGAGGTCTGGCTAAATCAGTCCGCTTCTTAGGAACCAGGCAGATGACCATTGGTTTGTTTGAATAGGTAGATATGTAGAGGTTGTAATGTCAGCAAGCTGTGTTGAAACTTACCTAGCCCGAAACGCATCGTTTTAGAACCACGACTCTCCTCACATATAAATGTAGATTGGTGTTGACTGTTTTTTAATGAATAAGATGTATTCGAAACCACCCATCATCTAGGGTTGGACTCTTACATAGGAAATGTAGGATTGTAGGGATATTCCAGCAATGACTATGTGCATTCACCGACACTCCAATTCTTCCCCGATGGGCTACTGAACAAGACTCCAGTAATATTCATTCGGTTTCTGTTTATTCGTGTTCTATTCCAGTAGTATTTGCCCCACAACTACCTGGATATGACATGACAGTATCGCACCCCCTTGTCATAAGCTATCAGGTTAGTGCACAAAGATTTTACCCTTAAGGACCCCCAGCAAGACATGTACCGCCTCAGTAAGAAAGTAATCGAAGCCAGATTGCTACTTCATCCGCTCGCTCGATTTCCTCGATATTACAGTAAACCAGCACCCAAGGACACTGCTTGTAAGCCGATGGAGAGTTCTTCTTTGCACTAGTCTACTAGTTTCAAAAATGTATTGACCGATAGCTACCTGGCTGTTAATGCAGGTACCTATGGTTGTTACTGTATAGGGAGAACCTTCACCTGAAGGACATTGCATGAGCCGTTGTATGAATATGTAGATCTTCTTCAATTACAGACCTCAAGTTTTGTCGCCTACCATAAGCATTTTGTTGATGAATATTTCAAGGCACAATCTCTTAGGGATGTTTTCAAATGAAATTTGTCTCAGATAGACCCACTTCAAGGAAAGTGGTGCAATCATCGAAGTTAACCTTATGTTGAGGACAGCATCAAAAGGTAAATATGTATGTACGACTCGACGAAATGATGTCCCTTGCTCTAGTGGTTGTAATCCTTTATTGTGATAAGTAATCATTATTCACATTTTTTATTTATTATCTGGATGTGATGCCTTTTAAAATCAAAGCCTTTCTGATAGTTCTATAGGAACTGGTTAGTCAAAAGCATATTTTTTATGAAAAGAAGGCGCAGAGGATAGTTTCTTAAGTTGCAGCCTTTCGCTATAAATGGGAGTCTCAGTATACTTTAGAGATTGTTAGCTAGATTATGATAAACGTATGTAGATAGTTAGAGTGACTCTGCCCGAAAATTGTGATATCATTTACAGAGGGTACTCCAAGCCTTACATTTGGATTTACATACTTAGTTTCATATTACTTGCTCTTAAACGTTCCCTTTATCGGGACACTTCGCTCTTTAGAGTTCTTTTCAATAATCTCCTAGTTGTCAGAGAACCTTTGCCCTTGCTTTCTCCTTCAGTTACACTTACAAGCTGACGAAGGTGTTTCGAAGGGGTACTACCTCGAAATCCAATTCTATTTGTCAAGGGCTTGTGAAACTTATATCAAAAATTATTATCCTTCCTCAATATCCATCAAATGACGTCTTCTATGTTTCAAGCTCTATTCATAGATTCACTCAGAACTTTGACAAACAACAATACGTCAAAATAAAAGAAAACCACATTCCACATTCAACATCTGATGAAGAATTAATACGAGCTACAATCTCTCTCCAACAATTCGTATGTTACGCTATCCGCCTTCTTGTACAGCCCTTATAAAATGGGCGTGGTCGTACGAGGTCATTTCTTTGAATTATAATGATAATTTCTAATGTTTGAGGATCCTACACGAAAAATATCAACAAAATAAGTGTTTTATTAAAACACCCCCAAAAAGTGGGCGTGAACCATATTTTATGTTTTATGTTTTATGTTTTATTTTCCATTCCATGTAAAACAGTGGAGTTATGAAAAGTGGACGGTTTTGAAGAATGTTAAACTTGTACTGCTTATACTCTTCTCATCTTCTTAGCCCAAAATTTGCTGATATAAGGATGGCTAGACAATCCTCAATATTGATATGCGAGTAAGTATGTTATAGAGCATATTTCAGTTATTATACTTCTCTATGTTACAAACAATGTATAGAAATTAATACACCCTTAGGATAGGGTAGAATAAAAATTCTCATTGGATTATCGCTATCCTCTTTCAAGGGCGCACGAGCAAAAGCCACACTAAATTCAAAAGAAAAAGAAAAATTCCTTTTCTCTTTTTTTTCTTTTTTTGATACGAAAAGTTCTACAAACTTATTGTAAAAGTTTAATAACTTTTTCCCTCGTCAAAAGGATATATATCCATGTGTGAGCAAAAAGAGAAAAGAATAATAAAATCATAGATAAACCGTTATCCCTTATGACAATGCCATATTAACAATAAAGATTCAACCCAACCAGGAACCAGGATAACAACAATATCTCTATGTGTATGTGTGTAGCGATGTAGAAAACACATAAAAACGAAAATTTACTTAATAACAAACCGACTGAGAGTCGCGTGCTCATACCAGGTGCACAAAACACACACAGAGAACACAAGGCTTGTTTTTTTTTTTGTTTTTTCAAAAAAATAAAGGTTCAACGACAAACGCAAAAAACTTCCCGCCCGCGAGATACGTCGTCGGTCGTTTTATTTTACATTTTTACTGGCGTTTTTATTACACTTGCACACCCAGTCAAAGCAGCAGGAATCTTCAGCCACCACTCATTCGCCCATTACCGTTAAAGGCAAAAGTCGGTGCTCTGCATACGCAAAAGCTCACGCTTGACGTAGTACAGTATACCACTTGCTCTTGGTCCCCGTACGGATCATGAAGTCTGCCAATATCGTGGCAATTAAGGACGAAGTTTAAAATTATTACTTAACGCGTGAGGTGAGCTTTGAAAAATCCTGGGTGTATCACCGCAGTATGAGGGATGGGTTTCGGTACATTTTTTTTTTTTTCGGTGTGTGTGCGCGATATGGTTGAGATGTATATCCTTGGGCATTATTAATGCTGGATGGTAAGGTGCAGATAGATGGATGGATGGTTGTGGGATGCGCGTTCCGAAGGAAGGTTGTTTTAAATTTTTAAAATTGGTTTAATGTGTTATGTAAAGGCTGTTGGCAGCGACGGCGGTGGCGGCGCGGTTACTTTCGGTTATGGCTGATGGTTTAGCATTAAATTTTCCGCGGGGGGAGGCCGGATTCCACAAATGTAATCCATATTGAGGAATCAAGGGCGGCAACGACGAATATAGAATTATGGCATTTGTGGTGCTATATTGACTAATTCTTTGCATTGAGTGGGTGTTGTAAGCTGCGACTTATGGGAATGTATTTTGGTGGGAAGGTATTTATAGCTCGTGGTAAGGTCACAGATGATGAGTCGTTAAACAGTGAATGGAATTGCAGACATAAGGTGGGTGTTTATTAAATTATTATTACATATTCGCACGCAATAAAAATGCGCAACGCAAGCGAATCGAAGGAGAGGAGAATTCAAAGAGAGATTCGCGCAAGCGAGTTACAGACTCTTGTGTTTAAGACTGATCAATAGAAGGCTGTGGCGGCTCAAATATAATCAGTCTTCTTCAAGAGGGGCACACTTTTATCAGGTGGCTCTAGGAGGCGCTTAAGGTCGGAGTGTATCTAGCACTCAAGCTACAACGCTCTCCAGTCAGCTCGATCTTTATTCAGCTGCGTCTAATTTTGCACAGCAAGTTGGTTGAGATCCCTTTCCGCTTGAGCCCGCCACTTTAAGCGACGCTTTCCTCAATTGCGCCGTCCTTTTGGGGTGAATTCGGAGAATGTCCGGGACAGAAAATTCACATAGATATTTTCAAGTGAGAAAAGGCCACACCTAAGCTTACAGGACTCCATTCATCTAGAAGTGGACTAAATGGCTATATATGTAAGTCGTACGTTCTACCAATTGAAAATGAGTGAAGAAAAAAGCCTTAAAATTTAGTATTTGGAAAAGAAAAACGGGGTTTTAGATCGACGTCGGTACTTGTTTCAATGGTTGTTACCCAGCGTTATGGAGCATGATGCAGTGGAGTCAAAACTCAAACCAACCTCCGGTCAAGAGGTAGTATCAGGACTGAGAGATTCCCAGCTAATGTGAACGGCGTGGAATCGAGTGAAATGGCTCATTTTAAACATTCGTGAGCTGCGATATTTTCCTTACTTTCACTCACTGACACAAGAACATTTAATAATTTTTTCAAATTTGAGTCAAATGTATTCACTATAATATCCATAGCTTGTGGGACGAGTATAATGACCGAACATTTTCGCGACCACCGACTCAAAATTTCGGCAAAAGTTTGTAATAACTTTGTTCGCTCCCAAAACATCAATACAATAAAAAAAAAATCTTTTCTGTTATGCTGACATTAATAGATTATAAAAAGAGTTTAAGGTTGCGTTCGCATTAAAATACAAAATTGTTATGTCCCTATTGAAAAACCCTTTAAAATACAAAACCGTGACGTCTAGCCAAACTTTCTCGGATTGAAGCTAAAGCAAGTTGAAAATGTTTCGTATTTGGGAAGAAAGATTTCGGGCGATAATGCTTGGACTAGTTGCGGGCAGTAAATAGGGAAACTGTCATGTACAAAAATTAAAAATGGTTTGTCCGTTTTTTTATTCCAAAACTACAAGCTCATAGCATTCCAAGAGACCCAACAAATCAGGAAAATGTCAAAAGACCCATGATATCTACTAGAGGCCATCGTATATCTACTCGTGTGTAGACAAGTTATCTGTCTCCGAATAAACAAATCTAAAGCTACATCAGTCTTTTCACTATAATTTCTCCAAATTATTCCCTGCTATTCCCCACAGGCCTACGCTGCAATTTGTCCCCACTTCAGTCAAAGAAGAAGAAGAAGAATTAAACTCCAAAACCAAACATCATTCCAAACAGGAAGACCAATTGCTTACGCAGAAAATACGATAACGCCCCGCGGCTGTCAGAATACAAATTTCACGCGCAGTCTTTCAGACATCCATTCATTCATCACACACCATTGTCGTCGGGCCAACAACAGCCTTGATGATGATCGAGGGACGCGGCATTACCAAGAACCGCAACGATGGGTATTCATAAAACCCTCATACGTACACGGATTCCATGTCTCGCATGTCCCCATGTCATCGTGTCACCATCATCGACACAAACAACATACCCTCTCAGCGGCAGAATGCCAGAAGCATGCCATTAGCCAGAACCAAGAGTGCGCGATTATCTTTAATCGATACCCCCGGCTGCATGGTCAAGTCGCGCCAAAGCACAGTGGAATCAGCAAAACAGCATCGAATCGCTAGATGGAGAAGGAGAATGCTCCACAAAGCAAAATACTTCAACAAAGATCCGCGCGTCACAACGAGGACGTCGAGCCAGACAAGAAGTAGCGCTCGCATACACACTGTGCACTCAATTTGCCATTCCGTGGCCGTATGCATGCCAAGCCGATGATCACCATGATCACCATGATCACCATGAGTACCATGAGCATGAGCATAAGCACCACTTGTTCGGGTCTCGGACGGACGTGCCTACATGCGACCTAACATCGCATGCGTTCCAACTCGTGCGCGCCTCTTCGCAATGTGTGCGATCGGGTGAGTGGGCTGAGCGGGGCCAGATGCGCGCGCACATATCACGCAAACGATCGCGCACACATCAACTTGTTGCCGGTAATGCCAACGGACAGCCTGACAGCTCCCCAGCACTACCGTGGGAATGTGAAACAGGTGCACTTTTGGGGTCGTTGAGTTTCAGGTCGACCGCAGTGTGTTGTGCACACACGAGTATGTGGTTGACGTCGGCCGAGATAATGCAGTTGTGCGATACATAATTGAGAAGCGGATTGGAGGAGGAGTTTCACGTTGCCGCCATTGGTGATAGGTAGGTGACCAGATTTTTGGAAAGTTGATTGAATTCATTTAAAAAGCATTTGAAGGCGGTTCCACATCGGCTGGCCGGGGCTTGTGTCAAGTTATTAATTATGCTCGGCTATTATGTACATATGTACGTCGCCAGTATTCTGTTTAAGTCACGCACGGGAGCTAATAGGCACTTTAGGTAAGCGGTCGACAATTAACTTTTCACTCAAACTGGATACTGGATATCCTATTAAGTCATGAGCAGTATGGAGCAATTAAAAAAAAGAAATAACTGCGTGTATGTATGGAGGAAAATGTAACGTTAATATTCCCAGGGACTTTTGAAAAAAAAAAAAACTAGAAATAGATTTTGTAACTACCCAACATGAACGTGAAACTTTCTTTGTGATGTGAATGGAAAAAATGTCCTAACAGCGTTGGAAATTCAGGTCAGAACACCAGATACACATCAATGCAATACGGGGTTCAAAATATATGCAGAACCTCAGTGAGCCTGTGAACATAAAGACCGATGACGATAATCGGCGAATAATTGTGTCCCTCACCCACTAGAAGGACATCGCTTTCGTTTAATTTTTCTTTTACTTTCAGTTGTTCTGGAATAACACAACTTTCCATCCACCAGTACAAAGAGACGAAAACTTCATTTTGATATTAATGGAAAAAACTGTCCAGTTTTCTTGGCATGATATATTGTGTTTTCCAAATGTCAAAGCTCCATTAAAGGCAGACAGTTTGAAGTGTTGTATCGTGTCCTTTCTGGTGAGGAGTATCAGTTTTGCTCTCTGGATTGACAAGAAAATAAAGTGACAGGACACATTTTGACAGATAGCTATGAATATGCACAGAAAATAGAATCCCATCGGACACGCTTTGTTGATACAATATTCTTGTATGAACGCAGGCTACGAGTGGAGTAAGATGACAATCAGTCTTTTGAGATATGAAGATAGAAGTACTTAACACATTATTGATAGCAGACCTGGATGAGAGTGCCTCTTCTCAAAGGGATTCCTAAAAAAGATTATGTCATGACGTAAGCTAAGGTGCAGACAAACAACTGATCGGCGAACTGGTTGACAGGGTATTTGGAAATAATCTGTCTGTGTGCAATGTTGTCGATTAGATGAGATGAGCCACCAATCATAAAATTTTGATTTTTTGGTTTATATTTATGTACGTTCTTCTCAACCCCTTGTTTATGAAAAATGAACGAACTAATTCGATTGGAAATGATCACTTAATTTGAAGTTGGTGACAGATAAATGACATTTTTATCTCCAAGTCGGCCAATAGGATTAGTGAGGAGCTTAAATTCTGTAAATCAAAGTAATTTGATCTCTGCATTGACATTAGAGGCTAGATAGGTCTACCTATCGAAAAGAAGAGACCGTCTACGAAAGGTGCTCTCCAGGATCTCGTCAAAAACACAGAGGTGGGACTTCAATCATGCGATTTGGGTTTATTGGTTAAGTTTTTTGTTCAGTTTCGCCCATTTGACGCAAAACGCTGAGGGAGATATGGGGGCGATATTGCATTTGCATTGGCTTAAGAGAATTCTTGTCATCTTTGACCGTAGTACCCTACGTTGCTTATTGAGTACTAAGTATCAAATGGCTAGTTTGTCGAACTTCTGAACGAGGATTCATATGCAGATCGGTTCCCAAAAAAAGTCCAATTTGTTTATTATGTCGCCTCCAGGGACACTAATGGTTGAGAGACGCTAAGTACAATAGCTATATTAGTATACAGTAGACTTATGCATTTAAGTTCAGTTGGCAAAGCACTCAGTTTGGTTCAGATCTGTTTGCTCGACTACTTCGTTCTTCTAGCTCATTCAGTTCCGTGTAGTTGGCTAATTAGGAAGAGCGGTCTTGAGACAACACAACGATGTGCCCGTGCTGCTGTGTAATGGATTACGCGAAGGGTTTGGGAACTAGTTCAATTCATGAACGCTTTAAGTAGTATTCCATGAATAAAGGACTTTTGAAGTCGTACTGTACTGGTACGGTCGTTTCGAGAAAAAAACTATTCGTAAGTTCGTTAGTCGAGTCCGCTTGAGTTGTACGGGTACATATTCAATGATGATGACGAGTTGTTCAGCGAGATCGACCCTCGAACGGACGTGAGGACTCGAGCCGCAGAAACTCCGAACCTTAAGCGGAGAAGATATGATGTAGAGGGCGACCTCAGCTTAGATTGCTTATGTCATTCAGTCGTTTGGTCTTTAAAATTTGCAAACGATATAAAATACCAGCATTACAGAAAGTCCAGTTCCTTAATCAAATCAATTCGAAAGTCATTACATATTATATCGAAGGGTACCAATGCCAGGCCGAGAATAAACTAAATGCAATTATGGAAACAAAACATCCATCTTCACAGTTCCGCTTGTCTTCCGGAACAGTGATTACCGGAACAAGGTAACAAGGCACTTGCCTACACTAGGTCATAAAATGATTTATATACCAACCTGCCTGTTGTCTCATAAAACCCAACAGATGTTACATGAGCTGGTTTAACTTCTCGTCAAACACCTATAACTCAGCTACCTCATATTTTCCGCCGCTCCGACAACACGCTAGCGTGTAGATCAGTAATTTAAATATTTCACCTTCCGTACAAGCGCACAAGAAATTATAATTCCCCCCTCGACCGGTAGCCAAGAAGGAGGAGAGCTTAAAACAAATTATCACCGCGCTGGTGTACCTCAACACCCAGACGAACGCGAAACGAATTATTGCGCCTCTCTCATCCAAAAGATATCCCACATCCCCGTACTGTATAGCGAATCCAAAACAAAAAAAAAAAAATACCTCCAACAATACTACACACATCGCGCAGCGCACAACAACTTCTCGTGCACACACAAAGTGGTTCAAGAGAATCTTGAAATGGTTTTGGGACCGTGGCAGGCAGGCGGTTCCCACGGTTTGCTTGATGCACGCGCGACTCGATTGCTTTATTGTTGTAGTACTCGTACTTTCGGATACCCACGACCACGACACGACACCAGCGATCGTCCGTCGCGTCCATCGAAGCAGCGCGGCGCAGCGAACTTCTTGTGCTCCCTGCGCGTGCGCAATTTACAACATTAGTTGTATCTTGTATCTGTTACTTACTTTTTTGCCTCCGTACTCGTACTTGAGTTGGGATTTTTCTTCTTTTTTTTTTTTTTTTTTGTTGTTTTTGTCTTGTGGCTCTTCCTCGAGATGGCTCTTGTTGGTGAGCGGCCAAGAGATCGGAGATCGAGGGATTGTCTCTCCAGGGTCTCCACATCACTTTTGTCGTCATCGCCGGTGTGTTATAGATAGTTTTCACAATTTGTTATGCTACTGAGATAACATGATTACCGGGTCCAGTTGTTGACCAATCAACTGTTGTGTGTGCTTTGCTTTCGATAGACCGCCGAAGAGATTCAATTAACACGCTGCCCGAATTTCACTTTTCGAATGGAGTAATCGCCTTAGTTGGACAATACACCTAGGGATTTGTCATCAACGCTCGAAAACAGTCTCGTCACCGTGGATCCCGGGAAGAAAATTATTTTCCCATGAACGAAGTGCCACACAATGATGCACGGTCTTACGACAGCAATTGCATCCCAATTGCATTTGAAATGATGACGGCGCAAACGGCTCCCATGGCAGCTCCCATCGTGCGCATTGTGCACTGTGGAAGGAGCTTCCGAAGTGAAGTTGATGCACTAATCGCAGGCAGCCTGGTTAAACGACTGGAAATGGGGAGAACACTGTGCTGCACTCCTTGGGGGAACGACGCCCATTGATCGCGGCAGCCGGCGCTGTCTGTATGTGTGTGGAAGTTAATTTGGCGGGAAAAAAACCATGAGAACCATGGTGATAGAGCCATAAAGAAGCAGGCAATGTCTTCAGCTAGAATGTTGTCATTCGACGGTGAAAGATTGTTGCAACGATGAATGAACGTTGAGGTTGACGAGGATTGTTTCTTTCTCGATGTCATGTTGAACGCGCAAAGCGTGCAAATGATGATCGACATCAAATTGGTGGGACAAGGGGTGGGGATTTAGTTGATCTGGTATCCGTTGAAGACTGTGAGAGCATGCCCACGGTTTAATCCCAGCGATTGGTGTCAACTTGTATTACCAGATGGGGACTGGGTAGTCCTAATCCGTTTGCGATTAACTAATGGGAGTTTGATCGACACAGAATGTGTTGTGAGGCGGTTGGTTGACAGTGGGATAATAATGGTGTGTGGTCGCCATCGGATAGAACTGGGAGGTTCGGCCTAGTGGGCATTTTATTAATCGTAAACGAGGATACCTACATATGGCGGCAGGTGAAGTCAGATTATTGCGATGCGCCACATGGTGATTCAGTATTTGGAAAACTTGATGGTTATTAAAGCATTTCCTGTGTTTTATAGGTGCAGCTTCATGCTTTTTACGATCAGTTAGTTAGTTAATTAGGAGCACCCGGAGTTCTGGCACCAGGTCTCGGAGGTCAGATTACCGCTGATTTCCTCGTTTTTATTTAATCCTCGTTTCTAGAAAGGAACCAATAAAATTACATTGTGCTTCCACTTCATATTCTTATAGGCTCTAGAAGGTAGTCTACGTTTATGGGCTAAAGAAATGGTTCGGTACAACCAGAGTAGGAGCAAAAGTTACGATCTCACTTCCTGAAATAAAATGTTACGGAGTGTGTCCCACTTGGGTGTTCACCTTTTTACTCAAAGACAAAATTGACACTAAGATATGTAACTTTAATGGCCTGGAATTGAATGTAATGTCGGTCCATCCGAGACACAAATGTACAGTTGTGTATAGATTAGTAGATTAAGTAAAGCCCTAGGGACGGTTTTGTCAAATCAGGATGAGGAGCTTACAGGATGAACTCTGAAACAGAGGTGTCTGTCTATAAGTCTAGGATACCAAGATACTTAGCAAAAAGAAAGTGTGTCTTAAGTTTGGCATTAAGTTGTTTACAGTTTTTTTTTTTGCTAACAGACTCCCATCGGAAATTTCATATCCTCGAACTGGGACCCAGTCAAAATTTAAGGAGTTCAGCCTTGTGATCAATTTTGCATTATGGATTAGAATAGGTTGAACAAGAGCTTTAGAGCGTCCTGACTTTTACTACGGATGCAGATACTAGTGTGATCACTTAATCGTTTATATTACACATTATAAGGTCATTGTCGGGCGGGTAGATAACTTCTAGCGTTCACATATGTACATATGTAGTTTTGCTTTCACATTACTGGGGAAGCGATCAAAATGACATTTGTCTTTTTTGCTGAGTGCACAAGATTACAGGATTATTTGCTCTCAACAATTTCACAAGAAACGACATCCCATTATTAGTTTCTTAAATAGAATGTACAAGATCTTACCTATTATACAGTGTGAACGCCTCAAACCCTTCGTGAACGACCCTTATCAGTGCGGTTTTAGGCCAGGAAAGGTCACAGTTGATCAAATCGTCTCACTTCGAAAGATCGTGGATAAAACCTATGAAGTTATGGAAGCAACTTTAGAGACAAGCTATACAGAGCCATGCCTAGGTTTGGTATCCCTGCCAAACAGGATGACGATGGAGAAAGGTTACAGCTCCATCAAGATGGGAAAAGAACTCACAGAAATCATTGATATCAAGAAGGAATTTTTTTTTGTCCTGGACCCTAGCCCGTATGGCTGATACTGCGACCTAAAAGATCTGTTGTATCTTAGGGTGCAATTTTACTCTAAGAAACGTACCACCTCCCTGATGAAGAAAAGCACGTCCTTAGTTGCAGAGGTTCTAATATCTGCCGGCGAGCATGTTACCTTGCAAAAGATGCGCCACCTCAGCCAATGCAGAATTGGACATTCACAGAGAATGTGTTTAGATGATTCATCATCTTCTGAGCAGAACCTGCATTCTATGTCTGGGCATAGATTGAGTTTGTTGAGGTGATATCTCAGGCCGCAGTGACCTTTGCCAAAACTTAGAATTTCCTTATAGGAATATGGCTTGACCAACCTCTTGGATTGTCGTAACCCCGGAACATTTTCCCAGTGGGTTAAAGGAAGTTTATGCTTCCATGCGTTGATCAGCGCTGTGGCATTAGCCCAGTTGACGCCACATTAAGGTTCAGGTCCAATGAACGCAGATTCTGAGCCAGCCTTGGCTAGTTCATCTGCAGATTCGTTGCCTGCAATCCCCTGATGACCAGGAACCCATCCGAGTACCACACTATTATGTCTAGCAAGAGATTGTAGTACATCGTAACACCATTTAACTGCTAAGGAGTCCATTAAACTGGACGACAGAGCTCTGAGAGCTGCCTGACTATCTGAGAAGATATACATTTTAGCGCGACATATGGAGCAAGGGGTTCGAGGTTCGAATCCCAGTCGGGGAACACCTAAAGTTTTTCACGGTCCTGCCTCTCGCGAGCGTTTGACAAAGATCCGAGAGTACAGCTGTCTCGAGAAAGCTTCTCAAATAACAAATTGCCCTAAGGAAACGGCACGATACAGTAGGCCCCTTCCATTCGTGTAAAGAATATAACACGCACAACACGAATGGTTGTGAAAGGCTAGGCCTTCGGTCCAATCGACCTGTTGTGCCAAGTATTTGTTTTTTTTTACATAAAAGAATTGTGCAAAACTTAGAAGTGAATACCGAAGTTGAAATTTTTCTAAAGTCTGGCCTATTACTAGCTTATACCGACGATATTGACATTATGACGATATTGATTGCAGCGGGCTGTGACTGGTGTATGCGCTAGTATTGAAACAGAAGAGCAAAAGCAAGAATATGCAGTTCACTAAAAGAGACACACAACATCAGAGTAAGAAGTAGTAAGGGACTTTGTCCTCCATTCTGCTGTAATCTCTGCAAAGAATAAATGATTAGCAATCGCTGTTTCCTTGGCCTGAGGAGGCAATTGACTAGTAAAAATGTATCCCAACAAACTAAGGAAATTCTATATAAAACCCTGATATTATTCCAGTCCTGTTCATGGCGCTAAAGCTTGGATTCTATCTAAAGCGGATGAAGACATCCTCGCGTTGGTTCAAGAGAAAGATTCTTCGTAAAATTGTTGGTCTCGTTTGTGTTGACGGAGTTTGAAAGAGAAGATTCAATTGACGCCATCTTGGTCAAAATTTGCTTGTAAAGCGAATGGCTAGTACAGGCTTCGAATCCAAACCGAAGCAACAACGCAGTAGAGGTAGATCTCCGCTTAGCTGGTGCACAGAAGTGGAAGGAGGCGTCAACCGACTTGGAGTGCGCAACTTGAGGTACATAATTAGGTATCGCTTCGAGAGAGTGTAGAATTTCTCATCAAACGTGACCTATACAGTATTCCTGGCTTATACCTCCAATAACTGCCTGTTAAATTGCAAATATAGTGGTACAAGGCCCTTGACTACAGATTCCATTTCAGCTCTCCTACTTGAAACCAAAATACCAGTGAATTATGTTTGTCGTATTTTTTGTACACAAAAACAAAAGCGAACGTCAACTTGAGTCCAAAGTTTGTACATACACAGGACTCATAAAGCACTTAATGCCAACAATACACGTAAGTTTGCCATAAAAGACTTGTTGTATAATTACTCTCATTACCAAACAATGAGTACTTACTACACCACTTCGACCTTTGTAGGCCTTTTCCATCATTATCCGGTGTACCTTCCGAACTAGAATCCATTTAAGTTTTTACAACCCTCATGCAGGACTAAAACGGTCCATAATACCCACACATACCCACTACCGATGAATGGGCTTTGTAAATCGCTTCTTTAGCGACCAGTTATTATGGCAACCCGCCCCTTTGGCTGCCTACTTTGTAGTGGTTGTCCCTAAACGCGGAAACCGTAAAAGTCGCGTGTTCAGTTCATAAAGATTTTTACACACCCAAATCATGCAACCTAACGATGCCATGCTGAGGGCAGAAATACACTTTGTGCCACCATACATGGCCATTAAAATTTACCACCGTATTTCGCGCAACTAACACATGTTGATCGTGGGATTCCCATTCGTATCCGTATCTAAGTATATAGTAGCCCATCATCACCTCTGGTGCTGTTTATGTTTCTGCTTACAGTTTATGTCACAAAGGTGTGTTTTGTTAGCAAATGCCGACATAGGCCGCGAAGTGGGACTCGCTTCCAGCTAATTCCATCGCCACCTGCGTGTGAAGTGAGCCGCCTGTGGGAAAAACTAATCCACACACCACACGGTGGCAACAGTATACGGTCATCACTTCTGTGTGTCTAATTCCCTAATCACGAAGACGAAGCCGGAGAGGAATTTTCAGCGAAAATATTTCAAAATACGGTAAGACACTGCAATAACGGCGGCGGGCGGCGCAGAAGCGCACTATTTGATTGAAATCAATTACGAAGACGACGACGACGTTGGCATGCATTATGCGCATGCTGAGCGGCTTTGTTGTTGACAAATGACGAACACGGCTGGCGCATTCATTGTTCGCCGATGACGGGGACAGACAGTTCCCACAGCTAGTAGAGGGTACCTGTGAGTGAATGTCTTCCTTAACAGGTTTTCTTTTTGCCCCTACAGTAGTGACACAAATTTAACTAACTGGAAGTGGAAACTGTACATTTTTGAAGAACTATAAGATCCTTCCACACTTTAGTAGGCTTGTGCAATAGACTGCTCTATAAACTAGAAACCGAGTGTGATATGGCAGTAAAAATGATTTTTAAAAAATGAAAAGAAACTTGTTGCCAACTTTTTAAGTTGAATAAGGAAACAAGAGCGAGGATCACACTAATTAAAATTTTTCATTAAATCAGCTTGACGATGAATTGCAACACAAATTTACTCATGTTAGGTGGTTTGCCAAGCCCGTCATCAAGCTGACTTGCAGAAAAATTTGAGGAGCGTATCGAGAATCGTCTCTATTTCAAAATCTATCTGCCCATCTAGTCTATAGATTGAATCGATAGTAGTTATATTCTTATATAAGTAGGTACGTGTTTCTTTGTGTACTTTTTTCCATCTTAAACATGATTTCCAGTTCCTTCAAAAACTTGTAAGAGCGTTCTTTCTCGTTCTTTCTAAAAAATTGTACGACTCTTTAATAGGATACGTAAGTTCATTAAGTCTGACTTCTTTTACTTTTCCGTTTTTTTTTAACCCCAAAATCTTAGTTGAAATGTAAACTAGTCTCAAGGGGTCATTTGCTCAACCAAAATATTAACTCCTTCAGGAGATTAAGAATAAGGACCTACAGTACTTCTTAGTATTAAGAAACTAAGGTAAGGTGGCAAACCACACCAGCGACTTCATTTAGACCAGCTAAGATCCATTCTAATTCCACATAAATCTTGAAACTACCCTTGGAATCATCATCACAATGGATTGTCTCTTGGTCTAAATGTATCTTGACTATCCGAAGAAATGTTGATATCCCCATGATATCACATTATGCTTTACGCTACAGTTATTGGAAAGGCGCAAATTGAAATCGTAGGACAAGAAATTTCCGATAGATACATCCGCATAGAAGGATACGCACTCCGTGTTTTATAACCAAGAGTCGTCGGCAGAGGCTTCTCGTACTTTTAGGGGATACGTGAATCAAACTTCTTTTCAAACAGAACTTCTATAGAACAGAACTTATAAGGCTTCTACTTGTTTCCTACAGATGTCCAAAGGCGGCAAATGAAACAGCATCCCGCTGTCGATCACAGGTTAGATCCATATGCCACACAGTTGGTCAAAACAATGGATATATTGAAAGCAGAGTTTGGTATCCTCATAATGTAGGGAAATAGACCGGTCGAATGGCCACACCATTCACGCAATTTTATGTATTGGATGGAGTTTTGATAGACTTAGGTTAAGTTGATGGCTTATGCCTACAAGCCGATACTGTTAGAGGTGCTTAGGAACAATATTGGAAGTGGAAAATTGGATCCAGAGAATCGATCACACCAAATATGTTATGTGGACGAGTTCGAATTCAATATTTACATATACATAGAACTGGGCTAAGAAAATATATTTTTAGGATGAGCGTAGCTGGTCCTGTGGGCTATATGTAACCCATTTATGCACACATTTTTGGACCGAAAAATGTTCTGCTTCCAATACTCATACGGAGGAGATATTTCAGCTCGTTTGTGCTTATAATGCACAGAAACAGAATATCCTGCTCGAATGGGGCTAGGAAAAGATATTTTTAGGATGAGCGTAGCTGGTCTATTTAACATGTGTATGTGCATATGTCATATTCTTACTGAGTAGGAACACTATGCTTGTTAGATATGGGAACTAAGTTTTGAAAGGAATCATGCAATTTCATCAAGTCGAAAGGTTTGATTCTTTGTAGTCGGTGCAATGAGTTCCTCTCATCCAATATTTGTAGGACTGATTCGTTGATGTGTCCATTCGATTAATCCTTTTCTATGCTTTTGCGCAAAGCTTTGAGTTTCAGCTCAATTTAGAAATTTCTATGAATATCATCGTTCCTGATATACCAATTATTGGCATTTGTTTTCTTGGTACAGCCCAAAGTTGTTTACCCTAGCTCACAACAGCTTCAGTACTTGCTTGGACAAGTGTTCTCGGAACTTAGCGGGGAACGTTTTCCGAGTAACCGAAACATTTCTTTATATCTATTTCGAGTTCTTTACGTTTCAGGCCCAAATTCCATTGAAACCTTACCTCCAGTGTCATTCTCTGATTATTGGCTTCGTTTGCAAAAGATATCCGGACGAAGTTCGGCAAGTCATTAATTTTATTACAGGTGGAATTCACGTATACAGATTTAGTATCGTTGAGGGCGATCCGGCAGTTCCTTGTCCTTACATTTCCAATTTTATTTTACATACATAGTGCTAGGATTCCAGTGTCACCGGCAATTACAACAATGAGAAAATACTCCAGAGTTTTGGTTTTTATGACCTCAACTGAGTATCGACTCATACCGAATCACAGGCAACCGAACTTTTCTTTCAAGGCGAGATTGTGTTTTATCAAGGAATTTTCACAGTCTAGACAAGTATCAAAACAATAAGGTTCCTACTTTCTAATACTTATTTTTTACCGGCCGCATGTTTTCTACCTTAGATCCGAATAGTCCAAACATATCAAGAAAGTTTGAATACTTCTATAAACTCGTAAAACATTTTCAACCGACAACAAACTTCTACCACCCACTGTGCATGTCTTATTCATCACACTGCACAGGTTCTGCATGCTTTTCATGTTACCTCTCCGTGAACATGCAGTCGTTGTGGCGCCTGCGTAGCATCAGCAAAATGAATTATTTCGTTGTGCCTGTGCCGCGCCGCGTTTATTGTGGCCCGCCGGAGATTGATAATAGGAGCACACGTAGCGAGAGCCTCCTCTACGACTAATTTCCGTGTAATTTAGTTATCAAAGCCAGAATTGGCCGTCCGGCCGCTTTTCTTCGAAGAACTAGATTTCGACAAATTACCCGCCCGATGAAGATGATTGGACTGGTCATAGAAAAGGTGCGCGCATACATCCATGTATCTGATGAATGCCTTTAAGTGATTTTCATTTTCAGTCATTTTAACATTAAATCATCGCTTGGCCTCTAATGGTTTCCGTTCTCTTAATAGAATCGGAATTGTATCCAGCGTTGTTTAATAAGAGCGTTCATAAAAAAAAAATTAAAAAAAAGAAATCCACTAAAAATAACCACTCGCTTATCTGCAACGGAGCTGGCTTGTATGTACATATATAATTGAGTACCAATGTGTTTTATGTGCCATCGATAGGATTTCCCTGTAACTCGAAAAGGGTACTAAGGCGAGGCGTTTAAATGAAACAACATGCGGCACGAGGAGGAGAAAAACTCAAAAATAGACCATCGGTCTACTGGAGTTATTGGTTCTCGTTTTTGAATCCTTATTTTCATGTTGCACTTGAAGTAGAGAATAACATTTCCTTCGGGATGTAATTTATGGGCCAGTTTTAGGGTTTCCAAGTACGCTATTTGTGGCATATCAGTGCAGATGATCAGTGAAGGGGAAAACTGGTCACAATCTGTTCACTTGATAACTAGGCACTTGGCTTGACTGTTAAAAAAATATTAAATGGTTTGTTATTAATAGTTTTTTTTTTTTTTTTAAGAAAAATACGTAAAGTATCGAAGTTAAAGGGTATGGATAGACCATGTAGTATGATGCCTTATCTGGGGATATCGGCTCTGTCGCTATCCATAACATTTTCCCAGTAAACTGGATTTTTGGGATCACAATCTAAATTGGAAACAAAGAAATAAATAAAGGAGACAGTTTTCAGCTCCTCATTAGCGAGTATGGAGCTTTACTATTGATGTATCGTCATCTTCCACCTGCCGACCGAACACAGTTTCAATGATGGCTATAATAGTCAATAATGGCTAAATCTCGATACCCAATAAAACCGAATGGACTCAACGGGAGATCCTATACCACGAATCGCTGTAAATTTTTACTAATGGTTCCAAAACTTAGGACGACATCCACCTCTCCTTCAACCTCTCACACTATTGCAGCGTCTTTCAAGCCGAAATTTATAGGCTTACTGAACTTGTCTGATACTGACAGAACTAGTACGGCCTTCAACAGATTTCCTTTTGCTCCAACTGTACTAACGATTGGGCCATTTGTTAGTTTTTATTGTGAGGCTATTTTGAGTGAGGTATGCGAACAATGTCTACAGATGTCTACGCAATCCATCTTCTAAAATTTTGAAAAATACTGTATAATTTTTTTGTAACAATTTTAAAAAAGTAAACAGCATATAACCCACTCTTTTCATGAAGATACAGTATGGGGTAGATCTATTTAGCCAACCCTTAATTAATAGTTTTAGTTTCGTTTTAGTTTCGCAAGTCAAGTTGATTGGGATCCCTCTCTACTTGATCCTCCTACCAAAACTTTTGGAACAAACATTGACTCAAGGAATCTTTCTCATGAATTTGTAATATCCCCTTGACGAAGCCCATGCATATTCGCTGTAAAGGATGACTATAATGATCAAGGATTCATATAGAGCTCCTTTAGTCCTTTGTTTCTTTGCGTTAAGAATCTATGTACGTCTGCCAAGACTTATTCTGTTTTTATAGGGATGTTAAAATGATTTATTATACATAGCTTGGGGAAGCAATCTCAATATCTCTTGTATTTGCAGGCTCTCTGCATTTCCTAATAACATATGTACATATGTACAAGTAGACTGTATTTCAAGAAATTTAATTTAGTTTCATTCTACAGCACATTAGTGCCCAATTTACGTCAGACATTCCTCTCTCTCAACCTCGAAGATACAAACATATGTATGTATTTCCCGAACAACGAAATCGAAACTTCGTGTCGGTCTTATCAAAATAAACGTTGGGTATACTCGTATTGGGTCCCTAAGTGTCATTCGTATTTGTTTAGATAAAGTTCGAAAATAGTCCGAAAAATGCACAACATGTGTTCAGATAGTTCTTAAAAAGGAACTTACTTATACTTATCTCCCGACGCTGGTGTTTTCTCTAAACTACTACTGCTGGTGCTCAGCGGCAGTATCGGTATTTGGTTTTTCATTTCTTAATTTTAATTCAATTTTTTCGACAAAAACAATATTTGTTGTTATTGTGTGCTGGTTGTTGTTTTCCTTGTTTTTGAGTACAGAACAAGAGCGCAAAGTGTCTTCCCATGATCTATTTTTAGGGCAGCGCACAGAGTTTTTTTTTCGAAAGAGCCCTGCGAAGTGCAGTGCTGAGTATGTGTATGACATATTATCGGGCGGCACCAGCCATAGGCATGCCTCTGTAGATACATTGGGATATTTATAGATTTTTTATACGATTCGGAGATATTTACAGATACTTTGCATCCATATGTGAGTAAAACATCGGTTGGCAGTGAAAAATCTTTTTTTTCGAATTTTCCTTTTGTATCACACTTGTGGAGACCTAAAAAAAGATTATACACTGTACGCTAACCATGTGGAAGGGGTGAAATTTCGAGCGGGAAATCTGATTTTTTTTTTTTTTTTTGAAAAGTGAAAATTCGAGGACGTATAAGGAAGGAATCACTTGCTGTGAGAACATCAGTCTGTCAGTTGCCGGATCAGTGAACGGATCAAAAGTGAAATTAGTACGTTTTTAGAGATGTTTAAGTATACAGTGAATATGGATACATATAGCGACAGGATTAAGCAGAACAGTGCATTGGATAGAAGGATAACAACGGAACAGATTTTGCAGTTGTGTCGGATATTAGCGGAACAGTCGTCGAAAAATGTAAGTCAATTAGTTTTTTTTAAGGCACAAGGAATCCCTTAAAAATGTGAATTTTATTTTAGAAATCCTTTGAATTCAAAAAGGATCAAGTGGACAGAAGAACGAATGAGATTCAAAGTGAAGACATTACTAGTAGCCGATCATCAGAACATGAATATTGTGACAGACTATCGGAAGATTCTGAGACGCAGCAGGACCAACACTCTCTGGTCCTCGGAGACAGCAACGGTACCTGTCTGTCAAGTGCAGTGATCAAAACAAAACATGCAAAAAAGGATATTTTGAACAAAATTCGAAATCAAATCTTCGAGAGAAAACGTCAAAAACTTGCGAATCTGCAGCGCAGTATCGGTGGTGTTTGGAGACCTTGGTGAGTGCGGGATCCGTGTGTTGTAAATTGATCACAAAAGACATTGTAAATAACTTTTAAGAATGAAGTTCTTCCAAATTTTCCAAAGAATTGTTATATCTAAGAAATTCAGTGTTAAGTTTTATGTGTTTTATCTTTTAAGTGAATTAAAGAAATAAATAAGTTTTTAACTAAATGGAAGAGTTGTCACAATGAAATATGATAACATATGGTTAGAGATCGAGATGTTCCATTCTCGTCAACACAAGGAGAGCTGAACTAGGTGAATCGCTTTTGCATGGCGTAGTAAGATCACTGGAACCAAATGGAGCTCCAATTGAATGCCACTCCAAGTCACGAAACTATATACATATCATTTCATGTCTCCGTGTCAGACCTTGATTGTTATGGAACACATAGCTCCTTATAAAGAACTAAGACTACATGACAAATGTTAATAACGTTCAAAGAAACCCCAAAGACTTACATATTTCATAACATTTCAAATGTTGTACGTTGTACGTATGTATGTTGGAAACGTAAATGTAGTATTGTAAATTTCTAAGAAAATTTCTGGAAAATAGACATTTATCCTTGAAAAAGGGGAAATAGGGGATTGTTTTTTAAAGTCAATTATCTTCTCTATCTACAAAAATAAAAATATGGGAAATTACAGAGGAGTCTCATGCAAAACAGTATAGCGAATTGAGAAAAGAAGTACAAGGTCCTGAATGAGTTCCAAGGACTATTTAGAGAGCAACTTGTATCAAATCAATTAAATCCAGCGAAAAAAAGGAAGTTTCTAATTTTTTTTACTGACTTACAAATATTTATATGACTCAGATTATTTTGATACAACCATGGGTGTAAATCAAGACTACTTATTTAGCCCTCTGTTGTTCGTTTTGCTGGAGTCTTAATTTTTCGACAGGTGTGTTGCATATACCTAAGGCTGTGTTCATGGCCAAGCAAATCCGAGGTGCTCGACGCGAGGCGGTTTGCTGCAAGTGATTTGGCGGAATGCGAATTGAGCGACTTCAAGTGACACCGAACGACAAGAACGACTGTCAAAACATGATCAATCCCTTCCCATTTAGTTGGTGGAGATATTGCTTAAAATGACACGATAAATCATCGAATTCGAATTCATGAAAACACAGTCTAAATATTTTTTTTCTGGGGGTATACTGATTATATGGTAAATCTGACAAAAGAAAATGGCAAGTCGAAGAAAATAATCTTAAGTTCAGTAAAAGACTAAAAAAAAAAAAATGGTATTTAAGGAATCAGAAAGAGAAATAGTCAAAATCAACAAGTATCTAGGCCTGATACTGACACCAAAAATGTCAATGATTGAGAAGCTAAAAGAAAGAGAATCTAAAGCAAAGAATATTATCGACATCACTTGGAATATATAGGGAAAAACAACATCGAAAATAAATAGGAAGAATGTTGCTTTTGTTTGATAATAAAGATAACCCGATAAAATTGAACTTTTTTTCTTTTGAAAGTAGTACGTATCTCTAAATAAATTAACATTTAGCAAAATTTCCTTTCTCAAAATCTATTGTGTGCAGTATTGTCGGACAGCAATCCATACAGGAAGACAAAATTATCGCAATTCTTACCAAGTGAAGGAACCAAGTGAAGGAACCAAGTGAATCACATATATTTTAGAACCATATTGAACAGAAAAAATATTAGATGCATACAGAGTCAATCTCAATATATCACTCTCTCTATCCAGCAGACGACATAAACATTTTTCAACACTTGAACGCGGCAGATTGATATTATAAGTGCACCGAATAAAATATCAAATCCTGAAAGTAATCAACTCTTAGTTGACAGCATTAGCAACACTCTTACTTACACGATAAATCAATAATACCATGACATTGAGAGACTTTACCTAGCCAATGCAAGGCTAGTAAAAGTTGTTGCTTGACTGACAGTTGTTGCTTGACTGACAGTTGTTGCTTGACATGACTGACAATCTTCGAGAGATAAGTTGATCTCAAATTTTCACTAACAATGTAATGTGTTATATCAATATTAACAAGTCCTTTAAAAACTTGTATTTCTCGTGCCGAAAAATTGTCTTCATAGTCTCTATCATCACTGTTTGAGATAATTTTTTTCTTGTAGGTAACACATAACTTTAAAAAAATAAGCCAATCCAGTACTGGATTTTTCTCCGTCGCTAGAAATAGATACGTTCACTGCAAGTATAAACCTGGTCTCCTTGTAGTTGGCATTCACATTCACAGTGAATTCACAATTAATTGTTAGTGCTGCAGTTTAATGAAATATGTCGCAGAGTTAGTGTATATGGCAGCAGTCATTTCAAAGCAATATGTTGTCACTACCTTGCTTGTATCACAGAGTTCAATGACTGTTGGACAAATTTAAGGCACCGAGCTTTGACTGCCCGGTGCAGAATGCTAGTTTTTGACTTGGGGCAGCCATTTTCGTGGGTAAAACTAGAAATGCAGTACATATGAATGTTTTTCGTTACAATTCCATGATTACCGGATCCTTGAGACCTCTGGTAGTCGATATGTTGTACCTAACAGGTTGTAGTTTCAACAGGAATACATATTCCCAAGACTTGACTGCTTTTAGTTTATGAAATTAAAAGTACTGAAGATAGCAGAAAGGTACAAAAAAAGGTACAACAGACTAAAATCCAAAGCATATTTGATAAGGTACATACATACATATGTACATATGTACATACATGAATGAATATCAGCAAAATTTCATCACAACCTACACAGATATCTAAAATGAATAAATCTGAACACTCCGAGTCCTTTCGCAGAAACGTGTTTGTCATAATTAAAGTCCTATTCCATCCAAAATCATCAGACATTGTCTCTTTTGTTATTAATCCCTTCGAAGAATATAACCAAACTGCGCCATCTTCTTTAACCCAACGTCAAGAGACGTCCCCACTTTCACCCCAATTCACTTCATTTTGATAAATTATGAATTCCACTCCCTAATCACCATAGGAAAATGATTTAATTATGCAAAACACCACTTAACTACTTGAATACTAATATGTATTCCCACCACAACAGCACTGCATACCAGGGTCCAAAACGTAATCACTTTTAAGCTACCCTACCTAATTGCCATTAAAAGATAAATCCCATTGAGAACAATTTACCGGAACTATTTCAAACCGCCCTCTAACCCATTTAAGGGCAGCCAACACAAAGACTAACCACCTTCACTTTCACCCCAAATTGAGTACCTATTCCCATTTCTGCCATCAACTGTCTGAAACAAGTCAATCTCCTGACTTCCAAGTCAGTCGGTAATCCCGGAAAATGATTAAAAAAAAAAAAATTCAAAATAATGTGAGAGAAAATTGTTTCACTCCCACCCACCTTAACCAAGACATCCATTGGGTTAATCAATCTGTTAATTTGTACTCATTCCACTCTAATATCCCATCGAGTGCTACACGTAAACACACAGTCACTTTGTGACTTTTATGATTTGTCGGAGGATCCTTCAGTGCAGGCAGGTGGCGCCGCACACACAAAAGGAAAAATCATTGCCGCAGTTATCTTGAAAACATATCCATACAACAATTGTTCATCTACGAGTATGTTTCTATAGATGTGGACGAGTACGAGTATCTGTCAACAGACACACAGAGATGCTCCTATGACCCTGCCATGTGTAGCACTCATGAGTGTCATGCTCATGCAGCAAGTGAAACCATAAAGAATGTCATCTGTTGTTCAGTTGGGTGTTTTCGGAAAGTCGGATAGCGTATCCAATGCCTGTCAGCTAATTTTAGAACCGAACGCATTCGAAAAGTGTGGGAAAACAATTTCCCAGAACACCAGCAGTCTAAAAAAAGGATAACGACATCTCGGCTGCTGATAACATTCGAAAGTGGTGCATGTGGCAGAATGGTGAGACTAAAATTGCCACAACAAAATATGGAAATCAACCGCGCGACGTTAATTATTGGCTTTTCGAAGAGATATTTTATCTTGGGGGAATAAAACGTTGTATCTCGAATATGTGAAAAGATTTGAAAAGACAGAATGTTGTTTGATTTGTGATTAGTGGAACTCGCAACCCTCAAATAAGTCTTAAGACTAAGACAAGCATTAGAAAATATTATGCGTTGTGAGGTTATGTTCCTAAATACAATCGTTTTGATGTCGGTCTAGTAATGACGACAATTTTAGTACTTTGCTCTGACATTAAATTATTAAATAATTTTTCCGTTTTTTAATACATGCGCTCCTTGGCAAAATTCTTTTGATCTTGTCTAAACTATAGTCAGCACTCAAAAATGATTTTAGCGAAATGTATCCCACCATAAGCTGTTTACAGGAGACTGACGGATTGGTTTTTAACAGTACGGGTATTACCAACCCGGATTTTACTATATTTTTGAAATTTGTGGTTTAGAAATATCAATTGCTGTCACTCGACATAAGGATAAAAAAAATTTTAAAACCGTGAAACTCACGAAGTATACATACAAAATAATAACGTAAACCATTTTACTTGTAGTTGTCGTGAAAGGCATTGGTTTTGTTTAAGAAAAATGTCCGGACATTACACGCAAATTTACAAATTTAGACCATTAGTCCTGTGCGAACAGGTTCAATGACATTTTGTTAAAAATTCATCCTGACAATACTTCAGAACAACATTATGCTAGTCGTGGGGTAAGTATGTCAACAGATGTGATTGTAAAATTTACTAGAAAGAACTGTAGAAAATTATAATTGCCTTTTAGAGCAGTGACTGATTCGATCATTTTGACCCATTCATTCAAGATTATTGATTATTGCAATCACACTGCGCCAAACCAATCTAATAGACCTAAATCTAACAAACCTCAGTCAATACTATTCTGATGTAGGTATGTATGAATAAAACAAGAGAACTGATTGAAAGGGAAATGAAAAAGACATTTTATTCGCGAACGAACAAACAAAATAGACTGAACCAATCCAATGCCAAAAGTGAGACAAGGATTGTGGATTGAATGATTGATTGTAGTATTGGATATATTCAATATCTCTATCTCAGTCAATGAACGATTGAACGGTTGATTGAAATGAATCATTTTTTAACCAATACTTGACTGATCCAGTTTTCAAATTTGAACGATTGACACAACTCTAAAGCATTTTAATTATGATTTTTGAACGTGTTTTTCGAATTACCGTCTGTATTACAAAATAGGCAACGCGTTTTTGCAGAATCGTTAAATGTCGACTGTCATTAGTAGACAAATTTACGTGTTGCTGTTGTGATTCAGGGGTTGTTCATGGTTGTGTTACTCTGACTTAAGAGTGAATTCACGAAGTCAGAGATACATTCACCAAGTCAAACAAATATGCATGAAAATGTATTGGAATATCACCAAAAAAAAATTAATATCTCATTGTTTAATGATGTTCGCTCAATGTCTTCTGGTTTCGGAGCATTTCGCATTTCCCAATGACTATCAATAGTTGATAAATCGTGGACAAATAATTTGAAAATTTTAACCCATCGCCGAACCTTGGAGAACAGAGAGGGCACTATCCAAATTCGGCTTAATGTTCTATCGTAATAGGAAATACAAAATTCCTATCTTTTTAAAATAAGTGCCAAATAGTGTCAAAAACCACTTTATAAAAAGAAATATAAATACTTGGCGCAACAGGTCGATAGAACCCAAGGCCTAGCTTCTCACATCCAATCGTGTTGTGCGTGTTATATTCTTTACACGAAGGGAACTGTTTAATGCCGTATCCGAAGGGCAGATTGTTATTTGAGAAGCTTTCTCAGGACAGTTGTACTCTCGGATGTTTGTCAGACGCTCGTGAGACTTGGGGCCGTGAAAAACTTTTAGGTGCTCCGACTGGGATTTGAACCTGAACCCCTTGCTCCATAGTCCAAAGCACTAACCACTAAGCCACGGCATCCACTCAAAAATCACTTTATTTACCTTTAATTTGGTAACTTGTTGTATGTTCGAGTTTAAAACTAAACTGAATGGTTAGAATTATTAGCAAGCTTTGGCGCCTATAACTGAAAGAGAGAGGTTGTCTAAGACTTACCAGGCTTCCTGGTAGGAACATTATTGGGCCTTTTTCAAGAAATATTGACATAGAATAGCTTTGCAAGTAGTTTCAGTCTGTTTGCATTGTTTAATCGAAATATTTAGTAGTAAATTCGATTTTCAGTCTCATTCCAGAAATATCGATTGAAAATGAATCCAACGGAAATGCTGTGATCTGAATCCTGAAAATTGTGATATTGTTAAATACTAGTATACCTGCATATATTGTCGATATTTTAAATGTATAAGGCCGGTGCCTAATTTTTCTAGCAGAGGTTACTTAACTACGTGCATTGGGAACACGTTTAGAGAAGAATCAAACAAATACCATTTACATGCACAAAAGATAGTTTTTTTTTAACTGTTGACAAATGGAACCAAATCCATATTTTCTATAATGCTAAACATTCTATTACTACACTTTGCCTATTTATTTTGTTTTGGACAATCATTCAAAGGTAAACATCGATAATTGTTTTGACATTCATGTGTGATTGAACTTCTACTGTCGCAATTAGGCATATCTAATGGTGAAAAAAATACTTTCTATATCTCCTCCATTTAAAAAAGGTTGCACAGATTAATCCTCGAAATAAACTTTAGTAGTTAAATTCTGCATATATGTATTACAGCTTACCTTACTTCCTAATCTTATTGGTAGCCTGTCAATGAAAAGAATCTATATTTTGTTCTATATGCTCAAATAAAACGCACGCAATTAATTTCTTTTATCAATCTGTTTTTTTTTTTAATTAATAAACGGCACACATACACAATAAATTATTATTTTTTTTTATTTTTTGTTCTTATTTGTAACACTATTTCATCAATATCTGTTAACTTTTCTCATAAAAAAAATCACAAAATGAAATTTTCAACTTTTTATGATGACTTCAAGTTGCATTAGCAATGTATATACTATTAAATTTGTTTTACTCTTTAATCTGTACATTTCTAAATAAAATCCGTGGTTTATCTCTTTTTATAACAATCTACTGTTTTGCGATTTAGAATTTACTATTGCAATTATTGGACGAACGTAAATGAAAATTTAAATAAGGCTTCTTATGTCTCTGCGCTATGCTAATGCATGTGACTTTTAAATATTTTTGTTTTTTTTTTTAATAACATTTGTTTTACATAATTTATTCATTTATTTATATTATTTTCAATGTTACAATATAGTTGTTGTTAAAAATTCATAAACTATACATGTATGTATATATATTGATGTTTTGTTTTTCTCACAATTTATGTTACAATGTATAAATGCTTTTTACATTATATATTCAATTTTGTATCATTTTTTTTTTTACTATTTTTTGTTTTTATTTTAATGTATGTAATAAAATAATAAAATAACAATAGAAATATCATTTCTTTATCGTTTTGAGTTAAGTATTTTTGTTTTTTTGTTTTCATAATTTATCACTAATTTCTTAATATTGCTTAATATAGGATTTTCCTCGACTTATTATTTTATTTTATTTTTTAGATTATCGATCTTTTTTTTTATTTTTCATTAACAGTTTGTTTTATAAGCAGAAAATAATAACACTTTTGCTCTATATGACTTATTTTGTTATAATAGATAATAGAGTATTTGTTCTTAATACTTACAAACTATTATTTATATGTATTTACATAAGTTGTATGTATAATTGATTTTTTTTTTATAAGGTTGAACCTTAAGCAAAAGAATGAGTTTAATTAGTAAAAACGTTTTTGTAAGCGTTCTCTTTTTGTTTGTTGTTGTTTTTTGTAAGAAGAATTTCAGTGAGGGTTTGAGGTGACGACTTATTCTTAATCCTTTCCATGAATAAGTTTTTTTTTAACTTTTTTTTGTTTTAATGTAGAATGCATGAAGTTATGGTAAATTATTTACTTTGTTTTTGTTGTACTAAGTTTTATAAAATTTGTGCATTTTGTGTAGGTATATATAACAGTGCTAGATACTTTTTTTTTGTTAAATTTTGCTTTTGGGCAAAATGGTTGTAACAAATATTTGTTTTAAATTATTATTATGTTGTTTCTTTAAGGATCTCTAAGTATTTTTTTAACGTTTTTTTGCTTTTATGTGAATAATTTTTTATAAAATTGCATATAGCTAAAGAGTAGTTGATTAAGGTTTTTTTTTTTTGTTTTGTGTATGTACGTAAATGTTTACTTCATAATGCATAGCAAGAACCAAAAGGAGGAATATAGTAATTATTATTTTACAATGCAAATGCAAAGTTAGAATGTGTATGCAATAAAACTTTTTGGAGGTTGGATGGATGCAATTTTGCGTTTAAGAATTATTTTATTTATTTATTTATATATATATATTATGTATTGTTAAATATTTTACACATAAAAAGGCCTCCAAATTATTTTATCGAAGTATATTTCTTAAGTTATTTATAAAAATGTAATAGTTTTATTGAGAGTAAGGCGTGCAAAATATTCAGCGTTTATATTTATGTTTATGTAGAAGTTGAAGAAATTTTGCAGATTAAATTTAGAAACAAATAGTATTAAGCTTTGTGATGTTTGGTGGAAAATATGGTGACAAATGGAAATTAAATAATTCTGATGGAAATGTTTAAAGATATTTCAAACAGAAGCGAAATTCGTTGTGATTTCTAAGCTGGAAAGGAGAGTGTACGATACCGTGTTTCCTTACGATGGGAACGTTTATAACGATTTAAAGTCAAAGCTTTGACTTTTAGTGCCCATTACGGTACTTTAGGGCCAGAAAAGCTTTAGAAATTGAAAACTGACATTTTTGTTCGTTTGTCACAAACCATTTTATGTATCTGGAGCCATGTAGAGCCGCCTTTGTGCTAAATGGATCTTTTCAATGTCAGCTGTCGGAATGAACTATAATACAAGATTTAGTAGTACATTCATAATGTACATAATCTTCAGATCATTGGACACAAGAAATAGCAGCTAATCCATTTAGAGATACATAAATGTATGTACATTGTGGTCTACAGTTAAAGTGGAATTTCAGAAAGCGAACAAATCCTACGATAAGTATTCTTAAAACTTAACTTGAAGATAAGTTGTAGATCACCCAAAAGCTTAAGAAGGACATAAGAAGACCTACTTAAGGCATAAAGCCCAGTGTTCGGATGCACAATTACTAAGCTGGTTTATTACTAAGTCAATTCCTTGCACAGTTCTAAAGTTTGAGATGTGGAAAAGTATAAGACTATTAAATAAACTACTTTCTCTGGAACTATGCACATACGTAATTTAGATTCTTTCTATTTCGAAACAATTGTCTGGAACTGGCTTATAAAATCAAAAGTTATCTGAGTCCAAAAATTCTGATTATAAAAAGGACCACATCATGTCCGGTCAGACATTCCAAGAAAGGAAACACAAAGACATAAGATTTTGTAAAGACAAATCTATTACCAAACATATTATCAAGCTCCTCCATCCTTCATGTTCTTACTTTAGGTCTAAGCCCATTCAGACAACTCTTGGCTTAAAGCTTTTAACTGATTACATTTATTGTGCATGTAATGCAGAATTAATGCCAATCACTCATTGCAAACCACCAGCGATATGTTTAAGCCGGAGTTAAAAGTCAGCTCATCTACTCAATCAATCTAAAGTACTCGTAATTGGGTTTAAGACCTGATTTTAGACAATGAATCATTAGATCAAAGATTGAAGAACCCCAAAAATTATTGTTACCTACTGTATTTAGGTATAGAAAAATCTTTTGGAAAAAATGCCAGAAAAATAATTTTTTAATTCAAATGAGAGAAACTACTCAACCCACGCCAATCATTTTCTTCCTGTTTTCCAATGGAGTCAAGCGAAATCCAAATCCTAAAACTCGGTCTAGTTTCCTTAAGCAGAATTTTCGGTAAACCTGTGTTGTGTACATTAAAAGATTCAAACATAAGTCAAACCTTATGTTTATGGAGGCTTCCGTCTGATTTGAACTTATTTCCTTGCTATTTTCTTAAATCACCTTTTTTGTTCAGTTGAAAGCTTTCTTTCCTGCTAGAAGTCAGAGCCTGTGATAAAACATAGTATCTTTACCTCATAAAGCTATTTACACATAGCAATGCTAAGCCAACAGCAAACTGGTTCATTAAGGACCAACAGTTAAACACACATCAAATATGTATCTTTCAAGCAAAGCAAATACTGAAAAGCCCATCACTGACAATGATAGCAAGAAACGCAAACCAAATTGTAGCCAACTTCCGTCTAAATCTTCGAGATCCCCTGACTTCGTATATCATGAAAATGTATGAAAATCAAATAAAGGAAACAAAAGCCAATTATTTTGTGTACCCAATTTCACCATATCTTGCACGCTCAAATTTTTAAAGTGTTATACAATTACCTTAAACATCAAAGCTGGAAAATTAAAATTAAAAATCATATTGACACAAATTTTGAACCAAATAGAGAAAACATATTTTTGAATTGTTTGAACACCCTTTACGTATTGAAATCGGATTTTCTAAATATTTATATATTATTTTTTTTTTTTTTTTTGGTTTTTAAATTTTTAAGTTTAATAATTTCTTTAAAAATAGAATCAAAAGAAAGAGTAGTGGAATTTTTTGATTCCCGGAAAATACTCCTTTTTTTTTTTATTTCAAGCGCAGAATTTTCCAATGATTGTTTGCAATTATATATCATATCACAGAAAAATTGTACAAAACAATTCAAAAATTTTAAAATAAAAGATAGAAAAATAAAATTTTTCATTTAGGCAAAGATTGTAGAACAAAACAAAAGAGGCGAAAATATTATCAGCTCGATTATACGGAGAATTTATAGTACAAGGGATTTATATAGTATATGTAGTATATATAGAAATCAACCAAAATGCAATAGTTGGAGAAGGGTTTTTGGGGGGTGTGGCAAATATTATTATAAATAGTATATTATATTTTTTTGAAATTATAATAAAACTTTAATACAGATACAAGGTAAATATTTATATAGGTTATCAATATACTTTTTTTTTCTTTTAAATATCATTTAAATATATTATGTATATATAGGTATATAATAAAGCTGAACCACATATAGAAAAGAAATTAAATCAGAATGATGATATATACTATTTTGAGGTGTTTTTTTTTTTTTAATTACTTTAAGTTTGATGTATATTTTTATTTATGCTGTTCGAAAAGGTGTGTGTGATTTTTCAAATTACTGTGTGTGACGTTTTGCTGCCATTTTTGTAATTACTTAATTTTTTTTATTGTTTTTATTGAAAGTTTACTACTGCTTTAGCGGAAGAACTTTTGGGTTTTGTTTTTTTTTTATAAATTTTTTACCAAAGAAAGTCATGCCCAATTAATGAAGAAGAATAAACAAACTTTAACTAACCATGCAAAGAAGAAAGGGGGGGAAAAAATATTCGCATCCGCTGAGGTTAATTTGTTGCAATAAGAATAATTCGAAAAAAGAAAAAAACTCGTAAACATGCAGCATTCAATTGACTTTAAGTTTAATAGCAAAATGATAAAGTTTGAAATATAATTTTTAAACTAAATGTGCGTTATATCATTTTCAATCATTTCTTATGTGAGGCGAAAAGAATGAGGTGCTGTTCGATTTCATTTTCAAAATTCTACTCAACAATTCGAATCAAAATTAAACAATCAAGTTGAACAATACATGAATGAAAATGACATTTACACATTTGAAATTTTCTAAAAAAAATGGAAGAAAACTGAACAAAAATGCAAAAATTCTATGAGAAGCTAGAAAACACTTTTTTCTGATTTTATTAATATTGTTTTTTTTTTTAATTTATTAACTTTCTTATGTAAAATTGAATTTTGTTTAAAATATCTTAAAAAGTGTTCATTGACTAGAAAATTTCCTAAAGCACAAAAATAGGGTTTCTTTATCATTATTATTTTTTTTTCTTGTATTCTTTTCTTTAGTTTTTTGTTATTTGTAAGCTTTTTTTTGTTAAATTTAGTTTTAAATACTAAATCTAAGTTTTTTCCTTTTCTCTTTGAATAAAAACTCTACCGAAGATTATTGTAAGTATCTAATAATTTACAGCGCCTTAAATTTATTTTCATTATTATATGTATTATTAATTCAATATTTATTGGTATTGTATTTTATTTTGAAAACGTTTAATTGTTAGAATTTTTTTTATATATTTTTTGTTAATTTGGTGTTTTCTGTGTGTACTCGTTCTTTTTTTTTGTAAAATTATTTATATTAATATTTAACGCGAATTTATTTGTTTGTTTTTATTATATTTTTGTCGTTTATTTTGATTTATGTTCAAGGTAGATTCATTGCGAGATTTGATTTTGGTTTTTTTTTCTTGTAATTATGATTTTAGCTGCAGGTTTGGTTTTTGGAGGGAAGTAAAAAGTTAAATAACTAGTAGGGGGCTAACATGTTGAACTATGTATTTTGTCTTTTAATTGAGTTTTTTGAAAGACGATTTATTAAATTAGTTTTAATAATATAAGGAATTTTTTTAGAAATGTTTTTTGGAGAACAAGTCAATACAAATCGAAAAAGTCACTTGAAAAAATTTGGATCATGAAGTCCTTGCCTTGTCTTTTTACGTTTTGTACAATTGATTACGAGACATTGTCAACCGAATGCAAGCAGATCCGATCATGAAGTGCCACTTTTATTGTCCTTAAGACGTAACAGTGTTACGAACTGTGATTGCTTAGTACGTCAGGAGTTTAAATAGGTCATCAGAAATCTAAATTCAGTTGTGAGAGACTTATGGTTCCTATGTTGAAGGTTTAAGAACTAAATGTCGCTCACAGACATATGTCGCTCTGCAGACCAGTGACAGAAATGAATTACAGGACATTGAGTGGTCCAGTGTCCAGATTTAAAATTTAGAAGTAAAAATCTAGAATCTACTGGAATTTTCCGTTAGCAACATCTGTGGAGCTAATAAAAAAAACCACCGTCTTACTTAGCTTTCGAAATTTTGGACAGGCACTGGTCTAGTTACCAACCTCCTGCAGACAAGCCTCATGGCTTCGCAGGTCTGAAAATCGTAAAAATTATGAAAGATGAAATAAAAAAAAAAAAGTATTGCTTATTTATAATCAGCTAGGACAGCTGGAGTGAAATAAAACATCAAGCTCGACAAACTAGTTGCCACACCAATAGATACTTATGGTCAAAACAGAGATGAATGACACATCAAATAATTCAGCTAAAGCCTACAAGACGATCAGTATTAGGTTTTAATCAGAGCTAAGATCTTTGTACTTCTAGACTGTTTTCATACTCAGAGAGTGACTTACGTGATTCTGTTTTTCAGACGTTTTCAAAACTGGCGCCCAAACCGTGACATGATTTTGTACTACTTTGACTTAAGCCAACTTGTTAGTGAAACGGAAAAGTTTTTTGTTCAATATTGAAGAATTTTTTGGTATTTAATAGTATTACTGGTATTAGAGGCATTTACTAGTAAGAACATGACTTAAACCATGTTTACAATCAAGGTACGTAAGTTCAAAATTTATATATATTCTATAAATGCAGTCGTTAACAAACGAAAACCGGTAAAGAATATCCAAGGATTTATGCTCTGTCCAAGACCATATCTGTTACAACAATCTCTGACGTTTCACAGTGAAACTATTTAACGAACAAAACAAAGAGAACTCAGATCTGAGCAAGGACATAGGGAAGAAGACAGTCAAAAAATATAATACCGTTTGAAATATATTTCATTATAGTAGTTTTGTATTATTATAATTATTTTATCTATGAATTTGTTTTTTTAATGTAGAAGGAAACAATTTTGTTATGTTTTTTCTTTACATATCCTTATACGGAATACATCAACGCACCTTCATTTCAACCCGGCCTATTACCACAAATTTTTCAAAATTTCGTTGATTTTTTTTTTTTTTTAAATTTACATCAGAACCTATTACATTCGACCTCAAAAATTTACTCAAAAATTTATCCGCATACTCATTTTGACATGTAATTTCGAATTGATCTACTGATTCACTGTCCCGTGGAACTCTTGATCGTGTTGAGCTTGTCTGTCTGTCGGTTGGTTTGTTTGTTTGTTTCAAAATTTTGCATATCTTTCCTGATGAGGCTGCAGGTTCTGTTAGGTTTTTTTTTCTTTCATACATAGGTATATCAGTAGAGAAGCAATTTTTTTTATTTGTTTAGTGAATTAGTGAATTTTTTTTAGTATTTAGGAGTAGTAGTAGTTATTATTTTGTTTTTTTGTAATTTTTTTTTTTGTAGTAGGAGAACTTAATTAAACTAGGTATCTTTCGGTTAATCACCACCTAAACTTAACGCCTGAACTATACGTGGATCAGCTTTACTACCCTCACGAAATTCTTCCAGTGTTAAACGATCATCATGATTTTTGTCCATTTGATCGAATATTTTATCCACTCGCTTTTGCGGGGTATTCTCGTCCTCTGTTTGGGGTTGTTGACCCTGGATATGATGGTGTAATTGGGGTGAGATTGGAATTGTGCGTGTTGTTGTTTTTTTTTTTAAAGAAAAGAGTTTTTGAAAATATTATTAAAGTTACGGCTAGTGCTCAAAGTTTTCGAAATTAGAGAGCATGAGTCGAGTCAATAAAAAATAAAAATATGAACTCATAAAGCTGAGGATAAAGTTTGTGACTATGAGGGAGGAATACTGATGTGAAAATGTCATCTATCTACTTACCACCATTTGATAAATGGCATCCACAATGTTGTACATTTCGTCTCTGGTTATGTAGCCATCATTGTCAACATCGTACAGTCTAAACGCCCCTACAATAGTTGAATGAAACAAAAACGGAGAAGAAGAAAAAAGAGAAAAGAAGAGAAGAATGAAACCAGAAGGAGGACTGTTTAAGACTGACCAGACGATTTGAATTATTGTTCACAACATGCACACACACACGTTCTTTTTTTTTTTTTTTAGATTGGGGAGGAATATAAAGTTGTTTATTATGTGTGATGGTTGTAGAAAAGCTATTAGTTGCATGTACGTTTGGAGTTGGGTAAACAGTTTATGAAGGATGTGACTAAATTAGAGATCGAAAGATTTCAAACAGATTATCATAATCTCATAGTAGTCACGATTTGATGTATGTATGTATATCAGGATTATACATAGTGTAGTTATGTCATGGTATCTAATGGTACACCCTTAGTTACCTGGACAATTAGCTATAGAAAAAGGAAGAAGCATATATAGATAGACAAGACAACTCTGCAAACCAACCCCATCTTGATCAAGTCAGGGATCCTTAGCATCTCTAAATGGTTTGGAGATACCAAGGTGCCCGAAACGCGGAACGGATTGAATAGCAAAAACAAGTTAAATATTTATTTACTCCGTGATAGTACTCCTTTATCAGAGAACTCCTACTGCTAAGAAAAAGTGCTATTTACGAGACAAGAGTGCTATTTTGAGACACAAAACCTTGCTATCTGATAGTGATGTCAGAACTAGAAACTTATTTTTCATATTTTATTTCCATTGACTTTTCTGATCCAAAAAGCCAAAAACAATAGAAAACTGAAATAAAGGACGATCGCACAACATCAAAGTCTAGAACTTTAGTCTAGGTTTATGGCCAACATTCTTTCAAAATGAATGAATTTTAGCTCTGTTACATTTTGATTTACCATCTCTTCATTGATTTTGAAAATAGTTTTAAAGATAAACCTTATCTGGCTTACTTTTAACGGTAAAGATATTTCCAATCAACTTTTCTGCAGTTAGACCTTTCAGAGTTGCTAAGAGATTTAAAGTGTTGTGAGCAAAAAGTTGTGTCATTTCACTAGGGACATAACAATTTTGTATTTTCATACAAAAGCACCTTCATAAGTTTTTTACGATTTATCAATACCAAAACGTCAGTTAAGATTCACGTTTTTATTGTGATAAAGCTTATGAACAAGCAACGTTATCAAATCCTTAAAAAAATACTACAAAATTTCTGAGTCGGTGGTTACAATTATAAGAGCGCTTAGTTCAACTTTCGGTCGTCATAAGCATCCCTTATACGCTGTGCGTGCTATAGTGGATAAATTCGAATCATTTTATTCACTATTGCATGATCCTGCACTAGTGAGACAGCGCACAGTGTGGGCTGGATTATATGCCGGAGGTGTTATTGGACTGTATTGTCTCGTCGATGAAAATGATCGCCATGTTACAATCAGTAGAGTTCGCTACAGCGCTATGTTAGAAGACTATTTTGGCTAAAATTTAATGGACTTGACATCAGTGATATGCAGTTCCAACGAGATGGTGCCACATGCTCCACAGGTGATGGAACGATTCCTTTCTTTAATGTACCTTTCGGTAAACGTGCAATTTCGAAATATCCGGTAAAACGAGCACCTCGCATATGCGACTAAATGTCGTTGAATTTCTTTCTATGAAGATCGTTGGTTTATACCAACAACGTCAAAGGAGCTCTGAACAAAAATCGAACGTCAAATTGCCACCGTTCCGGACGATATAAATGAAGTAGGGATGGAAAATTAGTTCCAAGAAATCGACCGTTGCAAACGTGCTTGCAATGGTCATATGAATGACCTCGAAGTCCATAATTAAATGCTTTGATATGTGTACTATGCCAAAAAGTAATATCTGTCAATTATTGTATGTTTTATTTACATGCATAATAGTTATGTCCTTATTAAAAAACCCTTTATGTTTCTTACAGTGACCGTACACATGTCATATCTGAACCGAAAACCAGGATCAAAATTCATTCTTATTGTATCCATCGCAATCTTTTATTGCAATACTGCCTTTTAGAGATAACATACCAATACACGCTCTCATCCTACCGCACCTTGTAGTACTTTAATGAATTTTACTAATAAATTCAACTTACAGTGTAACTTCTCGTCCAGGTTTCCTCTCGATGTGATCGATAACGCCCGAATGAATTCCTCAAATTCTATTGAACCATCCTGTAATGAAAAATTCAAATTTGCTGATTAAAAATTCACAAAGTACTCACCATTGCTTCCAACTTAATTAATATCATTTTCCAAAATCGTCGATAGTAGTACAGTACTTCAATTCGCTTTTAATTCGCTCTATCTACACTAAAGTTTGCTGCTAAATGAAACCCCATCTCATGCACATCCCCTGTGCAACTCTAACTCACAATTTTACTAATTAAGAAAACTAATGCCTTTTCGAGTGGCAAGCCATATACATATGTACAGTGGATGCCGCAACCCCTGCACATTAATTAATCCCACAATCTCTGAATGAAATTCTAGATACGAGTATTCGATCGACTCTTGCGAACCCCATCGAACACCCACTCCTAGGCCCAATCATAGCGCCAGTATGCTGTGTATATCAAATGGTAATTACATTCGAGGTTATTTGATTATTCAAGAGGTTGATTCGTTTGATTTAATGCCGATACGATATTCGGCTTCGACACTCGACGCTCCTTTTGTTTGTTGTTTGCACGGATGGACAGACATGTCAGTAAACAAAATTCATCGTTAGAGCCGCGCCCACCGGAACTTTAAGGATCCGATTTGATATCAATTAAGCTGCGAGTCATAAAGAATATTTCGTGGGTGGTAGGCCTATGTCTAGATTTTACAACGAAAGGCGCTTGCTGGGCTTTTAATTACCGCAGCTGTTGCGGGTACCGGCTGAAGGAATCCTACAATTTGAATATGCAGTGCAAGGGATTGTACTCGTTTCCAGACACAGAGTTTCCATTTCAATTTCCACGAAAAGGATCCCAGAGCAGTCCTTACCATTTAATTACTTCTGCTGGCGCACACAATAAGATTTATATTCGTCATCGTACGTCATCAGTTGTTGTTTAACTTTACGGTCCTCCCATCGAGAGACACCCTACCCCCAAACGACACGGCATGTCCTTTTTCATCTGTAAAGCTACCAGTCTATTCCTGTATAAACCTACATAAGTCTTACAAACTACGCACACAAAATCTCAAATGGGGGGATAGTACGAGTAGTATGTCTGCCCATGTTTTTATGGGATGGAGGTGGGGCGCTTCCACACTCCTTGTATACATATATACTTACGTTGTTCTCGTCAAAAACCCTAAACACAAGTGACGCAAATTTGCTGGGATCTCCTTGTGGGAAGAACTGTTTGTAAATTTTGATAAAACCCTAAAGAAATAAAACATTAAATCCGGTAACACCAGGCAGGCAGGCAGGCACACAGGACGATATGACCAGACGCAGCATAAGCACAGTACACGCACAGCATGACGAAGCGCGTCAGAGATGAGAGTTTTGTTTTATGTCCCCAGGGTTGATTGTTGTGGTATCAGGAAGAGTCCCAGGGGATTGTTTTTTTTTTTTTTTTTTGATAATAGACACACAAGATGAAGGTTAAAGTCGATCAGCATCCACATGGAAGAGAGAGAAGGATAGGAAAACAAAGAGAAAACGTGAAAGTTAAGCGATAAGGAAAATTGTAAAATATATATTTTTTTTTTGTTTTCGTCTTTTGAAGTTTGGTAATGGAGGTAAGGAATGTAGGTGAAGGTGCTGGGAACATTGATTGGATGTTTATTCTGGGATGGTGTTGAAACAATGTCTGGGGATGTAATGAATGGGAAGAAATTCGCTGGTGATGGTGGAGGCAACCACCAGGTGAAGTGTGAAATTGACACTTCTCGGAACGAGGCCGGGAGATGTTTACTTGTACTTACTTGTTCTGTGAGTAAACCGTTCGGACAGTCTTTTAGAAAACCTTTGTGCCTGTTGGAGAGAAAAAGTTTATATTTATTTAGGATTCATAAGTTCATAGAAAAGTGAGTTGTAAGCAGTCTATGACGACTAACTGAATGCAAATAGGTCCTGAATACAAAGGGCAGTGGGAGTGGATTAAAGTTTAAATTTGGAACCTTAAACGTGATTCATATAACAATTGGTTGCTTTAGTTTGTTGGAGCAGACAAATTTATGTTAGTTAGTGAGTTTATCTTCTGAATAAAGTCGTTTTTAAAATTAAATAAAAGTTGTTTGATACTATTACGTCATGAATCAACTTCATTGGGTTGTGGGGCAGTATATTTCTCAAGGGCAGATGCATCTAAGGACTAAATGAATCAAAGTCTCGTACTCAATAAAACACAAAGATCTGAAATTGTTGATAGCAAAGCATGCGATCTGGATAGAATTTCGAATGAAGATATAGAAACACCCATAAAAGCAAGACCTCTCGCCAGTCATTTTTATTGCAAAGTAGTCAAAAACCAAGGTTTTTGCAATCAGCTGACATAGCAGCAGAGACTATGCATACATATACATACGTGATCGGCATTCAGGTTGAGCACAGAAGAAGCGAGCCCTCAACAAGTCCTCGATATGATATTCACTCAGGACGGTTTTTTTTTTTTTAATCTGGATACGTACATATGTATGTCCACAACATCTAAAGAAGTAATCACTGTTAAGTTGCAATAACCCTAATGAAAAGCACTAAGTTGGTTGAAAAATTTTCTGTTTCCTATTCCCATTTCGAGGCAACAGCTTAGCTATTTTGCACAGAAACAGAATATCTGGCTCGAGATGTGTGATTTAAAGATTTCACAAGATTGTGCGTGTGTAGTTTTGTGGGCTATACACTGCCCTTTTTCTCATACATTTTTTGGTTGAAAAATTTTCTGTTTCCTATTCCCATTTCGAGGCTACAGCTTAGCTATTTTGCGCCTCGAAAACACAGAAACAGAATATCTGGCTCGAGATGTGTGATTTAAAAATTTCACAAGATTGTGGGTGTGTAGTTTTGTGGGCTATACACTGCCCTTTTTCTCATACATTTTTTGGTTGAAAAATTTTCTGTTTCCTATTCCCATTTCGAGGCTACAGCCTAGCTTTTTTGCAACTCGAATACACAGAAACAGAATATCTGGCTCGAGATGGGTGATTTAAAAATTTCACAAGATTGTGGGTGTGTAGTTTTGTGGGCTATACACTGCCCTTTTTCTCATACATTTTTTGGTTGAAAAATTTTCTGTTTCCTATTCCCATTTCGAGGCTACAGCTTAGCTATTTTGCGCCTCGAAAACACAGAAACAGAATATCTGGCTCGAGATGTGTGATTTAAAAATTTCACAAGATTGTGGGTGTGTAGTTTTGTGGGCTATACACTGCCCTTTTTCTCATACATTTTTTGGTTGAAAAATTTTCTGTTTCCTATTCCCATTTCGAGGCTACAGCTTAGCTATTTTCCGCCTCGAAAACACAGAAACAGAATATCTGGCTCGAGATGTGTGATTTAAAAATTTCACAAGATTGTGCGTGTGTAGTTTTGTGGGCTATACACTGCCCTTTTTCTCATACATTTTTTGGTTGAAAAATTTTCTGTTTCCTATTCCCATTTCGAGGCTACAGCTTAGCTATTTTGCGCCTCGAAAACACAGAAACAGAATATCTGGCTCGAGATGTGTGATTTAAAAATTTCACAAGATTGTGGGTGTGTAGTTTTGTGGGCTATACACTGCCCTTTTTCTCATACATTTTTTGGTTGAAAAATTTTCTGTTTCCTATTCCCATTTCGAGGCTACAGCTTAGCTATTTTCCGCCTCGAAAACACAGAAACAGAATATCTGGCTCGAGATGTGTGATTTAAAAATTTCACAAGATTGTGCGTGTGTAGTTTTGTGGGCTATACACTGCCCTTTTTCTCATACATTTTTTGGTTGAAAAATTTTCTGTTTCCTATTCCCATTTCGAGGCTACAGCTTAGCTATTTTCCGCCTCGAAAACACAGAAACAGAATATCTGGCTCGAGATGTGTGATTTAAAAATTTCACAAGATTGTGCGTGTGTAGTTTTGTGGGCTATACACTGCCCTTTTTCTCATACATTTTTTGGTTGAAAAATTTTCTGTTTCCTATTCCCATTTCGAGGCTACAGCTTAGCTATTTTGCGCCTCGAAAACACAGAAACAGAATATCTGGCTCGAGATGTGTGATTTAAAAATTTCACAAGATTGTGGGTGTGTAGTTTTGTGGGCTATACACTGCCCTTTTTCTCATACATTTTTTGGTTGAAAAATTTTCTGTTTCCTATTCCCATTTCGAGGCTACAGCCTAGCTTTTTTGCAACTCGAATACACAGAAACAGAATATCTGGCTCGAGATGGGTGATTTAAAAATTTCACAAGATTGTGGGTGTGTAGTTTTGTGGGCTATACACTGCCCTTTTTCTCATACATTTTTTGGTTGAAAAATTTTCTGTTTCCTATTCCCATTTCGAGGCTACAGCTTAGCTATTTTGCGCCTCGAAAACACAGAAACAGAATATCTGGCTCGAGATGTGTGATTTAAAAATTTCACAAGATTGTGGGTGTGTAGTTTTGTGGGCTATACACTGCCCTTTTTCTCATACATTTTTTGGTTGAAAAATTTTCTGTTTCCTATTCCCATTTCGAGGCTACAGCTTAGCTATTTTGCGCCTCGAAAACACAGAAACAGAATATCTGGCTCGAGATGGGTGATTTAAAAATTTCACAAGATTGTGGGTGTGTAGTTTTGTGGGCTATACACTGCCCTTTTTCTCATACATTTTTTGGTTGAAAAATTTTCTGTTTCCTATTCCCATTTCGAGGCTACAGCTTAGCTATTTTGCGCCTCGAAAACACAGAAACAGAATATCTGGCTCGAGATGTGTGATTTAAAGATTTCACAAGATTGTGGGTGTGTAGTTTTGTGCCCACACTGCACTTTTTCTCATACATTTTTTGGTTGAAAAATTTTCTGTTTCCTATTCCCATTTCGAGGCTACAGCTTAGCTATTTTCCGCCTCGAAAACACAGAAACAGAATATCTGGCTCGAGATGTGTGATTTAAAAATTTCACAAGATTGTGCGTGTGTAGTTTTGTCGGCCCTTCTTCTCACAAATTTTTTGGTTAAAAAATTTTCTGTTTCCTATTCCCATTTCGAGGCTACAGCTTAGCTATTTTGCGCCTCGAAAACACAGAAACAGAATATCTGGCTCGAGATGTGTGATTTAAAAATTTCACAAGATTGTGGGTGTGTAGTTTTGTGGGCTATACACTACCCTTTTTCTCATACATTTTTTGGTTGAAAAATTTTCTGTTTCCTATTCCCATTTCGAGGCTACAGCTTAGCTATTTTGCGCCTCGAAAACACAGAAACAGAATATCTGGCCCGAGATGTGTGATTTAAAAATTTCACAAGATTGTGGGTGTGTAGTTTTGTGGGCTATACACTGCCCTTTTTCTCATACATTTTTTGGTTGAAAAATTTTCTGTTTCCTATTCCCATTTCGAGGCTACAGCTTAGCTTTTTTGCAACTCGAATACACAGAAACAGAATATCTGGCTCGAGATGGGTGATTTAAAAATTTCACAAGATTGTGGGTGTGTAGTTTTGTGGGCTATACACTGCCCTTTTTCTCATACATTTTTTGGTTGAAAAATTTTCTGTTTCCTATTCCCATTTCGAGGCTACAGCTTAGCTATTTTCCGCCTCGAAAACACAGAAACAGAATATCTGGCTCGAGATGTGTGATTTAAAAATTTCACAAGATTGTGCGTGTGTAGTTTTGTGGGCTATACACTGCCCTTTTTCTCATACATTTTTTGGTTGAAAAATTTTCTGTTTCCTATTCCCATTTCGAGGCTACAGCTTAGCTATTTTGCGCCTCGAAAACACAGAAACAGAATATCTGGCTCGAGATGTGTGATTTAAAAATTTCACAAGATTGTGGGTGTGTAGTTTTGTGGGCTATACACTGCCCTTTTTCTCATACATTTTTTGGTTGAAAAATTTTCTGTTTCCTATTCCCATTTCGAGGCTACAGCCTAGCTTTTTTGCAACTCGAATACACAGAAACAGAATATCTGGCTCGAGATGGGTGATTTAAAAATTTCACAAGATTGTGGGTGTGTAGTTTTGTGGGCTATACACTGCCCTTTTTCTCATACATTTTTTGGTTGAAAAATTTTCTGTTTCCTATTCCCATTTCGAGGCTACAGCTTAGCTATTTTGCGCCTCGAAAACACAGAAACAGAATATCTGGCTCGAGATGTGTGATTTAAAAATTTCACAAGATTGTGGGTGTGTAGTTTTGTGGGCTATACACTGCCCTTTTTCTCATACATTTTTTGGTTGAAAAATTTTCTGTTTCCTATTCCCATTTCGAGGCTACAGCTTAGCTATTTTGCGCCTCGAAAACACAGAAACAGAATATCTGGCTCGAGATGGGTGATTTAAAAATTTCACAAGATTGTGGGTGTGTAGTTTTGTGGGCTATACACTGCCCTTTTTCTCATACATTTTTTGGTTGAAAAATTTTCTGTTTCCTATTCCCATTTCGAGGCTACAGCTTAGCTATTTTGCGCCTCGAAAACACAGAAACAGAATATCTGGCTCGAGATGTGTGATTTAAAGATTTCACAAGATTGTGGGTGTGTAGTTTTGTGCCCACACTGCACTTTTTCTCATACATTTTTTGGTTGAAAAATTTTCTGTTTCCTATTCCCATTTCGAGGCTACAGCTTAGCTATTTTCCGCCTCGAAAACACAGAAACAGAATATCTGGCTCGAGATGTGTGATTTAAAAATTTCACAAGATTGTGCGTGTGTAGTTTTGTCGGCCCTTCTTCTCACAAATTTTTTGGTTAAAAAATTTTCTGTTTCCTATTCCCATTTCGAGGCTACAGCTTAGCTATTTTGCGCCTCGAAAACACAGAAACAGAATATCTGGCTCGAGATGTGTGATTTAAAAATTTCACAAGATTGTGGGTGTGTAGTTTTGTGGGCTATACACTACCCTTTTTCTCATACATTTTTTGGTTGAAAAATTTTCTGTTTCCTATTCCCATTTCGAGGCTACAGCTTAGCTATTTTGCGCCTCGAAAACACAGAAACAGAATATCTGGCCCGAGATGTGTGATTTAAAAATTTCACAAGATTGTGGGTGTGTAGTTTTGTGGGCTATACACTGCCCTTTTTCTCATACATTTTTTGGTTGAAAAATTTTCTGTTTCCTATTCCCATTTCGAGGCTACAGCTTAGCTATTTTCCGCCTCGAAAACACAGAAACAGAATATCTGGCTCGAGATGTGTGATTTAAAAATTTCACAAGATTGTGCGTGTGTAGTTTTGTGGGCTATACACTGCCCTTTTTCTCATACATTTTTTGGTTGAAAAATTTTCTGTTTCCTATTCCCATTTCGAGGCTACAGCTTAGCTATTTTGCGCCTCGAAAACACAGAAACAGAATATCTGGCTCGAGATGTGTGATTTAAAAATTTCACAAGATTGTGGGTGTGTAGTTTTGTGGGCTATACACTGCCCTTTTTCTCATACATTTTTTGGTTGAAAAATTTTCTGTTTCCTATTCCCATTTCGAGGCTACAGCCTAGCTTTTTTGCAACTCGAATACACAGAAACAGAATATCTGGCTCGAGATGGGTGATTTAAAAATTTCACAAGATTGTGGGTGTGTAGTTTTGTGGGCTATACACTGCCCTTTTTCTCATACATTTTTTGGTTGAAAAATTTTCTGTTTCCTATTCCCATTTCGAGGCTACAGCTTAGCTATTTTGCGCCTCGAAAACACAGAAACAGAATATCTGGCTCGAGATGTGTGATTTAAAAATTTCACAAGATTGTGGGTGTGTAGTTTTGTGGGCTATACACTGCCCTTTTTCTCATACATTTTTTGGTTGAAAAATTTTCTGTTTCCTATTCCCATTTCGAGGCTACAGCTTAGCTATTTTGCGCCTCGAAAACACAGAAACAGAATATCTGGCTCGAGATGGGTGATTTAAAAATTTCACAAGATTGTGGGTGTGTAGTTTTGTGGGCTATACACTGCCCTTTTTCTCATACATTTTTTGGTTGAAAAATTTTCTGTTTCCTATTCCCATTTCGAGGCTACAGCTTAGCTATTTTGCGCCTCGAAAACACAGAAACAGAATATCTGGCTCGAGATGTGTGATTTAAAGATTTCACAAGATTGTGGGTGTGTAGTTTTGTGCCCACACTGCACTTTTTCTCATACATTTTTTGGTTGAAAAATTTTCTGTTTCCTATTCCCATTTCGAGGCTACAGCTTAGCTATTTTCCGCCTCGAAAACACAGAAACAGAATATCTGGCTCGAGATGTGTGATTTAAAAATTTCACAAGATTGTGCGTGTGTAGTTTTGTCGGCCCTTCTTCTCACAAATTTTTTGGTTAAAAAATTTTCTGTTTCCTATTCCCATTTCGAGGCTACAGCTTAGCTATTTTGCGCCTCGAAAACACAGAAACAGAATATCTGGCTCGAGATGTGTGATTTAAAAATTTCACAAGATTGTGGGTGTGTAGTTTTGTGGGCTATACACTACCCTTTTTCTCATACATTTTTTGGTTGAAAAATTTTCTGTTTCCTATTCCCATTTCGAGGCTACAGCTTAGCTATTTTCCGCCTCGAAAACACAGAAACAGAATATCTGGCTCGAGATGTGTGATTTAAAAATTTCACAAGATTGTGCGTGTGTAGTTTTGTGGGCTATACACTGCCCTTTTTCTCATACATTTTTTGGTTGAAAAATTTTCTGTTTCCTATTCCCATTTCGAGGCTACAGCTTAGCTATTTTGCGCCTCGAAAACACAGAAACAGAATATCTGGCTCGAGATGTGTGATTTAAAAATTTCACAAGATTGTGGGTGTGTAGTTTTGTGGGCTATACACTGCCCTTTTTCTCATACATTTTTTGGTTGAAAAATTTTCTGTTTCCTATTCCCATTTCGAGGCTACAGCCTAGCTTTTTTGCAACTCGAATACACAGAAACAGAATATCTGGCTCGAGATGGGTGATTTAAAAATTTCACAAGATTGTGGGTGTGTAGTTTTGTGGGCTATACACTGCCCTTTTTCTCATACATTTTTTGGTTGAAAAATTTTCTGTTTCCTATTCCCATTTCGAGGCTACAGCTTAGCTATTTTGCGCCTCGAAAACACAGAAACAGAATATCTGGCTCGAGATGTGTGATTTAAAAATTTCACAAGATTGTGGGTGTGTAGTTTTGTGGGCTATACACTGCCCTTTTTCTCATACATTTTTTGGTTGAAAAATTTTCTGTTTCCTATTCCCATTTCGAGGCTACAGCTTAGCTATTTTGCGCCTCGAAAACACAGAAACAGAATATCTGGCTCGAGATGGGTGATTTAAAAATTTCACAAGATTGTGGGTGTGTAGTTTTGTGGGCTATACACTGCCCTTTTTCTCATACATTTTTTGGTTGAAAAATTTTCTGTTTCCTATTCCCATTTCGAGGCTACAGCTTAGCTATTTTGCGCCTCGAAAACACAGAAACAGAATATCTGGCTCGAGATGTGTGATTTAAAGATTTCACAAGATTGTGGGTGTGTAGTTTTGTGCCCACACTGCACTTTTTCTCATACATTTTTTGGTTGAAAAATTTTCTGTTTCCTATTCCCATTTCGAGGCTACAGCTTAGCTATTTTCCGCCTCGAAAACACAGAAACAGAATATCTGGCTCGAGATGTGTGATTTAAAAATTTCACAAGATTGTGCGTGTGTAGTTTTGTCGGCCCTTCTTCTCACAAATTTTTTGGTTAAAAAATTTTCTGTTTCCTATTCCCATTTCGAGGCTACAGCTTAGCTATTTTGCGCCTCGAAAACACAGAAACAGAATATCTGGCTCGAGATGTGTGATTTAAAAATTTCACAAGATTGTGCGTGTGTAGTTTTGTGCCCACACTGCACTTTTTCTCATACATTTTTTGGTTGAAAAATTTTCTGTTTCCTATTCCCATTTCGAGGCTACAGCTTAGCTATTTTCCGCCTCGAAAACACAGAAACAGAATATCTGGCTCGAGATGTGTGATTTAAAAATTTCACAAGATTGTGCGTGTGTAGTTTTGTGGGCTATACACTGCCCTTTTTCTCATACATTTTTTGGTTGAAAAATTTTCTGTTTCCTATTCCCATTTCGAGGCTACAGCTTAGCTATTTTGCGCCTCGAAAACACAGAAACAGAATATCTGGCTCGAGATGTGTGATTTAAAAATTTCACAAGATTGTGGGTGTGTAGTTTTGTGGGCTATACACTGCCCTTTTTCTCATACATTTTTTGGTTGAAAAATTTTCTGTTTCCTATTCCCATTTCGAGGCTACAGCCTAGCTTTTTTGCAACTCGAATACACAGAAACAGAATATCTGGCTCGAGATGGGTGATTTAAAAATTTCACAAGATTGTGGGTGTGTAGTTTTGTGGGCTATACACTGCCCTTTTTCTCATACATTTTTTGGTTGAAAAATTTTCTGTTTCCTATTCCCATTTCGAGGCTACAGCTTAGCTATTTTGCGCCTCGAAAACACAGAAACAGAATATCTGGCTCGAGATGTGTGATTTAAAAATTTCACAAGATTGTGGGTGTGTAGTTTTGTGGGCTATACACTGCCCTTTTTCTCATACATTTTTTGGTTGAAAAATTTTCTGTTTCCTATTCCCATTTCGAGGCTACAGCTTAGCTATTTTGCGCCTCGAAAACACAGAAACAGAATATCTGGCTCGAGATGGGTGATTTAAAAATTTCACAAGATTGTGGGTGTGTAGTTTTGTGGGCTATACACTGCCCTTTTTCTCATACATTTTTTGGTTGAAAAATTTTCTGTTTCCTATTCCCATTTCGAGGCTACAGCTTAGCTATTTTGCGCCTCGAAAACACAGAAACAGAATATCTGGCTCGAGATGTGTGATTTAAAGATTTCACAAGATTGTGGGTGTGTAGTTTTGTGCCCACACTGCACTTTTTCTCATACATTTTTTGGTTGAAAAATTTTCTGTTTCCTATTCCCATTTCGAGGCTACAGCTTAGCTATTTTCCGCCTCGAAAACACAGAAACAGAATATCTGGCTCGAGATGTGTGATTTAAAAATTTCACAAGATTGTGCGTGTGTAGTTTTGTCGGCCCTTCTTCTCACAAATTTTTTGGTTAAAAAATTTTCTGTTTCCTATTCCCATTTCGAGGCTACAGCTTAGCTATTTTGCGCCTCGAAAACACAGAAACAGAATATCTGGCTCGAGATGTGTGATTTAAAAATTTCACAAGATTGTGGGTGTGTAGTTTTGTGGGCTATACACTACCCTTTTTCTCATACATTTTTTGGTTGAAAAATTTTCTGTTTCCTATTCCCATTTCGAGGCTACAGCTTAGCTATTTTGCGCCTCGAAAACACAGAAACAGAATATCTGGCCCGAGATGTGTGATTTAAAAATTTCACAAGATTGTGGGTGTGTAGTTTTGTGGGCTATACACTGCCCTTTTTCTCATACATTTTTTGGTTGAAAAATTTTCTGTTTCCTATTCCCATTTCGAGGCTACAGCTTAGCTTTTTTGCAACTCGAATACACAGAAACAGAATATCTGGCTCGAGATGGGTGATTTAAAAATTTCACAAGATTGTGGGTGTGTAGTTTTGTGGGCTATACACTGCCCTTTTTCTCATACATTTTTTGGTTGAAAAATTTTCTGTTTCCTATTCCCATTTCGAGGCTACAGCTTAGCTATTTTGCGCCTCGAAAACACAGAAACAGAATATCTGGCTCGAGATGTGTGATTTAAAAATTTCACAAGATTGTGGGTGTGTAGTTTTGTGGGCTATACACTGCCCTTTTTCTCATACATTTTTTGGTTGAAAAATTTTCTGTTTCCTATTCCCATTTCGAGGCTACAGCTTAGCTATTTTGCGCCTCGAAAACACAGAAACAGAATATCTGGCTCGAGATGGGTGATTTAAAAATTTCACAAGATTGTGGGTGTGTAGTTTTGTGGGCTATACACTGCCCTTTTTCTCATACATTTTTTGGTTGAAAAATTTTCTGTTTCCTATTCCCATTTCGAGGCTACAGCTTAGCTATTTTGCGCCTCGAAAACACAGAAACAGAATATCTGGCTCGAGATGTGTGATTTAAAGATTTCACAAGATTGTGGGTGTGTAGTTTTGTGCCCACACTGCACTTTTTCTCATACATTTTTTGGTTGAAAAATTTTCTGTTTCCTATTCCCATTTCGAGGCTACAGCTTAGCTATTTTCCGCCTCGAAAACACAGAAACAGAATATCTGGCTCGAGATGTGTGATTTAAAAATTTCACAAGATTGTGCGTGTGTAGTTTTGTCGGCCCTTCTTCTCACAAATTTTTTGGTTAAAAAATTTTCTGTTTCCTATTCCCATTTCGAGGCTACAGCTTAGCTATTTTGCGCCTCGAAAACACAGAAACAGAATATCTGGCTCGAGATGTGTGATTTAAAAATTTCACAAGATTGTGGGTGTGTAGTTTTGTGGGCTATACACTACCCTTTTTCTCATACATTTTTTGGTTGAAAAATTTTCTGTTTCCTATTCCCATTTCGAGGCTACAGCTTAGCTATTTTGCGCCTCGAAAACACAGAAACAGAATATCTGGCCCGAGATGTGTGATTTAAAAATTTCACAAGATTGTGGGTGTGTAGTTTTGTGGGCTATACACTGCCCTTTTTCTCATACATTTTTTGGTTGAAAAATTTTCTGTTTCCTATTCCCATTTCGAGGCTACAGCTTAGCTTTTTTGCAACTCGAATACACAGAAACAGAATATCTGGCTCGAGATGGGTGATTTAAAAATTTCACAAGATTGTGGGTGTGTAGTTTTGTGGGCTATACACTGCCCTTTTTCTCATACATTTTTTGGTTGAAAAATTTTCTGTTTCCTATTCCCATTTCGAGGCTACAGCTTAGCTATTTTGCGCCTCGAAAACACAGAAACAGAATATCTGGCTCGAGATGTGTGATTTAAAAATTTCACAAGATTGTGGGTGTGTAGTTTTGTGGGCTATACACTGCCCTTTTTCTCATACATTTTTTGGTTGAAAAATTTTCTGTTTCCTATTCCCATTTCGAGGCTACAGCTTAGCTATTTTGCGCCTCGAAAACACAGAAACAGAATATCTGGCTCGAGATGTGTGATTTAAAAATTTCACAAGATTGTGGGTGTGTAGTTTTGTGGGCTATACACTGCCCTTTTTCTCATACATTTTTTGGTTGAAAAATTTTCTGTTTCCTATTCCCATTTCGAGGCTACAGCTTAGCTATTTTGCGCCTCGAAAACACAGAAACAGAATATCTGGCTCGAGATGTGTGATTTAAAAATTTCACAAGATTGTGGGTGTGTAGTTTTGTGGGCTATACACTGCCCTTTTTCTCATACATTTTTTGGTTGAAAAATTTTCTGTTTCCTATTCCCATTTCGAGGCTACAGCTTAGCTATTTTGCGCCTCGAAAACACAGAAACAGAATATCTGGCTCGAGATGTGTGATTTAAAAATTTCACAAGATTGTGGGTGTGTAGTTTTGTGGGCTATACACTGCCCTTTTTCTCATACATTTTTTGGTTGAAAAATTTTCTGTTTCCTATTCCCATTTCGAGGCTACAGGTTAGCTATTTTGCGCTTCGAAAACACAGAAACAGAATATCTGGCTCGAGATGGGTGATTTAAAAATTTCACAAGATTGTGGGTGTGTAGTTTTGTGGGCTATACACTGCCCTTTTTCTCATACATTTTTTGGTTGAAAAATTTTCTGTTTCCTATTCCCATTTCGAGGCTACAGCTTAGCTATTTTCCGCCTCGAAAACACAGAAACAGAATATCTGGCTCGAGATGTGTGATTTAAAGATTTCACAAGATTGTGGGTGTGTAGTTTTGTGGGCTATACACTGCCCTTTTTCTCATACATTTTTTGGTTGAAAAATTTTCTGTTTCCTATTCCCATTTCGAGGCTACAGCTTAGCTATTTTCCGCCTCGAAAACACAGAAACAGAATATCTGGCTCGAGATGTGTGATTTAAAGATTTCACAAGATTGTGGGTGTGTAGTTTTGTGCCCACACTGCACTTTTTCTCATACATTTTTTGGTTGAAAAATTTTCTGTTTCCTATTCCCATTTCGAGGCTACAGCTTAGCTATTTTCCGCCTCGAAAACACAGAAAAAGAATATCTGGCTCGAGATGTGTGATTTAAAGATTTCACAAGATTGTGGGTGTGTAGTTTTGTGGGCTATACACTGCCCTTTTTCTCATACATTTTTTGGTTGAAAAATTTTCTGTTTCCTATTCCCATTTCGAGGCTAGAGCTTAGCTATTTTCCGCCTCGAAAACACAGAAACAGAATATCTGGCTCGAGATGGGTGATTTAAAGATTTCACAAGATTGTGGGTGTGTAGTTTTGTACTGCCCTTTTTCTCATACATTTTTTGGTTGAAAAATTTTCTGTTTCCTATTCCCATTTCGAGGCTACAGCTTAGCTATTTTGCGCCTCGAAAACACAGAAACAGAATATCTGGCTCGAGATGGGTGATTTAAAGATTTCACAAGATTGTGGGTGTGTAGTTTTGTGCCCACACTGCACTTTTTCTCATACATTTTTTGGTTGAAAAATTTTCTGTTTCCTATTCCCACTTCAAGGCTACAGCTTAGCTATTTTGCGCCTCGAAAACACAGAAACAGAATATCTGGCTCGATATGGGTGATTTAAAGATTTCACAAGATTGTGGGTGTGTAGTTTTGTGGGCTATACACTGCCCTTTTTCTCATATATTTTTTGGTTGAAAGATTTTCTGTTTCCTATTCCCATTTCGAGGCTACAGCTTAGCTATTTTGCGCCTCGAAAACACAGAAACAGAATATCTGGCTCGAGATGTGTGATTTAAAAATTTCACAAGATTGTGGGTGTGTAGTTTTGTGGGCTATACACTGCCCTTTTTCTCATACATTTTTTGGTTGAAAAATTTTCTGTTTCCTATTCCCATTTCGAGGCTACAGCTTAGCTATTTTGCGCCTCGAAAACACAGAAACAGAATATCTGGCTCGAGATGTGTGATTTAAAAATTTCACAAGATTGTGGGTGTGTAGTTTTGTGGGCTATACACTGCCCTTTTTCTCATACATTTTTTGGTTGAAAAATTTTCTGTTTCCTATTCCCATTTCGAGGCTACAGCTTAGCTATTTTGCGCCTCGAAAACACAGAAACAGAATATCTGGCTCGAGATGTGTGATTTAAAAATTTCACAAGATTGTGGGTGTGTAGTTTTGTATGCTATACACTACCCTTTTTCTCATACATTTTTTGGTTGAAAAATTTTCTGTTTCCTATTCCCATTTCGAGGCTACAGCTTAGCTATTTTGCGCCTCGAAAACACAGAAACAGAATATCTGGCTCGAGATGTGTGATTTAAAAATTTCACAAGATTGTGGGTGTGTAGTTTTGTGGGCTATACACTGCCCTTTTTCTCATACATTTTTTGGTTGAAAAATTTTCTGTTTCCTATTCCCATTTCGAGGCTACAGCTTAGCTATTTTCCGCCTCGAAAACACAGAAACAGAATATCTGGCTCGAGATGGGTGATTTAAAGATTTCACAAGATTGTGGGTGTGTAGTTTTGTGGGCTATACACTGCCCTTTTTCTCATACATTTTTTGGTTGAAAAATTTTCTGTTTCCTATTCCCACTTCGAGGCTACAGCTTAGCTATTTTGCGCCTCGAAAACACAGAAACAGAATATCTGGCTCGATATGGGTGATTTAAAGATTTCACAAGATTGTGGGTGTGTAGTTTTGTGGGCTATACACTGCCCTTTTTCTCATACATTTTTTGGTTGAAAAATTTTCTGTTTCCTATTCCCATTTCGAGGCTACAGCTTAGCTATTTTCCGACTCGAAAACACAGAAACAGAATATCTGGCTCGAGATGTGTGATTTAAAGATTTCACAAGATTGTGGGTGTGTAGTTTTGTGGGCTATACACTGCCCTTTTTCTCATACATTTTTTGGTTGAAAAATTTTCTGTTTCCTATTCCCATTTCGAGGCTACAGCTTAGCTATTTTCCGACTCGAAAACACAGAAACAGAATATCTGGCTCGAGATGTGTGATTTAAAGATTTCACAAGATTGTGGGTGTGTAGTTTTGTGCAGACACTGCACTTTTTCTCATACATTTTTTGGTTGAAAAATTTTCTGTTTCCTATTCCCACTTCGAGGCTACAGCTTTGCTATTTTGCGCCTCGAAAACACAGAAACAGAATATCTGGCTCGATATGGGTGATTTAAAGATTTCACAAGATTGTGGGTGTGTAGTTTTGTGGGCTATACACTGCCCTTTTTCTCATACATTTTTTGGTTGAAAAATTTTCTGTTTCCTATTCCCATTTCGAGGCTACAGCTTAGCTACATATTTTCCGACTCGAAAACACAGAAACAGAATATCTGGCTCGAGATGTGTGATTTAAAGATTTCACAAGATTGTGGGTGTGTAGTTTTGTGCAGACACTGCACTTTTTCTCATACATTTTTTGGTTGAAAAATTTTCTGTTTCCTATTCCCACTTCGAGGCTACAGCTTTGCTATTTTGCGCCTCGAAAACACAGAAACAGAATATCTGGCTCGATATGGGTGATTTAAAGATTTCACAAGATTGTGGGTGTGTAGTTTTGTGGGCTATACACTGCCCTTTTTCTCATACATTTTTTGGTTGAAAAATTTTCTGTTTCCTATTCCCATTTCGAGGCTACAGCTTAGCTATTTTCCGTCTCGAAAACACAGAAACAGAATATCTAACTCGAGATGGGTGATTTAAAGATTTCACAAGATTGTGGGTGTGTAGTTTTGTGGGCTATACACTGCCCTTTTTCTCATACATTTTTTGGTTGAAAAATTTTCTGTTTCCTATTCCCATTTCGAGGCTACAGCTTAGCTATTTTCCGACTCGAAAACACAGAAACAGAATATCTGGCTCGAGATGGGTGATTTAAAGATTTCACAAGATTGTGGGTGTGTAGTTTTGTGGGCTATACACTGCCCTTTTTCTCATACATTTTTTGGTTGAAAAATTTTCTGTTTCCTATTCCCATTTCGAGGCTACAGCTTAGCTATTTTCCGTCTCGAAAACACAGAAACAGAATATCTAACTCGAGATGGGTGATTTAAAGATTTCACAAGATTGTGGGTGTGTAGTTTTGTGGGCTATACACCGCCCTTTTTCTCATACATTTTTTGGTTGAAAAATTTTCTGTTTCCTATTCCCATTTCGAGGCTACAGCTTAGCTATTTTGCGCCCCGAAAACACAGAAACAGAATATCTGGCTCGAGATGGGTGATCTAAAGATTTCACAAGATTGTGGGTGTGTAGTTTTGTGGGCTATACACTGCCCTTTTTCTCATACATTTTTTGGTTGAAAAATTTTCTGTTTCCTATTCCCATTTCGAGGCTACAGCTTAGCTATTTTCCGACTCGAAAACACAGAAACAGAATATCTGGCTCGAGATGGGTGATTTAAAGATTTCACAAGATTGTGGGTGTGTAGTTTTGTGGGCTATACACTGCCCTTTTTCTCATACATTTTTTGGTTGAAAAATTTTCTGTTTCCTATTCCCATTTCGAGGCTACAGCTTAGCTATTTTCCGACTCGAAAACACAGAAACAGAATATCTGGCTCGAGATGGGTGATTTAAAGATTTCACAAGATTGTGGGTGTGTAGTTTTGTGGGCTATACACTGCCCTTTTTCTCATACATTTTTTGGTTGAAAAATTTTCTGTTTCCTATTCCCATTTCGAGGCTACAGCTTAGCTATTTTCCGACTCGAAAACACAGAAACAGAATATCTGGCTCGAGATGTGTGATTTAAAGATTTCACAAGATTGTGGGTGTGTAGTTTTGTGGGCTATACACTGCCCTTTTTCTCATACATTTTTTGGTTGAAAAATTTTCTGTTTCCTATTCCCATTTCGAGGCTACAGCTTAGCTATTTTCCGACTCGAAAACACAGAAACAGAATATCTGGCTCGAGATGTGTGATTTAAAGATTTCACAAGATTGTGGGTGTGTAGTTTTGTGCAGACACTGCACTTTTTCTCATACATTTTTTGGTTGAAAAATTTTCTGTTTCCTATTCCCACTTCGAGGCTACAGCTTTGCTATTTTGCGCCTCGAAAACACAGAAACAGAATATCTGGCTCGATATGGGTGATTTAAAGATTTCACAAGATTGTGGGTGTGTAGTTTTGTGGGCTATACACTGCCCTTTTTCTCATACATTTTTTGGTTGAAAAATTTTCTGTTTCCTATTCCCATTTCGAGGCTACAGCTTAGCTATTTTCCGACTCGAAAACACAGAAACAGAATATCTGGCTCGAGATGTGTGATTTAAAGATTTCACAAGATTGTGGGTGTGTAGTTTTGTGCAGACACTGCACTTTTTCTCATACATTTTTTGGTTGAAAAATTTTCTGTTTCCTATTCCCACTTCGAGGCTACAGCTTTGCTATTTTGCGCCTCGAAAACACAGAAACAGAATATCTGGCTCGATATGGGTGATTTAAAGATTTCACAAGATTGTGGGTGTGTAGTTTTGTGGGCTATACACCGCCCTTTTTCTCATACATTTTTTGGTTGAAAAATTTTCTGTTTCCTATTCCCATTTCGAGGCTACAGCTTAGCTTTTTTGCGCCTCGAAAACACAGAAACAGAATATCTAACTCGAGATGGGTGATTTAAAGATTTCACAAGATTGTGGGTGTGTAGTTTTGTGGGCTATACACTGCCCTTTTTCTCATACATTTTTTGGTTGAAAAATTTTCTGTTTCCTATTCCCATTTCGAGGCTACAGCTTAGCTATTTTCCGACTCGAAAACACAGAAACAGAATATCTGGCTCGAGATGGGTGATTTAAAGATTTCACAAGATTGTGGGTGTGTAGTTTTGTGGGCTATACACTGCCCTTTTTCTCATACATTTTTTGGTTGAAAAATTTTCTGTTTCCTATTCCCATTTCGAGGCTACAGCTTAGCTATTTTCCGTCTCGAAAACACAGAAACAGAATATCTAACTCGAGATGGGTGATTTAAAGATTTCACAAGATTGTGGGTGTGTAGTTTTGTGGGCTATACACCGCCCTTTTTCTCATACATTTTTTGGTTGAAAAATTTTCTGTTTCCTATTCCCATTTCGAGGCTACAGCTTAGCTATTTTGCGCCCCGAAAACACAGAAACAGAATATCTGGCTCGAGATGGGTGATCTAAAGATTTCACAAGATTGTGGGTGTGTAGTTTTGTGGGCTATACACCGCCCTTTTTCTCATACATTTTTTGGTTGAAAAATTTTCTGTTTCCTATTCCCATTTCGAGGCTACAGCTTAGCTATTTTGCGCCTCGAAAACACAGAAACAGAATATCTGGCTCGAGATGGGTGATTTAAAGATTTCACAAGATTGTGGGTGTGTAGTTTTGTGGGCTATACACTGCCCTTTTTCTCATACATTTTTTGGTTGAAAAATTTTCTGTTTCCTATTCCCATTTCGAGGCTACAGCTTAGCTATTTTGCGCCTCGAAAACACAGAAACAGAATATCTGGCTCGAGATGTGTGATTGAAAGATTTCACAAGATTGTGGGTGTGTAGTTTTGTGGGCTATACACTGCCCTTTTTCTCACAAATCTTTTGGTTGAAAAATTTTCTGTTTCCTATTCCCATTTCGAGGCTACAGCTTAGCTATTTTGCGCCTCGAAAACACAGAAACAGAATATCTGGCTCGAGATGGGTGATTTAAAGATTTCACAAGATTGTGGGTGTGTAGAATATCTTCCTCGAGATGTGTTATTTAAAGATTTCACAAGATTGTGGGTGTGTAGTTTTGTGGGCTATACACTGCCCTTTTTCTCATACATTTTTTGGTTGAAAAATTTTCTGTTTCCTATTCCCATTTCGAGGCTACAGCTTAGCTATTTTGCGCCTCGAAAACACAGAAACAGAATATCTGGCTCGAGATGTGTGATTTAAAAATTTCACAAGATTGTGGGTGTGTAGTTTTGTGGGCTATACACTGCCCTTTTTCTCATACATTTTTTGGTTGAAAAATTTTCTGTTTCCTATTCCCATTTCGAGGCTACAGCTTAGCTATTTTCCGACTCGAAAACACAGAAACAGAATATCTGGCTCGAGATGTGTGATTTAAAGATTTCACAAGATTGTGGGTGTGTAGTTTTGTGGGCTATACACTGCCCTTTTTCTCATACATTTTTTGGTTGAAAAATTTTCTGTTTCCTATTCCCATTTCGAGGCTACAGCTTAGCTATTTTCCGACTCGAAAACACAGAAACAGAATATCTGGCTCGAGATGGGTGATTTAAAGATTTCACAAGATTGTGGGTGTGTAGTTTTGTGGGCTATACACTGCCCTTTTTCTCATACATTTTTTGGTTGAAAAATTTTCTGTTTCCTATTCCCATTTCGAGGCTACAGCTTAGCTATTTTCCGTCTCGAAAACACAGAAACAGAATATCTAACTCGAGATGGGTGATTTAAAGATTTCACAAGATTGTGGGTGTGTAGTTTTGTGGGCTATACACCGCCCTTTTTCTCATACATTTTTTGGTTGAAAAATTTTCTGTTTCCTATTCCCATTTCGAGGCTACAGCTTAGCTATTTTGCGCCCCGAAAACACAGAAACAGAATATCTGGCTCGAGATGGGTGATCTAAAGATTTCACAAGATTGTGGGTGTGTAGTTTTGTGGGCTATACACCGCCCTTTTTCTCATACATTTTTTGGTTGAAAAATTTTCTGTTTCCTATTCCCATTTCGAGGCTACAGCTTAGCTATTTTGCGCCTCGAAAACACAGAAACAGAATATCTGGCTCGAGATGGGTGATTTAAAGATTTCACAAGATTGTGGGTGTGTAGTTTTGTGGGCTATACACTGCCCTTTTTCTCATACATTTTTTGGTTGAAAAATTTTCTGTTTCCTATTCCCATTTCGAGGCTACAGCTTAGCTATTTTGCGCCTCGAAAACACAGAAACAGAATATCTGGCTCGAGATGTGTGATTGAAAGATTTCACAAGATTGTGGGTGTGTAGTTTTGTGGGCTATACACTGCCCTTTTTCTCACAAATCTTTTGGTTGAAAAATTTTCTGTTTCCTATTCCCATTTCGAGGCTACAGCTTAGCTATTTTGCGCCTCGAAAACACAGAAACAGAATATCTGGCTCGAGATGGGTGATTTAAAGATTTCACAAGATTGTGGGTGTGTAGAATATCTTCCTCGAGATGTGTTATTTAAAGATTTCACAAGATTGTGGGTGTGTAGTTTTGTGGGCTATACACTGCCCTTTTTCTCATACATTTTTTGGTTGAAAAATTTTCTGTTTCCTATTCCCATTTCGAGGCTACAGCTTAGCTATTTTGCGCCTCGAAAACACAGAAACAGAATATCTGGCTCGAGATGTGTGATTTAAAAATTTCACAAGATTGTGGGTGTGTAGTTTTGTGGGCTATACACTGCCCTTTTTCTCATACATTTTTTGGTTGAAAAATTTTCTGTTTCCTATTCCCATTTCGAGGCTACAGGTTAGCTATTTTGCGCTTCGAAAACACAGAAACAGAATATCTGGCTCGAGATGGGTGATTTAAAAATTTCACAAGATTGTGGGTGTGTAGTTTTGTGGGCTATACACTGCCCTTTTTCTCATACATTTTTTGGTTGAAAAATTTTCTGTTTCCTATTCCCATTTCGAGGCTACAGCTTAGCTATTTTCCGCCTCGAAAACACAGAAACAGAATATCTGGCTCGAGATGTGTGATTTAAAGATTTCACAAGATTGTGGGTGTGTAGTTTTGTGGGCTATACACTGCCCTTTTTCTCATACATTTTTTGGTTGAAAAATTTTCTGTTTCCTATTCCCATTTCGAGGCTACAGCTTAGCTATTTTCCGCCTCGAAAACACAGAAACAGAATATCTGGCTCGAGATGTGTGATTTAAAGATTTCACAAGATTGTGGGTGTGTAGTTTTGTGCCCACACTGCACTTTTTCTCATACATTTTTTGGTTGAAAAATTTTCTGTTTCCTATTCCCATTTCGAGGCTACAGCTTAGCTATTTTCCGCCTCGAAAACACAGAAAAAGAATATCTGGCTCGAGATGTGTGATTTAAAGATTTCACAAGATTGTGGGTGTGTAGTTTTGTGGGCTATACACTGCCCTTTTTCTCATACATTTTTTGGTTGAAAAATTTTCTGTTTCCTATTCCCATTTCGAGGCTAGAGCTTAGCTATTTTCCGCCTCGAAAACACAGAAACAGAATATCTGGCTCGAGATGGGTGATTTAAAGATTTCACAAGATTGTGGGTGTGTAGTTTTGTACTGCCCTTTTTCTCATACATTTTTTGGTTGAAAAATTTTCTGTTTCCTATTCCCATTTCGAGGCTACAGCTTAGCTATTTTGCGCCTCGAAAACACAGAAACAGAATATCTGGCTCGAGATGGGTGATTTAAAGATTTCACAAGATTGTGGGTGTGTAGTTTTGTGCCCACACTGCACTTTTTCTCATACATTTTTTGGTTGAAAAATTTTCTGTTTCCTATTCCCACTTCAAGGCTACAGCTTAGCTATTTTGCGCCTCGAAAACACAGAAACAGAATATCTGGCTCGATATGGGTGATTTAAAGATTTCACAAGATTGTGGGTGTGTAGTTTTGTGGGCTATACACTGCCCTTTTTCTCATATATTTTTTGGTTGAAAGATTTTCTGTTTCCTATTCCCATTTCGAGGCTACAGCTTAGCTATTTTGCGCCTCGAAAACACAGAAACAGAATATCTGGCTCGAGATGTGTGATTTAAAAATTTCACAAGATTGTGGGTGTGTAGTTTTGTGGGCTATACACTGCCCTTTTTCTCATACATTTTTTGGTTGAAAAATTTTCTGTTTCCTATTCCCATTTCGAGGCTACAGCTTAGCTATTTTGCGCCTCGAAAACACAGAAACAGAATATCTGGCTCGAGATGTGTGATTTAAAAATTTCACAAGATTGTGGGTGTGTAGTTTTGTGGGCTATACACTGCCCTTTTTCTCATACATTTTTTGGTTGAAAAATTTTCTGTTTCCTATTCCCATTTCGAGGCTACAGCTTAGCTATTTTGCGCCTCGAAAACACAGAAACAGAATATCTGGCTCGAGATGTGTGATTTAAAAATTTCACAAGATTGTGGGTGTGTAGTTTTGTATGCTATACACTACCCTTTTTCTCATACATTTTTTGGTTGAAAAATTTTCTGTTTCCTATTCCCATTTCGAGGCTACAGCTTAGCTATTTTGCGCCTCGAAAACACAGAAACAGAATATCTGGCTCGAGATGTGTGATTTAAAAATTTCACAAGATTGTGGGTGTGTAGTTTTGTGGGCTATACACTGCCCTTTTTCTCATACATTTTTTGGTTGAAAAATTTTCTGTTTCCTATTCCCATTTCGAGGCTACAGCTTAGCTATTTTCCGCCTCGAAAACACAGAAACAGAATATCTGGCTCGAGATGGGTGATTTAAAGATTTCACAAGATTGTGGGTGTGTAGTTTTGTGGGCTATACACTGCCCTTTTTCTCATACATTTTTTGGTTGAAAAATTTTCTGTTTCCTATTCCCACTTCGAGGCTACAGCTTAGCTATTTTGCGCCTCGAAAACACAGAAACAGAATATCTGGCTCGATATGGGTGATTTAAAGATTTCACAAGATTGTGGGTGTGTAGTTTTGTGGGCTATACACTGCCCTTTTTCTCATACATTTTTTGGTTGAAAAATTTTCTGTTTCCTATTCCCATTTCGAGGCTACAGCTTAGCTATTTTCCGACTCGAAAACACAGAAACAGAATATCTGGCTCGAGATGTGTGATTTAAAGATTTCACAAGATTGTGGGTGTGTAGTTTTGTGGGCTATACACTGCCCTTTTTCTCATACATTTTTTGGTTGAAAAATTTTCTGTTTCCTATTCCCATTTCGAGGCTACAGCTTAGCTATTTTCCGACTCGAAAACACAGAAACAGAATATCTGGCTCGAGATGTGTGATTTAAAGATTTCACAAGATTGTGGGTGTGTAGTTTTGTGCAGACACTGCACTTTTTCTCATACATTTTTTGGTTGAAAAATTTTCTGTTTCCTATTCCCACTTCGAGGCTACAGCTTTGCTATTTTGCGCCTCGAAAACACAGAAACAGAATATCTGGCTCGATATGGGTGATTTAAAGATTTCACAAGATTGTGGGTGTGTAGTTTTGTGCCCACACTGCACTTTTTCTCATACATTTTTTGGTTGAAAAATTTTCTGTTTCCTATTCCCATTTCGAGGCTACAGCTTAGCTATTTTCCGACTCGAAAACACAGAAACAGAATATCTGGCTCGAGATGTGTGATTTAAAGATTTCACAAGATTGTGGGTGTGTAGTTTTGTGGGCTATACACTGCCCTTTTTCTCATACATTTTTTGGTTGAAAAATTTTCTGTTTCCTATTCCCATTTCGAGGCTACAGCTTAGCTATTTTCCGCCTCGAAAACACAGAAACAGAATATCTGGCTCGAGATGGGTGATTTAAAGATTTCACAAGATTGTGGGTGTGTAGTTTTGTGGGCTATACACCGCCCTTTTTCTCATACATTTTTTGGTTGAAAAATTTTCTGTTTCCTATTCCCATTTCGAGGCTACAGCTTAGCTTTTTTGCGCCTCGAAAACACAGAAACAGAGTATCTGGCTCGAGATGGGTGATTTAAAGATTTCACAAGATTGTGGGTGTGTAGTTTTGTGGGCTATACACTGCCCTTTTTCTCATACATTTTTTGGTTGAAAAATTTTCTGTTTCCTATTCCCATTTCGAGGCTACAGCTTAGCTATTTTCCGTCTCGAAAACACAGAAACAGAATATCTAACTCGAGATGGGTGATTTAAAGATTTCACAAGATTGTGGGTGTGTAGTTTTGTGGGCTATACACCGCCCTTTTTCTCATACATTTTTTGGTTGAAAAATTTTCTGTTTCCTATTCCCATTTCGAGGCTACAGCTTAGCTATTTTGCGCCCCGAAAACACAGAAACAGAATATCTGGCTCGAGATGGGTGATCTAAAGATTTCACAAGATTGTGGGTGTGTAGTTTTGTGGGCTATACACCGCCCTTTTTCTCATACATTTTTTGGTTGAAAAATTTTCTGTTTCCTATTCCCATTTCGAGGCTACAGCTTAGCTATTTTGCGCCTCGAAAACACAGAAACAGAATATCTGGCTCGAGATGGGTGATTTAAAGATTTCACAAGATTGTGGGTGTGTAGTTTTGTGGGCTATACACTGCCCTTTTTCTCATACATTTTTTGGTTGAAAAATTTTCTGTTTCCTATTCCCATTTCGAGGCTACAGCTTAGCTATTTTGCGCCTCGAAAACACAGAAACAGAATATCTGGCTCGAGATGTGTGATTGAAAGATTTCACAAGATTGTGGGTGTGTAGTTTTGTGGGCTATACACTGCCCTTTTTCTCACAAATCTTTTGGTTGAAAAATTTTCTGTTTCCTATTCCCATTTCGAGGCTACAGCTTAGCTATTTTGCGCCTCGAAAACACAGAAACAGAATATCTGGCTCGAGATGGGTGATTTAAAGATTTCACAAGATTGTGGGTGTGTAGTTTTGTGGGCTATACACTGCCCTTTTTCTCACAAATTTTTTGGTTGAAGAATTTTCTGTTTCCTATTCCCATTTCGAGGCTACAGCTTAGCTATTTTGCGCCTCGAAAACACAGAAACAGAATATCTGGCTCGAGATGGGTGATTTAAAGATTTCACAAGATTGTGGGTGTGTAGAATATCTTCCTCGAGATGTGTTATTTAAAGATTTCACAAGATTGTGGGTGTGTAGTTTTGTGGGCTATACACTGCCCTTTTTCTCATACATTTTTTGGTTGAAAAATTTTCTGTTTCCTATTCCCATTTCGAGGCTACAGCTTAGCTATTTTGCGCCTCGAAAACACAGAAACAGAATATCTGGCTCGAGATGTGTGATTTAAAAATTTCACAAGATTGTGGGTGTGTAGTTTTGTGGGCTATACACTACCCTTTTTCTCATACATTTTTTGGTTGAAAAATTTTCTGTTTCCTATTCCCATTTCGAGGCTACAGCTTAGCTATTTTGCGAATCGAAAATACAGAAAAAGAATATCTGGCTCGAGATGTGTGATTTAAAAATTTCACAAGATTGTGGGTGTGTAGTTTTGTGGGCTATACACTGCCCTTTTTCTCATACATTTTTTGGTTGAAAAATTTTCTGTTTCCTATTCCCATTTCGAGGCTACAGCTTAGCTATTTTGCGCCTCGAAAACACAGAAACAGAATATCTGGCTCGAGATGTGTGATTTAAAAATTTCACAAGATTGTGGGTGTGTAGTTTTGTGGGCTATACACTGCCCTTTTTCTCATACATTTTTTGGTTGAAAAATTTTCTGTTTCCTATTCCCATTTCGAGGCTACAGCTTAGCTATTTTGCGAATCGAAAATACAGAAAAAGAATATCTGGCTCGAGATGTGTGATTTAAAAATTTCACAAGATTGTGGGTGTGTAGTTTTGTGGGCTATACACTACCCTTTTTCTCATACATTTTTTGGTTGAAAAATTTTCTGTTTCCTATTCCCATTTCGAGGCTACAGCTTAGCTATTTTGCGCCTCGAAAACATAGAAAAAGAATATCTGGCTCGAGATGTGTGATTTAAAGATTTCACAAGATTGTGGGTGTGTAGTTTTGTGGGCTATACACTGCCCTTTTTTTCATACATTTTTTGGTTGAAAAATTTTCTGTTTCCTATTCCCATTTCGAGGCTACAGCTTAGCTATTTTGCGCCTCGAAAACACAGAAACAGAATATCTGGCTCGAGATGTGTGATTTAAAGATTTCACAAGATTGTGGGTGTGTAGTTTTGTGGGCTATACACTGCCCTTTTTCTCATACATTTTTTGGTTGAAAAATTTTCTGTTTCCTATTCCCATTTCGAGGCTACAGCTTAGCTATTTTCCGCCTCGAAAACACAGAAACAGAATATCTGGCTCGAGATGAGTGATTTAAAGATTTCACAAGATTGTGGGTGTGTAGTTTTGTGGGCTATACACTGCCCTTTTTCTCATACATTTTTTGGTTGAAAAATTTTATGTTTCCTATTCCCATTTCGAGGCTACAGCTTAGCTATTTTGCGCCTCGAAAACACAGAAACAGAATATCTGGCTCGAGATGTGTGATTGAAAGATTTCACAAGATTGTGGGTGTGTAGTTTTGTGGGCTATACACTGCCCTTTTTCTCACAAATCTTTTGGTTGAAAAATTTTCTGTTTCCTATTCCCATTTCGAGGCTACAGCTTAGCTATTTTCCGACTCGAAAACACAGAAACAGAATATCTGGCTCGAGATGGGTGATTTAAAGATTTCACAAGATTGTGGGTGTGTAGTTTTGTGGGCTATACACTGCCCTTTTTCTCATACATTTTTTGGTTGAAAAATTTTCTGTTTCCTATTCCCATTTCGAGGCTACAGCTTAGCTATTTTCCGCCTCGAAAACACAGAAACAGAATATCTGGCTCGAGATGTGTGATTTAAAGATTTCACAAGATTGTGGGTGTGTAGTTTTGTGGGCTATACACTGCCCTTTTTCTCATACATTTTTTGGTTGAAAAATTTTCTGTTTCCTATTCCCATTTCGAGGCTACAGCTTAGCTATTTTCCGCCTCGAAAACACAGAAACAGAATATCTGGCTCGAGATGAGTGATTTAAAGATTTCACAAGATTGTGGGTGTGTAGTTTTGTGGGCTATACACTGCCCTTTTTCTCATACATTTTTTGGTTGAAAAATTTTATGTTTCCTATTCCCATTTCGAGGCTACAGCTTAGCTATTTTGCGCCTCGAAAACACAGAAACAGAATATCTGGCTCGAGATGGGTGATTTAAAGATTTCACAAGATTGTGGGTGTGTAGTTTTGTGGGCTATACACTGCCCTTTTTCTCATACATTTTTTGGTTGAAAAATTTTCTGTTTCCTATTCCCAATTCGAGGCTACAGCTTAGCTATTTTGCGCCTCGAAAACACAGAAAAAGAATATCTGGCTCGAGATGTGTGATTTAAAGATTTCACAAGATTGTGGGTGTGTAGTTTTGTGGGCTATACACTGCCCTTTTTCTCATACATTTTTTGGTTGAAAAATTTTCTGTTTCCTATTCCCATTTCGAGGCTACAGCTTAGCTATTTTCCGCCTCGAAAACACAGAAACAGAATATCTGGCTCGAGATGAGTGATTTAAAGATTTCACAAGATTGTGGGTGTGTAGTTTTGTGGGCTATACACTGCCCTTTTTCTCATACATTTTTTGGTTGAAAAATTTTCTGTTTCCTATTCCCATTTCGAGGCTACAGCTTAGCTATTTTCCGCCTCGAAAACACAGAAACAGAATATCTGGCTCGAGATGGGTGATTTAAAGATTTCACAAGATTGTGGGTGTGTAGTTTTGTGGGCTATACACTGCCCTTTTTCTCATACATTTTTTGGTTGAAAAATGTTCTGTTTCCTATTCCCATTTCGAGGCTACAGCTTAGCTATTTTCCGCCTCGAAAACACAGGAACAGAATATCTGGCTCGAGATGTATGATTTAAAGATTTCACAAGATTGTGGGTGTGTAGTTTTGTGGGCTATACACAGCCCTTTTTCTCATACATTTTTTGGTTGAAAAATTTTCTGTTTCCTATTCCCATTTCGAGGCTACAGCTTAGCTATTTTGCGCCTCGAAAACACAGAAACAGAATATCTGGCTCGAGATGGGTGATTTAAAGATTTCACAAGATTGTGGGTGTGTAGTTTTGTGGGCTATACACTGCCCTTTTTCTCATACATTTTTTGGTTGAAAAATTTTCTGTTTCCTATTCCCAATTCGAGGCTACAGCTTAGCTACTTTGCGCCTCGAAAACACAGAAACAGAATATCTGGCTCGAGATGGGTGATTTAAAGATTTCACAAGATTGTGGGTGTGTAGTTTTGTGGGCTATACACTGCCCTTTTTCTCATACATTTTTTGGTTGAAAAATTTTCTGTTTCCTATTCCCAATTCGAGGCTACAGCTTAGCTATTTTGCGCCTCGAAAACACAGAAACAGAATATCTGGCTCGAGATGGGTGATTTAAAGATTTCACAAGATTGTGGGTGTGTAGTTTTGTGGGCTATACACTGCCCTTTTTCTCATACATTTTTTGGTTGAAAAATTTTCTGTTTCCTATTCCCAATTCGAGGCTACAGCTTAGCTATTTTGCGCCTCGAAAACACAGAAAAAGAATATCTGGCTCGAGATGTGTGATTTAAAGATTTCACAAGATTGTGGGTGTGTAGTTTTGTGGGCTATACACTGCCCTTTTTCTCATACATTTTTTGGTTGAAAAATTTTCTGTTTCCTATTCCCATTTCGAGGCTACAGTTTAGCTATTTTCCGCCTCGAAAACACAGAAACAGAATATCTGGCTCGAGATGTGTGATTTAAAAATTTCACAAGATTGTGGGTGTGTAGTTTTGTGGGCTATACACTGCCCTTTTTCTCATACATTTTTTGGTTGAAAAATTTTCTGTTTCCTATTCCCATTTCGAGGCTACAGCTTAGCTATTTTCCGCCTCGAAAACACAGAAACAGAATATCTGGCTCGAGATGTGTGATTTAAAAATTTCACAAGATTGTGGGTGTGTAGTTTTGTGGGCTATACACTGCTCTTTTTCTCATACATTTTTTGGTTGAAAAATTTTCTGTTTCCTATTCCCATTTCGAGGCTACAGCTAGCTATTTTGCGCCTCGAAAACACAGAAAAAGAATATCTGACTCGAGATGTGTAATTTAAAGATTTCACAAGATTGTGGGGGTGTAGTTTTGTGGGCTATACACTGCCCTTTTTCTCACAAGCCTCGAAATGGGAATAGGAAACAGAAAATTTTTCAACCAAAAAATGTATGAGAAAAAGGGCAGTGTATAGCCCACAAAACTACACCCCCACAATCTTGTGAAATCTTTAAATCACACATCTCGAGCCAGATATTCTTTTTCTGTGTTTTCGAGGCGCAAAATAGCTAAGCTGTAGCCTCGAATTGGGAATAGGAAACAGAAAATTTACATACATTTTTTGGTTGAAAAATTTTCTGTTTCCTATTCCCATTTCGAGGCTACAGCTTAGCTATTTTGCGCCTCGAAAACACAGAAATAGAATATCTGACTCGAGATGTGTGATTTAAAGATTTCACAAGATTGTGGGTGTGTAGTTTTGTGGGCTATACACTGCCCTTTTTCTCATACATTTTTTGGTTGAAATATTTTCTGTTTCCTATTCCCATTTCGAGGCTACAGCTTAGCTATTTTGCACAGAAACAGAATATCTTCCTCGAGATGTGTGATTTAAAGATTTCACAAGATTGTGGGGGTGTAGTTTTGTGGGCTATACACTGCCCTTTTTCTCACAAATTTTTTGGTTGAAGAATTTTCTGTTTCCTATTCCCATTTCGAGGCTACAGCTTAGCTATTTTGCGCCTCGAAAACACAGAATATCTGGCTCGAGATGTGTGATTTAAAGATTTCACAAAATTGTGGATGTGTAGTTTTGTGGGCTATACACTGCAATTTTTCTCATACATTTTTTGGTTGAAATATTTTCTGTTTCCTATTCCCATTTCGAGGCTACAGCTTAGCTATTTTGCACAGAAACAGAATATCTTCCTCGAGATGTGTGATTTAAAGATTTCACAAGATTGTGGGGGTGTAGTTTTGTGGGCTATACACTGCCCTTTTTCTCACAAATTTTTTGGTTGAAGAATTTTCTGTTTCCTATTCCCATTTCGAGGCTACAGCTTAGCTATTTTGCGCCTCGAAAACACAGAATATCTGGCTCGAGATGTGTGATTTAAAGATTTCACAAAATTGTGGATGTGTAGTTTTGTGGGCTATACACTGCCCTTTTTCTCATACATTTTTTGGTTGAAAAATTTTCTGTTTCCTATTCCCATTTCGAGGCTACAGCTTAGCTATTTTGCGCCTCGAAAACACAGAATATCTGGCTCGAGATGTGTGATTTAAAGATTTCACAAGATTGTGGGTGTGTAGTTTTGTGGGCTATACACTGCCCTTTTTCTCATACATTTTTTGGTTGAAAAATTTTCTGTTTCCTATTCCCATTTCGAGGCTACAGCTTAGCTATTTTCCGACTCGAAAACACAGAAACAGAATATCTGGCTCGAGATGGGTGATTTAAAGATTTCACAAGATTGTGGGTGTGTAGTTTTGTGGGCTATACACTGCCCTTTTTCTCATACATTTTTTGGTTGAAAAATTTTCTGTTTCCTATTCCCATTTCGAGGCTACAGCTTAGCTATTTTCCGACTCGAAAACACAGAAACAGAATATCTGGCTCGAGATGTGTGATTTAAAGATTTCACAAGATTGTGGGTGTGTAGTTTTGTGGGCTATACACTGCCCTTTTTCTCATACATTTTTTGGTTGAAATATTTTCTGTTTCCTATTCCCATTTCGAGGCTACAGCTTAGCTATTTTGCGCCTCGAAAACACAGAATATCTGGCTCGAGATGTGTGATTTAAAGATTTCACAAGATTGTGGGTGTGTAGTTTTGTGGGCTATACACTGCCCTTTTTCTCATACATTTTTTGGTTGAAAAATTTTCTGTTTCCTATTCCCAATTCGAGGCTACAGCTTAGCTATTTTGCGCCTCGAAAACACAGAAACAGAATATCTGGCTCGAGATGGGTGATTTAAAGATTTCACAAGATTGTGGGTGTGTAGTTTTGTGGGCTATACACTGCCCTTTTTCTCATACATTTTTTGGTTGAAAAATTTTCTGTTTCCTATTCCCAATTCGAGGCTACAGCTTAGCTATTTTGCACCTCGAAAACACAGAAAAAGAATATCTGGCTCGAGATGGGTGATTTAAAGATTTCACAAGATTGTGGGTGTGTAGTTTTGTGGGCTATACACTGCCCTTTTTCTCATACATTTTTTGGTTGAAAAATTTTCTGTTTCCTATTCCCAATTCGAGGCTACAGCTTAGCTATTTTGCACCTCGAAAACACAGAAAAAGAATATCTGGCTCGAGATGAGTGATTTAAAGATTTCACAAGATTGTGGGTGTGTAGTTTTGTGGGCTATACACTGCCCTTTTTCTCATACATTTTTTGGTTGAAAAATTTTCTGTTTCCTATTCCCATTTCGAGGCTACAGCTTAGCTATTTTCCGCCTCGAAAACACAGAAACAGAATATCTGGCTCGAGATGAGTGATTTAAAGATTTCACAAGATTGTGGGTGTGTAGTTTTGTGGGCTATACACTGCCCTTTTTCTCATACATTTTTTGGTTGAAAAATTTTCTGTTTCCTATTCCCATTTCGAGGCTACAGCTTAGCTATTTTGCGCCTCGAAAACACAGAAAAAGAATATCTGGCTCGAGATGGGTGATTTAAAGATTTCACAAGATTGTGGGTGTGTAGTTTTGTGGGCTATACACTGCCCTTTTTCTCATATGTACATTTTTTGGTTGAAAAATTTTCTGTTTTCTATTCCCATTTCGAGGCTGCAGCTTAGCTATTTTGCGCCTCGAAAACACAGAAACAGAATATCTGGCTCGAGATGTGTGATTTAAAGATTTCACAAGATTGTGGGTGTGTAGTTTTGTGGGCTATACACTGCCCTTTTTCTCATACATTTTTTGGTTGAAAAATTTTCTGTTTCGTATTTCCATTTCGAGGCTACAGCTTAGCTATTTTGCGCCTCGAAAACACAGAAATAGAATATCTGGCTCGAGATGTGTGATTTAAAGATTTCACAAGATTTGAATGCATACTAAGTCTAAGAGCGATCCAATTCTTAGAGCGCTTCAGATCCAGGTTGGGCCGAATCTATTGGTAGACACGTTATGCCACATGTCCATCAGAGATTTGATCTCTCGAGGTCATCCGGCTTTAAGTTTTTCTAATGGCGAGTTCATCAGTCCTACAATTCACTGGAATTTCCCTATTCCCCGACATCCAACAAAAGTGAACTGCTCTGCCGTCTCTAAAAGAGGCAAACGGCAATCTAAAGCAGCTTTAGAAAAGGATTTGATAGCTGAGGTATCTGAAAACATTCGGATATCTGTATTCGATATCACGTTTCACTTTCACCACGGAAAGAGTGCCTGAGATTAAGTCTGTTTGAGAAAATACCTCCATCTACACCGTCTTCCAACTTTTTCCAGATGATACGTTCTCTTCTGTTCTTTTCCTTTATTATTATCGAAAGTATCTATGTATATTAAGAGATTCCCTTACAAGAGCCGTGCAGTTAAATGTAGTAGCAGATGCCAGCAATGACTTTTGCCTTATTGTACTCAATATCTACATTAGTACGCATATGTAAGTATATGAATAATTCCTATAGCCACGAGCATTAAAAAATGTCAAGGACTCTAGTTTTTCTTAACCAAGTGAAGTAAACAAATTAAATTTCTCTGTAACGCAATGCATGTCCTTAACGTATGTAATACTAATATCACTCACCATTGTCTGATTTCTTTTTCTGTGACTGAAATGGAAAAGAGAAAACAATAATTATTAACACAATTTAATTACATAACCTTTTAGTAGTAAAAAAAAAATTTAATGGAAACATTTCCTTCGCTCACTGGATCCCCAGTATCCTTGGATCGTTTTCTTTTCCACCCACAAACACTTAAAATTTTAAAATATTACAAAATGCAGAGGAAAAAGAAATACCCACCCACACATGCACACAACACTTGTAATGAATCTCAAAGCCTGTTATCTTTTGTGCTGCAAGGTACACCATCGTCATGTTCAAACAACCTTTCAGAGTGCACCACTTTTTTCTATACACATGCCCCCACACAAACACTATGACACACCGAGAGGGAAAGTTAAGATACTACATGTATGAATATGGGAATAGAAATTATTTACACTTGAATTTCCTTCCATATAACGAAGCCTTTTCACCCCTTTTTGCCACGAGGTCGAAACTGTACACCATCCTGGAACTAAAACCCTATTCACCTATCATCAGAAAATAAGGCCATGATACACATATTTCGTGTGTTCAGGTACCTACTGACAGTGATGACGACATTCAGTCTTCCATGCACTTTCAGACACTTTCACAGAAGATGCATATATACATGTGTGTACATATGTTTGGGTGGTGTTATTTAGGGTGGAAGACTTCAAGGAGTATTGCATCCTACGGTATTTTATTCGATCAAGGTGGATGGTTTCTAAATGAAAATCAACCAAAGTGTGACGCCATATTGCGAAAGCTTAAAACATAAGAACAGATAAAAATCTGTGAATAGCGTTTTAATTATGAACTGACATAAGATTTATTACACAGCTACTTGACGAGTGAATTTAATTAGATACGCTGTATTGCGTTCAAGTACCATGGAACGGCCTTCGAAGTAATTGAAAATCATACTAGAATTTTATTACTTACTTTTGTGTTTGATACTCTTAAGGAAATCTCTACGTATTTCGGTCTTTTCTTCTCAAGGTTATGGAAAAAGCATTGGTCAGCAATCTATCCATCCATCAATCAGCAGAACATCCTCCAAGCACTAAACAATTCGTCTACCAGGAATGAAGTAAAACGAGGAATGTACGTACATATATCTGCACTGTTTTGCCAAAAATATGAAAAGACCATTGGCAGTGGCAGAAAATAATCTCTGTTCAATTTTAGACACATCCAACTTGACCTACTAACAATACCTCATCTTTTTCGTTTTTCTAAGGATATAAATCATCTCGCAAATAAATTGAGTAACTTCACAAAAATACGCGGTTTATAGACTGCCTAAGGACTTGTTGGCAAAAAATGAGCTTCTCTTATGTTATAATACTCTGACTGAATCAAAATTTTTGTCTTAACTTGCTTTTGAAACATTAACTTACATCACCCACTTCAGACCACCAGACCAGACCATAGTGCAAGCGGAATAGAACTCCAATGCAACAATACATGTAAGACTCTCCGGATATGTTTCAAAGTTTCATTTGCAAAGTTGGAGATCAACTTATAAAAAGCTAACCGTCAGCTGGAAACATCCTTTATTGGAAAAAATCTTCCAAAATAAGAAAGGAAAATATGTACTTTTTTTAAAACTTGAGCAACAAAACTTTACGTAAGGTATTATAATTTTTAAATATAATAAAAGGCAATCAAGTATAAATATTTATGCGACTAAGAGGTCAATTGCCTGACTAGCTACGTGAGTGGTGGAAAGATTTAAGAAGTTCTTTTCAAGCGATCAAACGATGTGAAAAGTGTGTTTTTTAATCGAAACCTGTGTGTTTTTTACAACCTCTCTACATACGCATCTTTTCGTAAAGAGCTGCTACTAAAAGTTATTTACAAATATTCCTTGAACTTCATATAAGAACATACAAACACTCAAAGGATTCAAATTTTCCCTCAAAAAATAATAAGAATGCCTGTGTATTACACGGTGATTGTTGACTCAAGAGAGTCAACAGTCAGTTAACTGTGTAAAACGAGTCTTCCATGGAATTGATTATGCAGTATACTGTGGTACCAAGTATCCACCAACTAGACGTTTTCTAGCCAGAAACCCATTGGCAAGACACATTTAAAATATTACCTTAAACTTATGCAAATTCTAATAAGAAAGACCAAGCCAATGTTGTAGTTTTTCGAGGAGCAAATTTGGATTTTGGTAAGAATTTTGGCTCCTCACTCTTCTACCAAACGATAATGTGTGTAATTGTACATATGTTTCCAGGAAATGATGTGCCATTGGGGTTTAGGCGAAGATATGTATGTAGACTGAATTTATAGAGCTTCCTCTCTGTTTAACAAATTAAATATTTTCAATAGTAGGTATGGCTTTTTAAGGTACGATCTAACTTTGGAAGCGAAGGATGTTTTAGGATAAGTGAAAGTATTCCTAAAACTGTGAGAACGTAAAGTCTAAAAAATGGAACAGTTTTTTTGGCGTCATGTATTGCTAACCTCTTTTACATGGTTTTGCCATTTGTGACTACTCATAGAAAGATAGAAGTATAGCATAGCATAAAATTTAGGATGGGCTTCTTATAGATTACTATTTTATTTGTTAAAATGTCGCAGAAGAAAGCGTATCAATGTGTTCTTGCATTAGAGGCACTTCTTTACCATTGTCTCTTGCTAACTGCATCAAAGCATTTATTTTTTACGTCAAGAAGTTCCAACTTTGCCACTTAGTCACTGTGAAAGAAAACAAACGTCAAACAAAAAATGACAGCCCATCGAATACATAGCAAGCAAGCAATACGTAGAAAATCATGTTAATAGAATCCTATTTGTGATCTCCACGAGCAATGTTCATATTGCTAGTTTTGAAATACCCCCATGTAGACCGGGAGCTTGAGGACCTAGATTTAATTTTATTTAATTCGGCTTAATTGTTTTTTTTTTCTTCCAAAGGCAAGTGTGAACGATGCACTAAACTTGACCATATGCAATCGAATCAAAATCCACTCACCTTTGTTACAAAAATGTCAAAAATTCATCAAAATGTACCACATTGCAACGTTTGTAAACCTACTTTCAAAAAAATCAATTTCAGTGTCATAACTTGCAAATACCTCACAAATTGTTGACACTTAACCAGGATATTAACTCAAAAAGGATTGAGTTGCTAATAATGTTCGAAAGTGAACGAGTCCATAATAAATTCCAATGCTACCAGGGGTGTGATACGGGTAACTGCTCTAATCATAAAACCGTAACTTTTAATTACATGACAGCAAACAAAATTAAATTTTAATTATTCGGTGACAGCATACTGTGGTTTGTCGTTACTCTATGACAGCAACCTGCATGTTATTACTTTTTTTTTTTTAATGTCAAGAAAAAACGTAACGAATAAATTATTTGCTATAAAAAATGTAAAGAAATATCCCTGTTTCTGAGTATAAAGGTAACAACTGTTGTATAAGAAAATACGAATGCAGATCTAGACATAGATATGGTCGCCACCCTTGTGTATGACTAGTAATACAAACTTACAACGAATGCAATATTTAAAGTACTATGCAATAGCCATTGTACACTGGAAACGCTCGATAGATATAGAGGTAGGTCTGTAACGTCTTTATTACTTCGGAATAAGACCTGCGAAGCGTGCTTAGTTTCCAGCGATGAAATATAGGTTTCTTGTAATTGGTAGACATACTGGTAAGTTGTAAAACTTCAAAGATCTGCGTTATAACAAAATTAAAGGACTTTTCCTTATTAGCAAAAAAAGCCGGTGGAACCTTAACATAGCCAAAGGTTTCTGGCTCTGATATATACCTAGGATGTGACTAATTCCATTCCAATCTCGAGCTATTAATATCAACAACCAGTTTTGGGATAGTAAAAGAGAGTTTTATCCAATCAAAACTTGGAGCACCCATACACTATATTTGAACTGCAGATAGATTTAATATTGTTTTTATCTCACAGAGAAAAATATCAAATCCTGATGCAGGTAAGTTGCAACTAACAGGCTGGCAAAGAGCTTTTCAATAAGGACATAACAATTTTGTGTCTAAATCAAACACTGAATAATTGAGATATCAGGTTGCCATTTATTTCGATGATTAGGTACGAAATTCGATTTCTTTAACATAACTAGGCCAAGCACGTTTGCAGCGCTTGATTCTTTGGAGCCAATTTTGCACCACTCTTTTACACATATCGAAAGGAATGCGATAGTCTTTCCGAGCTCGTTTGATCATGCTGTGTGTCATGTGGCACCATCTTGTTGAGACCTCATATCACTGGTATCAAGTCCGTCCAAGTCCTATCCAAAATAATCATCTAACACAATCGAACTCCGAACGGTACCGAACTCCATGGCGATATTTTTTATCGACTAAAAAATCAAACCTCTGGCTTAAAATCTACTTCCCTTCATACTTTTGCAGAATGTAGGACAAGACCCTTACCCAGAATTCGACACGAAGCAGCCTTAGAGATTCGCAATTTCTGTGAACGACATGGAATCAACTGATTTCGGATGTTTCGCTACTTCGACCGCTGCGTTGTCATATCATTGGCACAGGAATATTCAATAGTGAGTATGTTGACGGGAATTTGTTCACTATAGCACGCACAGCCTTTCTGAGACGGTTATTACGACCGAAAACTGGAGTAAGCGCTCTTAAAGTTGTGACCACGGACTCAGAATTTCGGTAGTAATTTCTAATAATTTGCAAATCGTATTTATTTATGAAATTTTCTATGATAAAAATGTAAGCCTTGACTAAGGTTTGCATATGAAGGAATCATAGAAATAGTTTTAGGAGGCATTTGTATTGAAATACAAAAATGTTATGTCCCTATTGAAAAAATGATGACAGAGTCTATTTCTTGCGTAGTACGCATCGATTCTCTGTTCTCACAACAGTAGATACTTTCATCTAATTTGTACTTGACATGAATCTAGTTAGTCCTCCACATCTCTCTTGACGAAAACCACAAATATTAACGTGCCAACATTCATTAGGAACAAGCTCGTCGTGAATTTATGCTCCCTAAGGGCAAATAGGCCCACAACTTCTACACAGGTCTACATACACAGGTTTTCCACCTAAAGCCCGATATCCAAAACCCAAATCCCTAAAACTCGGTGAACAATTTTTATTAAAAACAAAAACAACACTTCGAAATTCTCATCATGTTACTGCAATAAATCTTTTTCTTGTTAATCTCCCGAGGATATTACGTGTACCTACTCGTTTCCTCTTGTATATCAAATCACGTAAATATCGTCAGCCAAAAAAGCAAAAAAAGGAGAACTTCAATCCACATACAGCTAAAGCACACAAAAAAAAAAATAACACCCGCATTACGACATAACGCATCAGGACAACGACGACGCGACGCCAACTTGCCTTCGACTGTCAGGTGCTAAAAGTTATGTCGGTACCAAGAAGAATATCACCCGTAGGCAATATTACAAGTGATGCTCTCAACAAAAGGATAATGTACCATGCCGCAATGGCAACACAATAAAACTTCCCCACACGCTAACGTGAATAAAATAAAAAAAATCCCAACAAGAAGGAAAATTCAAATGATTTTGGTTTTTTTTTTCTTTTTTTGTTCTGCTCTCTCATAGGACTCATAGGATTCACAGGATTCGTAGGATTTTTGGATATGATTATCACGCAGAGTTAGCAGGTGGGTGAAACAAGGCAACCGGCATTGCAAAGGATGAAATGAGATTTCGCCCAATCTGCTATCAACATCTGCCGCATACAAGTCTTATGTCACAGAGAATGTGCCTCTGCCTGTGTATCTACATCTACCATTATTCCGTACCTGGATTTTGCATCTTTTTTTTGTATCATTTCATCGGAATGAATTCTTTATGACAACTGCTGCGTGGTGGCGGTGGATACATGTGATTCAACGCGTGTGCCTCGTGACAATAAGGCGGAATGTCAAGGGAAATATATTCACATCCTATTCTTCGATCGAAGAGCAGTCAGACAATTTGTGAGATACCACAATAAATTCTCTCATCTGAGACTCAACCGAACATAAATTAGAAACGCTTATGTGCTTGAGTTCATGAAGTACAGCACTGGCAGTGGAAGAAATAGTTTTGACAATTTCGTAGATTAGATGAAAGTAAGTTGCCATACTGTGTGCCCTACTTCACTCACAAGTCTCATAATCCTTCTACGATTGTTTGCCGCCCCCTTACTCCAAATTAAACTTTAAAGTATGCACACAACGCATAAGTATCTCTTCACAATATGAGTATCTTTCGGAAAAAAATATTGAATTGAGTTCAAAAAGAAAATCCCAACTAACTCGGTAACACTTTTTATCTCCTCGGATGGTGAAATATTTCATCTCCACACCCCACAGGCATCTGCACAGTTGAAAGGAAGATGACAAAGGATTAGAGAGGGAAGTAGAATACCACTTGAAACAATGACCCATCGAAGAAGATTTCAAGAAGCATTTTGGAAAATTGAATCTAGCACTTGACGATAAAGTTTCTCCGCTCCCTACTCCACTGCGCTGTTGTGTGCACATTCAACTCCATGGAACATCAAAGAGCAACCAATCTCGGCAGAAAGGATAATACCAGTAAGTAAATGTATTTGTTCGATGGGAAAAGGAGGTGATTTCAATTGAATCCCCCATCCCCGCACTTGGCTTTGATTTGCGAAAGCAAACTCATATTTTACTGAATGCAATGGCAGCGACGTGTCAGAGTATGAGTTCAATTTGTCGTTTGTTGGTATATTAGAGTGGAATAAGGACACACATAAATGGATTGCATTTTGCAATTTACATAAGTATATTTAGAATGGAGAGGATGACAAGGATGCTGCTGTGGCAAAACTTCACCTACGAGAATTTCAAATGCAATCAATTTTAAATGGATGTGAGATTAGCGAAAGCAGATAGAAGCAAAACTTGCTTCGGTGAATTCTTTCATATCGTGTATATGGTTTGTACAAACTTTGTTCACTGATTTCGCTTTGATAAAGTGAATAAATATTTATAGTATGGAGCTGGTGGTATAAAAGGATAACAAACGTTGCTCTTGTATTACAACGTGGAAAAGAGAATTTGGGGCAGAAACGAGGTCAGTCAGAACACTCAAATAAACATCTTTCCTAGTAAAAATAATGAAAAGGATTTTGGTGGACGGCATGGAGGATAAAACCCTGAAAACATATCCTCTGGCAAGGAAAAAAAGTGTGGATATTGTTAGACTCATGTAAGTCCACTTAGAGAGTAAAGTACCTCCTGGATCTGAAATCTTCAGGTCATACTATTGATATTGGCGTCAACCAATTCGCACAAATTGTCGAAGAAGTATGCCACTACTTAAGTGAACTACAAAAGTATTTAGCTGAGAAGCCCAACTTGGTACAGTATCTACCAATACTGTAGTGTACTGCATAGTTGTTTTGACCAATATTTTCTGTCCAACCAGACAGTAGAAGAGCTACTTCTGTCAGGCCAGTTTATGAGTTCAATTGTCGTCCAATGCTTGTCTAATAAATGTTTCTTTCAATAAAGTCAAACCGTGTCGTGTTGTTTGACATGTGGCAGCATCTTGTTGAAACCACATCTCTTCCACATTCATATTTTCGATTTGAGGCTAGAAAAAAATCGATGGCTTTAGCGATGAGAATTGACGGTGACGGTGACGGTTGGTTGGTTCAAGGAGTAAATGTAGCCAAAAGGGGGTATAGGTCCACTTGGATTTTGACCGATCCATTCTGCTCCCCGGTGCGAGATACCTGAATCAATCCGTTTCTGTGATAAACTTTAAGTTGGTTTTATGCACATTTTGTTTTATATTCATTGAAAAATACTGTCCCACAGGTTTGGTATTTGGTTCTGTTGTATCTGTGCAGGACACCTCAGTGTAGCCGCAGTTTCTGCATGGATCCGTGATATTGATTCCCATTCTTCTAAGGAGAGCCGCTATTGAGTTGAGACGTGTGAGGACACCGGTAACTGTGGCCTATTAAGTGACAGGAATTCTTTGATCCCATATGCTTCGGTTCTAATGTTACTTGAATTGAGTATGCATTCCATCCAGATTGATAGGATTTCCGCATGGTTACATAATGGTTTAGAACGGTTTCAATCACGATCAGGTTTACATTAGTAAAGGTGCTAAGGTGAACTCTTTTGGTCCAGTGACTTTTCAATCATTGTTACCACCTCTTGTGGCACTCTTTCCACTGGACTGCCCTTCATATAGATGGTATTGATTACCTCTCTAATTTTTGAAAAAGTATGGACCAAATTGCACACCATGCATTGACTTTTTGTGGACGCAATAGCCTTTCAACAGTTACATGTGAAGTTTTACTTCCCCATATGTAACAATTTTCTTTGTTAACGTTTTCATCGAGTGAAAAATGAACCTCATAGCTAAGGATAATTTTGTGTGAAAACTGGTTATCCAAACTCTGACGTTCAAGCACCCAATCATCGTATGGCCTATATGTAAGCTGTGCTAGCCATGAAATCAATAGATTTGAATTTTCTTAAACACTTTCACTTGGATAGCCCTTAATATATCTGCAACAAAGCCAGTCTATTTAAATTTCTTACAGGTTTGCCTATGTACACTCAGATGGATGATTATATCAACCATAATAAAATCACTATTTTTGAAATACATTTTTAAAATTTCAGCACGTTTAGCAATTGATAACCTCAAACTATATATATTCCGTCTCGGACGATAGATCAGTTTGAAGTATCCGATTGAAACAGGGATCCGGACCAAGAATTGAATGACCACGAGAAGCCATGATCATTGGTGTGTACTCCTTCTCCGTCTAATCACAATTTTGGTTTTGATCAGTTTTTAAGGGTAGTTATGAAGCCTATATGTTTCTTTCTCTTTGGAGAAGGATCAGTTTCTATTTCCTCCATTAGACTGGGCAGATTCCTTAATTAGGACACGTGATGGTGGACAGTACATACCAATGTTTGGAATACCTTTGACAAACTGATTTTTTCGTAACCTGATTCCTGTGCAGACAATAGTATACTTTGTACTTTTGTATTGCTATGGGTTGGATAGACATTATGTCATGTACTGAAGAAAGCTCGGTGTTGCTTCAACCCAACCAAACTCCAAGGAGTAACTAAGGACAAATCATTAGAAAATTTGAAACAAATTCACCCAAAGGATTAGCATTGGATATAGTGTTTCGAAAGTGTAACTACAACACAGAAACAGTAAAGCATAGGCAAACTTTACCACCACTGTAACAGCCTGGGAAACAACTACCTTGAAGGAGACAACAAACCCGATTTCATCACCAATTGTTACATCCTCTGACGGTAAGAGGATCCCATGGTACTGATTAAGTGATACAACGTGTCATATATCCGTGCAAACACATGACACTTAGATCATGTGGTGTGAGTTGATATACATAATCTGCAACTAAATTGGCTTCTCGCTTGGAGTCTACATATCTTAAGCCTGTACTTACACTCATTAGGCAACTCAAACATATCGAATACTACCAAAACAAATGCCTTAGACATTGCACCGATTAAACCAAGACAATTGGTTTATAGTAAGCCCTCACCTTCTGCCATCCAAAGGCTGGACTATGCTGGAAGATATGCCTTTACTTAACTCGAAATCAAATCATCCTCGGGATGATTACATTCGAAATTATTGCATAACCCAATTACCCCAAGCGAATGCCATTTCAAACACTAAACTTCCCATAGACCATTGTGTGCGACAAAATGCATACATTTACAATGCACACACGGAAGGACTTTTCTTCTCCCAGAGATGCAGTACAGTTGCACATGCCTCTTGTCGGGAGATAAATTGATTTCACCCACAATTTGCATGAATCATCAGAACACACAGGCAGCAATCCTTTTCAGTTCCTGCTGTATTATCGACCAACCAACACAAGATAACAGTTGGTAAGGAACTATCGCATTACGGCTATAAAAAGGATTTCACAGAATTTTGCAGGATTACTGCCATAAATAGGAAAAAAAAGTCGTAAATTCCTTGCAAAAGGACTCGAACACACATTCAGTGTTAGTGTTCGAAGTTCGTTCATTTAATTGAGTATCCTGGACAACAAGAAAGGAAAAATCCCTCACATCAGCAGTGTGCAAACATTTTTCCGGTTGCATTGGAATGCACACTTTTTTTTTACACATACATACTTCACGACAAGCGCTTACCACTCCTGGTGCGGGTATGGACCATGATTTAATTTCCGTTTGCCCAGAAAAAAAAAACAAAAAGGCTTTCCCCTCTTTTTAATTGCGAACGAGTGTTTTCCATGTTCCTCCCGGTGGTAGTCCGAATAGCATTTTTTTTTTTGCTCCTTTGTCCTGGTGTTAGCTCCCATTAGAGTTTTCCATTTTCTCATGCTCCCCAGAGATTTATCAACATCACATCCGTGCAACACAGCAAAACAACATCCTTGCATTTTTATTGCTTGTTGTTGCATAAAATGTAATTAAAGTGATGGCGAGTTGGTGGGGGTTCTGAAGGGCTCTTTCGGAATAATTACAGCACCATAGGATTGGGGTTGTCTAGTGGGAGATGTAAACAAAGTGTGCATCTTGCGCGTAATTCATCAGAACGAACAGAGCATTAGATTTTGCGGTGTCATAATTTAATTTACGGGTCTCCTCTCACGTAAAAGGAAAATGCTGCAATTGGTTCAGCATAATAAAAGTCAAAGCCAACAAGTTAAGGCCATAAACTGGCTCAGGAAATTCTTCGGAAGCGGAGGGATAGACGACACACTGTGCTGTGCAACACCTCGCGCGTTTTATAGCCCTGTTCATTCGTGCTTTATGGATTCTTAAAAATTCACAAGTTGCTGCCATGATTGGAATGGAAATTTTACGACTGTTATGATGGTTCCGACATCAGAAATTGACATTTTAAGTTTTTTTTTTTGCAGGAAGATCTTAAACGGTAGAGCGGTTACTTTTTTTGTCGTCTTCTTAGGGACATTTATAAGGTACGTAAATTTTATAATTTTTCAGCAATTTACAGAGATTGATCGTCCTTCATGGAGAGTTGATTTATCGTAATAAATCCGAAGGACATTTATGAAAACTTAAAATATTTTGGTAAAAGATCTCATTTTTAAGATCGCAAATGTCCTTTCGATCTATTTTTATTCTCGTATGACCATCTTCAATCTCGAACTCATTAAACTTTCATCTTAGTTGCTGCAAAGTCGTGACCCATTTGGGGGCCTTGACTATTCCATTCAAATTTGTACCTTGGTTTGTATCTATGTACGTTCTCGTTTCGTTTGATAAAAAAACATAGAACGGATGGAAAACCCTTGATATCGCATTTGGGCTTAAGGTTCTAGGCAATCATTATTGACATAGAATGGACTGTCTTAATGCCTCAATCCATTTTTCAATAGGGCATAACAATTTCGTATTTGCTATTTGTTAAGTGACTGGGTGATGTGGGTTTCATGCCGGAGATGTGAACAGATGCAAAGATCATTTTTGGCCAGAATTATATGTAATTCACATCAGTGATATGTGGTTTCAGTAAGATGGTCCCACATGGATCACAGCTGCTCAAGTAATTTACGGGAACAGAGAGGCCTATTGTGCTTGCTCTCTCATGATACTCGAGTTCGTGTTGAATCCAAGAAGATCTTTGAGGGATCTAGCAGATGTGTCTTCCGTTTGCAAGTAGAATTTACCTAAGTAATAGTGGCACAAACTACGTACGTATGTTCCGGCAAATTCTGTGTGCTCATTACACATTCTACAAGTGTTGTCTTAAGCTATTCCCAAATCATCCAGTGAGGAATCCTGTGACTATACGAATCTGACTTCTAGTTAGACTTAAAAATGGCTTCGTTCTGTGAGCGAGATATTTTGCATAAATAATTTAGCTTGTCGATGCCCTTCTTCATTAGTCCAGTAATGGTGAGCTTTAGTTTTCAATCAGTTTTTAATACGCAGTGCTGATGGGTAGTCCATAGAATGGTCTTGGCATCATAAAGGTCGATCCTTTTTGTGGCTAATATGTCTGCAAACCTATTTCATATATGTCCTGGCACCCAAATAAGATAAACTGTGTTATGGTGGCTAATAACATAAGTACATGAAGGCAGACTTGCGCCAAGTCCTTTATTTGTTTTTGATCCATCCATTCATGCACCATTCATAAGAGTCGCTAGCAAATGTAGGTTTGTACTGTTCCCAATTTTGGCGGTCTGAGAATGTTGACTCACAGTTTTGGTACGCAGTTAAATTTTGGTACGCAGTTATTCATTAAGGAAACTTTAAGTCTAGAAGGACTAGCGTGGATATGTCATCATTCTCAGATACGAGCATAAAGGCGTTGATTACGCCTTCCTTCTTCTATCTTTATCTGTAAGAGTGGATGGCTAAGAATAACTTTTAGCGCTGCAGTATGCAATGTTCTCATTGCGCTCATAGTGCTTAGATAGTTTAGTCTTTGAAGTTTATTGACCTTGTCTTGAGTGAGAATTGGTTTGGTTATGGCCGCGTATAACCACAGCATAATTTTGGGGTTCATACTCCAACTCTTACCAAATTGACTTCTCCTGGACCATAAAAGGAACCTGGCTTTGTATATAATTTTCTTTATACGCGAGTTACTTTGGATTTTATTGTTAGGGGTTATGTTATGTTGTTGCTTTATGGGAACAATATCGAATGGGAAATTGTAAATCCGGGCGATAGGTGTGGAAATGTAATGAAAAATTGACTCCAATGAACCGGTCTGTACAAAAGTACTAGCGCTAGCCATAAAAACTTGCGCACTATACCTGAAATAAATATTGATTATTCTGTATTTAATTTAAATACAAATTGTTACGTCCTTCTTGAAAAAAAAAACTTTTAATAAACTCTGTCGACAACCAGTAGTGTAAATCTTCTTTGTTTCTATCTTTCTCTTTGCTAGTCCTTCCCATCTAATGGTTTCTTCACATTTTGTTCATTCACAGTTGGAACCAGAATCACTGTCCTGCTGAATGATTGGTCATTTTCCTGAGCTTAAAGTCCAGTTCAATATCTTAATCATTCTTATACGAAAGATGCATACAAGATTTAACTTGGTGCCAATTGATAATAGTAAGCGAGGTGTCATAGCATACACTTATTTGAGGTCGTATCACGAAATTGAAAAATGCCAACAATACACTTTTTTCAGTCAAAATATGGCATTCTATGCGACATGTAGTTTGCCACAGAAATCGTTCTTTCCCACCTCAATCCATGGCTCGTTACAATCTTCATAGGTCTGGGCGCCTGTATCCAGTGCCTGTGTGTAGGCCTTGTGCCAAAGTAGATTTTACTTAAAGAAATTAGATTCCAAATGTAATAACCAATTGAAAATAATTTTTATCAAAAGTATGTATCTTCTGCCAACTAAATTTGTATATCAGACACTATCCTTCTAACTGAAGGTATACATGTATATCTAGGTGGTAGATGCTTAATTTTTTTTTTTTCAATTTACCAAAACAACAGTATGTACGAAGTGAGAACGTGAAGGGCGTGAAATAATGTATACATATATTTTTCACTTTCCATTCTACGTACAAATTTATGTAAAAAAAAATACTGTTCAACCCTTTTTTTAAGTTTTTCCCTTTTTTTCTTGGCACTATGAACAACTGCCCTAGGATAGCTGAAGTTTTTCCATTTATTTCTATAACAAAACTTTCATTCTAGGATATTACATTTTGCAAAACTTACAGCAAGCATATTGCGCTACCTTACTTGCTGAGATGCTATGGATTATGATTAATGAAAATTATATTTTTCCCTGGAAACAAAATATGAAAAGTTTCGCGTATATGCGTAGAGCCAGTTGATGTTGTTCATAGTTTTATACAGTTCTGAGGGTACAGAGGGTATCTTTTAATCTGTTAAGAGCATATTTTTTAAAGTTAGTATGATATCGTTATGTTAAGTTCGAGTGGATGGCTGCACAACAGGTGCATGTACGAGTGGATTGTACTTCAGTCAGCTAGAGCTGATGATGGATTTTAGAATATGCGAGATTACGGATAGAGTAGGACGTTACAGTAGAAGAACCTATTTTCGAAGGAAACAAGTCTATTTGACAGACTGGCAGTGAGAAATGCTTATTGTGTGACGACATTTAAGTTTCAGATCACTCGGCAACTCCTTTCAAGGCAACTTTATTCCTTGTGAAAACTCTAGTTATTTTGACTTTACTTTTCTCACTAGGACAGAGTTGACGTGTAAAGAATAAGTCTGCTACAGCGATGGCAAAAGCTTAGAAAAGAACAGCTAATAGCTTGAAAAGTTGATTGAGTGTAGGTCGATGCCAAAGAAGTCTGCTGGACGATAGACTACTATGAGTAGAGTGTATTTTTATTTGACAAATTCTAAGGCACACCAGCAATAAGGAGGCTAAAAATAAAATATGGGACACAGGCCCTAGCTTGCCACAAACATTCGTGTTGTGCGTGTTATATTCTTTACACGAATAGAAGGAGCTTACTGTTTAATGCCGTGTCCGAGGGCAATTTGTTATTTGAGAAGCTTTTTCAGGACATTTGTACTCTCGGATGTTTGTCAGATGCTCACGGGAGGTGGGCCCGTGAAAAACTTTTCAGGTGTTCGGACTGGGATTCGAACCTCGAACGCCTTGCTCCACTGAGCCACGGCGCCCAATAAGAGGGCTACTACGAGGCAATTCGATATGGATGAGATTACAAACTCATGTCAATATATTTGAAAGTCCAAATAAATGTGCAAAACCTGAAAATAAAACCTGAATGTCCTCGATGCATAGTCACTGCAGTATTGAAACATTAAAAATTTTGAACTAGGTTCGAGTAAAGTGATGAAGTCATGATCCATAGCAATTGAATCTCTACCATGGCATTAAAGTTCTAGGAAGGGTGGCTTTTAATATATCTCAGCTTCATATCCACCAAGAGCATATTCATCAGTGATTTGGAAATATAGTTTGTGGAGGTTTTGTCAATACGAGATGTAGTTCTCTAACGAATGAGTACATTATACAAGAACTACAAAAGCTGCTTTGAGATTTTGAGTGTACGTCTATAAATATAGAAAAGGACACCAGCGTTGGGATCAAATGAAGACTAACGCTTGCCAATCGCTGTTTTGAGCTAAGAAGGCTATTATGTTGGAAAGCTATAACTTGAAAACCATGATCATTTCAGTCTTGTTCTACGACGCAGAGCCATGGACTATGTGAAAAATACTCGTAGAGGAGGTTGTATGAGAATAAAATTTTTAGCTGGACAGGGACCACAACCAACTTTGGGTGCGAAACTTGAGAAGAGTACCCAAAGATGGAAAAAAACTGGTTGATTGAGTGCCTGGTTCATGCGACCTAAGGTAAGTAAGATAGCCAAAAGACCGTAGTATGTTGTGTGTAAAGGCTAACGCTTGCTAGATGCTATATTTGTGTTTCCAATATTCTCGACAAGGTATAAAACTAGAGGATGTAAGATTTTGTAAAATTCTATAAAATATTTTTGAGCAAAAACTACTACTCCTGATATAAAATGTTCATCGATTTTGAAGACAAATCCTGGAGTTCTCTCTTAACTGGAGTTTCAACTAAAAGAAATTTGGTTTATAAAGTCCATATGATCTCTCGTTCTAGATTGTGATCTGCCCCATGACCTAGATCGATGTTGCAGTGAACGTGAAGCATGTATAGATATATCTCGGGAACGAGACCGCGATTTCGAATGCGAGTCCTTGTCTTTGGCCAATATAACGACAACTGAATCGTTTGACTCAGAAATCATATTCTGCGCTTCCTTCACAATCGTCATCGCTTCTTCGATTTTAACCTTGAATGCCCAGAGCGTAAGTGACGCTTTCCTGTTCGCAGAACTCTATCATGCAAAATTTCTTTGAGTACTTCCCGATCATTTAGAAAGCTTAAACGTGCACTGCTCCAGAGAATTGTCCGTAAAAAAGGGTATATGTAAGTAGGTAGTTAAGGGTAGAGTGAATGCAAAACGTTTTAATAAAAAAAAAACATAGACTTGGTGTTACAAATGTGTCATGGTTATAACGACTGATAAAGTTTTTAGCTTTTAAACTCCAACTCAACTATACTTGTAACATGGTGAGAACAACCTTGACCAAGGTTGACAAATCGCCCATTTTTTCGTATTTGGCTTTAACAACTTTGCATACGATTTTCGACGGAAATTTATTGCCAACATTTTCACTTTTTAGCAAGTCACCAACCGGAACTCATTCATAAAAAAAAAATTTAACCATAATAAGAATTAATAAAGAAAAGAACCTGCTGATCGGCGACGATTTGGTCATATTTGGAACATAAATCTGTAAATTACACTCATTACTTGAAAACACAACCATAACGCCGTGACCGTCAGAAGTTCAGAGTCATCAAGTCATCAAGTGCCTTCCACTTCATAACTTCGAAAACCAATCATAAAGTTTTGTCGTCATAATTTGCATGACTCGTAAATCAAGTTTGTTTCAATTTCTCTTTCAATTCTTCCCCTTCCCACACTGAGTACGACTGCAAATTCCACTTAATTCGTATAACGAAAAAAACAAGAAGTCGTTAAGTCCCAACAGCCAATTGTAGCCCGCTAAATGCGTTCAGTAAATAACCACTTCACACAAACAAAACCCCTCCGAAATTGTGATGTAAACAATTACGAGTTTAAACAAAAAAAAAAGTAGAACCACATCCTGCTACTGCAAGGATACGCAATGAATTTTCAATTCCACTCGTATTTCGATTCCCCGAACTTTTTTTTTCGGGGACTTTATTGAATTTTGTTTCCCATTCAATGGACAAATCCAAAGCGCAGCCCAAAATCCACATTCAAAACCCCGACTGCAGGTTTTTCAATATTGTTCAATTCTGTGTATCCGTTCCTTTTGTATTTTTTCTTCCTTTTCCAATAGCAGTAACGCGATTTTTATAACGGTATTATAAATAGCAGCTTAACGTATGCACACCCATGTTCCACGAGTCTATTTGGTAGAAAGTAGTGGTTTCTGGTTTGGTTCGGTTTCCATCGACTTCCTCCAACAATACCCGAATAAATATCCTGAAAAACTGGTAATATCCTTGATACACAAAAAAAAGGGGGCGGGGGAGAAGTTATCTGGAATTTAGTACAAAAACTCTTATCCGTCGGTATATAACGTATAGAAAGGAAAGACCTTCAGATTCAGAAACAGAATTGTAGCCTTTGAAGTTAAATTGAGTCTGAGGTCTTATGATTTCATAACGCCAGGAGGACGAGGAGGAGAATGTGTAGTCAGGCTGTGTGGCTCCCTTGTTTCAGTGGTAACTGCTTGGCACTTGGGAAAAGTTTTCCAGAGAGTAGTTCGACTTTCGATTGCTCAGCTGATTTTAATTTTGCTTGAGAGTGGGTAGCCAACTTAATCCGATTAATGACGCAATCGGGTACGTAAAGGGTTATTGGATTTTTCAAGGTCTGTGTATTATTTTGGACAATTAGCCCGATAGTTACTATGTACATATTTAAGTTCGGATTGGAAATTAAATACTGCAATGGTACCTTTGGGAAGAACTCTGTCAGGATAAATTCTTCTTATTCAACAAAACAAGACCTTGGTACGAACCTTCTTCGCAAAGCCTGGACTCCCTTTTTTTACTTGTTTACTTTTGCAGAGTATTGTATTTATTAGTTAACCATTACCTTTCTAAAGTCATCACTTTTGAAATGAAAGTCTTGACCTAGCCTGGTGGCAAATAGTATCTGCTGACCCCTGACAAATCCTAACATACGCAAGTTGGAAGGTGATGAAAAAATGAGGAGCTTCCAATGAGAACACGTCGCTTTTCCGCATGATGAAACATAATGTGGTCTCTCGTCGGTCACTGGCTCCTATTTACAAGTCTATGGATATTTTTGTGATCAGGTACACCATATCTAATTTAAGGTTTAAAATATGCTTTCTATTGTTCCAGTTTTCAAGAGATTTTTCAATAAATCATCACAAAAACTTTACTGATTTTTAGTCCACTAAAGCTACTTGCAGTGCATTGTTAGTTTCCTGGATTGTCTCAAAGGACTTGCGTACCAGAATTGAAGCCCGTGTTGCCTTTTTGCAATAAGATCATATTTTCAAAGTTCTCCTCTTTGCACTTACTCAGGGGATTCTCAAAGCCCCAAAGCCTCCCTAGAACTGAACTGAACTATTTGACTTTAATGCCCAAAAATGGTTTCTCAATAAGAACATAACATTTTTGTGTTTTAATAAAATACAGAATAATGGAGATATTGATCTAAAATTTATGTCAGATATAGTACGAATGTCAAATTTAAGTACGAATGCGACATTGTTCAAACAACTACATTGCCAACACGATTGAAGCGATCGATTCTTTGGAGTTAATTTTCCACCACTATTTCACAGATATCAGCTGGAACTTTGGGCAATTTTGATATTGAACATATTGTTTCTTACTTCCTAAAACGGTGTTGACTTTTTGACATTATTACTGACATAGCCATTAAGTCAAAAAATGAGTTTCATGGTTTAAGTAGATTTTTCCATGAAATTCAGGATTTTCTTCAGACTTTTGTAAATCACAATTGGAGCCCACTTCGGCGATAAAAATGATCAAGAGGCATCTGTTCTTCAACTCATTCGATTTTATAAGGGTGTAGGTCAAAATCTTTATGCAAAATTTCTCACAATTCGCTTAAATTCAATAGCTTGTCTGATACAATGACTACTATGATCGAAAATTCGAGTAAACGCTCTTAAATTTAAGACCACACTCAGCAATTCAGTGATAATTTCTAATTATTTTTCGAACGTTACTCGATTTTGACAGTAATAAAAATACAAACTTTGACTGATGGTATGAAGTCGACAGATTATAAAAATATTTCAAGCTTACGTTTATATTTAAGTACAAAATTGTTATGTCTCTAGTGAAAAATCTTTCATGCTATGTTTCCTTGTTTTCAAATGATATGTTTGTATGTACACCAGCATCAGCCTTCTTATGTGCATTACGGTTCGTTAAGGATTGTAAAATCAATGTCCAAATTCTTTCTTTTTCCAAAATTCCATCCACCAGAAAATTAAAGTCTTTCTTCCTCAAACATCGGCAGTCACGGTACACTATCTTTCCGACTAAATTTAGCATTTGATGCTGACATCGTAATGACTACTAACTTACCAACCTTCACACTCCCAAAAAACTAAGTCCCTACTAAAAGGAAGAAAAAAATATCTCTTCCATGTACTCGTACCAACACCCCTAGTCACAAACATTATGTCATAGCAATTATCAAGAAGCATCTGTTACATTTTATCTTTTGATGGGCAATAACAATTTACCCTCCCGACAACAAGGATCTTCATTAAAATATTCATCTCCCAAGAAGACCATTTCAAACAGACACCATTTGAAAATAAAACAGACCACTTACTCCCATCGTTGCGTGTCATTTAACTTGCAGCCATTAAGGCCTCAAAAATGACTACGCGCTTTCGAAATTATCAAATTGGTTTATCTTTATGGAGTCCTTTTTTTTTGCCTGAAATTTTTTTCCAATTTCCCTTAAGATATAAAACCACAAAACCAGAAGCACTATCTTGTACCCCGCAGTTACCTGTTAACGATTGTTGAAAATCCTTGTAAGGACCAGACTCGGTCTGTAGTATTTATTGTTCAACAAATCGATTCGTATATCTCTGGCAGGGAAACAAGTGTACACATGTAGTATATTTCGTTCTAATTTATTATTAATTTGCCATGAAAGGACAAGCAAGAATAAAATTTTCTTTCATCAAATGCTGAGGAAGGATATTTGACTCCGGTGGTCCATGCTAACACAGTGTTCAGGCGAAGCGACAAGAGATTTGTACGACACACCATCGTCGTGTGGGTGGAGATGTCTTTTGTGATCGAGATTTGGTATTGTGCCTTTGGAGAAAATCTTTGGTCGGAAGCAAATATGTTTATGTCATGTCCTCGAAGACACAGGCTAGTCAATGAATATGCCACAAAGGAGACAATTTCCTATTTCTAATGAATAGCATTAGAGGCAACGAATGGAAATCCGGTCGAAATTGATAACAGGACATGGATTTATTCCCATGTTCGATTGATATGGATTGTGGTTTTGGATCTTCGGAGAAATGTTGTTAAATATTCTATGCTGTGTGATGGATTGTGAATTTAGGAATTTAAATGTTCATGAATCATGGATGGCTGTAGTATCTTGAATATTTAAAGTACTTGTGTAAGAGCCTAACATGGGGTTTAAAATGACAGATTTATCTGCTTCATCTAGCATCCTTCCAGACTACTCATACTACTGTTCATCAATGCTACAGAATTTTAATTTGCAGTATGACGACTATAATGCATTGAAACAGAAATATTCAACACTTGTAGCTCCTTGTTTCGTTAGCACCCAATCTAGCTAATATTGTTGATCTTGCTTGAGTCTAACTAGAATTTCCACTCTTAGCCTTTCAAGTCAAATAGGTTAGGTGCTATGAAGAAAGCTTAAGGGGATATTGTACAATTAATGTCCTTGATCTTCTATCGAACTATTGCTGAATCATAAACCAGCCATCTTGTCCCTCTCCTTATGAAGCACTAAGCTGTAGAATAACAAATACTATCCCACTCGAGACTCAACATATCTCAACTTGGCGATCGAATTACCATCGTGCACACGTAAACCGGAATGTTCCCCCAAAATACTCGTCAAAGCAATTCAGTGAACCATCTTTACATTTGCCAACCACTCATAACAAAACTAAACTAACCTTCGTCAATTTAATTACAAGATTCCCAAATTAAACTTAAATTCCAAGGAAAGTAATTAGTCCTGTGGCAACAAAACTTTTCGTGACTTACCAAGTCCTTACTCGAAAATAGTTTACCAAAATAAACCATCCTACCACCCAAACTCCGACTCCCACTCGGTATCTAGTAGGAACCTCTTGTTGTATCTAAATGCTTTGCAGATTTAAAGACATCCACCCTATGCTGTAAAACTTTAAATTCACCGCCACTACCAGCAGAACTCTGCCTCCCCCCCCTCCATAACAACATTGTGGTTACATTAAACACAACTGTTGCGGTGTGAAGCATATTCCATTAGAGTGGGACAGTAACGCGTAACACACTGCACGCTTAAACGTACATACAACAAACTAGAACGACATTTAGGGATCACACAAGTATGTCACAAGGACGATACAGTAGATGGAAATTCCATGTCATACACTATACCCTAGGGGCGAGAAAACGATGCATTGTCCTCCTCCAAATGGAAAGAGTCATCTCTCAGATTGTTCTCGATTTAATGCTTGAACCGCTTTAAGGACCTCATATTGATATTTATGACCCACGAGACCGTCATTACCAAGATGCATAAATTTCAATCCATTTCTGTTGGGATGAAGTAATAAAATGTGTTCCGCATTCTTTTCGCCTTTATCCTGCAATCTCTCCATCACCATAGTCGTTAGGACAATTGGTATCCCTACTGGGATATACATATGTATGTACATGTATGTATGTATTGCTGGCCACGAGGCGTAGATTATGAGAGCTTCATGCAGGCAGAATAAAAGGGCAGTAGAATCTATTTGACCTAGGAAGAGGGCTTTTATTAAAAAGTTTTTCCTTTTTTCCTTTCTCTCCATCATCTATCCCTTAAACCATCTAATACACTTGATCCATGGGGGTAATATGGTTGATTTCATAAAAACATCTAAAGGCTGGCAATTTTTCGAAGCGTACGAGAGTACACCCATTCAAGGATGTATGATCGATATTCCGTGTGTCGGGTGTAATCCCGGCCCCATGTGACCGACCACTTTACATCTGGCGCAGTACCCATGGATGGATTCCATATATACTCGTACTCGTATACTACCACAATTTCTTCCAGGATATTTAGTGCAGCAGTCCGCAAGCAAACACCCACATACACATGTGTGTGCGTTTCAAGGACTGAATAGGTCATTACTTGTGGAACGTAAAGGAATATAATTTCTTGTTTGCGTTTTCTAAAAGAGGACTGCGTAAAAGTATCCCAGCAGCGGTTCATATTCTCGTAGCCGCCATTTGAAGTAGATAATTATGAATAATGTACGAGTTGTGGGCGTGGTGGTGGTACTTTGAAAGGTGGGTTTGAATTTTGTTTTTTTTTTTTTTCGAGGTTTTCCTTGCTCTGGGTGGGATGGGAAAAATGTCCCCCTATTGGGGAGTTATTCAAGATTAATGACTTGAAGTGGAAGTTTCTGGTTTCTATCTGTTCTGTAAGGAATTTAAGGTGAGTTCTCTAATTGGAGTTGGGTGTTGTTAATAAATTTAAATGTGGTAAAGGGAAAGCCTTAAACACAGGAGACATTAAAAGTTTTTCGTGTTATTTAAAAAGTTTTTATGGCTCTCTTACACTGGGATGCGCATGGGAGGTTAGATAAGCAAAACAACTTTTTTTTATGGAAAAAAAAGAACTTGGTTTCATTGAGTACTGTAACAGTTGTACTGATATTCAACTTTGGACTTTTTATTGTTTCTTGTTTTATTTAGTTGATTTGTCCTCATTTTTGTTTATCTGTTTTGCAATGTTTTTTTTCGGGAACAAGATATCTACGTTGGTTCTTGTGAGTAATATTTGCTAATGACGCTCCTTAAGACTCAAAACAACAAATACATCAAAACACTGATTCACTATCACTGCTCTAAATCTACTAAATTAGACTGGAAAGTTTGATTTTTCCAAACTAAGTCTAACACTCACCTAGATGAATGATTAGTTTTATTGTAATACAGCGACAGGCTCTATATATTCTCGAGATCATTAAAAGAGTACTCAGCTATTATCCTTCTAAGAGAGGATAGCATAGGATAAGTGCATAGAAGATGGATTGTCGACTCGTGATCCTTCTTACTCCTAGAGGAGGATCCCTATAGTAGACATAATTTTATTTCTTCCAAATAAAATTAACCCTTGTATCTATTTATGTTCAGGTCAAGACGCCTGTACTCCTATGTCTAAGGAGTCTAAGTGTTAAAAGTCCGGAATGCTTCTATAACCTCGGACCCACAAGAAGAAAAATTCGTACTGACACAAGGGTCTGGCAGGAGAATATCATGATACTTCCTCTAATATGATGATTGATAACCACAAGCACCACTCCATTATCTCCCTGTAGGTTGTGAATGATTCTTGAACTATAATCCATCTGATACCATACTTCAAAAGAAGAAGACTTAAGTTACCTGCCTTGGGAACTAAGGAAATTTTCAAAGTATAGTGGGTCGTGCAGTAAAAAATCCTGTCCAGAGCTGTGTTTCTTTATTGGTTACACAGTGGATTGCGAACTGATCTAGTCTGGATAGGACTTGTGTAGTTTACGAACGAGATTGTTCAAAAACAAGCTTGTGAACTAGTTCTTAATGATATTTTGTTTTAGTTTAATAGTTTTAGTTTAGCGTTGTGTGTGGATATTGTGGGTTATATTTGTTTATGTGAATTCCCTAGCAGTAAACTAAACTGAACTAAATAAACTAAAAGAACGAAAGGTTTCGAACTAGTTTAAACTAAAACGGAATGCTTTCTGAACTAAACTAAACTGCACAAGCCTAGTTTGGATGCCTGCTGAGAATTGCCAACAACTACATTCATATATGTACGAGTATAACAAAAATCTATCTATTAATACATATGTAATAACTTTACTAAATGACTTCAGTGGTCGCCGTGGCTGAGTGGTTAGTGCTTTGGACTATGGAGCGAGGAGTTCAAGGTTCGAATCCCAATCGGAACACCTAAAAGTTTTTCAGAATCCCACCTCTCGCGAGGGTCTGACAAACATCCGAGAGGATGTCCTGAGAAAGCTTCTCAAATAGCAACTTGCCCTTCGGACACGGCATTAAACAGTAGGCCCCTTCCATTCGGGTAAAGAATATAACACACACAACACGAATGGTTGCGAGAAGCTAGGCCCTGGGTCCCATCAACCTGTTGCGCCAAGTATTTATTTTTTTAATTTTTAAACTGACTTCACATTTACATATATGACTGTACTCGCATCGTGCGAAGGAAGATTTAGTACTCGTATTATTTTACAAAATGGCTTCTTATATGTACGTTTGTAAAGTATCTAGCTTTACTCCTCGAAGAATTACTAACCCGAACTTTAAAATGATTCTCACAACCATTATATCAAATTTAGTTTAAATAAAATCCCCATGATCCCAAAAAGTCTTTCACACCCCTTTCCTAATTCAGTCTTAAGAAGAAAACCTAACTCGTCTACACTCTCCTCATAGACACTAAAATAGAACTCATGTTATAAGAATATTTTGTTGAACTCAGTATTCTCCAAATGTTAGACCTTAGCAGTAGCGAGAAAAATGAGAATTGACAAGAGGTTCTCATTCAAATCATTCACAAGGAAAGTCTGCGATCAATAAACTCTGTCAAGGGACGAACCGTCTCTTACATTAACTTGTGTAGTGAATCCATTTACTTTGTATAAACAAATAAATATTATTTTTTATGAAATGTTTTTTTGTTTTGTTGTTTTTTTTAAAACAAAAAAAAGGTTCAGACGTAGAAGCTTAGGCCTTAGGCTTAGATTTGTATAGTTTCTGTACACCAAAAGTTCAATATGGGTTCAAAAAAGAAAATCGATTATAAGAATACACTCTCAAGGCTAGGTTTTAAGGTAACTTTTCCTGAAAAGACATCGCGTCATTCCGCGATTTGATCCATGGATGGTGAAGTATAGCACTTTTTATGTCAAGTTGATCTTCACTCGGACATTCACAATGTAATCCTTAGATAGGAAAAGAAAGAACAATCTTACAAATCATACACTGGATCTACTGGGATTCAACGTTTTTGTCATTTTGCACTAGATGGCACGAATGTCATAAACTATTAAGGGTAAGGGTGACAGTTTCTTTCAAATTATAGTCATATAACCAGACCCTCTTATGATTTACCATTAAATCTCTGGCAGCGACTGAGGACTACTACCAACGAGATAGCCATACTAAGACCCCACATTTTGGGGTGAAATAAATGGCAGTTTCCTTTGATAGGTAAGCAACAAAAAGCCTTTTAAACTTTAAACTTGTGCTCTATTGCAACTGTTAAGGGTAAAACTATTCCCCTGCGACCAGTTCGAACTGATTAGAATACTTCCACCCAAGACACCGTCCATCTGATATTGATTAGCATCAACTTTTACGACAAACACGTGTTTTATTCGAAATGAATATAAAAATATACTCAAATCGCCTATAAGGACCTTTCTAATTTATTTCTATCGATTCTATTTTGGAGCCGTAAAGTGAATTAAATAGAAAATACACTCAGCGCCCAATGCGAAACCCGCAAGGACACCCAGCCACCACCACGTTCTCGGAGTTTGTTGATTCACAGAGATATTTCACGCAAGGAATTTCCCTTCGATTTTTATTTCCCTTTAGACAGTCACAGCCTGGTGTGTGAGGGACCGACGGAAAGAACGATTATCAATTTATTTTTCCCCATGAGAGATTGCTCATCTGAAGTAGAGATGCGAGTTTTTTTTTTGTTCCTGAAACGACTATGGCAAAAGTCACTCCCTAGGTTAGGGTATAAGAGGCGCCATCGAAACGAAGCTCGTTTAGTGTAGGTGTGGCTAAGGAAAGGAAAGAAAAAAAAAAAAAAAGGAAAAAATTTCGTTTTTCTATCTTTACTGCTTCTTCTTCGTTATTTTTAATTTTCCACATCATTTCCTCGTGTGTGCCTCAGTAGTAATTTTCCGGATGACATTTGCGAGCAGAGAGAAGAAAAAAACCGAATTAAATTTTCTTCTAATTTATTCTGCTTGAAATAGTAGTTAAAGTTGTTTTTCTTATTCTCCAGAAATCCCATGCTGTTCACTGACCTCAGGGGATTACAATGAGGACGCCTCAACATCAAAAGAGGAAATGTTAGGTAAATCTGAAGGCACTTCCACTTAAACAAAACACAAAATGGCCTCAAAAAGCAAAAACCAAACAAAAAAAAAAAAACAAAAAAACCAATTTAACCTTTCACTCATACGCAGTCAACATACACAGGGGAACAGTACACACAGATTCAGATGAAGTGAAAAGGAAACCATTATCCTAACCGCAGGCATTTGGGTGACATCCAGTCAATTAGCTGAATGACTTCCACTTGAACGATGGAAAACATGTTGATGATGGTGGCGCTTCCTTGGGCGTATACGTAACTTTTTTTTTTTTTTGCGTCGGAAGTTCCTTTTCGTCTTTTTTTTTTTCTTCCGTCGATTATGTAATTATCTTCTCAACAATTTGATTAATTTATCATTTTGTTTGAGAAATAATCAAAAATGCCCGCAGGATAGGTAACGGGCGGTGGAGACAGTGCGTTGGTGAAAGATAAGAGATAATCTATTATGGACGTGGGTAGTTAATGAGCGCATTTATCTTCCTAATAGAGGATGATTGTGTAAATCAATTAACAAAATGTGGGTTGGTATTTTTTCTCTTTTTTTTGTCTTTTTTTGTCTTTTTTTTTGGTCTGTCGTCATCGTAATCTTGTAAAAGAAATCCACTTATAAGGGAATTAATATCCTGTCAATCACAAATGTGGCCTGTAAGTATTACACGCTGACGCAGCGTTTGATCGAATGTTACTGAACAGGAATGATTGTTATTAGATGGTTTTCCATCATTTTAATTGGTAGATTTACAGAAATAGATTCTGATTGCTTTGTTTTTTTTATCAATTCCAGGCTGTTAGGCGCCCAGCACTACTATACCCAGAATAGAGGTTGGCAGTTTGATGAACACATTCGTTGTTGTTATGACTGGTATCATCAACCTACATACAACTTTTAATAGTTGGTATATATAGTTGGAAATCCTTCTTATATTGTAACACCTTCGTTTTAAGGCGATATTTTCTGACATTTTCTAGGTCTATTTTGCCCTTCAGTACTGCTGAGGGACATGTAATAACGTTATCAAGTGTGACAATATGTTTGCCACAAAACGTCAATATAAATCCTTGATCCCAGTGGAGCTAGCTTACGTTAACGTAAGTTTTTGTTTCTATATTTGGGATTTAGTTCTTGGTGGAGGCATAGCATTGGCTCGCCTTTAAGTATTGAAAATAGTCACCCAAAAATGAAATTCATACTGTCTATCCTAGTCTATGATGATGTTAAAGGAAACCTCCCCGATTTTTCACTACCACTACCATTATACACACAGAAGAAAGCGCAGGATTATTAGCAGACTAAGGCTTAACTTAACTTAACTTAAGTCTTGTAAGACGATCCTCTATTTTTTTAATCAAAGCTAGGGTAGGAATCATGGCTGATACTTCTATCATATCATTCAGATACAGGAATGAATCGGTTCATGGGAACATGAAAGAAGTTTATTAAGGACAGTTTTTGAGGCAATAATGTAGGACAATATTTCTACCCGGGTTATACAGAATGGTCAAAAATTCATTGCCTAAAATAACTCTCTTCAATCACCGGAAAATTAAATATCGAAAAATAGTTAATTCACCAATTACTCCCAAATTCGATTCGCGCCGCACCACACTTGTGACTATTTACATAGACTAGCCGTCCTTAAACGGTTGTCCGACCATTTTTTATTCCGTTTTTGAAATCCCCCATTTACACGACAGGCGTTGAGGGGCTATTCAATATTTAGTTTATTGTGCAAACGTTAAATATTTACTTCGCTCTCTGACGTCCGATTTAAATTGACCTCCAATGGACGATTTTTTATTTCCGTTTTTTGCGGGAAAACATTTGAATACAATCAAAATATATTTTGACCTTAGAACGCGCTAGGTGTATTGACCACAAAATCGCTATCGCATTTCGATTCACAAAACAAATCAATTTCGTTTAATTAAAGTCCAACAAATTGTTATTCGTTTTTGGTATTACGTGCCGATTGCAAGTGGAGCCACTTGAAAAACAGTCATTACCGGCAGCGGTTTTTAGTTTCATGCCAAAGTATAAATCATCACTACTGTTGCGCTGGTATGGCGTCGCGGCTAGCTACGAACGAGGACGGACTAATTAGTCGAAACCAGTGCGCTAATTAATATCTAGCTGGAGGGTACTTCAAATGACTTGTGATTTGTGCTGCCGCCGCTGCCGACTGCAAGGATGAAGTTGGACATTTTCGGCTTCGGCCCTGCAACTAATTTGCACAACACTATGCTAATTCGAATCGAATTGGATACAATTTCCATTGGGGGAGTGTTTTTATTGACTTTTGCATTATTAACAAGCCCCGGTTTTAGGCCTAGGGTGTGGAATGAAGCTTGTCACCGTTTAATCCGTTTTAAATTGAAGCAAACGTTTCAAAAGCTGCTATTTAGCATAATTTAACGAGATACTGTTCCAGGGGATATATTTGCAAAATGAGAGAGGGTGGATTTCAAAGTTAGTTTGGTTTGCTAATTGAGTTTTTGAGGGAGTACACACCTCCTCTCATACACTCTTTTTTTTTTTTTTTTTTTTAAAAGTGAAGAATGGTGGAACTATTTAGTGAAACGATTCTGCGATAAGTAGTCTTAGTGCTATAGTAGGCGATGTATTTATTTTAAAATTGAAACCACGGTTCAAGTGGTTAGAGCATTTGGTCTCCAGAGCAAGTTCCAGGTTCAATCTCTAGACACCACCTAAACAGTCTTTAACGGTTCCACCTCTCATGAGCGTCTGACAAACATCCGTGGTCATAAGAAACTTGTCTAAATAACTAATTGGATTGAGAATTCCATTCGTGTGAAGAACATAACACGCACAATACGAATGGTTGTGAGAACCTAGACCCTGGGTTCCATAGACATGTCGCGCCATAGAAAATTTTTGTTTATAAATAATAGTTCGCCAGATACTCGCATGTGTTGTCTAGTAGCCAAATCTCGAACTTCCAGCTCAGTAGTCTGATACACCAATTAACTCATCCCGCCCACAGGGAAATAGATACCAAATCTAAAATATTTGCATTTCTCTTCTGATTTGCATGAATTTCATAATTATCGGGGAAATAATAACAACATTTCATCAGCACGATGCACTCAAAACAAGCAAATTCTGTTCCGAATATTTTTTTTGAAAACAAATACCGACTGAGATGATCTAAAAAAAATATTTGTTGTAATTTAATTATTCAATCGTTCTTTTATCGCATAAACATTTAATGTGAGGTCATTTAATAGCAATTTTTCCATTTTAATATACGCTACAATAATTCCAGAGTATTCATGCGAATGTCGTAAATGAAATTATAAAAACATTTACAATTTCAGCAAATTCTGTCACAACTCAAAAGTGTTGCTAAATGATATTAAATTCGGAGAGAATATTAATTCGAGCAAAAATATGTGCATTTTAACGAAAATATTAATAAAATCAAATAATTAAATCTACCTGAGTGGAGTATAGGGTAACCTAAGTTGGTTTTGTGTCCTGCCACAGGCAGTTATTAATAAAGTTTTGTCAAACCAAAGTACCATTTTAGACGATACTTAGTATAGTATGTACGTTTGTATATAGGCAATAAAGTTCGTGCAAATATGGCACTGTCGATCCTCAGGATGTTAATTTGAGATATGCTGGTTCTATGAAGAATGGAAATCACGACGAAATACACGTAATAGATACTCAGAATCTGGGTAATATGCCTTGTATAGTACTAACTATAGTACATACGTACAAAGTGTATTCCGAAGTAAACAGGATTTTTTAAAACAAGAACAACAAAAAGGTTTTTGAGAAAACCTACTTAGCTTACTTGCAATAGTCCCCTTTCGACTCAATACAGTAAAATCCTGCATGTCGAAGGAATAAGCTTTCAAAAGGCTTGTGGTAAAAGTCGAACGCTACCAAACCAGGCAAATACAGAAAGCGGTTGATAGTTAAACAGCGATTTTTATTCAAAGCATGGCTTTTCTAAAAATACCTATTATTCCAAAGTTCTATTTACTTTGGAACGAATCGTGCACATGTTTTTGGTCAAAATGCGATAAAATGCTCGTTTCCGATTCAATGAATATTTTGACTGATCTTTGGTAAATTCACCAGCAGTATTGATGAAATCCATGATGATTTTGGATTTCGGTTGACCATCATGTTGCTCATGATTTACATCATAGCGATCGGTATAAACAATCATCAGCATAAACTTTTTTGTATCAATCGAAATGGTTAGGTGAACGTTCTAACAAGTTTAGAACAAAACTAGATATTAGCTTTTTGACACAAACATACCTTCCCTTCAGACGCACTATTTCCGCATCTATTTGTCGTTCATAGAAATGTCATAAAATTTTGACAATACATCAGTAAAGGATCTACCTTAACAACGCATTTAGACGGCAGTAGAAATACATATTTTTAAAGAGTTCACCTTACTTTAGAAGGCACCTTCTATAATTGCTTCAAATACATCAGGAAAGAATCCAGCATATGGAGTTGAGTGATGGAAAGTTTTGGGCTAAACTTCAAAATAAAAATAAGTACTAAATTTTGGACACTCAATTGCATAGTTTATTTCGAGTACATAGTTCTTTTTTTATTGAAGAATATTTGGGAAAATGGTGAGAGTTTTTAAAGGGGACAGTTCGAATTTTGTGAACCCTTTTTTTTACCATTTAACCACTGTATGCAATTTATAGACTGCCTTGGTACAAAGTACCCGCGATGATCTCAAGATTCCAAAAAGTATAAAACATGGTGGCGTTAGGGAAAACATTGCCGTGTCGGTCGCGTTCAGATACATCATAGATGTGAAATTATGGAGAATTTAGCCTGGGCATTTCAGGGGGTAAAGGGTCTTAAAATTGTAGAAAATCTCCAACTCGGATACCTTGCATGATGAATCGGAATTGAAAACCATATCAATCCAATCCACGACCAGAGCGTCCGAAACATGGCACAAAGACGTTAATTTTGTAATCATTTTGTCAACAATCAAACTTTGATAAAGTCTCAGATGAATGTAAAACTGAAATGCCGCTGCAAAATTCCGGTCACAATACCTCGCCAGAGAGCTTCAAAGATCGTTGTGCATGGAGGGTCTTTTATGTATAAGCGAGACCAGTACAAGTCTAAAGATTGCTTAAAAAACTCTAGAATCTATTACAATGGAGACTCATAATACCGATACAGGACCTTTATTCTATCTAACTTTAGTTCTGTTGTCAATACTCACATTCAGCCTTTCATTTCATTGCAATGGCTGCAGCCACTGATTTCGTTGTATTCTGGGCTTACCATCATACTAAAACCTTATAGCTTATTCGAGATCTGCCTCTGAACTTTAATGCACCATAAACTATTTAGATTTGATTTAAGCTACTTGGTGTGATTTTGCCATAATTTTTTCAAAGTTTTTATTGGTTTGGCCAACTCAATCATTTACCTTCTTCTTGTTGCAGGATATCTATAGATTCGTAGAAATATACATATGGATGGTGCTAACATAAAGCGGCGTAAATTTGGTTTCGACTGCACTGATTACCAAGCCCCTTTCGGAGAGTATGTCCAATCCACTGCCACTTTCGTCGTCGTATGGTTGTGCCCATAGGTTCATGGTCCGTTTTCTAATTAAGTTTTTTGTTAGAGACACCGTTTGACCAGAAAATCCATAAGATATAGCGTAGGTGCCTATTGACTAACGTTTGCAGCTTCCTCGTGATAGTTGCGGCCACCCCCATGTACCACATCCTGATTTCACGTTGGATCGGAACAGTCATAGCTTGGTGGTTAAGCAAATCGCATTACTAAAGCAAACTGTGGATAGCATCTCAAACGCAGATTTTGCATTGCTTATTCGACTGGCTATATCCAGTTCGGTTCCATCATATCGGTTGAGACAGTACTCCCAAGGTATTGCAAACTCTCTACTCTCTCAACCGTTTGTCCAGCAATGCATATATGATTTGATGAGTTCTGTCTAGAAACAGCGGCATGTGTTTGAAGACAGGCTTCGCTTATGGAAGTTAAATGCTAATTGTAAAAAGAAAATTCTTTCTAACCAGGTCACGTACCACAGTCGATCTGGATTAGCAACTCTAGTGTATCCTTTTCATTTGTTTGAGTGCATGTCTCACTACATCTATGAGGTAAGAACTTTGTATACAATCACATCATACCCTATGGGGATGTCTGTACTACATCAAGCAGACAATTTTTCATAAAGCCCTTCAAGCATAACGATTCCCCCAAGCGCATCGGCATCGCATCATCCAATTGCAATTTGTGTGTACTGATTCCTCATTACATTTATCTCGTCGATAAATTGTATTCGATTGCCGGTACTCATCAAATTGATTATGCAATCAGTCGAAAGTATAAACGCGTATAATTTAAAAACAATTCGCGTGCCTTGTGTACTTAAAAATCTGAAAATTATTTCTAATGGAAATGAAAATGAAAATAGTCTCGCTTTACTTTGTGTGAGGATGTGGAAGGTTAAATCCTGAAATACCCATCACACAATAGAACAGATTTATATAAAAAGGGAGTCAAAAGGCAGTTATCTACATACGTATCTAACTGACGTTGTATAAAATATGGAAATACCCAAAACCCATGGAATCATTAATTATCCAAAAGTGCGTGGAAAATGTACTTCAATGGAATTAATGGGATGCTTTGTTGGGGTAAGTGATAGCGATTCAATGTGGCAGTTACTTGCTCCTGATTTACATAACCTAACTGCTATGGCTGTGGACTTAACCAAAAGTTGGTATGAACATTTTGTAATGGATTCTATAGAATTCGCACTCAAAATTTTGGTTTCTATTTTTAGAATATTATCATTTTTCGTGTGAAATTGAAAATCAGGCTTGGGTAAAGCCATTTCCTTGTGCCACCTGAGGTGCGAAGTCGGTGGTTTTAAGTGTTGTTGGCCCTAAGGTGGAGGGGAGAAATTGATAATGTTCAGGACAGAAATATACCCTTGACAAGTCACTTTCAGACTTCTTCTATATTTTATTCTATTGTCATACTTGTTAATGACATTTCCACGTGGGTTGTTGTAATAACAAAGCCACTTATTCGGTAGAGTTTGTGAGGCACGATTTTCTATTCTGTTTTCTTCAATTAGTAGATTTTTAATTCAATCAGTACTTATGCGGTGGTTTTGTAATACAATGTATGGAGTTCCAAAGGAAATTCCTGGAAGACTCATGGTAAATAAAAGTTATTTCAGTACACTCCTCTGGATGTCATTTTAATAAATTTGTCAGAAGGATGATTCTCACGACAACCAAAGAAAGGAGACCAAATCAACCTACATCGGAGTTCAATCTCCTGTGACTTTCAGAAGTCCTAATTCAGGAAACTTAAACTCGTAAGAGCGAAAAGATTTGATTGGTTTATGGATTCTGAATATACTTATGCAGCTTTTGTAATATGGAGGATAGAATGGCTATGAGTTAGCACTTTTAAGGGTCATTTATTTGACAAAGTAAAAAATAAATTTATTTTAGGATTTGGCCTATACGCAAAGTTTAGTTTTGTAATTGACGCACTGATGACACCCAAATAGAATCAAAGTTTCAGATTTTAATAAAATAGTGACTTAAAATTTTGTTGATAGATCCTCACTGTTCGATCTTAGTATACTATTCAATCAATAACTACATCTTTAACTTCAGGAAGCCTGTCTGGTGAACGATTATTACGAGCGAGAATCTTAGTAAACGCAATTAAAGTTGCGACCACGAACTCAGACTTTTGGTAGCACTTTTTTCATATGTTTCTCAATCGTGAACTTCAGCATAGTAAAAACATGAACCGTGACTGATGTACTGACATTAAGAGATCATAAAACAAGTTTAAGAGTACATTCGTAATAAAATATAGAATAGTTATGTCCCTATTGAAAAACGCGTCACTTGTCATTTAATCACGAAAACGTTATTCAATTATTTTGACAAATAAAGGGTAACCAGATAGCAGTGACATTTTTTCCAATTTTTATGTTTCACCAGATGTCAAAGTTACCAATGACATCCAGCTGTCAAATATGAAATTCTGCCATCCTGTAATGCAACGTTTGACGTTTGTCGAATGTAAGGAAACTATTAAACAATCTTATCGAAAATCATGCTCAGCTATAAATACTAAACGTGAATTTCGTCGTAAAGTCGATCGTAATCATGGCTTCAGGAATGGAATACCTTGAGCGTGATTACACTCTTTTGGACCTTAAGCCACCAACTAGATAGAGATTGGTGCGAAATGAAGAAAACATAGCCACCGTAGTACAGTGAGGCCAAAGTGCGACAACATCGATATATCCAAACTGTGGTTATAAGAAGACGGCGCTAAACACCTTACAAGCGGCGCTTCGAAGTTATAAAGGAGAAATTTGGCGAATTGGTCATCTCACGTTTCATCAATTTCATCAATTCGTCGCCGAGATCATGCGACTTGGCATCACTGGATTATTTTTTCTGGGACTACGTCAAGTTCTTTGTCTTCGCTAACAAGTCAAACACTTTGGATGAGCTCGAGGTCAACATTCGGGAAGCTACTGGCGGTATAACGTTCTTCATATTGGTCCAAGTCATCCAAAATGGGACCAACCGCTTAAACCACTGCCAACGAAGGCGACCCAGCCATTTGTGTGATGTACTATTCCACATTAAAATTAAGCCAAAATCAATTTTGTACCTCACAATCACAACGTTGTTGTTTTATTTAAATTGTGTTCCTATTGTTTTTATCTTGTCGTCCAGTATTCTAAATTTGTATCACTGTTCGCGTTCGCTGGCGAGAACTTTACGTGAGGTTTTTCGTGAAAGATGAGTCTCCAACCAAACTATCGGACTAAGGATGGAGTACCCCCCTGGTGGTCTTTCTAACTTTTAATGCCTTGTTTGAATAAGAATTTTGAATCCGTAAGTTCGTCTATAATCAGAGCGCAACTCATGAGGGATTTCGAAGTCCCAAAATTGTTGATTGATGTGCACGCAAACAATTCATTAGTCAAGTAAATTCTTTACAGAGTTTTGTTTGGTCCTTTGCAGACATATGTCACATTCCAAGTTGAGTGACAAGTGTATCAGAAATTTTTTTAACGTCAAATGTACACCGCCTTGCTTTGCATTTCTTTATAATTTATTAAAGTACGTGATAACTACTTCTATTTACGTCCTCTTAAAATGCAGTCTACCCCTTCTTTACTTGCGTTGGTATCAAAGATACATTTTTCATGAGGCACTCTTTTAGATTGGTATCAACTTAACCTATTCCCGAAATGATAACTAATATTAAATGTTAAGTTTTCTGAGGCTTTTAAGTCTCTAAGAGAGTTTTTAGCTAGTACCCCATTTCGGTCTTCATTTTCACTAAATCTGAAGTTACTAAATTTTCTTTTAACAACATTTGTATCTACAGCTCTCGGTTTTTGTGTACTCATTTGTTCAGTTACCTTAAAGTCCTTCAGCGTACATTAGGGAACCAATAAAAGCAATGAAATATTGTAATATGCCTACAGCCTCACGTCCCCACTAAGGAAACATGTGTACATATTACAAAACATTTTTGTCACATGGTGCTGAGGCTTTGAGAGTAGGCTCTAGAGCTTCGCTTACCCCAAGACCAAGGAATACAATTGTTTGCACTATAGCCAGTAACAAGGAAACCCTTTCTCCTTATGACAACTTTCACCCTCTCTATTACAGTTTTATTTTTATTACAGCTAGTATGTATGTATATGCGAAATAAAAATCCTAAGCCATAGGGCGTATACGTAACATTTTATTTCTACCCAAATTAGATTCTCCCACATTTACTTCCCTTTTCCATTATCGGTTTCCTTTCGTGTATTTATCCGCACCGATTCAATGACGCACACTGTAATACAAAACCCCACAATCAGTTCGTTCTGTTCCTTAACTGAATTAAAAGTAGTAAATTCATTTCACAAGATGGAATAATGTCCATTTAGCCCTAATAGTCCTTTCTGTGACTGTCCTTCTGTGTGGCGTGGGGGGTTTTCAGCTTAAACAAATGAATGTCTATGCATTTTGTTTCTATTGTAACTCCACTGTCAAAGGATAATTGTTATTGTTCTACGTTTTTCTATACGTTTTTCCACCCCCCCACCTTCGTTCAATTAACTGAAGTGTTTACGTTTTTTTGTTTTTTTATTTTTCTCGTAAAACAAAAAGGACTACAACAAGAGAAGAAAACAAAGGGTTGAGTGGGTGCATTTTGTTTTCTTTTACTACTTGGCATCAACACAAAAGAATTGTAAATATCAATGTATACACATACATATGTCTTTATGCGACCAACTTGCCCCCTTTCATTCAACCAACGTAGAAGGCAATGTCCTTTTGTTAGGCATTTCTCTCATCCGTCTGTCTGTATGTGTGTGGTTTTTATTTAACAGAAAAAAAAATATATATTTTCAATCCCTTTTGTTGAATGGATGAGGTGAATTGGCGAGGAAATATAACAGACAATGTCCTTTGCCCTTATTTTTCTATATATCCTCCGATTCAGTCCATTGTATTGTGTGTCAAGATAGCTTGAGGTTATGTTTGGCTTTTAGGGCGGCTTTTCATCTACGGGGTTCTACTGATTCCGACAAATTTCATGGACCAATTGAGATTTTGAAAAAAAATGTGCTTTTATACTTTCTTGAATGAAAATATGTCACATTTCCCTACTGAGATTCGTTCCATCATGTGTGTTACCTTTAAGCCCCTTAACATACAAGTTCACTAGAAGAATTTTTTTCCAAACTCACTACAGAGTCATCAATCATATAGAGTTAACTTTCTTAAACAGGATTTTCCCCTCAAATCCCATGCAGGAATGGAAAATAAAATGAAAAAATAAATCGACAAAGTTGAGTCCTTGTAGTAGGTAAATGGAACTTCTTGTACCCAGCTTATATTTCGTGTATTATATTCCCCATCCGACATCAGCAAACGCAAAGCAATCGTAATAAATCAATCCCGTCATGTCCTTCTCATTCCTCAAAGTCGATTAGAAAATCTACTTCTTAGTCCACCGATCTGTTGGGTGGCCTCGTGTTACAAAAGCAAAATTAATTTCACCAACAACAGTCAATGCAATTAATCAGGTGAAACAGCACATTACAACGAGGCTAAACTATTTATTCTACGTCCTTCGTGTATCCTTGCACCATCCCGTTGCCGACGTGGTCCGATTAAATTGCTCATCTTATATTTCACGAAGCGTAAATAAAATTGAAAGGATCGATTCGCGAAACTCTTTAAGGCAGCCATTAACGAAATCAAAACTCATTTGGATACTTAACAATGTATCCAGGACGAGCTATCAGCCACTTGAGACGAACTCTTTTTTTTTTTTTTTTGCAAAATTCAAATTAAACTTCAGTCCTTTTCTATTTACTACTGCCTCGGAACTGAAATGGAAGTCTATCCTTTGGTGGCATGCAAACTCTTATCAATGTCGTCAATCAATTCGTTCACTGGAATTGGATGCATAGAGAAGTAATTTTAAAATAAAAAATAAAAAAATAAAAATTGAGCAGGCGGTAGAAGGAATACTCGTTCTGATTGATTTCCTGCAGGAAATGAGGCAAAGAATTTCACTGCTATCGTAGTTAAGGAATCAATCAGTTTGGAGAAACATTTCAGTTGGAATGGTGAGAGGGTAGGATCCCGAGTGGAGTAAGGAAGTCTTTATATGCATGCGCGCCTCAATTAGCATTTTTATGAACTTGTTCTGGCTCGGAGTAAAGGAGATCGAATACGAGTGCATGGGTATTGTTTGTTTGCGAAGGTAGTGGAAATTGTAGTTCCACCTCGAGTATGCCATTGACTGAGTTTGTTTGGGCAGTGCAGTATCGATTGATGGCATCTGCCCTTAATGGCGAAAAGAAAACAAAGTTGATGTCCTTCTGTAGGTGATTTTGATTCACATTGGCTTGTTGTCTTTGGTGTACATAGTTGATTTTCTCGATACTGTAAGGAATCTTTGGGTACATTTCACAATCACATTTGAGTGGCAATCAGGTCAAGTATGTACATCTTCACAAAAGGTGATATTTTTAATTTCTTATAGTCGTTCTAATCCTTCTGTACTAAGCTCATTAGGCGATTACGAACTATGTATGTCCCACGTAGTTTTAAACCCGGATACAGTCTTAAACCCGGTCTTCTCGGCCTATTTGGGAAGTAGCGTTCTTTAACGGCACCAAAATCCACATTAATTTCAAGCGACTCCTTTGAATCCACAAAAAGTGACCGTGTTGTGTGGATTTCATGCCGAAGGTGTGATTGGTATTTTTTCTTCGATGTGACTGGAGTTCGCTATCGTGCCATGTTGAAGACTATTTTTGGCCGATCAGTGATATGTGGTTCCAACAACATGGTGCCCCATGTCACACAATTCATTTATTGAAGGAGAAGTTCAGTAATCATGAATTTTCGAGAAATCCTCCGATCGAACAGCCACCTCTACCATCCGATTTAACCTAGTCGGATTTCGTTGAATGGGGCAATGTTAAGAAGTTGGATTATGCCAATAAGTCAACAACTTAAGAGGAACACAGGAACACTATCGAACGCGATATACCCAGCGTACCAGCCGATATAAGTTTGTGGAGGAATGATAGAAAATTGGCCTCAAAGAATCGATGACTGCAAACGTGCGCACGGTAATTTCATGAAAGATGTCAAATTTTATACTAAAATTTAGGATATGGTCTAGACATGGAATAAATTTCAGACCTATGTCTTAAACTATTGTGAATTTTATTTAAATACAAAATTGTTATGTCCTTATTGAACAACTTTTTGTAAATTATCTGAAGCCTCAAACAAACCGCAGCTGACTTCAAGAATAAGTCCAAAACCCTGCTGTTTCTTTATGCAGACTATATCAATGTACTTTGCTACGCAAAGGGTGGAGTGATGGAACCTCATTAGAATTATGAGATACATTCGACAATACCGTGTTATTTATTATGCAAAGTTGTTCTTGCTATTGTCAAATGCAATTAGGTATTTTCCCATGTTTATAACAACATGTCCTTTCCTTCATTCCGAGAAAGGGCTCACTACTGACTGCGCACTTTATGCCTCAAAAATATACGATACTTCGTGACAAATTAAAACTTTGAGAAATTATCCAATCAACGTTCATTGCGTCATCCTTACTTATAAATGATTTAATTTCGAGAACATGCCAACAGGGCATCCGATATCATTTGTCTTCAGACCCACAGAGCATATTCCACCTGTTGTAGTGCATGCCACTGAGCAATCCGTTGTAAGATTTTAATGCTCCATAAAATGTTCGTAGCCTTCCACTACTGATGCAACCATCTCAGACCACATTGCCAACCACCAAAGCAGGGATAATCTATTTTAAAGTTCCCACATCTGCTCATTAAAAGAGCTCCTCATCTCCCCTCTCTCATGCGAAATTCCATAAAGAACGGCAGCTCGTCCTGCACTCAGGACATGGTTATTTCCTCATTTAATTGCACTGAACGTGAAGTAAAAAATCCCATTAATTATCATCACACCGAGGAATTTAATTTTTTTTTTTTGTTTTAAATTTAAATTTTCTTTTTACTTTACTTTAGCTTGACATTTTTATTTTTTTAAATTTTGTTGCACGGTCAAGCAAAACTCTAGTACGGCGTGGTATGGCGTGTTAAGAAAAAAACGTCCTTCCGGTCTTGCTACACTTTCAAAAAAAGGAAGTAATAACGTCCAAGCAGAGTGCGAATTGCAGCACCCTTGGTAGTGCTGTGCATTTTAAGTAGGCCACACACAAACGTAGTAAGCCATACTCTAGCCCAATAACACCGACAACTGGTCGTAACTACAGCTAAGAGGATGAGACTTTTAATTTATGGTCAAAGTTATTGCCAACATAATGTGTCTTCTGGACGAGGCAGTGGAGTACGATGGGGGGATGGCATCAAATCCGGATATGAAATCCATCGGGAGCTGCCTTAAAGACTGACGTTTTCCTGTAAAATGAAATTACCACCGGGATAAGGCAAAGAGGATGAAGGACTTAAATGAGCAAATGTAATGTAACATCGGGGGAGGATTATCTCCTACGCAGTTACATGATGCGAACAGAATGAAAATGAAATTAAGACTTTTTTTTCTCCGCATATCCTTGTCGAGAAGATGGGTGACGGATTGTGATTTTCATTTAGACCTCGAGGGATTTGGATTTGGAAGAGAGCATATCCAGAGAATAAGTTGAAAGTTGTGAAGGTCAGTGGTGGAGACGTTTAACATTGTAAACGTACTTAGGGCGCACAGGACTTGGCCATTAAAACGAAGAAATTATGCGCTGGGCGGTGATGTTTTGATGGTAGAACGTTAAAAACATTTCATCGTATGAGACGAATTAAGTTTAAGCTTTTCGAATAAAGATTAAACAAACAAGGACACTCCCGGATAAAAAGAAGAAAAGTACATTTGTACTACACCAGGGTAGTAAGACTTTTAAAAGAATCCTGTCTTCTGTTGATAGACAGTATGAAAAGTACAAATTTTTATAGTCTCACTCGAGAGGACTCAAATCAGATGATTGTGGTACACTGTTGATGACACATCCTTTTGATATTATGTGGACCGGAAAAAATTTTCGTAAAATTTGCATTATATCACGAACTGCACAAGACAGTTTCTACGATCTTTGGTGTATTAATTGAGGCGGTTACCAAGCCAACCAAGTTGCCGAGCCAAACAAGTCAAGCAATGATTTTTTGACAAAAATGATGCTCACCTATACCTACTGAAGAAGATTGCCATATCTACAAATATTGTCAGATCCACAAACGTGTTGCCAATTGCAGCAAATTAATTTTCTGCGTCAAATTGTCAATTCACACGACTGATAGATATTGTCCCATTTCCTGACAATTTGTCGTCAGATGACTGATCTTGGAATTATATGACAATTAGTTTATTTACAATATTGTCAGATCAAAAATTGTCAATTCAAACGGTTGGTCAATTGTTTTTTCCTCGAAAAACTTTCGTGTCTGCAAATGCGCAAAATTTAAATCGAAATGAAACAAAATGAGGCACGGTCTTGGCCGTGTGGGTATTAAAAACCTGTGGAGATAAAGGCGGATTGCCGTACTATGTGGACAAAGGACTCGATTGACCGCTGCCAGATAGTCAAAATTTTTTTCATTCATTCTCTTAAATTTATTCGGTTTTACTACAGAAAATTAAACTAGAAACAAAAATAGTTGCAGTATTCTATATCTTTAAACAAATTAAATGTCAACAATACAAAAAAGTGTTCAGACAAATAGCAAATATGTACCAATAAATCGTTTGTCAGATAGCGGTCTGGTTTACAAAATTGTCATACAAAAATGAATAGCTCAGTGGTTAGTGCATTGGACTATAGAGCAAGGGGTTCGGAGTTCGAATCCCAGTCGGAACACCTACCGACCACCCTTCACAACAGTCACATGCCAACTGACAAATGTCATTTAACCCGAAATGGCGGCTAAACAAAATTGACAGGATACATACAAAGCACCCTGTATTTACCAATCGATAGTTCAAGTACTCATAGTCTAGTACAATCTTTCTAAAATAATTTGGGACCTGCATATCAAAAATAACATTTAAGAGAATATTCTGTGCACGAATATCTCTCGGAATTCAGACCAATGTCCGTGAAATGGGAATGAGAAACATTTACAGTTTGACGTTCGATATTGCTACTCCAATGTGTTTGGCTTACTGGCATAAACCATCGACTTAACTTTCGTTCTTGAGTTAATTTGATCTTATTAAGGTTAAGGAAAAGAACTTTATGCAAAATTGGACAATGTGGACTGAGATAAACCTAGTGTGGCGATTGAGTGATTCGCCTTCTTTTGAACTGAAGCACTTACGGCTGATATTTTTGGTACTTCTACCGCTGCATTGTCACACTGTCACAGAAACATTCAGCCTGATCGGTGGGCCAATGATTACTACCGAAAATTATAGTAAGATCTCTTAAAATTGAGACCACCTTCTCAAAATTTTGGTAGTAAATTTGAATAATTCCCAAACGTTGTTCGTTCATGAACTTCACCATAAAGGAAATGTAAGCCTTAATTGAGGGTTTGATATTAACAGATCATAAATATATTTTAAGAATGCATTTACATTGAAAAACATAAGTGTTATGTCCTGATTGAAAAACCCTTTAGGTCAACTTTCCTATCGTTTCCTTGGTTCGTCAATTTCTATGGTTGGTTTAAGATATCCGTTCAATTATCTTAACTATTCTTGCTTTGGAATAAACTGGCATTGCAAACAAAATTTGTCTATTAGACTATTGTTACTTTACCTAAAGCCTCCAGAAGTTAGCCTTCCAAGGACATAATACGCCGTTCTGCTTTTCACCTCTACAGATCAATTGCTTCTAATGAAACCAATAACTCACTTAACCACCTAACTAATTTTCAGTTCAATATAAAGAGTTCCAAATCAGTCCTAGGAAAGCGGTCCTAGTATGGACTACTGAGCCATTCAAGCCATGGATAGATGTTACTCGGTCAGACACCGGTGTGATAGGTAAACATTTAATTTTTGTGCTGATTGAAAATCAAGGCGATAACTAGATTTATATTTTTAGAGCAGACTAGAGTCAACTTAGGCCTAATCTAACTAATAGAATTGTGTAAACGCAGTGCATCGAAATCTTACACTCGGGGGCTTTGCCAATCATCGATTTTCAATCACTTTCTCCGTTTCAGTTATCTCATAAACTGCGTTATTTAATCTACTATACCAAAGCCTGGTCCATACAAATGACTTCTATCCTGAGATAGAGTCTTACAGCTCAAATTTCAGATGTAAGTCTAAAAACATCCCTAACCTCATTTTCCTCAACTGTACTCTTATGCTTGACTTTCTTGTCTTTCACACATTGGTATCCATTTCTTCACGGATGACTAGCATTTCTAAAACACCGACAAAGCTTAATTATCCTGGACTAACATGAAACTAACTTAATTTGTAGTGGAACACCCGGTAATCCACTACAATTATCCTCTTAACTACCATTTATCTTAGCATGCATGACTTTAGGACTAATGGATTGCGAAAAGGAACACTATCGCTTATCTTCGCTTCTGGTTAACGTTGTTCCGCATCAATGCAATTCAAGTTGAGTTCTCTGATGGACGAGAAGAAAAAAAAAAAAAAACAATATCCTTAGCAGATTCCATTCACGTAACGATCATGGAGGTTGGTTTTTTTCCCTCGAAGTGGACAACCCCGCTTCCATGCTGCCAGGAAGAAAATCTTTCTCAAGAGAAGCACAGCGAAACGAACGATGAAAAATTAAATTCCTTCGCTACACTGATGTTATCCTTATTCTAAGTTACTTATAGGATGTTGCCTTCCTTTCTTTCATTTTTTGTTTCCTTTAGCTTTGGAATTTTAATACCATACATGAGAATGAGGGCCAGTTGGTGTCGAGATGAAAACTTGGAGTGTGATTGCTCCTGAGAAGAAGAGCAGGCAGGATATCAAGAGTTTTTCTATGAAAATTCCTTAACTAAGATGTTTCTGTTTCTTTTTATTTCCGACTTTGTTTCCTTTTTTTTACGATTTGGTTGGTTCTTCTGCTACTCTCCTTTTGATTGTATTTATTTATTTGGGTTTCTGCCTGGCTTATATCATAAAAGATGGATTTAGCTTCAGAGTGTCCTTTCTTTCTTTCTTTGGTGTGTGCGTGTGCATACAGTATGCTGACTGTACTTTATTTTGAGTGGCTTATTTTTCATACATACATACATACATATGTATTCAGTATAGAACGGTGGAAGAAAATAAAGATAAGAATATTTTGAGGATTATGTAAAATGGTACACAAATTTCGGGACTATAACATGAAGTAGGATAATTTTTTGTGATGCAATTAAGTGGAAAGTATCAGAGCAAGTGGGGGCGAGGGAAAGATGAAAAGCAGATTCTTTTTTATCTTTGAATTGCGAGGGGATAACTCGGTGTGGAGATTGAATTGTTGCTGTTTTATGGATGCAGGTGTTTTTTTGATTTCGTATTCGAAACATGTTGATGTTAGATCGTAAAATGGTACTCAGGGAAATTTATTTTTTTTTTCCTCGTTCATCACGAAGGACTTGCGTTATAGTAACTTTCAACAAAGTGGATTTTTAGTGAAAAAAAAATGGAAAGACTGAATTTGAAAAATTTTGAACGACTGTTACAGAAACTGCTGAGCTAATGAAATCGTGTTTATCTGAAGCGTTTTACGGGTTTGAATAATACTTATGAAAGTGATGGAATTTATCTCTTTTAGAAGTACTAATAAATTGTGTGTAGTCATCATATCGGACGGGGTGGTCCTTCCAAACTCCAGCAGACACTATAAACTCTAAAAGAAACATGTTCTACAAGATGGGAAAGTGTAGTATTCTTTAAAGTCTTATGCCAATACCCTACAGAAAGTGAGAAAAAGAAGCCCGAAATTGTCCTAAGCAAATCTAACTACCCTTAGCTATACCTAAGCTACCTTATAACCAATTGTCCTTGTCGTAAATAGATATATTTTTTTCCTCTGTTTCTCCAAGATAAAGAGTCTTATCGCCAGGTTCACCCGTATGACACGGCGCCAGATGTTTTAAATTGTAATAGATAGCTACTCAAGGTATGATGCACTAGTCTACTACTAGTCGTCATGTTCTGTCATTATCGTCACAGAAGGCCGTTTTTCTTCTTTTGAGCGGAAGATGAGACAACTTGACTTGCATCCTCTACGGGACTTGACTACTTGTTTCTGAGAATAATGGTGAACAATCGCAAGCATGCCGCCGTACTTCTGCTCTCCGAAGAAATTGCCTCTGTGGAAAATATTTCTGACTCATAGTACTATTGGACCTTCATCTTTAGGTTTCGAAACAGAAGTAATGCGCAACGCTCATGGAATCAACCGCACTACGACCTTCCCTGCTTGCAGCAAAACCTTAAGTAAGAAATGGGGACTTCGCCGGAAGTTAGTTTTATGGATGTTTACCGCAGTGATGCGTTCTATACTTACCAATGTATCGCTAGTCCTTATGGCTTGATAAATTGCAACATCAAACTGAACTGTGCCTCTGGGTGCAACGGGAGAAGATGGTCTACATAAGGCTTAAACCACCCGATCTTCATATTATATTATCATCGTCATATAGTGCGGTCAGGTTAGAGGATGCTCGTATACCAAGCATTATAAACACAACAGTATCCTATATCTGCTACCACTTGATCTAGTACCCGACCCAACCCAGAGTGACATCGCGGGCTGATAGATAAATGTGTTCAAAACAACCATTTTCACCAACAACCGTGAAGAGCTTCCTGACTCATAGAGTGTCTTCCTGGCGGAAGTTCTCAATGTACGGGCACCCTATCGTATACTTAACCAAACCAGCATACTCTTTAAATACCATACCCATCTTCATTGACAACCAGGAAGCTGTCAAGACTATAAGTGTCGGTGTCGGTCACTAGATCCTTGAAACTAGTAGAACAATGCAAAGAAGAACTTTCCGCCGCGTACATGGCATAATCCACGAAAAGGTTAATGAAGTTCACTATCATTTCACGATGAAAGACTCCATATTTACACGGAGTTCAATTGACTTGGCATCAGTGATATATGGTTCCAACCAGATGGTGCCACAAGCGAAACTCCTAGTAAAACAATTGTTCTAGTGAAGGAGGGTGTTCGGTAATCGTCCTCCAGATTACGCAACATACGGCTCCCAAATGTCCGATATCATAATATATGTAGACATTAATGCCTTAAAATTATCTGTCAAATAAAGTCAATTTCATGGATAGAAGGATGCAAAACTGTGTCATATGTAGACAGTTGTTCCCCAAATGTTACGAGAATAGAACACAAGAACTATTGAATAGAAACCGAACTAGATTTCCGACAATTAGTACTGGCCACTTCCACATCGGAGTCCATGCGGGCAGAACAGGCATTCCATTTAATGTACATTGTTGCAGCTGCAATATCACCAACGATAACGCAAGCTACATTTTCCATACACTTCCGGTGCAAGTGTCTAGATTAACTAGCATATTCAAGAGTTGGGTAAGGGACGAAAGTGGCAGTGGATTGGACACACTCTCCAAAAGGGTGACATTTCCATAGCTAACCAAGCGATGCAATGGACGTGACGCAGAACAGTTGAGAAGGAAACACGGCAACCCAAAGAGTTGGGGAGAATTGAGGCATATTTTCAAAAATCGCACACGATAGCACGCAGGCATTGTCGAGACCCTAGGACCCACAAGGGGATACAGGACTTAAATAAAGTAAGTAAGGGATTTATTTAGAAGAAAAAAAATGTTTCAATCTTGAATATCTACAAACAAGAAAGGTCTGAAAGAAAAAAGAAGCTTATTTTACCAATGAACGAGGACTTAAACTCGAAGTTATGCTTCTATAAAATTTTTTCAATAAATTCTCCTATTCTCATGTACGACTTTGACATCATTCTATGCACTACCAGTAGTTTCAGTTTTTCTTCAAAACAATCTCTTTGATGAAATGAAAAATTTACTTAAGATACAATGGAGTAGTAGGTTTCTTTAAAATGATCTTAGAACTGCATAGCTCGTGTGTATTAATCTATCCCAAAACCCAGCATGGAACTACTCTGTGCGATGATTTAAGCGCCGGAAGGTATTAGCTAACAAGGTACTTCAGTGAATAAATGCTTGTCCTTTAGACTCCTTTTGAAAAAGAATAATCAACATTGTCGAGAAATAGTTTAAAATTTTGTATTAGCAAGAACCAGTATCATGAATGGCATTGATTCGTTCGGCAGGTTTGCATTCAATTTGATCAAATTTCTTGATGGTGAATGGGTAATCCCCAAAACGATCCAATTTCATTTTTGCTCCTCTAAATTACTGACAAAACAATCCATTCCACAACAACTCAAGCCATAAGAAAAATTACCTCAAAAATTACCTCCTCGAAATCCAAATCCACTCCTGAGGTACCGAAACTTTGTCATCATCTCCTTATGAGATTGTTTTGGTATGAAAAATGTAAACAATTTTATATAATATCTTTGGCCACATTATTCACCAAAATGTTCATTCAATGCTATCGCATGACCCAAATCTCTTAATCTCTTCTTGTGCCGCTTCTCTCCACCCACCCACCGCCCGTCGGCAGCCGCAACATAAAGAGAGTTACTTTTTAAAAGCCCGAACAATGACAAAAGTTTAATAGATAAATAAATGCGAGCACATTTTTTTTGATGGTTGTTTTTACCGAAGGAAAAAAAAAAAAGAAAAGAAAAAGCCGTAGAAATGAACATCCTTAGGGATATAGCCAGCGATCCTAATCTGGTTCTTCCTTAGCCTCTACTACTACAGACAGACAGAGAGTGGGGGGATATAGCTTCACATTAAAAGTTCCCCATAGGAAATTCAGCACATCTGATTCGATTTTAACTTTTATTTATCTTTATTTCCTTAGTTCCACAAAACAACCCACCCAGCCATCCCACTCCAGAAGGGACTAATGGGCCATTGAAGAAGGGCTATTGCAATAAATTAAAATAAATCGATGATATGGGTTACCCTTGACTACCTTCTATCAGAAGAGTCGAGACCGGGCCGCACCGCACCGCACAAAAATTTATAGTTTTCGTCCAGTTTTTGAGGTTAAAGTGAAATTTTGAACTTATAACCTTGACACGTGGATTCGATTCAAGCACGCAAATATCCTTACCCAGACCGACAAGCTGATGAAAGGATATAACAACTGGCAGAGGTCGATGTCTGTTTCAATTTGCTACCACTCCTTTGGATGTATTTCTGTTCGTTATGTGGTTTACGAGGTCGGTAGCTATGAGTTCTATGAATAGCTACCCAACTGGGAGTGGATATGTGTAGCAAGAGTTTTCGAGCTGGATGTAGTGGGTGTGGCAACTTAATTGTTAGCATGACAATGATATTAATTTTGTGTACGATATGGAGCGGAACACACTAAGGGGAGGTAGTTTCTACCTCAAAACGTTGCGCGCCGTCTTCAGAGAATGGGGTAAGCGTGTGTGGTTTTGTGAAAAACGATTGCACTGTGTAAGGGTGGCAATTAATTTTAAACAATTAACCTTGTTAGCTTAAGTTTGTACTCACAGTATTGGTAAATTGGAAATTTCACGCTAAATGTAAGCTTTATGGTTGGTAAGGGCGGTTCCAAAGTTTCACTCTGAGGATATGTTTATGTGGTAATTTGAGAAATTAATTGATGTGAAAGTTTGCACGAAGGAGGAAATTCTCTTTAATTGAGACTTAAACCGGATTAACTGATTTGTGATAGTAACCAGCTGGAAGGATATTCGTAATTGTCGAGTGGGTGTTTGAAAGAAGTGATAGAAAATCCACACTGACTAATGGAGCAGCGCAAGAGAAGAGTATGGAGCCCGACAAAGGGAGGAGGAAAAGATCCTGCATAAAATAAATGGGCCCACGCAGTCTCCCAGCTCAAGGATATTGCACGCAATATGAACAACGCCTGCATGTTATCTACGAGAGCCAAGCTGCTGGGAACTGGCCTTAAGTCCGAAACACAGGCTCTTCCCAACAGTGAAGTCAACCTAGTCACTGAAGCGTAGCGAATAAAAGACGTATTGAAGGGGTATTTCCTGCAGATACTTAATAGTCATCAGGAGATCGACGATCGACCAAATTTTCACACTAAGATAGATCCAGGAAAAAAGTATCGAACTTCAAGTCGAGACTTATCATGTCTTCATCGCATTAAGGACAATTCTATATTCAAAAATTTAAGTATTGAATCATAAGGATGTCACCTGTGTCAAACTAACCTAAGATGAGGTTTCGACCATAAATTGGGCTGTAGAACTGAAACCAACTGGAACTCGACCAATAAGAAACGAATAAATTACCTGTAATTCAGGACAGAAGTCCAAAGGCCGAAGTTTTCATATACTTGCCTCAGGTTTACATTAATCCCTTTTTAACAAAGGCATCATGGACAGGCATTCTACTACGTTTAAGTCAACCCATAGATTATAAATTCAAATGCGTATATGTTACATGTCACGTGTCCTACTACTCTTTAATTTATAAATATCTTTTAAGGCACACTCTACCACTTAAAATGTCCTTATCCCCTTCAAAAGTGACTTAACATTTGCGTCACAAAACCAACCAAAACCTCACTTCTCACATCCACTCTCATCTACTTTTGGGATATTTTTAGAACAGAAACAAACGATGAATAAGTGGAAAAGAAATCCATTATTTTCTAACCTCACCCATATGGCAACCACAAAAGCATATGTATGTACACCTTCTGCATATATTTTTCGCCTCCAAACCGTATTCCAATTTCCGATGCGGTAATCGTAAATCTCTCAATAAGCGCCACTAAGCCTTCCCCAAAGGCTCTCAAAAAAAAAATGGTTCCCCAAACATTCCTCCATGCGTATCTGCTATATGATGCAAAAGGAATATGATTTGTGGTCTATTCATGCTTTCCACTTGAATTCAAATACCTGTGCTCGTGATCTCTTGGCACTTTCGAAACACTTCAGTTTTAAAATTAGCTTTTCAACCCAAAACCATTCATCAAATATCTTCTTTTTAGTATTAAAAATAGATTTACTACAATAAACTCTATAAAGAAAAATTGGTCCTTCGAGCCGGATAACACAGACCAAAATCAAATAGAAACCAAATCCCTTGCGTCACTCAAAGGCGTTGTATACCCCATACTTTATTTAAGGGCGGTCTAAGGAAGAATTTCCAAATTTTCAACTTCAATAAATATTTAATTGGAATAAAACTTTGTATGTGAATGGATTCAAAGAAGATTCCTGAATAAATCATCCTGATTTGCTGTATGTATGTGAGAACAGAAGACCGGTTTCATTTTCAATTGGCCTATGCTCACACACTACTTGGCATTCAAATGCCAACTAAGGGTTTTTACGTCATTAAAAATTAGAACGCAGTCTGCAGCTATCAACGCTGTCGACGACTAATGAAAGCGGAAAGGAGTTTGCCTGATTTTCATCCTTGTCATCGTGTAGCTAACTGGGGTTAGCTCATTTGACAGGATGTTTTTCTTTCTTTCATTTTTTCTTTTTTCTTTCTCTTTGCTGGTTTTGTTGTCTCTTCGTGCGTCAGAATCTCATTTACGTTAGAAGAATTTATAGCTACGTGCGTTGAATAAAGTCAGCAGAGTTCGGTCTATGTTTTGAGGAATTTATGCCGCATAATTCATTCGCTGGCAGTAACTGAAATATAAACAGTAACACAGGCACACCTCGCATCCTCATTAATCCCATTCAGTGCAATACAAGAGATGTAGATAAATTATTCGACTTCATGGTAAGTTCTGTGAGGTTTCTATTTTCGCTACCAACTCTCTTGTTAGTGTGTGAGAGTCTCGTTCTCTGACAAGAGTGTCCTTGATTTGTGGTAATATTTTTCGAGAAAGGATGCCTTGCACTAGAAGCGGATAGAATTGGCTTTTGTAAGTTTGCTGGTGCGGAAGTTATAGTTAAATTGGTAAGTACTGGAATTCTTTGGTCTGACTGTATGGCTGGTCCTTTTTTTTCTCTTTCCTTTTTTCTTGTAGAGAGTAGTATTAAATTTCTGGTTTCTTTCCTCCTTCAACGGTTTGATTAATGCTCCTTTGAAAAGCAGCAGCCCTCCCACTTGGCGCTTGGCGTCATTGAAGTTAACTTCTGTCAAGGTTTATGTGCGTAGCGAATGCCTTTTCATTTTTATCGTTTCATGATTGTAGCCACTTCGGTAAGGACATTTTGGCTGATTATTTCGGGTTATTACTTGCAATAAATTATTATGAAATATTTTTTGTAATAAGCCTGACACTTGGTTTTTCACAGAGGCACCAGCATCCTTTTTGGGAGAAAGTTTATGAATATTGCTTAGGGAATTCGATTGGAGTACCATGTCGATGGTGAGTAATACACAACATATGAGGATTTGAATAATGGAACGTACACGCCCTGGGAGTTGGGAAGCTTTTAAACAATTTTTCTCATTTCCTTGAGTCCTCCTCCTATTTTATTTCATCGATTAATATTCAAAGTGCGTTCGGTGTTTGTTTTTCGTTAGTGGGACAAATTGCCTATAGGGCTGGTGGTGGTCATGGTTAAGTTACAAATTTATCTGTGGGCTATGAGAATTTATGGCAACACTAAAGAGGGGAGTGGCACGGTGAAATTGTGCGGGGGGTAAATATTAAACGAATTTTGTTTCCTTTATGGCAAACATAGTTCACTGAGGGACTTTGTAGTAATCGAAGTGATAGATCAGTGCATGAAGAGAATACTTTAGACTATGAATGTATTCCACGGGGTATTTTGAAAATTAACCATGTTTTGGAGTACTTGTCAGTGGGAAATCTAATTTGTGTTTATGAAGTTGGAAGCGTAAATCTTGATTTCTACGAACTGTGGTTCTCATAAATTATGTATGTTGGTTGCCATAGTATTGTGCGATGTGAAACAGCACGTATTATAGCTCCCCTTGATTCCAGAAACCTAGTACTGTTGATAGAATACAGCAAATTAATTGTTAGGAATGACTAGGATAAGGCAAAACCACGCTTTATGTGGCTCACAAGGACAGGTACTTAAAGTTTGCTTTGGATATAGATCACTTTCTGCCCGAAATGTAAGTTATTACAAGACTTTCAGAAAACTTTCTGCAACTCCATGGCAAAGTCACGCACAGTTGGGATATTATGTATGCCTTTAATGTTACCTGGTATCTGATTTGAGCTTAGGAATGTTATTATCATTATTTGAATGTGCCAACCTGCTAAGGACATGCCTTCATTAGAGTTCCCCTTGCATAGGATTCCTTTCGAAATGATTTTAAGAGTTATGTACTCCTACTATGCCTCAGCGGAAGAAACCTCTTCTAGATCGTTCTCTCTAATCCAGTTTTCTGTAAGAGTCTGCTGACAAGACCGTATTTCAACTTCTCGAATAATTCAATCTCTTATGGGTCAGTGCCCCGCTAAATTCAGAACATGTCGCAGAATTTACAGAGACCTTTAGATGTACTTAGATTTCCTAATGACTTAGGTCTCAGCTGGCAGGACAGAACCTTGGCTATCTGATATTGTAACTATGTCCCAGCTGCTTTTTACACATCTATCTATGACAGAGATTCAAATCCGAAGGAAGTTACTGCTTGTGGTCAAGGATTCATAGTATTAGCTCCTGAGTCCAGATACTCCTGAATTAGTTAACATCTTTACTGCAGGGACATCCATCTGAGGATGCTTGGACTATATCAATAGGATATATCAATGGTGCTTCCATCTCTATGAATGCACACAGTATTACTATCTCTCTGACATCAAGAGTATATTGAATAGTATCATTCAGCTTATACAGAACAGTCTCTGTGGATCTATCCATTCTGTAGGCATAAATTGATGAATATGGGATAAACGTGTACCTTCTCTCTTAACACACAGCTCCAGTCCACAGCTTTTTCCATCGTTTTAAGGAGGAAGAATGTTTCTTCGCCATTTTTGGAATAATTACTTTCTTTATGCGTTACCCCTGGTTTTAGCACTGTGCGAGACTACTTTTTAATATCTTCGCCTGATGTGGAAGTAATTCATCTTAGCCCTTCTGTAATAGTGTTTGTGTAGTTTCATGCGCATCCCCTAATCATTAAAAATATTGAAAGGACTCACTTTCAAGATTTTTTGCGCTCACTACCTGTATTTATGGTCTGATTGCTACAGGTAAAGACGTGGGTTTGTAATAAAAGTAAAGCCCATTGCCCCTCATTTTTGGTGAATGAGGGTTTCCAAGTTACACAGCTATGGCAACGTAGATGACTACCGAAAAAACGGTCGTCGTGGATATCTCCAAGGCATGCAGTCAAGTCTGATATAAGACTATTTTCCTATCGACTATTGCAACTTTCTATGGTATGGTGAAACATAAAAGATTTTCGAAATATGCTTTGAATCACTATTTGCATTATATCTTTCATTTTAATTAAATTGACTTTCTCCTGCAGCAAGTTGCGGAGCACAACACTCTTCACACCGACCCCAAGGAGGAGAAACGAAAAGCAATTTATGGAAATTTGATTCATCCTAGATACTCTCTCAAAAAAACAACATAGTTGTACGAAAATCTTTTCTCAAGTCAAACATCCTAGAAATAAAACCTAAACCAGCACCACCTCCCCCCTATCCACATCAACAAAGCTACAATAAAGAGCCATCCTTGCAGCAAAACAGAAACAATTTAAATAAAAGTATCTAAGCACACTTGTGGCACAGAACTCAAACGAATGCAATATGCATTCCAACATGTGCCACAATACGAACTCAAAAAGTACACAATCACTTGTATCTCAAGCTGGATGACTTCTTCCGTTTATCTTTTTCTTTTCGGAAATTTCTCCATCAGGCATTGTTATTATCTTTCACTCTTTCTCTTTCTCTCTCTCTCTCTCTCTATCCTTTGCGCGCTGAAGAATACTCAACGACAATTGTTTTTAGGTATCCTTTTCCAGTTGGGCTTCCATATCCTTTTCAGTTTTACATCATTTTAATGAATATTAATCTTAGACTAGAATTATGGTGTACACATTGAATTAAATAGAAATTTCGAAAATTAAAGGATCCTCACTCCCACCACGCCCACTTTGAATTACCACAAAGCATACACCCATTGAACCGGATGCGCTGCTTGAAATAACCAAAAATTCTCATTTAAATGACAAACACGATGGCTCTCATGATGGATTGTGTAAGCACAGGAATCACTGGGTGTGCAGGGACGAGGGGAGGGATTTCTTTTTCAAGGCTTAAGTAAGCTTTTGTACTCGTTACATGTGGCAGGAATGTTGATGGTTTGCTTTAGTGGCAAAATGTTTTGTGGTTGAAGTTCTCTGCATAATTCCATGTTCGTTTCTGGTGGAATGTACCTACATATGTATGTGCGGTCGGTTACCAGAAGAGAACACTTTCACTTTTGGTCCTTCATGTGTGTGGTGTGGTTAGTGGTTTAGGTCTCGTAGTTTATCCATCGGCATATAGTTGGGGAAGTTTTTTTTTTATTCTTATATTCTAACTAGAGACCCCGTGAGAAATTGGGTTTGATGTTCCACGTGGTGTGTGAAGGATTTAGTTTTATCCCGTCCAGGATGGGTTTTTGGTTTAAACATAATTAGTTAGAGAGATTGGAACAACTTTCAGAACGTTTTTGATAAAACTAAAGGCATTCAACACTTGAGAGTGTCGGTACCTAAATAAGTTCGAAAAACAATTAATATTTTTAACTTTGTCATTCAAGTAAATGTCTTTTAACTTACAAAGTTTCTATTTGGTGTGTTTACAATGTTTTTATGGATCATCACCTCAAGTCTAGCCAAGTAGATGGTGTATCGAATAAAATCAGATACTAGTACTTGTTGACGGAATACGATTGAGTCGAAAGTCACTCCCTAGGAATTTATGGTAGAAACTATTAGGTTGCAATTGGCTGTCTCACTATTGATACGAAATCCCCGTCTGCATATACGAATTAGGACCAGATCAGTGATTTTTTACATAAAGCTCGTTTAGGTTGTCATAAATATACTCTAGATGGGTTACGTGGCTATAAAAAGGGTGTTTTTATAGGCGGACAACTTTAAAGTAAAATAAAGCACAGACAAATTCTACGCATATACGCGCGAAGCCAATATGCTTTATTTTATTAAAATTTGAAGTTCTCCGCCTCTAAAAAAACACATTTCAGTTAGTGGCCCGGAATGCTCCCTAAATGTTGATTTTTTGATTCCTGTTCATTCGAACCAGAAGTGTCCATACCTATCATCAATATTTGAATTTGAAAAAGAACTAAAAATAAAACATCAGGTGCTCACAATAATTGTCCAACTACACTAATCTGAAGTTGAGCTTTGACTGCAACTTCTCGATAATCATAAGATGTGTTCTTAAAAGACAAGTTGATCCACTTTTTTACCGACGGTTTAAGAATCCGGAATGAATAGGGATAAAAGAAGTTCTATCTTGGCTCAGGCAAAAAGTGGTATCCGCTAGAGATGTCCGCATCATTTCAGATAACCAACTAGCTGTCAAATCCTTGTAGGTACTCTCTAATAACACGAAAGTTGCACTGCCGTTCGTCTCTCTTAGAGACACGAGAGTAGTTTAGCTTTCACTTTTGCGTGCCGCGCATATATTCCCCAGAATGCAATCGTCGGGCTGATGAACTGGATCTGACATACTTTAGGACTTCCTCCCTCTTAGCAAATTATATATCAGCACTACAATCGAAAAGCATCCAACCTGAGATCCAGTGCAGATATGAATTTCGCAGGAATCTATTCTCTGTATCTCCCCTGATTCCCTGCTTCAATGATCAGGTGATCTTATCCACACGGACATTGTAAAGGGTTGTTCAATAAGGACATAACAATTTTGCATTTGAATGAAAAACAGAATAATTAAGATATCGGGCTAAAATTTATTCCAAGTTTACTATACATGTTAAAACTTAAATTTTTGTTCACCGTTGGTTTGGTGACATAAACCAACGACTTAACGTATCCTCTTTAAAAGAAATCATAAGGCGTTTATCGGATGAGTGAGCTGGCCATTTGACCGGACTTGAGATTATGCTATTACCGAACTTCCCATTCCATAGACCAACTGTTTGATCAGCTATATCGCATGTGGCACCACCTTGTTAAAACCACATATCACTGATTTCAAGGTTTTTAATTCTAGCTAGAAACAGTTTTCCAGTATGTTACGATAGCAAACTCTTTCACTGTAACATCGCGAATATTTTCAGCGATAAAAAAATACTGTCCAATCATACCGCCATCAATTTTATCGATGCTGGCCAATGATGCATATTTTGCTTATTAATGAAGCTATAGACCCAAAAATGAGGATCATCGCTTATGATGATGATTTTTCGATGGAATTTAGAATTTTTTTTTCAAATTTTTTCAGAGCCCAATCGGAGAAGTTTCGGCGCTTCAAAGTATCAAGGAATTTTAAACTCTCAACAACGACTCAGAATTTCACTAGAATTTGTATTAATTTCCCACTCGTTCATAAAATGCACTACCTAAACCTTAGCTGACATTTTGACATTAACAGATCGTAAAATATGTATATCTACGAATGCATTTGGTAATGAGAATGCAGACGAATTGGCCAGAAGAGGCTCTGAATCTACATCGCAACAGGTAGACACCTCGGTGTTCATCCCGCCTTGCACATTGAAGCAAAAGGCATGGATATTGGCCAGAAGTGAGGCCAATAGTAGATGGACCTCCCTGGACACCTGTGTGATCACCAGAAGCCTATGGCCCTGCTTTGACAAGAGTGGGACCGACCGAATTATGCTAAAGGATAGGAGGTCCCTTTCTGTCCTTATTGGAATTATTGCGGGGCATAACTCTCTTCGGTACCACATGAGAAAGTTAAGACTCACGGATGAAGATTTATGTCGGGAATGTGGAGACGAGGAAGCTAATGAGGATACAACCCACTCTGTCACTGCCCTGGGCTTATCCACCTTAGATTCAAATATCTAGGGCGACACTTTTTCTGTGATCTTAAAGAATTAGCACATAGACCAATCAGTGGAATTTTTAGGTTCATCAAATCAACAGGATGGTTTGGTGATCCACAAGATGTGAATTAGTACGAGGGTTTACCAATGGGCAAGGGACTTTTCCCCTTTGAGTATCACAATGGGTCTGTATTATTTAGTCACTTACCAACATACCTAACCTAACCTAAGCGTGCATTTGGACTAAAATACAAAATTGTTAAGTTTCCTTCTGAAAACCTAAAATAAGTCTTGTTCAATTTTAAAAACTACAAAATTCAAGACTTTTAGAAAGATTTCAACTCCAATACAATGAAAAAATTCCATTTAAAAAGAAAACCAAAATCTCTCTGAGTTTATAGCAGACTTGCAATTAAACTTAAAATCTTTGACATGTTAGTCTTCCAGCACTGATGACATAAAAATATCATTATATCCTAAACTAGCTCTTTAAGTATGTACCAAAGTTTATTCCCACTAAAACTCCATCACTACTGTTTCTATAAAATATCCTGCGAACATTGTCAAGCTCATTTCAATCTTCCAACATTGTCATCAATTTTTTTTTTTTTTTTTCACTTAAACACATTTCTCTTTGCTCTTGCTAACATATAAGGAAAGGAAAATGCAAAAGTGTGTACTTCCATCCCGAGAATGTCAACATAAAAGAATAATAATAATAAAAGCACTATGCCCCCCGTACTATGGCCGTAAAGCAGAAAAGATACTCCTTTTGACATTCTCCAACCCTCCATAACAAACGGTTTAAAAATGCAAATGGTTGCAGGTCACGTCACTACAACCAAAGTAATAACAGTGACTACACAAACTACCCACCTTAGTTGTTAAAGTTGAACGTACTACCCCCAGCAAACCCCCATACACCGATCAACTAGTTGATGGTAGCAGAAGCTAATAATCTCATTTGGCATCGAAGCTTACTTTTATAATCACCCTTCAAGCTCAAAAACGTTCCGTCAAGCAACAAATAATAAAAAAAAAAACATAACATCGAGCAGAACAATACAATAAGGACGAAGAACACCAGGAGTTAGATAAATGCATGGGGTGGATATAGTGCAGACTCCATTAAAAGACATTTCATTGGCGGCATTATCCTGATACTGGTAGCATGGTAAAGCAGAAAAAAAAAAAATATTATGTACAAGATAGAAGGATGAGGAAGAAGACAAAAGGAAAACAGAAGCACTATTCTGATTGTTAGAAGGAACGCAAATTGGGTCACAAGGAGGCAATGCTATCTATGGACGTGAATTTGACTTTTGCTTCATGCTCGTCGGGGGTCAAAGGGGAGCTCTATGCAATTACCCTATAATGGGATCATCATCTGTGCTGTCGTCGACTTTCTCCCCCCAGAGAGAGAGAGAGAGAGAGGTATCATTGAAGTGTGCAGAGAAGTTCTTCTTTAGAGCAATGCAGCGCGATACGGCGTACGAATGACTAATAAAATATCCAATTAAATAATAGATACGTTAGATCCTAGCTGATGGGGACTCGTGAAATTTCGATGGGGTGAACTCTTAAAATTGAAACCATTCCTCAATGGGAACGTCTTCACTTAAGCGGACTGAAACACTTATCCAATATCACACCGTTTACTCCTCAAGGATAAAATTGCACAACTGCACAACTTGCATAACCAATCCAACCACCTTCCAGCATGGTGGTTGCACAATAAATAATTCACCTTGCACACACGTGCAGTGCTGTAGGTTGGAATTTCTACTTACGTCTATCCACACGTGGTATTCCCACAAATTATCCTTTCGTTTGGAAATTATCTTCACTCAGGTGATAGTTTTTTTCTTTTTTTTTTTTTTTTTGCTTTTCTTTGCCAATAATAAAGGCATTATCGCCTTAACCGTTGGATACCAGCCGGTGTGGTTGGGTAACCTTTTTCTAAATATAAACATAAATTCAACCCACGCTGTGACACGTCTGTTGTTTAGTTTAGTGCCAATAAACAAAGGAAAACAACAGAATCAGATAGTTTAGCTTGCTTAAAGCGAATGAGTTCAAGGACTCTCGAAGGTGGAAGGTATTTTCTTCTAGGACCATGAATGTTGTTGTTTTATGGAGATCGTGGCGGATTACAAGAGCAAGTTTATGATTTATTTTCGAATAAAGTAATTTAAAAAGATGATGTTTTGCTGTGAGTGCAAAACATGTTTGTTTCCAAAGAATTTGGATGCATTTCAATAGCATAGAGATAAATGTGTGACCTCAAATCTAGGGAGGTGTATACACGCATATAGTCTTTGCTGGAAAGCTCCCATTGGAATATAAACTTAGATTGCAAGAGATTTGCCATTATACTGTCTCTCCACTTCGCATGTCCTCATGCCGAGAGGCATAAGGTCTATGCCAGCAGGATGTTGCGGATGCGGAATTCTATTTTGCTGAATCATCGAGGCCCTTCCCCACTGCAAATCTCTGAACTTGTGTTAATTTTTATTTCGACTTGCCATGTTAAGGCTCTTCCAAGGCTTAAGAGGTCACTAGGTGAGGCTATTTCTTTGATATTAAAATATAAGTGATGTCACGTCACCTGCACTATTATAGGGCTGCATGCTAAAACCAATTTTCTGTAACTTTTAGGATTGTCAGACAGGACGATGCTTTCAAACCCTTTACCCATATGATCGCATCAAACTCGGAAAGCGAGCTGTTAACAATTTTGTACTTTATAGAGGACAAGGATTCAACAAATATAGTACCAATAAATCTTTCTAAACTCATTATAATTAAATTATCCTTTCTTCGATTCTGAATCCTTTAGTGGAAACTGCATTACACGAGATGGTAGGGGAAATTAGAACAAGCCTTCACTGCAAGGAATTTGAACTAGCTGCTTTCTTAGACATAGAATGTGACTTTAATAACGTAAAGAGGGGTGCACTCAAAAGCGTTCTGAGAAGCTTCAATCTAGAAAATGCCATTTATCTGAAGGAACTAACTAACACACAGATTCACACAAACAAAATATCTGACTTGGACTGAGCCATGAAAAAGAAGTCAGTGACTGGTTCGGTGACGTATGAGTAACCTATTTTATCATATACTTTTTTTTTTTTTTTTGTTTTTGCCATATGTAGCCTGGCAGCAGTTTGGCTCGTTAGTGCTCTTGATGCACACAAACAAAATATCTGATTTGCACTAACCCTCAAGATGTCAATGCCTTGGTCGGTGTAGTGAAATTTTAAAACTCAGCAGATCCCGGCTAAGAAAGCACGACATGTCTCAAAGTAGACTGAAACACTCAAGAAAGTACATATTTCTTTGCCAACTAAGAGGATGTTGGGTCTGAGAATCACATCAATGAGTTTTGCAAGCTTTGAATGAATATTAAATGCATGGAAGAGGTTTAGGTTAGGCTTTCGAGTATATACTTACCTACATATCTACATACCTACCTTCTAGCTCTGTAACTCAGTCAATTCCTAAGTTATTCATATCGATGCGCAGAAATTGTAAGACAGCTTGAAATGCCGCTGGTTAATCAAAATTCCAGTACACATGGGAAGGAAGTTCTATTCAAAAACCTAACTTCAACTTTTGAAAATCAATAATTTCTCTTGGAGCCCTCTTCTTGATTCTCAACCAACACGGACCTCTCACGAGTGTCTTAGAAACATCTGAAAAATTACCCTTCGAATACGTCTTTAAACAAATAGCCCTTAGCATTCGATAGGGAAATGTAAAACACAAAAGACGAATGCTTGGGACAAGCCACCGTCTCAGTTCCATGAACCTGTCACGCCAAACTAACTTGACTATGCTTAGCTTATTTGATTAAGAATCTTACACCATGGTGCCCAAAATGAGTGCAATAACGCTCCCCATTTAGCTCACTACAAATAAGAACGACACCAGCAAAATTAAGATAAGACTTTATATGACAAAGAAAGGACACTCCCCTCCTCAACTACACATCATCATTATCATCACCAGATAGACCAACATCAACTCACACACACAATTGCCAATTGACGTGTGTATGACCCAATGATAAGACTCATGCAATCCCTGTCTACACAGTACAATGTGTAGCGCACAGCAGGATACCTTTTGTCTTTTGTTTCATCAACAAAACTGATATCCTTTACTCCTACCAAGCAGAGTCAGACTTCACAATCACTCTGCCGCACACATTTTGGGAACGAAAATCGATAATCCAAGACAATTATTTTTATGATTTTCGTACCATCTTATGGATGGATGCCAGTGCCCAGATAATGATACCAATCGGACAAATGGTGTTCCTGATGACGTGCGACAGATTCATTCTTCGCGGTGATGTGCAGTCAAATTAAATATCTCTTTGGAATGTATCCAAAACTGCTTGAAACGGATTTCATCGAAACAATTGTATAGAGGCACGATTGACGCTGGTTGTATCCATGGTTCCTTGCTGTACGTATGATTCATAATTGAAGTGGGTATTCTCAAAATTGAATCCTTGCCACCTCACCGATATCAGTGCAGACCGGTAACTGCTGTTTTCACGCCACACAAATGTCATATTCAGAGGATGTAGTCGTGAGCGTAATTATTTTCATCAGCATGCAATATGGAGAATTAATTGCAGTGTCCTTATGCATCGATTTAATCGTTATAATATACGGAAGTGCATGCGTGACATTCGTCCTTTTTTGTGCTTAAACGACGAACAGAATCATTATGAAAATTACTCTGAAATTTGGGGGTAAACTGCAGGTGGTGAAGCTCACGAATCCATTATCTATGGAAATGGCATTAATGTCATTGTGAAGAGCTACTTAAGTAGATGTGTGGGTGTCTAAAGGACGTTCATTTCTTAATCAAGTGGATAAGGGAATATTTTGACTACTATTCAACATAATTTTTTCGTTGAGGACATAATGAATGGAGTACCGATGGTTACTTGTGAAACAAGAAGTATCAACCAAAATTCCGTATACGGTCTCCGGGACTTTTATAGCTGTCTTTTGAAATTCTGATTATTTTCAACTCTAGGCTACTAGTCTTGATGGGCTTTCAAATTTTAGAAGGAAGTGGTGCTGCTACTAAGAGATGACCGAGTTCTGGATTCCAGAAAAACTGATACAACTATGACGCGTGATGCCAGAAAACACGCGACGGAATGTGCGATTCGGCAACAGTTCCGCTAAACTAATTCGAAAATGTATCGGATTTCGGCAAGGAAATCCGCTGTAGTGTGATTTCTTTAATCTTGTGCTGGAACAAACTTATAACGGGCATGGGAGGTCTTAACATGGAATTCACAATCTTCAACAAATCTGTCCAGCTGCTGGGTTACGCCGACGTTTAAATAAATATTAACTTCACGAACCTTAGTGCAGATTCGGCGAAGACTTGACCCTGCTACTTCGGTTTGGCAAAACAAATGGGTTTCAAAACTCCTAAAAAGCAAGACGAAATGCATGCTTTACAAAGCATTGATCCTACTAGTTCTACTATATGAACCAGAGTTCGGAACCATAAGCAGGAAAACAGAGCAAATTTCGGCAGAAAAATTCTTCTTTGAATTTTAGGTCCCATATGCGAAGAAGGCGATGATACAACCGCGAACTCTATGAGCTGTGGATGTAATCCACCAAAACACGTCGACTAGACTGGCTTGGCCACACCGAGCGAATGGACAGTAATGTCCTTGGAAGGAGGATCTTCGTGTCTCCGCCCGCCAGGTTCCAGACGTCAAGGAAACCGAACCTGCATTTTAAGGAGCAAGCTATGCTGGATGCCAGAGCGCTTGGTCTGAACAACTGGAAGAAGCATGCCCGGGATCGAAGAGAGTGGAAGACTACCGTGTCTCAGACAGAGACTTTTCATGCGTCGGGAGCAGTTAAGTAAGGAAGATATAATAAGCATGAAAGTTCGCCTTTACTTCCTCTGTATAACCACAAGTGCACATCTGCCATCCTTCAATAAAACTGGAAGACACAAAAGTCTACTACAATTGACCCTCAGCGCCCTAATCTTCCCGAATTTTTAACAATCCTTCCGTCTTCAACTGTGACAGACCCCATGGGGAGGTAAAAATCAACTCTCCAACTAATGTTGTACTGATAGAGGTTAATCCCTCAATGAATCTCACTCAAGAAAGTACATATCGAAGGACTCAAGCAGGATTCATTTACAGTACATATTTTGAATTTAAAATCATGAAGGCATCTTCACAGTTCACCACTTCAGGGCCAAAGGATAAGTGGACTGCAGTGCATAACTGACGTAGTCAGTGTCTTATGCAATGAATTACAATCGCCAGAGTACAAAAGGAGAGAGTACAAAGAAACTGAGGTAATAAACAATACAAATATCTTGGTCTTCCCATAAAGCAATGACAGACGTCAATCCTTTTAATGGAGGACTACCATAATGTGTGCGACACTCCAGCGCGAAAAAACACATGGACTCAACTCGTGGTTGGTTATCCTTGACCATGACTTATAAGTAGGTCTTATACAAGATAACTTTGCTTCCATTTCCCCTTCAACACAAAGTCTCCATTAAATAAGACTGTCAGATGGGACACCATAGCGACTTCAAACTCAACACTTCTAACGTCAACCCTCATCCCACCTTCTTAACACAAATTCCAAACAATCGCATTCATTTAACGTTGATATCTTCAAGATCCTTTAAACAATACGTGCAATAGCAATGCCAACCTAAATCTATTACAAGACAGAATTATAAAGGATCAATCAGCAAAAGTCTACACAAAGAACAATCAAAACAGTGTAGAACAATCACTAAGTCCCGATTGACACCCAATTAATAATGACCTCCTTGAATTGGGAATACCCACCTCGAAATGGTCAGCTTAAGATAACAATTTTGGAAATATTCAATTACCCTCACCTCAATTGACTAGGTACTTAATTATCGAAACAAAACCTTACAATGGCGTCTGCCTGGAGGGTCCTGACATGAAGTATTATTCATAGACTGTTGTTTCTGACAGCGACAGCTCTCACAAAACAATCACTCTGAATAAATGATTCGGTCAATTTGTAAAGTGCTACTACACTTTATACGAGATACAACCATTACACCATGGCATAGTGTACGAGTACTCGTATGTCTGGGATGGAATAGGATATGTAATTGTTGTGTATCGATTTTAATTCCATATAACTACATTGAGTGACGGGTTTCCCTTGGTAATAGTTCGAAAGGCAAACATTGGTGCTAGTTACTTTTGGTAAATTTAATTTGTGGTCCTACACATCGACAGAGTGGAGAATTGGTTTTGAAAATCTGATATAAAGTTGGACTGCATGGGGTGGATTTAGGGAGAGATTGGTTTTTATTTACTTTAATTCACAAAGGATCTGTATTTTGAACCTTAAAACTAAGCAGAATCTGCAGTAACAAAAAAGATAGGTCTCATAAGGAAACGAACTCATTTTCTTTTAAACAGCTCCAAGAGTAGACTATCATGAAAGTTGCAAGGTTTTAGGTAGAACTCAGAATATCCGACACCCTGTCGGAGAATATCCTTTATATTGGAAAACTATTAAGCCTACCACCCCAAGGTGCTTAACGAAAGGAATGTGTCCCGTAAGAATGCCAATAAGTTGTCTACAGTCTTTTCTGCTGAGTGGTAGTAAGAATGGTACTGATTTCTAATGGACGTTCGAGAGAGTACATTTGATCTCCCTGCCTCCTGGAAAGCCCTCTCAATTGCGTTCGTAAGAGACACAACCCTCAATGGAGCCTCTGGCCGACGACAACAGTAGGCCAAATGGAACTCCAGGTCCTCACAAATTATTGTCTGAGCCTAGCTTAGAAATCTCATTAGAGATCCCATTTCTCGCAACCCCAGTGTGACCTGAAACCCAGAAAAGAGCCTTGCATTCTCGAACTATTTCGGAATGGACTGCAGGGTGGACCAAGGTCCTAAGCGACTGACTGTCGCTACAGACGCAAATACTCCGACCTCTTCACCTCCTATTCTTAACAATGTAGTTGGTAGCCTTTAGGATAACAGAGGTATACGCTTGAAAAACAGAGGCATGCTTGCCGGACGAGTGGTGAAGTCTGTCTCCACGACGACAGCCGCACTAAACCCTTGATTAGGTTTGGCGCCTCTCCAGGATCAGAGTCTCGCTGAAGCCAATCCTGAACTCAGTGAAACTCGACTTTAAATTTGCACAATAGCCGATGTTTCAGTATCATTGGATATCCATAACTCCAGTACCCCGTCCCAAATGGTAGATAGATTTAATACTACAACCGATGACAAGTATGTATAACAAGCAGAGCTTAAGACCGTCTACAGCAGACCTCGGCAAACTCGGGAGTTTAGACCTCTTTCCACCAAACAGTTGACACATAAGTTAGAAAAGATTTTATCACATCCAAAGGACTTTTTTTTGATCACAAGCTCCATGTCTTGCTAAAAGCACCCTTACACTGCCAAAAAACTGAAAATGCCTTGGATATTTTTAACTTGCCGTGCTATGCAAGTCACTGATGTCAAGCCCATTCTATTCTGGCCAAAAATAGTCTTCCAACATGGCACGGTAGGGATCACAACATAGCACTCATTTTCATCAACGAAAAAATACGCTTCCATTATACTGCGGGTGCAATGGAGGCTCTTAAAGGACATGAGGGTTTATTGCTATCCAATAACGCATATTTTAATTTAGCCTAAAAAAAAACAACCAGTTTGCTCACCCGAACCGTCGCTAAAGATGGATTTTGGATGAAATTCAGGATTTTGTTTGAACAGGGACGATTATTAGCACTTGGAGGTTGCTCCTAAAGTTACAAGCATCAACTCAGAATTTTGAAAGCAGTTTTTAATAATTTCGAAAAATTGCTCGTTCATGATCTTCACCACAATAAAAATTAAGATTTTGACTGATATTTTGGTATAAAAAGATTATAAACAGTATTTCTAAAGACATTTGTACTAAATAACAAAATTGTTATGTCTCTAATGAAAAATCTGTAGTTACCAAACTCGAAGGATACCAAGCCTTCAAGCCGAGGCACCTCCGGCTCAATGACCTCTAGAAGGTGTTCTTTATTATAAAGGAGTAGTGCCCAGCTTTTACTCCTTAGATTTAAGAGTATTAGATACGTGTGAGTAATTTTTCAAGTAAGCTTGGTTGATGATACATTATGTTGTAATGGAGATTAATTTTTCTTTCAGATAAAGAGTCCTGGAACAAACACAAATAAAATCCACTTTAATACATTTGAAGTTTGTGACGAGTGTCCTTTTTCCTGGTTTTATTTATATTTCGCAGATCCAGTGCTTCATTCAAAAACGAACAACCATCAGCATCAACCACAAAATGGATGGCTAACTTATTTTAGTGCAAACATGGAAAAAGAAAACTACTTTCTCTTCCGACTTACCATTGTTGGAACAACAACAACAGGAATCCATTTTCCTCATATTTCTGTTGTATGTGTCAAGTTGTGAGTGAACCATTAAAGGAATCCATTTCATTGAACAAATAAACGACAAATTGGGTAAACAACGAACTCTCAGGAGGTGCTACATGTGGTCAGCATTGCAGAGTTATTATTGGACCCAACTATGGTGCACACAAGTTGATTGAGCTGCTGGTCTAGCATATGACCGGGTAATGGTTGGTGTCTGCAGTGACTCCGAACAGTCTGCAATTTATTTATTTTTTCTTCTCTGTCAAGGGGAATCATTGCAATGTACAAACACACACACACACATCCAGCCATCCCATTGTGGAATACATACTTACTTTCTGGTCAGCTGAACTTTAGTTAGTTCCTAGTTTTCATTCTTTGGAATACGATTGGGATAGCAAGGCGAGGTACCATGAAGGACTTGGACTGTAGTTGGCATTTGATATGATTGCATATATTTGATTGGTTAGATTTATTTCAGTGCACATGCTGTGGTGACAATTGAAGTGGAGAAAATATTATTTGAGTTTATGGGTGCAAGTTTTATGAGGAAGAATACACTGGGTTTTACGGTCTGTGGTCCTCAGAAGAGCATGATGTGTGGTATGAGTTTTAAGTGATTACTAGCAATGGAATGTGGTGAAAGATTCCCCAGCAAAGGAAATGCAATTCACTTTTCTAATTAAATTAAATTTATTTAAGAAGAACGAATAATTGCTTGTGATAAACTATCACAAATGCATCAGAGACAGCTAGAAACACTAGACCAGGAATTTGAACTCTGTCACCTATGCAATAGGTCCTATATGTGTCCATGGATCCTATATTTTTTGTGCTGCCTTAGCATTTAAAGGATCATTAGCTAACTTCTGGGGACATCCGCTTGGATATTGTGTCTTTTGACGGAACACAGATGATTTGGAGCAAATCTGGATTATTTACGACATTATTCGTATGTACAGCTAAACTTACAAAAATTCATTCTAACACAGTTAATAAAAAGTCTTAGCCCAGTCTTCAAAAATCGACTGACAAACAACGACAGATTTGTAAAAGAAAAAGTGAATCGCCTTTTCAATATGGCAATCCACAGACTGAGAATTTACACAATAGATGGGTTGATAACTGGTGATAGAACTGGGTAGGACTATTGGGACGAATTCCTATGAATCTATTAGCATAAGCACCACCATATTTTAGGCTGAAATCATTCCATAAATAAATGTATCCAAATCAATATAAGCCCACTGTAACATACATATGTACATATCCACAGACAGCCAATCTGCTATTATGACCCTTGACTCCTACGTCAATAACTCTAAACGTGGCGTGGTAATGTCTGCAGAAACTTATAGAACTAGGTAGGAGGGTTATAAAATGGCCCACTTCCTTAGCAAGAAGAGGAACATCAGACTCCTTTATAGATCCTGAACCCTCAAAACATAGGTCATACCCTCAAAGAAAAACGCAGAAAACGAAATTCTAATGGACCACTGCAAACTCATGGAGCACCTAAAGAAACTAGCTATGAATATCTGAAAAAAGTCTCTGGAGATTCTGCGATGAGTCCACTAGGATCCTGTGAGGCATCGACTCATAAAAGACTGAACTATTTGGGCAAGCCCTAAACTCAGATGAGAAAATACATTGACTACAGAGTCAACTCCCATCCTCCGATTCTTAAAGGAAACTGGATTTGATAGAGTGCTCGAGGACAGAACTTGTATTTAATTCCGTTCGAGTACATTATATTTATATTAAATTTAAAAATAAAAGCAATAATTATAAGCGACAAATACAAGAAATATAGATCTCAACGAGACACTCAAATACTGGCAGTCGAGTACGTATCATGTTCTGAACTAAATGTACTTAGAACAAAGTTTTATATGTGTCCGTACCCACACGGTCAGCCATTTAAGTATCGTTATCCTTTTTAAGGAAAATTGTAGAACTTGATTCCATTGTTGAGTTCCTGGACAATTTCAGAAGTTTCTCCTTCTCTTAAAAATAAAATTTCGGTGAAGAAATATTCCTGTCGTTGCCAGTTGAACTTGGAAGTGAAGAGCTCGTGGAACGTTGGGTTCTTGAAACTTGAAAGAGTTTTTAATATATTGGTACTCAAAATTAAAGATTTGATACGTTTTGAGTAGGTACATACAGTTGCTATTAGGAACTTATTTTTCAATCAAGTTTTAATATATTTTAAAGTACATCTAACTAAATATATGTGATTAACTTCTGATGTCCGCAGTAATTGTTTTCGTGAGTGTTCCTGGGTTCAATTGGTTAAGTCGTTGGAGTACCCAGCGAAGGGTTTGAGGTTCAATACCTGATACCAATACCCAAAAGATTTTCGTAGGACCCAGCCTCCCGCGATCGTCTGACAAACGTCCGAGAGTACAATAGTCAGGAAAAAGCTTCTCAAAAATCAAGTTTTTTTTGTGAAAAGTGAAATATTGAGTTGTCCTATTGACCTATGGTACCAAATCTTTGTAGTTTGCCTTCATTGGTAAGATTCCAGTATAATCAAATCACGGCACAAAATTCGTCAAGTTGCGGTCTGCGAAAGGACGAGTTTTTGTGAGCGACGCGAAATCGACTTCCTCGGATTCTCCTGTATACTCTCACGGATAGGAGCGATGTTTTCGGCAGATCTTGCATTTCATGCTGGTTGACCGTTTACTGAATCAGTGGACTCAAATTTATCTACCAAACTGCGAATAGTCCTCTCGGAAGGACGATTATGGCGACCGTAAAATGGGCCAAGCGAGCGAAACGTTGCCCGAACAGAACACCAATTTTGATAAAACAATTTCATTATTTGCACATGTTATTGAACGCTATATCCATCCATGGTGATTTGGCAAAAAAGACTGAATAAATGACAGCCAATTTGACAGATGTAGCTTCAGCAATATGGCCGCTATCAACTGTCGAAATTCGGAAGTCCCTATTCAAACACCCTTTAGTTTTAGCGTAGAATCTTGTCCTTGCCCACTTGTGAACAGGTTCTTCTTTACAAAACACACATTTTGACCATCTTGGACTATTCAGCTTTATTTTGAATATTTCATTACACTACACTAACCAAAGTCATGCCAGCAGAAATTTCTGCAAATATAATCCACATCTTACCTCATACATCTACTCAAGCTATAAAGTCGATATTAAAGCTTGAATGACTAAACAGGCAGAGGACTCTAAGCCTGTGGTAATGGATTGAATATACTTATGTATTCAGGGTAATGAAATACGTACTAGAAAAGAGTAAGCAGTAGCTTTTATTGTTACGTGACATTCTGTAGACTGTTGGTGACTGGATAACAAACATAAAGCTCTGACTTTCTACATAAACCGTACTTAGTTAGCATGAGCTGAAATCCTTACTTGAAAGCGCTTATATGTAGACCAAATAATGTCTGTCCTCAACAGAGGGAATTTTAGTCAATTTCGTTTCTTGTAATTAAAGCTTCTGAGATCTATAGGTATAAGAAACTAGGATCTATAATGAGAAGGATACTAACTTTAAATCATCTATTAGTCATTTACAAAAAAGAGGGAATATCTGCAGAAGACCCTTCAATAGATTCCTCTACCCAACTTCTGGACAGAACCATAAACCATGAGTAAGGATATCAAAAGGAAGAAATAAATTGACCATATCAAATAAATCTTCTTAACTCTGAATTTCACTTGACACTTTTTTTCTTACATACATAAATATGTATATCCAACGTCTTTTAGGAAACAAGTCTAACACATCTACTTAGATTAAAAGAAGTTTCCCAAGTCCGTCGGCTGCTTCGGCAATAAACTTTTAGTGGTTTTCATTTCACGACATTCTTTACATTTACCAAATGCTATATGACTTCTATAAATCCTTCCGCAGTTGTAACCAACACTACTGGCTTTCCATTTCCTGCTGGGTATTCGGAAAACAAATTCACTGCAGTGCTCATATTTTTCGTTTCCCCAATGCTATGCACTTGCTACGCTTCTAGGAAAATTTTGGAAATCACTTTTCTTATAAATCTCCAATACTGGCATTCATCCAAATCTGTTATACCCTTACCACAAGAAACAAAGTCACTCTTTGACCAAACACAAATTTGTGTATCTAAAGGTCAACATCGATTTTTTTTCGAAATATCAACTCTTACACACAAAAGTTGTCTCCATTGTATAATTTTTTTTGGGGGTTTTCTTTGTTACAAAGTTAAATTTTTAACCACGTTAATTAAACTCCCACGAAATGTGGCAAATTAAGTATCGATTGGAGTAGATAGCCATTCCGCCAAAGACAATTTTCGAACAACGAAAACGCGTTAATCGGCTTCGGGAAGTAGTTGAATGTAATCATTTGGGAACGCCGAAAAGTCAAAAATACCCATCAGTCGACACGAAGTCAAATGTTGACATTTCAATTTACGATAATTGCCGAACTGCATGTTTTGTCCTGGGCGATGACGACAGGCGGCAATATGGGGTAGAGGGTGGAATATTTGTTGCAGAGGTTGGCTGGGATTTTATAAGTCACCAGAGGGTGGATTAAATATTTTCTGTGGTTTTTTTTTTGTTCGAGCTGAGGTTTAGTGCTGATGGTGATAGCGATATTGAGTTAGTTTAGTGCTGAACCGCAGGGTAGTAGGTTGCGGTCAATTTGAAATACAAATCGAGCAATTGGACTGCAGTTTTTTCCTATAGATGTGCAGATACATTCATATGGATTAGGTTTGGTTTGAATTTAATTTTTTCAAAATTGTCCTAGCTAGAGGTGAACACATATTGATGTTGGCTTAGGATTTTGGTTTTTATGTGAATTACATTTGGTTCTGACTGCACATGTAATGGGAGTCAAAAATTCATTGTAAACGGTTTTGCATAGAAATTGTTCTACTGTCCGAAGTTTTAACCTGAAGGTTATTCAATACTTTTTTAATCATGTTATTGCAACTAGATTAAATCAGTTCGTTTGTGAAAAATACATAAATTTAAGAAAAGAAATATATGATTTCTCGGATGAGTCCCTATTCATAAAGGAAATGTGGGCAACCAACCTGCAGTTGAAATAGCTAGGGCTGTCTCCCAATTTGCATTTACAGCCTTGAACCCTATTGTACTGTAAATTAGTATGGCGTTGACTAATGATTGGAAATAAAACTTTCATGAGGTCCAAACGATAAATTAAGGCTTACAAAGAACTTTATAACTTAGACAAGAATAGTACGGTGTGACCAGATAAGAACGATAGGAAACATAAATTAAATAAAGCAACAACGGTGTGAGATATAAAATTGATTCTGGGTTTATTTTGAAGCCCTATTCATGCTATTATACGGCTTTGCTGGGACAGCTCCAAGCGGACCGTCCAATTTTTGATGATTTGGGCCAATATGCGCGGCGTTACTCCGGCAATCGCGTCTCAAATATTGGCCTCTACCTTGTTTAAAGTAGTTGGCTTGTTAGCGTAGACTAAGTAAATCCCAGAATATAATCGAGTATTGTCATGATCGCTGCGGCCAATTGATGACCCTGTCGCAAAATTTTCCTTCACAACTTTGAGAGTTGCGTCCCTTGTATAGTATGTAGTGCCGTCTTGTTGGAACCACAGCTTTAGATATATCGATGTTATCGAGCATTGGCCACAGAAAGTCGGTTGACATCACTCTAACTTGAGACCATCACCTTCCTCATTTTGAAAAAATCAAATAGTCAATCTTTGTGAATGAATTGATACTTGGCCGAAGATTTGTGAATTGTAATCACTGGGTCTCTTCAATATTGGGCGCTACGACGGCTATGTAAAGCGCAAGAAATTGTAGTCACGCTCAAACTATTCCACGGTGCGACGATTACCTGCACACTGATTCACGTTGCGTATTTCATATTGAGCCGGAATTTCGATAAAATTTTTTTAACATAGCACGATAAAATGGCAAATCTTACTAAATATTTTGACAACTGGTTGTCATTGGTAATTTTGACAGCTGCTGAAACATATAAAATGGAAAAGGTATCATTGCTATTTGGTCACCCGATATTAGGAAGCTGGCAGGCTAATATGACTATCTCCACAAACCTAATCTGTGCCCAGTCATAGAATGTAGGTATAGCTTTGAAGATGTCGAATCATCTAAAGATTGGCAAGGATCTCGAATCTAATTTTCTATTAACTGATTTTTCAGTGGACTCTCAGGAAAATTGGAGAATTTTAAGAATTTTTCTTATATTTTTTTTAAAATTTTAAGCACTTAGTGATCAATCGATATGTATGTATGTAAAGGGTGCTTTTTTAGAGGCGAAGAACTTCGACTTGAAATAAAATATGAAAATTACTTTTAATATCTATGAGCTTGAATTTGTTTAACAGATAATTTTATGGCATTAATGATTAAATATAATTTTAGGTGTAATTAGGGCATACATGGTATAATCTGAAAGTCGAGTTTTCACTCATATCTTTTCAAAATCAAATCCAACAACCAGTCAGCAAAAATACGACGTTGTCCGTGGTTATCTGGCCTCAATTATTTTGGACCTCTTAAGCATGTAGGCCAATGTCTTTATGCAAAATGTAGTTCAAACTGCTTTCCGATAGACCCTATTCCTGTAACTCTAGTTTTCAGTACCACTCTTAGTTGAGGTGCCGATATTTTCAGGTGACCTTGCCGGACGAGCAGACTCTTTACATCTCCAACATAAAGTTTACTACTTTGCGGAAAGAAAAAAAAATGGGGCCGTGACTAAGGGGTTAGTACGTTGGACTATGGAGCAAAGTTTTCGAAGTTCGAATCCCAGTCGGAATACCTAAAAGTTTTTTCACGACTCCACCTCTCGCGAGCGTCTGACAAACACCCGAGAGCACAACTGTTCTAAGAAAGCTTCTTAAATAACAAACTGCCCTTCGGATACGGCATTTCCAGTTCCTTCCATTCGTGTAAAGGATCCCATCGACCTGTTGGGCCAAATATTTTTTGCGGAAAGACGCTTGATAATGACCAAAAAAGTGCGAACTTTACGAAAGGTTAGGGCGATATTTTATTAATTTTGTTGTGAATTAGTTATCTAGTGATTGTTGTATAGTGACTGCTCAATAACGGAATGAAGTTTGAAACGCCACCTCTAGTTGGATGATCGTGACGTAATTTTTTACTTCGCCTGGCGTCTTTTTTTCAAATTTTGATCACAAATTCAATTTTCAAGTTCTGAGCATGGTTCTTCTCATTTTCTAAAACATTCCATTTCATTTATTAAGGCATCTTCTCCTTGCTAGAAACAATATAAATAAATAATTTTTTTTTTTTTGTGTGAAATTCCCATAGAAAAACTTATTCCACCATAATTGTCCTAATAAGAGAAATCCCCCTTATAGCTTTCATTAAACTTATCACATAACTTTAAGGATGTTCAAAAGTTTTCTCCATCAATAAATATTCGTGAACGAAAAATTCCATTGCATGTATTCCTTTCAGTACTGAAATTGGTTCGCCGCTCCACACATTTCTTCCTCAACCCGAAACATTCAACAAGAACCGAGAAATATTCTCGAAAAGTTTTCTTGAACATCAATTAAAAATTTAATCTGCATTTTCCAAGTATGTATTGGTTAGCCATGGACTATCTCGCAGTGGAAAAAAAAACTTCCACGGTAGTATCCTTCTTTGGCAAACACGCTCGCCTCCCCCTGTGCTATCAAAAGTTAACCTGGACGACAGTGTTTCGTGAGTAAACTTAATTAACAACTGTGACCACATTATGGTCAATTGGAAATCTGCACACATTGACAAATTTGCCCGCTCTTCGAATTGAATAAGGTGATGAATTTATATTCAATGGTATGTAGTAATTGCAGTCTAACAATAGGTTAATTTATGGAAATGCCGATTGGTAATGAAGAACTTAAAATGATGTGAGCATCACCACCGGATATTGGCAGTCGTTGATTAATGGTTTACTGACACGTAGGATGAAATTCTTCGGAATAATTGAACGTAAGTGGGTAAATTCCAATAATGCTCATTCCGAGAACCAATTAAAGGCTTATGCATGATCTTTCAGTGAGTTGATGAGGCAAATTGAATAAGGCCATGGGCTGTAGCGATAGTACAAAAAACAACGAATTTCCTGTGAAGTTCATGTAGAAACATTGGGAGGCATATACATACATTCATGTGAAGGAATGTCTAAAGACACTGGCACTGTCAAGAAAATAAGTTCTTAAATCAAAGGATGGTCATCCAAAAAAAAAACCTAAAAACAACCTCCTTGCCATAGTACTTTTAGCTCCTACGAAAGTTAAGAGGAGATCCAGTCTTTACTTGAACTAAAAGTTTTACAATAGCAAAACTTGACCATTTATTGTATACCTGCTTCCATGTCGAAAAATTTTAGTACACATCAGAGGGCCAGCATAGCCTTCTTGATTATTTTCGTCAACAATAAAATGGTCTAGATCCATTTCAATGCGAAATATGGGACCATCTATGGAAACGAACTGTACAGAGCCATGTCTAGCTTTGACATTCCAGCCAAACCCGTTCGCCTATGCAGGATGACAATGAAGAACGCTTGCTGCTCCATCAAGGTTGGTATCAAACTCAGCGAGACTTTTGATATCACTAAAGGACTTCAACATCGTAGTCGAAAGTATTCTGTGAAGCTCACAATTTGACACCCGGGGCTGAATCCTTTACAAATCTGTGCAACTACTAGAATATGCCGAATAGACTAGCATTAGACATCAGACTGAGTTGAATGCATCTTCATGGCGAGACATATCAACTCATAACTGGATGACTCCCAAGTACATTCACTATGGATACTGGTCGTGAACAGAATCTTAAAGGGATTAGGACGGAATGGTGTTAAAGTTGTTGGTGTACGCGGATGATGTTGTCATAATAGCGATAGGTAAGTTCGTACCCATCACCGAACAAGTTCAATCCGCTCTCAATTGGGCAGACATATGTGGATTAAAGGTTAGCCCCCTAAGGACAGAGGTGTATAGTTGACCACAAAGAAACCATCAATAGTCCTCAACACGCAGAAAAATCTTTGGCAAAAAATGGGTAACCAAGCCTGTCACTGGATGTACACACCATCTATCGTACGAGTACCTAGTCTAGTGGCCTGCAGCAGATAAAATCACGTACTTTAGAGCACTGAGTAGGATACGAAGATTGGCATGTTTCGGGACTACGAGTGATATAAGAACTACGCTGATCGCAGTCATAAGATGAACTGGTGAAGCGATGATATGAAGAGTTCACAGCACTTATGTCAAACTCGGCTTTCAAAGGAACGAATTGGCGAAAGGAACTGACAATGGTCGTCATCTGAGTTCTACTGCTTCTAGATCTGGTTAAAACCAATATAGAGGCTCTATGAGCCTAGCTATTGAGAGATAGTGGGCACTCTCATCTTGCAACTTCCCCAGGGAAATGCAGAACCCATTTCATCGAAATAATAGGACCCCACATCCTAGACTGCGACGTAAGTACTACCCACCTCAGTCTTTAAGGATAAACTCTTTTAAAATGTGGTAAGTCAACTATAACGTATGTGAAAAGGAAGTCTTCTTTCATTATTTTTGTGACTGGTCAGCTGAAGCTACGAGCACAACTTCTTTTAAGATCTCTCAGAAATTTAGAACATTTCTCAACTACACAAGTTGGATTCGATCAGCTCTCCCTTTAGAATGAAGTATTGACAGTCAGATGATGCAAGGTACGGGATCGAGAAGGCGTCTCTACTGCTTCTTTTTTTTTTTTATTTCGTAGACAAACTTTTAGCGGATAAGGTTTCATGGGTCACGACTATGTGAATCATGTGGTTATTTTCCCTGGGTCTAGCACAAGGACATCTATATCTTAGAGTAATGTAGAGAAACAAAGGATTAACCAAAAAGAAAATACTCTAAGCGGTACTCCACTTATTCCAACGCATACATCAAACCCGTAGACAATAAAAGTTCAATTCTCGAATTTCAGTTCAATGCCAAACATTGTCACTTCAGTATTTAACTTCTAAAAGACCACCAAAGGATCAATTGATTTTCATTTCAACCCAAACACACACACACACACAGAACCCTTCTGTCGTGCCAACACTTTACCCACGGAATTCAATACTTGAAAGGACGACAGGACAATTTTGCAATTTTATCGTCGGCAAATCAATATGAAATTTTATCTTTATTTTTCCATTCCAATTCGAAAAACGTGAATAGCAAGCACAGTGAACATAAATTCCACAAAAAAAAAGGGCTTTTAGTGTCCGTCTGTCGGAGTTACTTACTCACGAAGGAGACGACCGTCGACCAAAAATAACATCAAAAATAAAACGATGACTCCATTGGAAGATTCTCTTCAGGCAATTTCTTCTGAATAGATATGGCTATAGGCCAAAGTCAACAAAATCATAAAAGGAAACACACACACATACATGGTGACATCCGGACAAATCGAAAAGTATTGGCCAGAATTCCATTCCTTTTAGTCGATGACGTGATGGCATTCCATGTCGTCAGTGGAACTTCTTCCACCCTCGTCGACATTCAATCGACCAAACACCATCAGCACTAGTGGAACAATAAAAACGATGAAAACGAACGAAGACAATTCTATCAATATTTCCAAAGTCTGCCGGCAGGACCGAAAATATTCTTTTATACAATTTATACAAGGAAGGCGAGGACAAAATTAAAATTACCAAAAAGTTCAAGGAAAATTCACCTGCCAAGGAGGAGACTATAGAAAGGAATTTTTACCTCCAGTTGTGACAAAATCTATTTCAGACAGACTGTTGGTCAAGAAAGAAAATTCGAGTTCATACTCGTATCTATCACACACACTGATGAACATCTACAGATGGTTATTTATGATTATCCTTTGATGTTGGGTGGGTAAACTCCAGACTGCTTTCAAGCTTATTGGTATATTGATACAGAAGGAAATAAATATTAAAATTGATGTATACTTACAGTATGTATCTGTGGTTAGTCGATCGATGGTATCCTGCTTCAATTTGGAGTTTTTCTTGCCCATTTTGTTTGGGTGATGTTGCCAATTGAAATGCGAACTCGTTAGTTAATGTAGATACTTTCTATTCACTGTTATGAGCAGTATTACTTTTTTTTTATTTTTTTTATTTTCTTATTGATTCACTTGAACACGCACAGGACACTTATTTGTTGAAACCTGAAATGAGAAAAATATGTTAATGTTAGTTGATGGCAGAAAACATGGTCAGAAAAAAATAGAAATCTTTGCAGGTTAATGTGCCGGTTGCTCTATTTGTAACGTAGTTTGTAACATGGAAAAATAATCGAGATAAACACCATAAAGTATATAATTTATGTATATTCATGATCAGTATCAAATCAACAGCAAAAACGATTGAGCCATGTATCCGTTCGTCCGTCTGTCCATATGTGACCACTTTAGGCCTTAAGTTTCGAGCTGGAATTTTGAAATTTTATATGTGGGCTCTTGAAATCCTCCCATTTTTTCTAGACTTTAATATGTTACTATTTCTTTTACTATTTTAGTTCACTAATAAATTTTCTACATTTCTTTTGTGGGCATGGTCAAGTTAATTGTGCATAAGGCTGAGCAGTACTTATTATTCGTATTTAAAAGGTTTTTCAATAAGAACAAAACAATTTCGTATTTAAATAAAATGCAAAATAATTGAGATATCAGATTGAAATTTTCTTCATGTATTATACTCATTTTATACTTCAATATCGACTTCAATTTCGTTTATGTAACCACCACGAAAAAGTTTGGAGCAATCGATTCTTTAGATTCAATTTTCAATTTTCATCCACTCTTACACATATGTATGTATGTATCTCGACCGGCAATTTTGTGTTTGATATTATTCCTACGCTCCTTTAACATTTTCGGCGTCTTGACATAAACCAAAAAATTAACGTACCCCCTTAAAAGAAATTTGAACTTTTGTTACCATCTTCCACCTTAACATGGCGATCATTTCCATTAACGAAAAAATAAGTACATCCGGCATGCGTTCAATCACACCACTGGTGCTTCAAATGATCAAGACCCCTCAGTTTTTGAGTTAATTTGATCTTGTAAAGGTATTGGCCAAGATGTTTCTGCAGCATTTGCCGCAATGTGGACAGAGTAATTCCAAATTCCTGTAAACGCCTTGGAATCGATTGATTTGACACAAGAACATTTAATAGTAAACATATTGAAAAACTTCAACTTCAACTTCATTACTATTAAACGTAAGCCTTGACTAATATTCTAGCATTAACGAATCATAAAAAAATGTTTAAAAGCCTACTTGTAGTAAAACACGGAATTGTTATGTTCCTACTGAAAACACCTGCATAAACTTGACAGGTTTCATTAATTGAAAGAAATTTCATAGTCGAGACAGATTTTATTTAAATTATTTTTATAAATTAGTGTCAAATGAGAGCACCAGAAGATCTCTCTCATACGATTGGTTCATTTAGGACAAAGTGTGAACCAAGAATCTAGCATCGAGTGATACAACACAAATGACTATCGAAGGCGCTTGTTGTAAGTTCATAATGTGCTGCATTTTCAATCAATGCCATCAATACTACTTACTGATGCCAGAATCTATGTATGACGAAAGCCAAATGTTTCCATTATTTGATTAGTCTCTAACTGAGTTACAGTATTTGTGTCGAAAGCAGGTTGTGTCCGGGCCTTTTTTTAATCCCGTGTAGCAAGAGCAAATACCTTGCTTAATACGAGAGTGGAAACTTGACTTGAGAGACGTTTTGTTATAAGACTCTGTTATTACGACCAGATGACAAATGTCAAATATCTTTCAGAATCAGAAGAATCATAGATCTTTCGAGTGCTTAAGCTGGCAGAAAAACAAAAAAAAATGGAAATGGATACTACAGATACTAGTCGATAATATCCTGTATCCCAACATGCCATGACTAATGTGTCAAAGGCAACATTCATAGTCTGACGTATAGTTCGTAGAAAAAGATTGTTCCTGGCTAGAGTGGCAGCATCGCAAAAAACCATACAAAAGGAAGGCAGTTACTACAGCGAATTGACCTTTTGAAATGTAGGAGAAGTAACCTGTTTTTCATTTAGACTTTTCTACTCCTTCAATTCCGATGTATTGAAGCTATGTAACAGACCATCTAATCAAATGACAACGATGGTAATAATTCCGGTGGTGTGCTAAGTGAGGTCTGTTAAGGGTCAGGATATGTATTATTCGGACTCTGGACTTTCATTTTATAGTCTCGCGAAGGTTTGCTCTATATTGTATCTAACAAAATCTAGGAGCATTAGAACTCTTGTCAGGTCCTGCTCGGATCTTTTCTTGCTTATTCATCATTCAGTTTGTTCCTTTGAACACAGCAGTGTCTTGAAATCTTAAAGAGTGTGATGGCATGGTTTTTTGTGGGTTCTTCACGGCATCGTTTCATCAGTTTTGATTTAACAAGTGTGGATGACATGACCTTGACATAACTCAAAAATTAACAAATGACAGATACTTTAGTAAGCCGAGCCACAGCGTTAAGCTGCTCAGAAACCAAGAAAAAAGTGTTATATTTCAAGTTTCATTGGCTACCACGAAGATGAAACTATCCATACTTCAAGCATAAGAAATTGGTGATATGCTCAAAAAACAAGGAATACACCCCATAGAAATGATCCTTATATTTACAACAAAATGTCAAAAATGTTTTCTTTAAACAGTTTACAAATCATAGACCTAATCTTAAGGTGCAACCCTATAACGTACAGATGCGTTTTTCTAATCCAAAAGTCCATTTAAAAAAAAAAACGATTTTCTTCAACATTTTCAGTATCCTATCAGTAATTGAATGAACACAATCCAGTCTTTTACTTCCAGTCTTTGAATTTTTTCATTTTATATCCTTTCTCTGCATCATTGTGTTCTAAATGATCCAAGACGTTTAAGTTTTTTGATTTTTCTCCCAAATTTAGTGTCATGCTGTTTGCTCTTCATATTAGTTTGCTTCTTTGTAGGAGAAACTGCAAAAATCCTATAGACTGTCATAGTAGATATTCAGTGAATGGAAACAGAACTAAAACTATTTCAAGTTTCTAATTAAAGATTCCTTAACGAGTTCTTCCTTTGAAGTTAAACACTCTTAACTTCATGAACCACATACTTACGGTATATGCGTGTATATGTTGTGAACTATTTCTGTATCGAAACGAATAGTATTCCTTTTAAACAAGACACAAGCCTTTAATTCTTTTGATGCCATAGACATCTTAAAGTTTATTTATTTTCCTTTTTTCTCTCTCAAATTGTTTATTCACCCAAGAATTCATGACTGCTTAGTATATCAATAGGAAAATATTTATAAAGCATTTTATATCTCAACGATACACACGATTTATGTACTCGTAGGTACATACGTATCTTAGAGTATCCCCCAGCAATATTTTTGTATTCTTAAATCTTTAAATGCCACAATCAAAATCCTTACAAGGAGGATAAGACTTTATAAAATTTAAAGACACCAATTTGTCTTACAAAATGCATTGAAAGGAAGGAACACACCTCCGAGTCCTTTGAATCCAACTTAATTCAATAAAACACACTCGTTGCTTCGACACCCTCGCACTACGGCAATGAATTGAGATCTTTTGATTACACTGCTCAACATTCTGTGTCATTATGGATATACCCGCCCGGAGGAAAGTCCCAGTCTCTTTCGACGCAAATCCAGTTCCTTTTTTCTGGATTTTTTCTTACTTCTTTTCTGGATTACACAGGACACGCCACATGCATAGTGTTACAAATTGCACAGAGAGGTTCTACTTTTTATTATTTTTTCGTTTTTTTGTTTTAAAAATGGGAAAAGTATGTACTGAGAATGTACATTTTGAACGGAACTGGATTGTATATGTAGATACCCTATACTTGTTGTGCGGGTCTGTCTGTTCCATCGACCTTTGATTCGGTATAGAAAAAAATCAGGGTATCCATGAGTCTATAGTTTCAGTCCACATTCTCCGTAATCCTGGCTCGCATGGTATAGCCAGAAAGAAAAATCTAGAAAAATTGTTACAAAGATGTTACGTATACGCCACCGAAATAGCCACATTCTGCTTATTCCTGGCATGTACTGAGTCAATTTGGTATAAAAAGATCAGAGGATATATGGGTCTACAGTTTGAGCACAGACTCTCCATAATCCTGACTCGTATAAGAAGCCAGAATGAAAAATCTGGAAAAATTGTTAAAAATGTTACGTATACGCCACCGAAACAGCCACAATCTTGCTATTCCTGGCTTATACTGAGTCGATTTGGCATAAAAAGATCAGACTTTCTGTAATCCTGGCTCGCATGGTATTCAGAATGAAAAATCTGGAAAAATTGTTGAAAACTGTTACGTATACGCCACTTATTCCTGGCATGTGATCAATGGGTCTACAGATTCTCCATAATCCAGGCTCGTGTCAATAAAAGCGATAGAACTTTGAAGTTAGATAAAATAACTAAGTACTAACGGTTTTAAAAAAATTGAAATGGTTTTAAAAAGAACAATATATGACATTTTATATAATACACCACATCATCCTTTCCCTTCTTTCTTTTCAGATACACGTGCTATGGCGGTCTTTTTTTCCCAACAATTAGACGTCTAATTACGAACCGTCAAACAAGACTGCAGTAGTTCTATCCTTCGCGAATGGTTTGAATAGTTCTATCCTATTGGACAGGAAGTCACTTCCTCGAAAACTCGAAGTAATTTTTAATCAATCACATACATATGTATGTCAAGTTTCGAATTTCCATCCATTGTTGATTGTATTCTTTGATGAAATGGTTACATAATTTTAATAATTATATCTTGTTAGAAAAAAAAACTTCAAAATCTACTCAAGCGTTGGCACAAATACTCCCTAAGGACATGTCGGTCTTCTGATAAATCTCTTACAAAACCAATGAGTGTTGTATCAGCTGTATTTGTGGACTCAACCATGCATCCAATTTGTTCTTTATGCACCAAGCACTCGAACAAACTCTACTCCACTCTATGAAAAAGTATGTAAGAGTATGAAAAAAGAGAGTAAAACGAAAATTAAGGATTCGAAAGTAGCTATCTCAGCATATCCTGGCTTTCACTTCTCTACGACTTTATACACATATATATGTACATAGGTATGTATGTTTGAAGTGGAGCAAAGATGGTATTACTCGTACTACTGCGTTAAGTGAAAGGACAAAAATTGCAAGAAAAAGGATTTTCATTATACTAGCATAAAATGAAATACTGTACGGAAAGGATTTTCTTTTAAGAATTTCATATTGACCGAATGCCGGAGGAGGTGGAGTGCTGGAAATTTGTTCCATTTAAGCAATTATGTAGAAGGTGCTGGTAGTAGGAATAATTCTTTTGAATTTAATTTGCAACCTGAGACATAGAGGTGTGCAAATAAAAGCTAATTATTCTGAAGTAATATGTTGTTTGTATATTTTTCTGTTCTAGGTTAAGTGAAACTTTTGAAGTTAAGCTATAACTAGCTGGGATATGATAAGTTTAGAGTTAAAGTTTGCAAACGAAGTGATAACATTATCGAGAAGAATGGAGATAAACATGGAAGTTTATCCTTCATCCAATTGAGTCCAAGCTTCAGCGCCATAAAACAGGACTGAGATGATCAGGGATTTATACAGAATCTACTATTTGTTGGATAAGGACTCTACTAATCAATTGCTAACTCAGTCGAAAGAAACAGCGATTGGGTAGAGTGATGCTTTGTTAAACGTCATTGTCAGAGTTTACAGAAGAGCCGAGGCAGACAAAATACCTTAATACCTAGAAGTTATAGCTGTCGATTATGACGTTCTGTACAATTTGCCGATGTTGTGTGTTTTTTTTTGTTTATTTCTCCTGCTTTTCTTCAATACTATACACGGCATATCCTGGTAAGTAGCTGTACAGACTTTTAAAAGATTGTGCTTCCGCTACTGGCTTGTCAGTTTTGCACAATTCTTTCAAGTACGATTATGAAAAAAAACCTTCTTTAAGACCCTTTTTGACATCAAAGGTCTTAGTGAGTTTATTACCAACCTCGACGAAGCCAGCGGTCTGCGTTCTAGGATTTTTTCCAGAATCTGTCGAAATGTAAAGATTTAATCGACTGTGAACTTTCCTGGCCTTAAAACACACTGATAGGGGACCGATCAGAGTCTTGACAAAAGGTTTCAGGCGTTCCCTCAGTATGACAGATAAGATCTTATATGCGACATTTAAGCGAGTTTTGCAATTCAGTGGGTCTCCTTTCTTGTGGATCGAGCAATTGATACTGAAATTCCATTCATCATACACTCGTTCGACTAAATTTTAGAGATGAGTCGGTGTATGCTCTCTACCAAGTAATCTTTAGCTGCCAGTAGGCTATAAGGGCCATCATCTTGTTAGATTTGAGCTTGGATATTAATATCCTTACTTTGCTTTGGCCAGGTGGATGGACATTTTGACTATCATCGTCAATATTGGGTGGTTTAATTCACCTGACTCTACGATCAGGTTTCCTTCTTCATCTGTAGAGTTTTCTGTACAGGTCTTGTTGACTAGACACATTCATTTTACCTGTTAGTAAACCTTTAATACATTATTCCTGAAGTATAATCTCCTAGCCTCCTATTCTCAGGAAGCCTTCTCATCTCTTAGTACACATCAAGAGCATCCCTTGTCCTTCTTTACAGCGCCAACATTCTTCACCAAACCAGGAGTTTCTTGGTGGTGATGAAGTGAAACACATCAAATCAGTTGCGTTACTGCTGACGGCATGTCGGCACCATTGCTACTGGTTTTAGAACAGATTTCCAGAAAGTAATGACTTATGATGTTCATTCCACCAAATTTCTACCAGAAAATGTCTGCTTCATCACCATTAGTTCTAACATTTTCTCTGGCAAAAAGATGTAAACTAATGTTGAGCACACTAGATACTAGTAAGAGTACTATTTTCATAGCATAATCATAGACCATTTCATCTTTCTCGAAATAGTCTTCTCCGGCAAGATATTGTTCTTATTTTGTAAGCTTAACAACCAATAATATAACTGCTCTTCCTTGATTAATAACTTTTTTTATGAACATATGTAAAAACTCCACAATGGACGTTGTGGACCCCCCCACAATCTACTTTAAGAACGACTGACTCTACCAGAAATTAAAGGAAATAAATAAATACATATAATCGCGCTTAAAACGTCGACTCACAACTTTATTGACCACTTGAATGTCCGGCTCGTATAATTCAAAATAAACTGCAGATAAACAGATACCAACACGCACTCATCTGCAAACACTAACAAATTCCCGGCCTCTGGATAAAGCACTACAATGGCACTTTGCCAAAAGTATCGAACAGATAAAAGCCCTCCACATACCACCACCACCCCCCCTCCTTTCATTTTAACCAATTCGCGTATAATTGTCGGTAGTCCCACATTTCAATGCCACAGAACGACACAGACCACTGTGATGTGTGCATAGAAAGGGTTAACCAGTTGAATTTTACCAGAGAATTTCAACATAATTCACTGAAATTGTTGTTGCTTTTGATTCCATTCCTACGTCCCTGAACAAATATTTAAATTGGTAAATCCTTCGGGAATAAATAAATTCATTCAGCGATAGTAAACTCTGTCCGAAGAAATATTATAAAAGAAACCTTGAATCTGTGTGATCCTTGATTTATATTTCATCTCCTAATTGACGGACCATCCTTTTGAAAAATATAATTCCTCATGCAAATAACTTGATGACTCAACGGGGTGTTCTTGATATTTAATTTGTTATCCTACAGCGTTAACGGCTGATGGATAGAGTTAATGAAAACAAAAAAGAAAACTCGTTAACGTTGCCGTAGGCATGACTAATGCTTATTTTAGAATGACAACCGAAAAAGGGTTTTTCAAACAAATCTCGTCCTCGAATTAGTCAGCACTGAAATGATTAGCCAAGCCAATGGAAGTATCATAATCCATCATGGAACGCATCGGAGGAGAGTCCTTCGAAAATACTCTGTTTTGTGCATGCAAATGCCCTTTTCTTATCACAAATCCATTTGCGTGTAGACGGAAAAATCGATAAAAAAAAAATGGAACACACACATGCTCTCAATGCAAGGACTCCCTTACATCGTCATTCACCTGGCGTCGCGTCCTGTCGGTTAACTCTTCGACTGACTTAATGTTATGCAACATGTTGCTGCCTTCATGCACGAGGGACCACCGACGACGACCGACAACGTGAGTGTACGAGTATGCGAGTACTACGTACAAACGCAAGAAGAATGTAGATGCACCAACATTTGAGCATCTCAGTGTATGAGTGTGTACCAAGGACTCATCCAACTGTAAAATGGACCTAGAGGGAGAGATTTTTTTTTTCGCCCCCCCGTACACGTCGTGGGGGGTGGAATAAATTAAACAGAGCCAAAGTGAAAAAAATCGAAAAATTATTGTGCGCTCGCATGAAATTCGCTCGACATGTACCTGGTTATACTCGTAATGCTCGCATTATCCTTTTTTTTGCTCCTACCTACTACTACACCTATTAATGTTCACCACATGCGATTTTGAGTGGAAAATAACAGTCATAATCATAAATCTACCCACAACCCCCTACCCAGTGGGGGGTATCTTCACATATGTGGGCGATTGGAACAATAAAACAAGAGTGGGAGTAATCACTAACCAAGCCCCACCTTGATGTCAACTCCAAAATTAAGGCACACAGTCACCAATTTAATGTTTATCCATTTATACCTACATACATACGTATAGCATATATCGAGCTCATTGTTCAGAACAAATGGTGTCGATAGTGCGGATTTTTGGAAGTTCGATTTGGGTGCACGTTGTGCGTGTGTGTGCCTTGAAATGTTTTCTTTTATGGAGGCTGGCGGGGGTAATTTATGTTCTGTTTACATAAAGAAAATTTTATTGCCTCATAAATTTTCTCGTGTAGGTGCTCACAATCGCATACAATGAAAATATTGCGAAAGTCGGGTGAAATCGACAAATTGTTGCGAATAAATATGTGTGTAAACATTGGGCGTATAGTGGCAGAAGTTTTTTATTCACACCTCGGCAGGATACCATGTTTTTATAGATGCAGGCAGCCCGGTACCCCGATTGTGTGTTTAATTAAGGAGCTTTGATGAAAAACGAGTTGTTGATAGATCATAACACTGAAGTGCACTTAAAGTTGACTCAGTTTGGAGTTAGTGGCAGTTTATTTCACGAAATATATTTGAAGTGTCTCCATAAACGACATGGCCATGGTAATAATGCTGTATTGTATAATAGTTTTGACTTATTCACAACAATGGTAGCAAATAGACACCTAAAAGTTAAGGAGCAAGTGTCGGAGGTTAAAGAGGTCTGTGGTATAAAAAGAGGGGTTCACTTTGTACCAAGAACAGTCGAGAGATATTGGATGATTTCGACGTTGCGCTATTATCCAATCCTGCAATCGGCAGGACCAGTTGAAGTTTTTATTCTTTTTACCAAAATTTGGGGCAATTTAAACGAGGATAACAGAGAAAAATTAAAAATAATTCTGTGATGCGAATATGGAAAAAAAGAGAGTTCGAGTCAAGGTGATGTTCAAAGAGGCAACTATTCCTTGAGACATTCAAAGCAAATTCAATACCACTTACACTAAAAACTCCAATTATGTCTGTCGGTCTATACGCTCGTGGGCGTCTGTTTATGTCATGGCTCAGTGGTTAGAGCGTTGGACTATGGATCAAGGGGTTCGAGGTTCGAGTCCCAGTCGGAAATTCTAAAAAGTTTTTTCACGGCCCCACCTCTCGCGAGCATCTGACAAACATCCGAGTGTGCAAATGTCCTGAGGAAGCTTCTCAAATGACAAATTGCCCTTCGGACACTGCATTAAACAGTAGGTCCCTTCCATTCGTGTAAAGAATATAACACGCACAACATGAATGGTTGTCAGAAGCTAGACCCTGGGTCCCATCGACCAGTTGCGCCAAGTATTTATTTTTTTTTTTATCTATGCGCTCTTCTACACCCTAAACAGCTGGATTCATTTGCTCCAAACTTCATATCAGATGTCTATGAGGTCAAAATTCGAGGTGAAATCATTCATTCTAACCTCTGCATTAAGGGTTCTTTATTTAGAGCGGATTCCTCTCTAGCGGATTCTTTTTTAATAATTTTTTCAGTAATTGGACTTCAAATTAACATCTAAGGGTTATAAGACAGATACAAAATTAAAATACGACCACTTTTAAATAATTTAATTATTTTTTAAAAATTTTAACTTGAAATCGACAAAAATTTGTTAGCAAAATGTCTAGACCTTAGAATTCTCTATAATTCACCTGAGCAGTATATCTACTTGTAGTTTTTATAAAAACAAAAAAAATCGAATGATAGCATCAGTACAATGTTATCATTATAATTCCATCAAAAATTCAGAAGGCCACACCCACTTTACTGGAACTCATATGTACGACGAGCAAGAATTCTTCAGAGAGATAGACTAAAGGGAATATTTACTCAAAGACCTAACCAACTGTAGGTTATATCCTTATAAAGATTAATTCTAGCAGTAAGTTGTTTTTCGAACCATGCATGTCTAGAAGAGTAGTTTATAAAATTTGCTACATAATGGCACTACAAAATGAAAACTAATTTGTCCTTCAAAAAGTCTACTTCATCAATTTTTCTGCATATAGAAGGAGTCCTTAATATCACTAACATTAAAGATATAACCATTGAACACGCTTTGTCAGGAATGTACATATGTAGATGTTAAACGAAAAGAAACGTATTGCATTCGTAAGTTGCTGGTTGGAAGGAGTAAAGAGTCTTTCAAAAGTCGTACTTAGACATTAGTAGTAAATAATTTTTGAACGCTTAATGTCATATTTGACATTTGTCAACACATCATAATCAGAACATGATTTTGATGATGAATCTCATTTCCCATTGGATGGATTCGTCAAGAAAGAAAATTGTCGGATATGGGCGTCGGATAATTAAAAAAAAATCATGTAATTGAAAACCATTGGGTTACCTTCTTTGGGGGTACAGTCTACGCGTACATATAAGCCAAAAACAATAACACACCTGCAGAACAACATTCGAACCAAAATTGTTAAACTTAATGCGATTAAGTGCGAACGAGTCCTTAAAAAAGTTCGTATGACAACCTGTAGACATGAATATTTAAATGTTGCTTTTCACACATACATAAAAATAAATAAAAGCATCAGGAAAAATCTAACTATTTACATGTTTTCTTGGAAAAATGACTTTTAAAAGAGGCACACCAATTGTTTTTGGTAGTGAATACCTATTACTAGTGCCTTGAAGATTTCATACCAATATTAGAATTGGAAGACACATCCTTTCAACAAATTGTCACTACAGTTTGACAGTTCGCTGATAAGATCATCTCACGACATAGGCTAGTAATCATAGGCCATCACGATCATACCATAATGGTTACAAGTGAGTTAAAATCTGTTATAATGTTTTTCAATAAAGGTTTGTCAGCCACAAAAAGCCAAATGTCAGATAAATGGAATGGAGCTGCTCCATATGCTTTCTTTTTGGTTCTAATTTAACGTTCTTGATCGTGAAATGAAAAGTAATTAGAGCCAGCAAACAAAATTTGAAAATCTTGGCTCCTAAAAACATTTTCTTATGGACTAAGACTTATCGAGTTGATCATACACGATATACCTACCTGATGGCCATGCTAAAAGGACATCAATACGTACTGCACCACAAGTACAAACCATAGAAATATACATCGTGACAACAGGCAAGCAGAATAATTTAATTTAATTATACAAAATACATAATAGCATACCTATTAGAGACAATTGCTTTTGCGAATACTGTTTATCCTATCAGATTGAATACTTCCGCTAAACTCCATTCCCATCGACAAGCAAAGACTATTATTGACTAAACATTGCTCAACAGCCGTATAATAACAGTCCTTGTTTGCCAAGACCGTCAACCGGAAGGAGTATTTACTAGTAATATTACTCGTGCAGAGAAAATATTTAATTTAGAAATTCTCTTACTCAAATAAACACTTACTAAGACAAATATTTATATTAAACTTTGTTTTCCTTGTTTTAACTACAAATCGTACATACTTTTTTGGTTTGAAGTACTTAGTGTTGTTTTAGTAGACATGTTTTTTGAAAGTCCTGTAGGAAATGTCCTGTAATATAGAGCAATATTAAAAACAGACTGATGCCCCCAAGGATTTAAAAAACTGTTTTATCAAACCAAGACATACTTCAAAAATAATTCAATATAAAACATTTATTTAGAACAAACATTTCAATAGTTTCAATTATTTTTGCTTTTTTAAGTATTAGGCTATTCTAAGCATTTTATTCAGTCTACTGTAAACTTAGCTCTATATACATTTCCGATTGGCTATTAAAATCGAGCTCTAGCGCCATTAATACGTTTGCGTGTCCTTTGAAATCGCTTCAGTCCCGTGGGCCTTTGCCTTGTGAGCTCTTTTAGAAGGAACCTCCATGCCCTTAGCACATGGGCGGGACTATTTGGTTTGTCTATTATTTAACTAAAATCTATGTCATTCAGATGCAGAAATTTGGAAGGATCATTTCTGAATCATTTGGTTAACCTAAGCCATATATAACCCTATGGGCCATATATCCCGAAAAAGTTTGTGTTGTGTTCATGTGCAGAGTCCCTATGATACCAACGGAAGACACTCTCACTTTTCTAGTTTAGATGAAATAAATATCAACATTAACCAACCCTCTTTTCTCTAGCCCGTTGCAGTTGTCGTTTTAACGAAATGAAAATTGAGAATTAGTGTATATACCCATTGAAGTAGATGAACAAATTCAGAAAACCCTTTGCCATGAACGAGCCTGAGGAAGCCCCACAACCGGCAACAAGAAATCCAAAACGGTACAATCTAGAGAATGTCAAAAATCTGATCGAGGAGAATAGGACGTGACACCGCCTACATCTATTAAGGTCTAGTCCTTATCGACTATGAATGACGTTGCAGATGCTCTGTTGGCAGAATCAAATCCACCTCAGCTAAGAAGTCTGAATTGTACATAAAGGTGGGCCATCTAGTGGTTTCTTTTTAAATCATAGATTATTTTGACACTGACAGCTGTTTCCCGCTCGAAATCTTGACAGAAAGCCAGCATCATACCTCCGCGGAACGAAATGAGTCGCTTTACGCTTGAACAACGTTGGGACAAATTATTTCCAAAGTGAGTGCTGTGTAGTCCAAACAGTGCGTTATTTTAAAAGAAGTTTTGCCCAAAATGAAACACTCACCGTGCCTGCTGTACACAAGTTTGTGCAAAAAGTTCGTGAGACTGGTATGCTAGTGGACAACGCTCATGGTCTCCGGCGTCGCCGAGAATGTGAAACTCAATTCACGAACATCAACTCGCCATCGATCTCAACATCACATTACATATCGCTTCACAGTTTGGGCCTTAGAGCAGCTTGAATTGGACAACGATTTTGGGCGAAACTCATCTTTTCTGACGAGACGCACGTTAACATAGAAAATTGACGCACTTGGGGGTCGAAAAAATTAGGGGCACGTTATTGTAGAGAAGTCGATGCCTCTACAGCGAGTGTCAGTTTATGTCTATATGTTAATATTGAATAACTTTAAAAAAATACAACCGATTTCCATTATTTAACTTCGTCTTTTATAATTTATTTCGACTAGTTTTTGAATACAACATCAATCAAGTGGCTGTCTCATTTAACCAAAGCAAAATGTTACCATTTTGCTGCGCTTTCCATCACTTTTTCGAAACTCTCGGGCGGTGATTTCGGCACTAAAGTTTGCTTTAAGATCGTCTATAGTCTGAGGCTTGCTGACGTTCTCTTTACTCTTTGCCAACATCCACCGATATTCATTCCCGCGTCCTCTGAAGAAAACGAGCCCAATTATGGTCAAACAGTCACTTTTTAGTTTGGATCAGCCGTTCCCCAAATGTGGCAATTTTGCTTGTTAAGGGCGTCTTCTCGGTCATCAAAATTTGCATCCAAAAATCACATTCAGTGTCAACCATTCGAGCAACTGTTTGGCCGTATTCCAAGTACAGTCAGTCGGCAATATTCTTCAACTCAATAGGACTTTATACGGATACAAATGCAAATCGTCCTTTAAATTGCGCCGCAAGGTGGTTTCACGGACAACAAAATCCTGCGTGCGATGACGATACAAAACACGTGGGTTATCGGCAACAATCTCTCTTACTGCTTCAACCAATTCATTAGAACCTCTTGGGCGTTGATAAGAGGCATGCCGACGATTTTCCACTGTCCCATGCTCAACAAAATGGGACACAAAACGACGAATATTGTTGGCCACAATATTTTTGACGATATGCACGTTGAATTAACAGAACTGAAAGACTATTTTCAATGTACAATGCCGGTATTTTGGCGTACTATTGCGGTTCAAAGCAATGGTTAAAATTATACTGAATTGACGTTTAAAACATATGTCTACTCAAGTCAATCGGTTAATAATTGTCAAAGTTATTTAATATTTACATACCGACATAAAATACGGCGCACCCTGCACATGTACTCGTACTCGCATGTATGCATCCCTAAGACCGGAATTTATGTAAGGAATTCTTTCAAATGCCACCACTTCTCAAGAATCCACCCTTTACCATCCAGATTAAAAATCAAATAAATGTATGTATATCTACAAGTACATGTACTTCGAATGCGTTTTCTCACATCTGCACATGTTCAGTTAAATCGAAACTGTATCCCCTTGAGTTTATCCCACACAACGCTTTCCAACGAATTAAAGCTAAAAGTGATGTAATTTCCCCACATGACTATACAACCAACAGCTCAACAACTAGGTTAAACATCTTGAAACATTCCCATTTAATTTGAAATTAATTACCACCTATCGTTAGACTAATTTTCCACACTCCCATTATACCACTTCTATACACACCAAGTAAGTATGCAAAGTACCCATAAATACCCTCAAGTCCTTTTCACACACCCTTATAGCCTCGAAACTATGTTTAAAAAAAAAATACTGGCATCCACCAAGCTGCATGTTCTAAGACAAAAAAAAGGATATTTTTAAACTTCAAGCCAGTCCTTGCATCTACCACTAGAATTTAATGGAGAAAAGGTTGGAACAATACCTGCTCTCTTTCCCTTAAGAAAGTGGAACACATTTTTCAAAATTAATCATAACAACTCACGCACATGTTTTCATTAAAAATGTTAAAACCACCAAAAATGGAGGTGGGGAAAAATCCCTTCATTTCCGGTCATTGAACACGAAATGTGTATTAGCATTAAGGACTCATTAGAGTTGGAGGCGAGAAGCCAACTCGCTTTGCAATGTCAAGCCCGCCGGTGCTATCGTCACAAGGGTGTTATTTACATAACATGTTGTGCAGTTTAATATTAATGAGTATCGAGGGTAGGATGAGGACGAATTAATAGAAAGTATGTAAGCCAAGTTCATATACGCAAAACCCTACTGCCTTAAGGACTTTTAAATGTCAAAACATTTCAAACACTACAAACATCTCGACCTACTTTCATTCAACCATGGTATGTACGTAGAAAAAAAACTTTCTTCTTTCACCCAGTTACACATCCGAGAACTGTCCTAAAAATTGCCAATAAAGCAAACATCTTGGACATTTTGTTGAAAATAAAAATCCCAGCCGAAACTATTCTTAACTTGTCGTTTCATAGTTATTTTTTTATTTTTTCTTGGTTATAGCCAAACACATAGAATAACAAATCCTCATCCTGCTGAGACAAGTAGAAACTAACGAGGCATTCACACAGGACGACAACGACGAACTTCTTCCAAAAACGAAATGGTCACGTTCCAACAAAAAAGAAGAAGACTAGTACAAATATACAAGTAATTCGAAACTTGTTAAAATTTTCTATACTTCGGTCCGTGTCCTCTGTACATCCTTCCTGGGATGTTTCGTCATTCTTTGAAGTTGCTTGCTTCTCGATGATTCGGCGCGCGGTGGTGGCGCTTAATCGTTTTCGCATTGTTAGGCGACAGGAAACTTCTTCAGGACAGTAAGAATGTTGCCTTGTAGGCGTTTAGTAAAGGCTTTCCAGTGTATTGTATGTATAAAGAGGGGGCGGAAAGATAAACTCGAAGGGTATCGGCCAAGTCGTTGGGGGTGATTACACGAAATGTGCAATGTCTTTGCCTCCTGAGAAGAATAATTATAATTGAGGGAAGTTTTCACGTTCTATCTTTGTTTTTGTTTTGCTTTGTTTTAAGGAAAAATTGTAAAACGTCTCCCAAAAGAAATATGTACTGTCGTCATTCCTACGCACCCACTTTGGTAAGTAGGTGCCGCCTGGAGCGACAATGTTCAAGGATATGTATGGGGTTCAAGGTTCAGCGAGAAAAGAAATGCTTGTACACAAAGTTTTTCAAGAAGGTTGGTGTTTGGACTTGAAAAGAAACTTTTGGGATGGGGAATTACTTTAGAAAAATGGAGCGCATAGTGTGGGAAAATGACCGTGGTGGGGCTGTTTTCATTTTGGAAAACTATGGTTCTCATCTCCGGGGAAAACAATTCTTAAATACTGCGGTATTGATGGAATCAAAATTATAATTAGATTCTCTATGAATAACCATACATTTCTGTGTATTCTATTTTTAGAACTCAACTTAAAGTATTCTATATTCCACTACTATGGGTTGATTTGACGAAAAGTGTTTTCGTGTTGAAAATTCATTATTATTGCGTACTTTAAAATGGTCTTCACGCTAAGGCAAATCCTGGAAAAGACCAACGAATTTCAAGTCGATACCCACCACCTCTTCATCGACTTTAAAGCCGTATATGACAGCATTCATCGTCTTGAGCTCTACAAGGCGATGGCCGAATTCGGGATCCCGGCAAAACTGAGCCAGCTGTGCCGCGTGAGGCTGGAAAACACGCGTCTTCTTCAATCTAGTGCTGGAACAGATAGTGCCCAGAGGAGGTGTCAACAGGGAAGGCACTATCTTCAATAAATCTGTCCAGCTGCTGGAGTATGCAGACGACATTGACAGCATCGGTCGCTCCCAACGCCCCGAAGCTTTTACGGCAATGGAAGAAGAGGCGAAACGAGTTGGCCTTGAAGTGAATGAGGACAAAACCAAGTAGCTGTTGTCAACAAACAAAGAAGCATCGGTCCACCGCCTAGGACAAAACGTCACAGTTGGCAACAGTAACTTTGAGGTAGTTAGGGAGTTTACCTACCTCGGAGTAAATATCAACTCCACGAACGACACCCTAGTGGAGATTCGACGAAGACTTACCCTAGCAAACCGCTGCCACTTCGGTTTGGCAAAACAAATGGGCTCAAAACTCCTATCTCGGAAGACGAAATGTATGCTCTACAAAACTTTGATCCTGCCAGTTCTGCTATATGGAGCCGAGTGCTGGACGATAAGCAGGAAAGCAGAGCACATGTTGGGCACTTTCGAGAGAAAAATTCTTCGTCGTATTTTCGGCCCCATATGCGAGGAGGGCGTATGGAGGAGAAGATATAACCGCGAACTCTATGAGCTGTACCAAGATGTGGATGTAGTCCAAAAAGCCAAAATACGTCGACTACACTGGCTCGGCCACATCGAGCGAATGGACAATAATGCTCCAGCAAAGAGGATCTTCGACTCACAGCCCCCAGGTTCAAGACGACAAGGAAGACCGAAAATCCGTTTTAAAGACCAAGCTATCGAGGATACTAGAACGATTGGTCTGGACAACTGGAAGCAGCGTGCCCGGGATCGACGGGAATGGAAGGCTACCGTGTCTCAGGCAGGGACTCTTCACGGGTCGGGAGTCCGTTAACTACAACTTTGAAATGGTCCCTATCATGGAATATTCGAACTAACTCCCAAAGACTTCATAACATGGTAAAAAAAAATTCACAGGTACCAATTCAGGCTTAAAAATCTGAGGCTTAAAAAGTGGACATCTTGCTCTACAAACACAAATGTATATAAGAGCTTATATATCCGGCAAAAGTCTGGGAAAAAATCAAGGATAACAATTGGAATATGCGCCAAATGGGGTCTGATATGTTCTTGACTGCTGTCAAAAAACTAGTCCACAGATCACGCTCAAACTCAGCGCCAAAATAGATGACAGATGTACCAACAAACTGTTTGAATGACGCAGTCCCCGCTCATATTTTGAAGGTACTGAATGTGGGCCAAATACAAGTTTTTTTTGAAAATGCAATAAAATGAACAAAATGAAATTTTTCCATGTGTTATGGCTTTATTAGTAAGAGCAAACAGTCCCATTTATTATGGGACACAACATCATTCAAGTGGCTGCCTCGGCTGGTTTCGCAATAACGCGAAAATCGCTCCGATTTTTCAAGATCTTGTTGATGGTTTCGGGCTTTAGTTCACGGATTGCTTGAATGATGTCAATCTGAAGTGCTTGAATCGTTTCCGTATTGTTGGCATAACATCGGTCCTTCACGGTTCCCCACAAAAAACAAGTCCAAAGGGGTCAAATCGCAGAGAAATTGTATGTATCAATCTGTAGAACCAACATTCTGTCCTTGAACCCAGATTTGTTGCGATCGTACCTCAGATCCCAGAGCTCTTATGAGCAGGTTTACGAGCTTTCTGATCCTGTTTGAATTGTCTAAGTCTCTGGTTTCCCAGTGAGCAAGATTATTAATCAGCGGTGTGGTCCAGCTGAGACCTTAGTAAGTTTCTGGTACTAGGAAAGTAGATTCTGAATCAACCCTAGGTAGTTCGTCCGCAAATTTGTTGCCCGGTCACTAGAGTGCCAACCAAGGAATTGAAAGTAATTTAAATTTGTCTAAGGTTGAGACAGGTTCACTGATTTTAAAAGGACAATTCGTTGTAGAACGTCTAGTGATTCCTTTACTATTAACTACCTTGAAATATTACATCTAGTCCCTCATAGACCCCGATGACATGAGAATAATCCTTTTTCGTTAAATAAAACATATCGTAATGCACTAATCTTTAATAAAACAAATCAAATCCTACAGTGAGCATATGGGTTTCCAATTGAAATTGTGTTCACCAATTCAGGACTAGATTTATCGCATATGCGACCCAACTTGAATTTGGTAAAAAAAGGTTCAAATCATGAGATATGCGTGCTTATGAATTTCTTAAAAGGACAATATGTTTCCTGAGAAAAAAAAGGGATTTCCACTCCACAATGTGATTTATCGAACTAATACATTATACGACTGGGAGCATAAGTTCGTTCAAATGCGGAATCCTATAGAAGAGCAGGGAGTCGCAAATAAATTTCAATATATTATATATCGGATACAAATCCGATTTCTTTGCGCTCTGAGGATTGAAGTGTATTTTAGGGAAATGAAAGCGCAGACATTTGCATACATAGTTCATATTTATACAACAAGCGCAGCATCCCAACCGGAAATACGGAAATCAACTTGCATTCTTCATGCTCCGATCCGATATACGTATCAAAACTTGAATTGATTCAGATTGATGTTTGAACAGAACTTGTGCAGGGTCACCTAGCATCTTCTGAACTGATTTCCTCTAACTCTATTGGATTTTCATAATTTTGTGACACAAAGGACAGCATAAGTAATAACTTAAGTAAAACCAACATAGTTCAAGAAAATGGCAGACAGGATACACTCGTATGTAGCCAATTTTACTAAGCCGACTTCGTTAAATTTTTCTACACAGCAAATTCAATTAAAATAATTTATTGTTCTAAAGGTATCAACACACATCCATCCACTCACCTCTCGTAAGGATACACTTTGAAACAAAATTCTTGGAAAGTTGAACTTTCCTTCATTTCATAGTATTGTGGCGGTGTCCTGTCAGACAAATTTATTCCATTCATTGGAGTTTCTTGAAATTCTGCACAGAAACAATATCCCTCAACTTAAATTGTTGCATTTGAAGAAAAGGAATGCATGCGGGAAATGTATTTTCTTGCCAAAAAGTTTGACGTTTTGATTTTGTACAGAACTTGTCGGAGAAGTTGATGGTACAGTGACAGCACACTACTGCTTCTTATGGCCATGGGCACGTAATGTGGAGTTTCGGAAATTTAACTTTATGATTCCTCAACAATGTTTTATTTTTTCTGTCGGAATTGGGTTCTTGCTCACAAGTTATGTGACTAGAATTTTGGATTTTTTAATCAAAAGTACACGTACTTACTTGTTTTGGTCGACAGACAGTCATAAGCTTGAAAATTGAAGATTTGTGGGGAATCAAAAATATAAACAAACATGAATTCGGTTATGAATCTGGATTTTTGTAAAGGGAGTGGATACTTTTGCGGTCAGGAGGGATTTTTTATTTTATTGTTGTATGATTGCTACTGTGGCATGGTCTTCTCAAGTAAATAGAAAACAGTATTTGCAATGAAGATTCACTGGAGGTTTTCTGGTTTATCGTACTAAAACGTGAAACCACTCTCGTCCATTTCCGTTTAAATCCTCGCCAGTCAGCATCTTCCAATCCAATTCATGCATTCCTTTTCTAACTCAAAGTCACGTCCGTACTATACGACCTTTAAACTGAGTCAGCGAAAGGTGATTCTATTTTAAGCATAGCATAATATATAGAATGCAATAAACAGAAAAGAATTGATAGGTTTAAAAACATAACACTTTACGCTTTCTCTTAAGTGGATCCTGAACCCACTGCACTGAAAGCCGTTCTATTCCCGATATTTTAGGATGACAATTGCCAAGAATGCTGAGTTAGGTCCAGGAGCGTTCTTTGCTTAGATTCCATTAAATAAGCTATACATTCGTTCTAAAGCTCAAGTATACTACTCACAATATGGTGTCGTACACCAGGAAGCTCATTGAACTTGCTGGATAGGATTAAGGATATAAAAATGACAGAAGAGTCTATTGGTCGTTTCTTTTCGGTTGTTTCAACAGTTTTATTCCAATAGTTAGCCTTTTCTACCTCAACTCCATCTAAGCACAGACCTACATATATTTTAAATCACTGAAATCTACAAACATTTAAAACGGACGTGTATCGGTAACCTCTATCAGAAACATGCTCTATATGTATTTCAAAATGATAAGGCTTGCCATAAGTCTCTAAGCAGAGTTCAGTATAAAAAATCAATCCGCTTGTGCGACCATAATCTTTTTTAATGAAGTTTTTCAAGTCAAGATGACTTAAGTAAGGTCTATAACTTTTTCCAGATTTTTATTGGCCGCAAAAATAATGTATCTTTTTTGCCACGCCCACATTTGGTATTGAATGAAACTTTGAAGTTTTGATTTTTTGCATTTAAAAAGTGTGTGGACCATATGTGTATCACATGTATCTACGCCCTTTTTTTGGGGGCGTTTTTTTCCAAAATCTAGGTCATACTATCATAATTAATAAAACGTATTAAAATTTCTTAATGTCGGCTATAAATTAAGAAAATCCTACCTATTAGGATATATATTTATTTTTTTCCGAGGATAGTCGAAAATCTTCTGTGGACACTATGAATAGCAAAAGCAGCAATTTTTCTTTCATGAAAAAAAAAGAAACTGAAAGATCCTAGATGGGGTTCATCCTTTTTCTAAAGGTTTTCGTTTTTGTAGTCGGGGTAATGTATATGTAAATAATTCTCATTCAAAATTAGGACAAGGTTGCTGATATGTCCAATTAGTCGATTTCTACGATTTTGCGTAAAGATTCTACTTTCCGCTTTAATTGGAAATAGGACTTTTGAAATCTCTGTGGATATTGTTGTTCCCTTTAAAAAGTTTGTATAAAGTTCGCATGTGTTTATTTGGTACAACCAAAGTAAACCGTAGGTTCACACCGGCTTTAGCAATTGTTTGTATAAAAGTAGTTGAGCTGGGAATATTTTACAAGTAACAAGTATATTTCTCTTATTTTGAGTACTTTACGTTTCATTTTCACCTACGAATTCCATTTCAACCTTGCGTTCAGTGTCATTCCCAGGTAATTGGCTTCGTTTGCAAAAGATATCCAGTTCGGCAAGTCATTAATTTTCTTACAGTTGAAATTCACGTGAACGGATTTAGTTTCGTTGAGGGCGATCCACCAGTCCTTCATACATCGATTTATATCATTTAGTCCTTTTGAAGTTTTCAAGTCGTTTCTTCGATTCTTTTACCTATTGCTAACATAGAAGTGTCATCGACTAACGTAATAAGGTTAGCGCCATCTTCTTTGGGTATATCAGGAGTATATGAAAGAATAGCGGCCTAAGAAAGCTTCTTTGTGGTTCATCGGGGAATATTCGTTTCCGTTTCTAACTCGAAACATATGATTCAAAAATACCATAGAGGCGACGTGGAAAACTAGTCAAGATATCAGAGAATAGATATCTTCTTCTTACTTACTTCTGAACCCAGGTGTTCATGAATAAAGTTATTATTTTCTTTAACCGATTATAGACATCTTGGTAATATCCTCTCACAAATTTTAATTAAAACTAGAAGAAGCTGAATTTATTTGTATAGTCTGTATTGGTCTGTTTCCAAAATATGAATAATTTATTTATTCTGAGAGTATTCTCTCAATTAAAAGACTGAGAAACAATTACCTAACAAGTCTCTTCTCTTGATTAGTTTTCCCTGCCTGATATTGGGATATTTGTTCAAAAATACTTGTCAAATTCTGTTAAGAATGAATATTCCAATTATATAATATTAGACAAAATTCATTTCTCTCATTTTCTTTATATAATATGAGAAAAAATAAACCCATAAAACGAGATACTTTAGTCAATAAAAATTCCATTAAAAATAATCAGTAAACCGACGACATATCCTTCCAAATTATGTATCTCAACATGAAAAGAAAACTCTGCGAGAGTATACTTCTTTTCGACGTTCTACATCCAACCATGTTTGGGTAATAAAATAAATAAAAAAAATTTCATTAGTTAACAGTAGGTGGCAGCACATACATTGCGTGTGTGGAAATTTTTATTAGTCGGCAATACGTGTGGACGTATAATTGATTTATAGCGCGCCACGCCAATTCCATTTGATGGCTGTGCTAGTAGACGTTTTACTTTGACTCAAGGAAAGATAAAACGTAACTAAATCAAAGCCTACGCATATTTTCTTGCTGATATCTTTAGAAAATAAACTCTTTTCACGACTTAAAAAGTAGGAAAAGAATTCTCTGAAAGTGGTAAAATGAAACCTCAACCCTTGTAAACTTTTTAAAAAAAATCAATCATTTCGGCCAATTATCGATTTAGTTCAAACTGGTATTTACAGGATTGGGGGATTTGTAACGCATTGCAGATGTGTAAGTACTGTACGAAATCCGATGTGACATCAGCCGTGTGGCAACCAAGTGGACGTTCTTAGACAATATCACGGGGTCACTGTTTAATGAAAGAGCGTTCTTCGTTAAAAATCTCATCAGGTAGCCTTACATATAAAGTAGAGAGCCAAATAGCCGATCAGTAGTGAAATACGCTAGAATATCGAAAGTTAAATGACAAACTGAATGGAACGATCCTACCAATCCTTAAATAAATTTACCTATCCAGATTTAGACAGAAGCTGCCGTGAGGGTTTCGGTGCATTAAATAACTTTCAGCAAACAGTGAACTGTATAGTATTTAACTCAAAGAAAATGCTACTAAACCTATCCGTCTACATCTTGGTACAGCCCTTCTCGCTATTTTGAAAAATAGTTTTCTTTCGATGAAGTTCAATAAGTCAAGTCTTTCCTGCTTCTCATCCAGGACTCGGCGCTCTATAGAAGTAGGACTGCCAAGATCAAAGTTCTGCAGATTAGCATTTCTGTCAGTGTCCTAGGATAATTCTTTATCGAATCTTTACTAAGGGAAGGTGAAGCTTCCAATAGAGATATATATATTTTGGTGGACAGCTATTGGTTTACTTGCTAGTCAATAGGAAACTTTTTGGCTGTACCCAAAACACCTCTACCACTTACATGACCGCCTTTATCAGGTCAACGTTGAGATTTCGTCTATAGTCGATCTGCCGGGACGGAGGCCAAATTGGCACGTTTTGACCATTAAAATAGAAGAAAAAGATAGAAAGGATCTTGATTGCGACGTGTACCACGAATATGCCTTGAAAGATCTCCCAGGACATACATATGTACATCCAGTCAAAATATGAACCGGTCATTCAAAAGGTCCGTCTTAATCGTTTCCAATTTAGTCCATTTCTATTCCAACGCTGAGTTTGAGCTCGATCTGTTGACTTGTTGTTGACTGCAGCAACAATAGCCGACTTGAGTGGTATAAAGCATTCAAAAAGAGCCGAGACGGATTCCAAAGTTAGTTTCTATAGAAAACATTGACTTATTGAAGAAAATGGTGTACCATTGTTACTATGGTTTGAGACTGCTTGCTCTCTTCCACGAATCAATTCGTCACATTTTAGGCAATGTTTTGTCCATGAAACGCGTCGCAGGATGACATGTTTCAAAAATTTTGAGTTTTCTTTAAATAGAATTTTCACAAATCCAACTTTTTAGGGGTTGAAGGGATAAAAGAAAGTTCGCTGAGAGAACTGAAAACCGTCCCAAAATATGGCTACACAACATGAATGTATAAATGGATTGTTCGTTGCAGGAAGTGTGCTTAAATACATTTTGAAGATTAAGTGGTTTATCGTATGTTTATAGACCCAGTCCCGCTCATATTTTGATTGAATGTACACGACTTATTATGCAGCTGCCTTAAGATGCCGCGACTAACCTTAGTTTTGATATTTTCCAACTTGTCTTTTTAGACCGAACTGTCCATTTGGAACCTTATTGATTTGACTCTATTTAAATCTTTCCCGATTTCTTTTGAGAACTATTCTAAGTTCTGAGCTTCATCATGGCTGGTCTTGCTTTTTGGTAGCGTAAACACGGTCTTAAAACTCGACGGAACTGACCTCAATGAGTGAACACCTATGCCCCTTACAGTCATGAATTCAAAATTGTTGGAGTGAATGTCTAAACGATCAGACTCAAGCTTGTTTCAGAATTCTACATGTAATTTGAATTTCTCTCACATGGTTCTGTTTAAGATTGTTTCGGTTTACATAAATACAATAGTAAGTCCCTGTTTAATTAAAACCTAAAATCCCTCACCAGACTCACTTATTCTGGAAAGGTCCCGACAGCTAGGTGTTTGGTTTGAATACCAGTCTTTTCTATTGTGCTATTCTTTTGGAAATATTTCTCCGCTAGCTTTTCTGGAACTAAAATGGAGGACTAAAAGCTTTTCCGGGCTATTTCGCAGTCTTTTCTAAACCATCAAAAAGCATAGACTTGAAAATAGATAATTTTAGGAAGAAACTTAGTATGGTGGGTCCCAAATGTCTATCATTAAAGTTGCATACATTTTCTTCCAAATGAACTGTACTATCAATGGAATAAAAAATTAACAGCACAGGCTCAGTCGAAAATTAAATTCTTCTTGCCTACAATATGATCCCTAAAATCCTCCAACATAAGTTCAAAAATCCATTAACAATTTTTACTGCACCAACATAACCAAGGCCATACAAAAATTATTTCACCATAAAAGTACGCATACGTCCGAGTACATTGCAATGTCAACCAGCTCATGTAAATATTTCCACCGAGACAACATTTAAATGCTTTCATGCCAGGAGCCCAAGAATATAAAAAAAACAAGAAATATTCACACAAAGTAAAACATTTCGTAATTCTTTGTGTGAACTATAAAAAGGAGAATGTAAACATCATTTAACTACAATCACAGGTATCCTGTTAAGAGGCTTCCACTACTGAATAGAATGAATGGCAGCTGTAAATCGTTCTGAATATAAAAACAACTTTCTATCTTTTTCTTTTTTTTTTGAATCTCTCATCTTTCCTTCAACTACTTAGTCGGAGATAAGCGTTACAAGGACAACCTATCTGCTGAGATCCCATATGCCTCTCCATTTTCCATTTCTAGGTGACCCTAATTTCACGTGTATATGCATGATTCCCCTTCACCTCGTCTAAACAAACAGCACTACGCAAAAATAATGAAAAAAAAAAAAACGAAAATGTCACAAATGCAAAGAGATAACCGCAGGAGTCCTTCGAAATAAGAACAAAAAAAAATTAAAATGAAAATGAAATGGAAATGGCAACATCCGAAGAATGATAATCAATCCGCACACTCACAGAAAATTAGATAGGCATACGGACCGAACCAGCGAGGAAAAAAGGATCATGAATGTACACTTATGAAATGAATAAACTCCCACGTACTCTCAAGGATATGTGTGCAAATGAAAATGTGGCTCCCCGACACAGAAAAAAAGAAACGATACAGAAATCCAACTGAGCAAAACAAAATAATAACCATAAAGAGCGAGGGCTACAACGACAACGACGACGATGTCGACGAAGATGGCAAACAAAAACATTTTCCTTCCAAAAACAACCATCATTCGAAAGGATATGCCTATCATCTAAAGAAAAACTCCGGCTCCTGCCGTCGAAACGAATACGAAAAACTTTCTCTCCCCCAAATCCACCATTCAACCGCTCAGCCCCCTAATCAAGTCGTTTAGTTTTTATATGTAAAACACAGAAAATTACGTAAGACCCCCGAAAAAATCGGGAAGGACGAAAAAAAAACAACACACAAAATATAAGCGGAAATTTCGTCCCGTGTAGAACAACAGTAGCATAGAGTCTATGGCACTGGCACTGGCACTGGAACTGGCACACTCCAGCCAGTGGTAGAGTCCTTTTCTCGCTCGCTCTCGGATCGTCGTCGGATGATATAACAGTGTTTTGCCTTTAGTTGAGTTTTCCTATTGCTTTTTCTTTGTTAGGGTTCACGGTTCACAATGTGTGGGTGGGTGTCGTAGAAGGTGTATGCCACAGGATGCTTTAAACAAAAAAAAAAAAAAAATGAGGGAATGGTGGCACTGCCTGGTGGCGTCATGGTGCCTGGCTTTCAATAAAAGTTGACTACACTCTCATACAGGGAGTCGTTATGGTCTTTTCTTTTCTTTTTTTTTTTTTTATTCCATAGATAACAACAAAGAATTGGTAAATTATCCTGTCACAAGGAAAGGGAAATGGAATCCTTGTTTCATACACTTTTTGGTAAGAGCCCTGCGCCCATCCTCTTTACACTTATCTTTCAATTTTGTTCACCACTCTTTGGTGTCATAGTAACGCCGTTAAAGGAGTGTGACATATTAGTATCGTACTTGTTACCAACAAATTATTATCACATGCAGGCAACTAGTATCCTTAGGGTTGGACTATTGATGCACTCTACTTCTTAAGGGTAATTGCTGTGATTCCCCTTTTTTTAATTGTTACGAAGGTTGTCACCACAGATGTACTTTAATTGAGCAACCGGCAAAATAGGATTTAAATCCTTTAGCAATGGAAAAAATTTTTTTTTATTACCAAAAATAAAGGACAATTCGTTGCTCTTCTGCACTGGCACCAACACTCTCACTTGGATTTCACAAAATTTTAACAAATTTTTATGAATTTTTTTTTTTTGTTATAGAAAAAAACTAACAAATATCCTATGAAGGACACACGGGAGACAACACCAAGATCAAGACAAGAAAAAAAAAACGCTTAGAAGAGAACCGATTTTTTTTGGAGCACGTTGTTGTGCATAACACACGGCCTCACAACTAACACTGAAGAGCTTTTGTGCGCCTGACGCCAAGTCCTGCTCTGGCTACTATCACCCATATCCTTGAGGTGGAGATAGGCTGGAAAAAAAAAAAAACGTGATTGTCATTGCAAAACTCGAGCTTTTGGGGGAGAAAATCCTTCTGATAAAAATGAAAGCTTTGATTTCTCTCCCAAACCTCTCTCTATGTTCACACTCTCTCTCTATCTCTCGGCAAATGTCCTGTCTACTGTCTTACGTAAAAATGTTGATTTCATAACAGTAGCTTGAGGTATTCTATCACCTCTTGCTCTCTCTCTATCGTTCTCTTTGTCTTTTGAGATTTGGAATGTCAAACTAAAGGATTCACTTAAGGGGGAGCTGAAAATATCACAAAATTTTGTGAGCTTTTTACGGTTTTGAAGGAGATGCGGAGAAAAATTTCCCAAATATCCTTGTTGTGTCACTTTAAATGCTTATCATGAAAAGTGGATGGGGGCGCATGGGGTGGATGGGGTGACAATGAATGGTGGATTATAAGGAGAGGGAGGTGGCAGCGCATTGGTTACTGGCAAACAACAGCAGTTTGACTTATCAATGAACATGAGTAAAACACAGAGCTTAGGTATTTGTGGACGAGAGAGGGTTTCACTTGCTGAAGCTATTTTTGGATATTTTTTTGGAAATCTCATTTTTTTGGCTTTTTTTTATTTTCTTTTGTGTTTTGAAGGATTATGCTTTTGCCTTTTTGGCGGTGAGGTAGATCTGATACTGATGAGCTGAGGATTTTGGCTTTTTTTTTTTGACGTGAAAAGGGCTTTTGGTTTATGTACTTGTCGAATATCATAAAGGGATATGGATGAAGGATAGGTTGTGTGAATGTCGATCATACGGTTTTAGGGTTTATGGTTTACAATGCATGATATTCACAGGTGTCCACATTGCGTTACATGGATTGTTTTGTACTATTTTTCACTATTTTTTAATAAAGAAAAAGACTAGTAGGAATAGGTGTTGGGAATTATTTGTATGCCACTCTTATAATTAAAACATATCCTTTGAGAAGGGAATGAATAAGGTACTTTTCGAACTAATACTTCTTACTTTTATAATCAGGTTGAAGCTACAGTTCGGAGTGGTTCTCTTGGCTCGATTATTAGCCATCAACACTTTGGAATGGATTCGAAGGTTTTGCGAACCGAAACGTTTCTATCCGCTGTACATGTACACATGACCCCAACATATTAGTCCATACAAAGGCTCATCCAATTCGTGGTCCGAATTTGACATTTCTATTTCAATATCATATGTCAAACCGAAGTGTCATCTGAGATTGTATATGTTTAGTTCAAGATTTGCCATTTTACAATATTGACTTTTTGACAATCGCTGAATATGTTACAATTCTTAAACCTTACAACAAAAATCGTACTTCATTTCGCTATTTACGAGAAAATTATGGTCGACATAATCGTCCATCTGAGCATACTAGAGACAATATTTGAAGAGGCTGGCCCTGTAACAGTTGCCTTAAGGCCTATCCATCATTGAAAAGTACGTTGCTCTACAGAAAATATGGCTGACGTTAGTGAAAGTGTTGAAGAAGATACAAATCTATCAATTTCACGGAGAGCACAGCATTTGGGCTTGCCTTTTAGCACGTTACAGCGTACTTTGCTCTTAGATTTGCTGCTGTTTCTCAATAGAACACAGCAAATCCTTCTCATCGACTTGCTCACAGGCCACAACCCGAAGGCTGCCCATCTCAGTAGAATGGGATTCAACGGCTCAGACCTATTCAAAGGCTGCGGCGACACTGAGTTGGAGGAAGGCACGACATACTTCCTCTGCGGATGCTCAAGTCTCATCAGAATCAGGCACTTAAACTTCCGGAAAACATTCTTTGACCAACTCTATGAACTAGCACGCTAACACGCCCCCTAAAACCATCTTAAAATTCATAACGAAAATAGGTTGGTTCAGGAACGCCGCTTTTGTCATGGACTAATGAGTTACAATAATTTTTATTGTTACCATATTTTTTCAGGTATCTCACACTGCGGAACGCAATGAAGACTGCTCTTTCCTCATGGATTTGTAGTCACTCCCTTAACCTAACCTAACCTACATATCAAAACTATGCACGACTTTGTAGACTTAGTCTATATGAAACTCGTCGTAGTTGGCCTTCAAACCGATAATAAGGCACTGATTTTAGAATCTTTTCTAGGAATAACAAATGTCTGCTCCATTTCACTGCTCCCTTACGACCATCTTAACAAGGTACTCAGGTTATGTATGTTTATTGCCGAACTAAGATCATACTAAACTAGTCCAGAATGCACTTATATCCTTTTGCCACCTTCTCAGATCTTCATGCACTAAAAAGAACAACAAAAAGTTGGACTAATATTTCCTTTACTTTTGGGGTCTTTTTTTCATTTCATTGGGAAATTCTTTCACCTTTAAAGTAGGATCTTATTTCATTATGAAAACTTACCCTTAATTCCATACAACCTCGAAATTTTTGTAATCGATTATCATACCGGATCACTTTTGAAACAAAGAAACAAAGAAGACTGCATTTCTGTTCTCACAAAAATGAGTTACAGAAATTTTTCTCTGTGCAGTCAGAAGTGAAATAAGGGAATTATTCCACTGAATAAAAATTTCATTATTTCGAATCCCCGGCAGCAGATTACACTACGTTTGTGAGTTACCCTATTAAAAGAAACTCCTGCAAAACTTTCCTTAAAAAATAGGTACCCACTACCTACCGCATATTCCCCAGACCCTCAAAGTCAGCTCTTTGACCCAGTTTAAATATGAAAAAGTTTAAAATTGCAATTCATGTTCTACTCCTGGATGCGATTCGACCGGAAAATTCCTTTTAGTGAAACAATCCACGCATATCCTTCGCCAGGTATTTTGATTGTATTTCGTTCGAGTATATTCCCTGTGCCTAGATATTTATTATTCCCAGTAAGCACTCTCAAAATCAAACCACTAACCGAAGCCAAATTCCCCCGTTCCAATGCCATGGTGTTTTCATAATTATTCGATTACAGTAGCATAAAACGGGCGAAGGGAAGAAAGAATAGACGCAAAGTTAATTAAGCTCAGGTAAGAGTATACTTTTATATATACTTACATATATATATCTATATTTAGCTACCTAGCTAGGTATGTTATATGTAGATGCAGCCAGTAAAACTTTGTGGATAAAATTCAATGTTTCGTTAAATTTTTGATTGGAAAACTTGAAATTTTGTGGATGGAATTCCTGTAGTTTAACGGTAAGAGGAGTTCGTAGAATTTTCTGGACTTATGAAAGAAAAACAATACACTTCACCCATTATGTTATTGATGCGTTATAAACGAGTTAATTAAGTGGTCTATCGAAAGTTACTTTAAAGTTTAACGTTCCTATAAAGTCAAGAGGAAAATATTCAAATTGCTGATTAAGAAACTGGGTCAATCCTCTAAAAGGAGTTGAACCATTAGCAGCAAATGGGGTTGGCAACTTCGTTTAACTCACATAAGACTTATAATTACGTACGAGGTGGTTGTCTGATGGACTGCCGTAGATAAAGCCTTAAAACGAAATCATCTAATCAAAATCCAACGATCAGATTGATTGTGCGTATGTGGTGCGCTTGGATGGTTCAAAAACCAATAAACCAAAAACAGTCTTAGTCTCACTTTCTCCCTTCGTTTTCCTAATCATTGCAGCGTAATGCAATCTCCTATCTGGGATCGGAAAAAACGTGATGTCCACTACAAATACCTGCATCTTATTAGATACCTACGCATCCTTCAAATCCTTGTTATCCTTCTCCAAAAATTCGAGCGTTGCCCTAGACTGCCCTCTAACTCGCCAGACATGGAACTAGTGTACCTATCGTATTAGGTAGAGATACCTTAGGTATTCCAATCGCTACATGCAGACTTAAATCAAAGCTGGATGCTCTTGAGTGATCAAATCATACTTAGATGGACAAGTGGCATAACGTGTCTAGCAACAAAACGCTCTAAGAATCTTATCTCTTTTACCAGATTGCACATCAAACGATTTTTCCAGAAGTTCCAGAAATGAACACCTTCTCTGCTCCTATCGCAATACAGAAAATTTCATTAAGGAACTGCCTTTTTCAGTAGGCTTGGTAATCTTGTCAATCCCGACTACCAGCTAAGTGTGCTTTCAATAGCTGCCACTTGAAACCCAAAATAACAACCTAAGCATTAGTGTAGACCAAATTCGAATCATTTATATAAAGGAACAGGCCAATTAGACAAGACAACACACAAGCTTTCACTTTTAAATTCTTGAAAACAGAAACTCGCCAAACATGTATCGGAACATAATGCTAGACAGGATGAATCAATTCCAGGAGAATTTTCGAATACACCCTACGGGAGCGGCGAGAAAGTAAGTAAGATACTTTGAAAACGTATACAGCAGTTTGTTTAAATCAACTGTCGGTTTTTGCTTAGGATCCTTTTTTGGTTACCTTTGCCTTGACCTGTTTTAATGCGAGAATCATCAATATATCAAAGTATATTTCTACTGTCCTCTGTGTTTTTAAAAATATGGAATGGGATTTAATAGCGAATTTTAAAATTATGAAGATGGTCTGAGGAGAACCTTCCAGTACCCATTCACGCCACCCCATCCCTTCACTAAATACGACTTTCCGCACTTCAGTTAGTCCCATCGTCATAAATATATTCCTTCCCTCCTAAAGTACTTATCTCCTTTGTAGGTCCAGTCATTTGATGTACATACCTACATAGTACAGCGAAATACCCTTCCCAAGGTATCCCATTCGTACTTCATAAAGTTTTTTTGTCAAACCGAAAGTAGCACTCACTAACTCGCCCAAGTACTCCCCAATGTAACATATTGAATCTGTTTTGTGGTTAAGCCCTTTATCCTTTTTACCTGCGGCATTTCATCTTTTTTTTTTTTTTGTTTTGTTTGTCCTTATTCAAAAAACTTTTCGTCATTTCCTCAATAAAACCCAGTTAACAACTTTTTAAATAATGAACGAGAGCAGACAAAACCATCTTTTCATATCCTGTTGCAAGCGAAATGTTTGCCTCCACAAGTATTTTTTTTTTTTTATTTATTTTCTTGCGACCTAAAAACTTTTCACTTTAACCGAGCATGGATTAAAGCTTTTCTTTTTTTTTTTGAAGAGGACCTTTGCCAGGACCAAAATATCCTCAGGACCAACAACAATAATGCGAACACAAAATGAAACCTCTTGCACTTGCACACCAGGTCAAGGATATTAAACGCGATAGTGGCTTTTAGCCAGCCTTCTCGCACAAGGGCACACATAACCAATCCACACGGATGTGTCCTGGCCAAGGACTAATTGCCATAAATTGTAGCTAAAAATTTATCTAAGCACTAAAAGCCATAGAAATACTCCCACACATGCACATGTACACTCATGCAGGACTCAGAGGCAAGCGATGTCCTTTAACGAGGATTTATCTCATGCTTTGTTCTTTTTCGTTTTCCAACAGAAAACAGGAATGTAAGGTTTATTGAACCGCTGCGCCACGATTGGGAATGAAAATCAATTTCATTTTTTAGCCAAGACTTCAATAGCTCAGTTTATTGTGTTGTTGTGTTGTTGTGTTGTGCTTTGTCGGTCCGATCCTGGTGAGTGATTTTCTTGACGGTGTGGCGGCGGCTCCCGAAAGACATTAATGTTGATAACATTTAGGATTTTATTGCCTAGCATAGAAGGGAACACGTAATTGATCCTAGTGTCCTTGGTGAGTTGTGTTGTGCTTTTGTTTTGTTTTGTTGTATCCTTCGAGTGTAATGAATTCCAACACACAAAGTACGTTGATTCTAAGGAAGATGGCTGCTGGGTCTCAGGGCAAAGGATATTTATGGTGTTTTTCTTTTAGTTTATACATTTTATTTGTTAGTTTTCTATGCTGGGGCTGACTGGCTGTATAAGGACTTGCGAATGTTGTGATGGGACTTGCGACTTGTTAACGGATGAGTGAGCCTTTGGGGGGTTTGATGATGATGACGACGAAGACGACAATATGATGATAGTGGTGGTTATGGGTGGGGTACCAGAACTGGGAGTATAAGAGTCGTTTATTGTCAACTTGAGAATACAATTAGTTAAAGTTCCGACATTCCGCTTGGAGCATGCGAAAGCGCACAGGGAACAATTCACATTTTATGAGGCAGATGACGATGAATGATGGTGGGGCTGCGTGTGGGGGTAGGTGCGTGTATTTTAGTGCGAATTACCGCATTAGCAAATTGAAGGATTGCGCAAATAGTAAAAGAACTGACATAAAATCTTGGACGGGTTAAGTAAAACCAAAGGAAAGAGTGATCGTAAAGAAATGCTTCGGTGATTTACGTAAGAGATTGACCAAGGAAGTGTGATAGGGATATGTTGTTTAGTTTGAGTATAAAACTTTGTAGGTACTTATGTAGCTCTTATTAGGTCTGTTTAAACTAAAAATTAAGCACATAGCAAGTTAAAGATGTACAAAGGTGTACGAATCAGAACTAGACTGACTACAGCTACAGACTACAGTCTACAGCTCCAGTCATAGACCCTTAACGATCAACGTTTTCTGTTTTACTAGATTATTTCCACGATTAACGTAGTCTAAGACCCTTCTCTAGTTTGACTACATCGCCAGTAACGCATGGGTCATTTCCGGCATTAATACCAGGGACTGCCCGTGTTTCGTGCTCAGCGTTGGTGATGTTTGACAACAACTATTCCAGGAGCTACAGAGACTATGAGAACTAGGTGTGTGAATATCCTGCTTTTGCTAACTGAAGAATGAAGAAGAGAATGAATGAATGAAAAGGATTTGGGAGACTTATTAATAATTGATCTAGTGATCCTTCTGAGATTCATATCTGAGGATCATTAGAGCCATCTCTACACTCTTTTTCTTCGGTATAGACGTACTGAATCGTAGATAAGTCCTTAAGGCAAAGTCTTCTAAGAATGTGTGTATCAACCAGTCGTTCAAATGGTGTTGGTTCAAATAAATTCAGGCTGATTGGTCTGAAGTCCTTGGTCATAATATGACTTGGTTAGACTTACAAACAAGTGCGTGCTTAGCAAACTTTTTCCATGTAGTTGAACAAGATTCAGTCCAATTACCTTCGGTATCTTTGAGTGATCCCATGGTTGACAGTGTCTTATATGGATCTTTATTCAACCCCCATATATGCCTTGAATTAACCAAATTAAATAAGGACACAGATTCTTTAAACTTATTCTATGTTCGAGAGTACCTATACTTCCTTAAGAAGTTGATTTGAGATGCATCCTGAACCATTTTGGAGAAACTATAAGACTCACAAACCAGACACAAAATAGTCTTGTTCCGTGGACGACATAATAAAATCTCTGATTCTGGGGTTAACCATCGGAAAAAAACCTACCAATTTTATTATCCAGCCAATCTTCGTCATGTCATTTCTGAAACATAATTTATGATGACTGAACGTCCTCTCATTCACTTGCTGTCAATGACGTCAATCTCTAAACGGTGTTTTTAGCTACTATTCAACTTTACCCATGCTTGAAGGAATCTTATCCTTTTATCCCTCATGTGAACCCACCTTCATTGTGACTTATGACCTTAATATAAGTCTCAAATCGAAATCTTTCCATTACTCCTCCTATAACGTACCTCGAAGCTATGATGCAATCTGGTGTAATCCTCTTCGTCTATATTGTTTATGTGTAAGTGTCTGACGTCGAACAAGGCAATCATCAATCTTGTTTTGTTATTACAAGGAGACGCGACGACTAAGAGCTATACACAACACAACTCCGTGTGTGTGTGTGTGTGTAGGTGTGTGTTCATCCTGATGCAAACTTGGGCACTCCTTCAAGATATGAAGAAAGTACACAACAACAGTTGGATAGACTACAACTTTCTAAAGACTCCCAAAAGATAAACAAAGTCGATGCAGTAGTGAACTGTACTATGTAGGGGAGTGTTGGTATAAAGGATATTTATTCTCCAATCGAAAGGATGTATGAATTTTTTCCCCTCAACTATCGATAGAATAATTCCAATGACTTAGTGTTTTGTTGATTTATTTGTCTGGCGGGCAGAGCATGTAGGAGCGAAAACAAAGAAATACCGAGTCAGGGTGTCCTATCTATCTGTATCTCTGTAGCACCAGTAACTAGTGCGTGGTTTGGTTTTGGTTTTGGTTTAGATGGCAGTGGCCACAGGAACGAAGATTTATGGTGATCCCTCTCCAACTGTGTCCTGCATCTATAAGCGCCGTGGTACTTTCGGTTTCTATTTATTCTCCCAGCGGGACAGACACAGTATGTCTGTATGAGAATGCGTACGTTGCTGTTTGGAATTAATCAGGATGATATTTTAGTTGTTGGTTGTTGATCTTAGTAGTGGCTCTTAAAACATGAACCAGGATTATCTCCATGATGGTCTTTCTTGAATTTAAGAGGCCATTAAACTTGGTCACTCCTTGGGGATTATTTATCAGTGACTTTGATTTCAAAATTTATGATAGCATTTACGGTGTTCTGGATATAAATAGTATACAAGAGCCAACCAAGTCTATAGATGGCTTGTCACCAAAAAAAAACCTCATGTGAATCCATAACCAGAAGTCCCTTTGAAGGAGTTAGAAGCACTAAAAGACTATCTTTAAATAGCTTGTTCCACAATTCTCAAACAATTTAATTAAAAGGCAAATAATTAGCAAACAATCTACAAAAACAAAGTAAAGCACTTAAACTATTTTATGCCTCGAAACGTTGCCATCATCAAATCAAAGAGAATCTGAATGTAAATTACCATACTAACCAAAAGACTCATTCTATATCTGTGTATAGACGCACGCTTAACGGAACCGTTGTTTACAATAAATCTGCAATTCAAAGCAAAACCATAAGTTTTTGTCCTTTCTGGGTCGTGAATATCCTTTGAGTTGAGAGAATTCTCAACCATAAACAAAACATTCATCTATGTATCTGTAGAGAGACGTGATGATGGAGCCCATAGCTGGATTTCTATCTGTCTTTGGTATCAGGACTGAATAGGGAATTCTACGAGAGTGCAAATGGTAATGAAAACGCAATGAAATTTACATATATTTCATTTAAAAAATTCATTTAAATGAAACATTGAAAGACATCTTCTCCCATGCACCATCATTGCATCACTTAGTTATATGAACTCGTTTTTTATGCAACAACTAAACACGGTGAGTACGTCTAGATGGTCAAGGTTTGTGTAGATTGACATTCTGTCAATTCAAGTTATAATTCTGAATCGTTGCTGTTTTCCTTACAAGCAGAATATTCATGGTTATCCATTATCCTGAGAAGTTTGTAGCAAAACTGGAATAAATTGGGGAAAATTCTGGTTGGTGTCCGTGCTGCACTTCGGTCTATTGACGTTCGATGGCGCTGAGTGCAGTAGGGATAATAAGAGATGTGGCGAAAATTACACTCAACTTGCAATGAAAGGCAGAACTTGTACTAAAAAATGTTGCACTCCATCGTGGAAGAGAAGCAGAACGTACTGAAACTGATGTTAAAAGAGATAAAAGGAAAGAAAAGGGAGAATTCAGTGCTTAAATCACTCCATTGGTGTAGTTACCGAATGTAGAAGAAAATGAAACAATAAATTATGGTGAAATTCATTACTTGCTGAAAAGTAGTCTATACCCAATTCAATTCGAGGGGCTAACGGAACTGACACCTGGCCAAACAGTATGCAACTTCTACTAAAGAAAGTTACCCGAGAAATCACATAACTTGGTCAGACACGGTTTAATTTGGGCAACAACCGACGGAGTTGACAACTGAATCAAATTGTGTGTAATGGAGTGCATAAGATGATACTCCCATGGGGCTAGTTTTACAATAAAACACGCATTATGCGTTTTGGCCAAATAGTCAGATCCTGTTCAATCAGAATTGACGGACTGGATTTTTTCTTTTACCTTTGCGTGTTCAGATTGAAGGTCCTGAACACTTCCGCACAACCTAAATACCTATGTATGTATGTATTAGTTGTTGCTGCTAATGAAAGGCGTTAGCAACAGCAAATTCCATTTACAATAGAATTAATCCTTTTCAATTAAACTGATTTAGTTTCCTTTTATCGACTGACAGCGATTGGTAAACATCAAAATAATCTCAGAAATTTCAGAAAAAGTGAAAATCCGGACTGACCTGTCACCCCTCTGTTTTTCCCTTGCATATAAACGTCAAAAAAGCCATTCCACTAGTCCTGTGTGAACAGGGTTTCACACAGTATCATTCCGAGGCTGTTGGTTTTTTCTAAAATTCTCTTGTGATGCGATGTCCAATTCACTCGTCCTGCCTACCAACAACAAAACTTGCTTCACCATTTTCATCCCTTACTCATCAGTCTCCGTCATTTCAGCAAAATCAACGAAAAATTTTCATGGGCAGTGGCATCTGTCCACTCATCAGCTATCATTCCACACTAATGGTTTGCATATCAGATCTGACAGTTCAAAAATGATAGTGTGTAGCTTTCTTTACACCGTGTCTCCACGAGCAATATTGCCATTTATAGGTTGTCATCTGTCAATTTTCAAAGAAATAAAGGAATATAGTATGTCATAAAATTGTGGGTAGGCATTTCATAGCTTACCATTTCATTCGTGAAAATTGTCGCAGAAGAAAGTGTAAATTTGTGTTCTTCCAGTAAAGGCACTTCTTTACCACTATCTCTTGCCAATTGCACCCAAACATTTTTTAAAATTAAGTCTTTTATATTCAATACTTTTAAAATTCCAAAAAGGTGTGATTGGACCATATTTTTCCGCCGATAAAAATGGTCGTCCAGTGCTTAAAGACTGTTTTTAACCAGGACTGGATGAAAACTTGACATCGGTGATGTGTGGTTTCAACAAGATGATGCCACATGCCGAACAGGTGGTAAAACAATTGACCTATTGAAGGGGAAGCTCGGTAATCATATAATCTTTTGAAATGTTCCGCCTGTTGGATTTCTTTTTATAGAATCCTTGGTTTTTGTAACCAAGCCAAAGCGTAAGAGGATCTCAGGAACAATAACGAGCGCGAAATTTCCAAAACAGTGGTGAAAAATTGGATTCGAAAAATCGTTCGCTTAAAACAGCCTCACGGTGGTCATATGAACAAGATCGAATTTTATATTCTAATTTGATATGTATTTACCTATGTATGCTAAACTTAAAATAAATTACAGCTCAATGTGTCAATTATTCTGTGTTTTATTTAAATACAAAATTGTTATGTCCTAATGGAAAAACCCTTTCCAAACGAGTAATCGTTTGGTAACCGGCTGAATAAAATCAGCTCGGTACCACCCCGGTTAGCCAAGATCACAATACCTAGAAATATACTTTTTGTTCTTAAGTTAAACACAGGTGAGAAAAGTACTCAGAGTTTTTGTTTAGACTGTAAACAGACCTTAAGTGGACTAATCCTTTTCGACGTCAAAATCCACCAACACCGTACCATTGTGTAAGACGTAATACCTACTTACACCTTAATCGCTACTGAAGAAAAGATGAAAATGAAGCAAAAAGAACCTTCGATGCACCGTGTAAAATTTCAATACACAGTACAACTGGGACTTATTTAAGGACTTTTGAGGACTGTGTGGAGTCATTCTGCAGAAAGAAAAAAGAAACAATTACCCTTGCAGCCATAAAGGACAGCCCCTTCAAGAGCTTGTTTTCTATTAAGCAATAGAGATGCGAAAATAAAGGTGGATATGGATTCACGAAGATTATACCCTGACAACAAAATCATTTGACATTCATTTTTCTAGCTGCCTTCATAAGCTCCGGATAATTTACTTCAATGGTGTCCCGTTCTTTTATCCTTGCTTATCAATTACCGAAATTGTGTTTTTTTTAATTTTCTTAAAAGTATGGAATAATGGCCCTTTATCATTACTTCGACGTTAGCCCACCATCACATCTATATCGCTTGCCATTCTCATTGTAATTTATTCCTTCCACCATTAGTTTGATCCTAAACCACAGCTCCCTATTACTGTTACTGTTGCTCCTTAACCTTTCGACTTTCCGAATAAATTCCCCAGAAATAACTGCAAAAAACTTTGAACTTTAACTCGTACTGCTTTTTGTCATTGTGCTTCGTACAAAAAAAAAACAAAAAAAAAACTCACCAACACGAAAATTCGATAACGAAAACTTCTCTTTATTTTAATTAACTTCTGTCATAGAGCTCACATAAATCGCGCTCATAATGTCCTGGCGACGATATCGCCACGAAACGAGTTGCCACCCACTTACTGTCTGCCAACTGCTACTCCTGCATGCGACCCTCAGTTGTGGACATTTATTTGGTTTTCCTCTATTTCCGTTTCTATACTGATTCTCATTTCTGATTATCTGGGCTTACCGCAAAGTGCCATGAAGAGTGTATGTACCAGACGGCCTATCCGCCAGGAGATGCTTAGTGATGGGGACAAAAAAATCTCCAGCACACAGTGTGTGATTCCTTGATGACGATGATGGGAAGGACATTTATTTTATGACAAAAACTGCGAATCACACAAAAATCCTTTGATTTTTTTCTTTTTCTTTTATTTCTAGCCATCTTTCGGGTGAATCAACATGACGTTGTAATACGCCATCGAAGACAAGTTTTCACCATAAAAAGGATCTCCCCACCAGCACTCCCTGAGAGACGAGACACTCAAACAGGGTGTTGGGGGTCATATTTTATTGTGCATTTGCTGAGGAATTATTTGTATCCTCAGGTGACCTTGATACTTGTGTAATTCTGTGAAAGCTTTTCAGAGTACTTCCGACGCCTGCACGTAATTAATCGAAAGCCATATTCATTAGTTCCGGCATACATATGTAATGTATGCCATCGTTTGTTATACTCTTGATTAACATATGTTCATGTCGTACACTTTTATGTCCTATTGCCGTGTGAATGTTTCTGTCAGCGTTTATTGGTATCCTTCATTTGATAAATATCCTTCGCGCGATGAATGATTCCCAGTTTATCCTTGATCATGAGATTTTATTTCCCGACCCTGCCCTGTGAAACAATGATGCCAATGTATTTGCAGTGATTTTATGTGCGGCCTGTAGACGACGGTTTAAGGACTCGACCGATGGTGTGGTCTGTTGTGACTTTAAATATTATTTATTGGTTTTGTGGCAATAAAATTACGGGCGCCCGCGGGTTAAGTAAATTGATACGCGTAGCTGGAATTGATTTTTTTGTTTGGTATTTGTTGCTATTTGATTCCCTTATTGATGTCGGTAATGTTATTATTATTTTTGTGTGTTTTCTGCCTATGGGGGATGAGGGTGACACAGACATTGGTTTACAAGAAAAGTTATCGCGGGGCGTATCTTTGAGGTCAACATAAAGTTTGGCTAAGAATAAAAGAGAGAGTTGGAAGCTCTGCATGATTGGGACTTGGCTTTGAATAAAATATTTATGAGGACTGGTACTAAAATAGACTACCGGAACTGCAAAGATAATAAACTGTTGGTATAAAATAAGACCAAAGGTTACAGGATGTAGTTTGATTGCTTTATTTACAAATAGAGACGGGAGTCATATATAGGAACTTTATGGAGCTATAACTGATTGAAGGACGTGTAAAGGTGTCATAAAATAGGTTTGTAGAACCTTAGGTAGTAACACGCGCAGTCCTTAAAAAGAATAACTTTCTGGGGAAAAAGTGTTTACTAACTTTTTTCCTGCTTTATGGGAGAATCCTAACAGATAAGATCTTAAAGCACTCTAAGCACAGAACAAATCAGAACTTTTTTTTTTTCTAAATAACCCAAAATTGAATGGCAAATAAATCCTTTTAGCGTTAGTCACTATGCGGCACAGTACTCAAATAGCAATAAATATCGTTCGTAATTAAAAGCTTTGGAATATAATTAAATCCTTTGTCCCATTATGAAAGTTCTTAGTCATTGCGTTCTCCTTGAATGTTCCCAAAAATTAATGGACCAGCAAGGATGAGGACTTATTGCATTGACCAACCCCTATTGTGTCTGGCGAAGCACCCCGACGGCGAACTTTATTTTGTAGGAATAATAAAAACGAGTGGGGTGTCCCACTACTCAATGAAAGTCCAAACTCATGACTACTAGTGGTTGAATCATTGCCACTTGCATTCCATTGCATGGGGAGTGGCGTATGAGTAATATTTTTGTAAGCAAAATTTATTCCAAAATTCTCTTTATATTCCTTGCATCATCCATTGGTTACAACAATCTATAATCCTTCTGAAGTGGCTGGAATTTCATTCACAGTTCCAAATGTGCACACTAACTGGTAGGACTCGTGTTAGTTTCTAAAATCTTCGGCATTGGTATGGCAATCAAACTTGCCCTTCACGTCTATTATAGATGCAACTATTATGCAAATTACTGAAGTCCACAGGAGGCTACTATGCATAGAGAAAATACTTTATTAAGTGAGTGTGTGCTCGTGTGCAACTGCTTAATGGAGAATTTAAATACCGGTCTGCTCTTTCTTCCGGTTCCATTGAGAAATCCTACAGGAATGTATGTATCCTGGCACACCAGGTGGACGTGATGGAATTTATCTGCATTAGAATTCCAGTAAAGTAGAGAGTGGAAAGTGTCATGTAGACAATAACGTGCCACGTGACAACATGGTCCTGCATTGTATTTCTGGTCAGCTATGTATGCAGTTAAACCAGAGTCTTTTCTGCTAATGGCTGGGTGATGAATTTCCGTTTTACTCTTCGATATTCCCCATAGAAATCGATGGAAAATTTTAGATTCGATTCGTAGTGCAGGAAGTAATACTATAAGTTTGCGTTCAGTAAGTATTGGATAGGGCTTTCATGCACTTTTTTTTTCTTAGAAAATCCATACTCATGCTCAATTAAGGACTTCCATTATGGTACAGACGTGACCGATATATTAAGACACAATCGTCGACACAATGCCCTTAGTACTTCAGGATAATGTTGATGACTGTAAAAGGGTTAAGAGAGAAATGCGAACAACGATAATGGATTCAAGAAACACTAGTCATCAGAAACAATCATGGAAAAGGATTCAACAAAAGTATCCAAACTATATGTGCGCTACTCATTTTCAGCTGTCGTCCTTGTACAGGGAAACGCACAAATAAACGTCAAAAATGTTTATACGAATAACTATTGCTACGTACACATATTTAGCGAAAAAGAAATTGATCCCAACTACAAGCAAAACATGTATCGCCCTGATGTAGTGGCTAGACTCATCAGTAGACGAACCTATGCCCCAATAGATCTCATTGAACCAAGAACTGAATCCAAACAACCATTCCATTGCTCCCAACCGATTACAAATACAAAATATTTACTGACTGATGCGAGTTTCACGCTGAAAGGGATATTGCCTCATACTTCTCCTTCAGTTAAGCTGCCAGCCAACAATGTCGAATGTGGGATTTTTCCCCTTTTTGGGAAATTTTTTTGCATTGAATGGGGAAAATGGAGAAAGTGCTTCTAAAATTAAGAGCTGCGCACAAATTCGTTAACTTGTCGAACAGTTGACGTCTCCGTCCACTTGTGCGCGTCACTTAAGGAAGGCTCTTCCTCGTCTGTGTTGTCCCTCTGGATTGGATTCAAAGACTTTAGGAGCTGAAGCATTAGTATTCATCCGATCCTAGCAATCTTAGACAACTGATGTGTAACTTTTTGACTAGGTCAATGTCGCTGTACAACTTGTATAGTTGGTCTTTGAACCTCCTCCTTCAAAGTCCGTTTCTCTCGAAACAGTCGAGGATATCTTCATCTACTTCAGACAGCGTTTTATACAGAGTGTTCTTAATTGCTCAAAGAACCAGTGACTGACAAGGGTTATTCTTCGTTTAGTTATTACTAAGATCTAATTGTCAGAGTTTTTTAAAAGATGTTTTATCCAATTCGCAGATATTGTGTGTCTTTTTTTGTTCATTTCTGCAGCTTCTTTTTCAATATTAGCAAACGCACTGTCCTCCCAATACGGTCGATATCGTTGGCATATGCTAATAGTTACACAGACATTTGTGTCTCCACTGTTGACTTGCACATTTCGCACAATCTTTTCAAGTACGATGTTGAAAAAATCGAATGACAGCGCATCACCTTGTCTAAATTTCCCAGTGAGTTCTTTACCGACTTTGATGGAGCAGCGAGCGTTATCCATCGTCATCCTGCATAGACGTCATCCTGACAAGAATGTCAAAGCTAGACATGACTCTGTATAGCTCTTCTCTATAGATGCTGTCATATGCCGCCTTTAAATTGATTTGGACTTCTTGGGTTTTTTTCCAGGATCTCTGTGAACATTTAATTGATTGTGGAACTTTCTGGACTGAACCTACACTGATAGAGGCTGATAAGAGGGTTGGCAAAGGATTTCAGGTCTTCACACTGTATGGGAAACATGATCTTGTATTCGACGTTCAAAAGCCTAATACCTCTGCACACGGTTCCGTTCTTGTGGATCAAACAAACGATGGTAAAATTTCACTCATCAGACTTGCAGTCGTCTGACTGTCTAGCCATTATGAGGGAAAATTCGAATAGGGACTAGAGACTGACACGATTATGCATTACAGACACAATGACACACTATCCAACATGACAGTTTTTATGTAACTGATGCCAATAGACCTCTTGGTCGAGAAATCTGAAAACAGAAAGACTGCAAAAGTTGGATGAAGACAATGCCCACTTCTAGCGATCCCTAGAGATGACACCACGAATTAAATTAGCTTTGGGAAGAATTTCCTGACTAATAATCCATAAAAATTATCATGTACAGCAAGGAGTATTTGGATCAAGAGTGAAATACTTCGAATTAATGACTCATATACCAGAATTTACCTAGCCAAAGGGTACACTACTGACAAATGCTTGGAAAAGATATACCAACCACAGACCTGATTCTCATGTTCAGATTCCGACGAGAAGTTGGATTGGAAATGCTGCTCTAGAGTGTGGTATACTTACAAGGAGTACAAAGTCGGGTAACTCAAATAAGGGACCCAAACTTGATAAGGTTTATCGAAAGAGTAGACCACTAGGCCAAAAGGAGCCAAAAGGACAACCAATTTATATGACGAGCAGCCAATCAAAAAGAAGGCAACTGATCCGTTTGAGTCCTTCTTCTATATATAGTACTTATCCTGTACGGCCTAAGGTATTCGTCTGGCTTATATCTAATGAAAACTAAAGTAAAATAGGAAATTCCATATCTGTTCGCTGCTAACACCGCGTCCTTGATGCAAATGCTTAGGCATCATTCGACGTATGTATACAAAGACTTCTTCGTCAGAAGAAGGAGAAATATCTGTATCTTTCTGCGTATATGTATGAATTATTTATCTTATTGTACAATATACTTTCCCGGCCCAATGAATATTACTCATCCTCCCAGCAGTACCAACTTATAATCTCGTAATTCAATACCTCCTGCTTGGCCTGTACTTAAACGTTGATTACAAAAAAAAAAAATCCAAATTATTTACATAAACATCTAATAAAAAAAAATTATATAAACAATTTAACTTGTTAGCTGCTCTGCACTCACTCCGTCAAACGCCGGGATACGTATTTAACGTCTGAAGTCTTTGTTTCTCTTTTCTATTTTTCCTTTTTGTTGCTAAAGTACGCAGTTTATTTATAGACAGCCCCACGCAATTTAAACAACAAATACGTGTGTGGGGGAGTTCGCTAACTGAGTCATGTTCTTTGTTTAATAAAAGAAAAAGTAAATTACAAAATATGCCCAACAAAAAAAAAACTGAAATCCCAACTCCTTGCGTGCGAGTTCTGTTATGACGTCTGGTTATGGATATTTTCGTCCTGCCAGGCAGAATTACGAAACAAAAAAAAAATCAATAAAACAAAAGAAAATTTGTAAACTTTCCTGCCACCAGCTTATGGGGGAATTAGACTTCCAACGACGGCCATTGACTTCCGTTAACGAACATACTACCGACCGTCACCGACAACAGGTGCCACCACTATTATTCAAATAATTGCTGTGTGCCTGCCTACCCGTAGCCTTCTTCGTGCGTAATTATCCACCTCCCTGTACATGTTCATTAGAAAATTTCCATAAATAAATAATCCACCCAACTAGCCGAGTAAGGCACGTAATGGGACCTCCCATATATGACTTCATTTTAACCTCAATAACGGTTATTAATCGAGTGAAAAATTAGCGGAAATGTTTGCGTATCGGAAATCTGCTGATGCGGCTCGAAGGGCCATATTTAACGTTTTTTTTTTTTGCTTTGCTTTGTTTGAGCCATGATAAATTATGATTTATTTTTATGGTTAAAATCACGAAGGGTTGTGTTCACAGTGTGCGAGAGTATACGGGTGTACAAATTACAAACAAAATTGAATAAATTAATTTGAAATAATTGCGGTAGCGCCCCTTAGAAATGGTATGCCTGGCCAGGACATTTCTCTGAGGATTTTTCTTTCACTTCCAGCTCGACTCATTGTGCTCCCAGGAGTGTTGGCAAAATTAACTTTTGCACGACAGCTGAAAAGGAATTAATGGCAACACAGACACCGAGAAAGGGAAGCGAACCGAATGGCAGAGAGAAAAACCATATTTGTTCTCGAAATTGTTGTATACACAAAAGGCTTTGAAGAGGCAATTAATGTCGACACTACCAACCAAACCTTGGTTTAGGATTTTTCTTTTTTTTTTTTTTCGTTTATTTCGAGTGTCTTTGTAGGACTAATTAAGTAGTAAGCTTTTTTGTGTAGCAGTGTCCCTCAGAAGGGCACAGGGAGCAGTGCAATGCGAGTGTGATTATGATGGCTATAATGGATTTATATTGTTTTGGTAGGCTACACATTAGTAACCTAACAAGATAATGGATTTGTTCTCCGTGACAGATAAATTATTGTTATGTCGGGAATGTGGTCCATTGTGACAGGTTTTCGGGCGAAATTAAAAGACTGTTTTCACAACATTGTTGTCAGACAAATTTAAGGCACGTGCGTCGGATTTAGGATTTAGATTTGAGAAGGTTTGGCAGGCTGTGTGGTTATCCTGCTTTTATAAAGGAAGGATCAATCACGTTTTAGATCAGCAAAATTGCTAAACACTGGGTCAAACTGAAAGGCAGTCTGTTGCCATACTAAGAAGTGGAGAGAAACATGGTTTTATTGGCAACAGCTTGGCTGTCTGAAAAGAACGCGACATTGTGATTAAATGTAGAGAGATTGTTCAGTAAATGTCAGGCTTCATGGCACGAAGTTTTGTTTGGAAAAGACTAGCAGACTCTGGGAAAATGAAAAAAAACTTTCTATACATTTAGTTGGTCAGAGATAACCGGCAGTCCACCTTTGAAACGTCCTTGTAAATAGCTACACCATAGCCACTGATAACACTTCCATTCTTCTTTGGATGTTAGTTTTACTAAAAAGGATTTCGTATCATGTATTCAATTGATGAAATCGTTTCCAAGATCCTACAGTGTCCCTAACTCTTAGCATACCGGCACTCAGATTCTCTAAGCCGGACAGCACTATATTTAGTTCATTTTTTAGCTCGAGGGGCATCAGGTGCAGGAAATCAAAGCTCATGCGCTTACACATGCCGATCTATGAACTTTGCTATTCCTTTTTAAGGCAGATACCTAAAAATGGCGCCAGAGGTAAATTTGGGATCTTTAGGGCTGTGTCCATAGAGTCATCTTCAACTGGAGTCTCATTTTTTACAGAATGATTTATTACAGGCATAAGGTATTTTACAGTGGAACATATGGAGAGTATTAAACCAATTGAATTGAAAGGATTCAGTTTTAGTAATAAAAAATACCAATTCGGTCTTTTCCTGATTTATTCTGATGCCAGTGCTCATGGCCCACAGCATACCAGACCATACTAGAGCACTCTCATAAATTTAGGTTATGGTGAAGAGGCACAGGTTTGTATACTATCACCACTATTGGTTTTATTGTATCGTTGGGGACTCGCGCATTTCATTTGTGCTCAACAAAAGGATGGGAAAAGAAATAAATAATTGGAATTCAAGAAAAACACGAGATACGACTTCAAGTAAAACTTTATTGGCAAGCGACTGACCGAGACTTCCGGAGTGCGTTCAACAATCCGCTAGATTTTCCATAAATTGATTCTACTACCACTGTCTACTTTTCAACCACTGTCTAAGGACTAAAGGAAGTGTCATACACCCTCCTTAAGATTACAACAATTCTATATTGAAGCGTTGACTCACTGAACTGAAACTCTGTGTATCCAGGATTCTACAAGGTAAGATAAACAACTTAATTTAATTTGCAACTCGAACCGATTTAAAATTACTGATTCGCTGCAGCATCCTCCCCAAAAGTATCATTCAACATCATTAACCACAACCTTCTATACACGGCTGGGTAGTACCTACAATACACACGAACTCATCGCCGTATACGTTTGTCAACAAACAAACAAACAATCCTTGCAACAAGACATCGCATTTACGTATCTGTATCTCTTTCGTCTCATTAAGTTTTATTCATCGGATTTGCAAACTTTGCTGTGCTTTGTGGTTATTCTCTGTCGCATTAGATGCAATTTAAATGCAAAACAGACGTGTTAACCAAATCGTTTCAATTGGAAAATAAATCGGATCACATTTAACCCGACGACAATTCCATTAATTCATTTCAAATTCACTTCATACAACTGTACACCTTAGAGACCAAGCGGAGCACAATCCCCACTATGCTGGGGATTTAATTTTCAAATGTTATTTATCTTTCACTGCAGTCTGCAGACAAAATAAACAGATCAGTGCGACTGGGGATTGCTTGAAAAGTTTTCCAACCCCTCTCTATCACCTTGATGTCTTGAAGTTTAATACCGGTACAAGCCACAACATTCCTGGGCACCTACTTCTTCTCCATTCACCACAAATTGTTGCACTCTCGCTGTGGAAGGATATATGAATATACGCGTTCAATCCGAAAGGTATGGCGCTAACAGTGCTATCGGTGCAGTGTCATCGTTGAATCTTAGCACCTAGGTGGAATGGGAATTGCTTCCGGAAATCATGCACCATCAACCGACGAATAGGGAATTTCCACAAAATTCTGATATTTACCTTCCAATAGAAATTCATGAACTTGCGCTGCAAATTTCCATAGTTAATGTGCGGGCGGATTGGTGTTTGGGGCCACGGACGATGTCGTCGTCCGAACCGGAAGAATGAACTACGTATAGTCGAGGACAAAAAGGACGATTGGCTGCGAAAAAAAAACAGACATTTAAAGTCCTTTCACTTGCGAATCTAACAAAAAATACAATCTTCTAGACACGATAACAATGACGACAGCACGAAGGATGTCATAAAATGGATTTTATCTCACACTTCCACCCACATGCACACTGCCAGCAACGGTACAATGACAGTGCCAGAAGAAAAGGAGTGCAAATCTATTTATGTGAAGAAGATTTAATTTGCATAAGCACAAAAGGAAGCACCCCTAACGGAAAAAGGGACGAATTGCAAAGCAAAGAAGTGGAATATATATACCTACACTAGGGTTTGAGATAAGAGGCGCACGAGTACGTTTAAAGGACTCAAATTATCACCCATATCCAATGGGATTCTCAGAACCTAGACGGGGAGGTCAAAGTGTGAATAAAATTTGAATTCACTAGAGCAAAGTCCTTTTGAATGAGATTAAGGTAAAGAAGCGACAATTGAAGACACCGAAAACAAACAAATTTAAACAAACGATGAAGGAGCTTTGAAGGTCGATCATGAGCAGTTGAATCAGAGCTACTTTGTTCGGTTTCTATTCACCAAGGAAGTGAATGGAAATGGTGTTTGATTCGGGAAGAAATGCGCCTTTGAAGATCAACAGGAGAAAGCTTTTTACTTGTACCCTTCTTGTACAATGCCCTTCTTGCAAAGAAACCAGTTCCACAGATCCTTTGGGAAACACCAATAATGCCTTTCAGTCAGATGCTGCAGATATAGTAACTCACTTCGTCCCAATCCAATAAATAACATTTTTCGTTTCCTTTATTTTTAATTGAAAACTACTTGGCTACCAGCTAGTTGAAATCCACCCCAAGATACACACTCCTGTTGTATTCCGAAATGCACGGCCACAATCACAGGACTAAAGGCCTGCAATCCACCTTCCCATCAGTTATGGACAATTGTTAGCTCAATAAACAAACCAACTGTTCCTGTCCTTTTGATAGTCATGAATCGAACTTCAATTCCAATATGGATCCCTGAAACGATTTCGACTTTTTAATCAATTCTACTGTCAATTCCGTTAGAATCTCCTCTTTGGCCAGCACAAATTGACTCTACGGCATTTCGATTCCATGTACGAGGAAAGGGAAACAAGGATATTCAACGAATTGCCTAACAATACAATGAGACTTTATGGGTTTTTTTTTCTGGTAGAACGTCTTCGGTTTCAGATGAATGTCCTACTAACCTAGTTGCCTGAGAATTAACTCAATTTTGTGGAAAATTCTCTGGGCATAGGGTGATCCTAAGCAAACTTTATCTTCCCCTTGCATATGTGTGCGGGTATCTCTTTGAACAGGTCAACATTTGTATGGCCAATAATTGCATGCGTAAAGGGGTTTATGAATATATTGACTTAAGGGACCGACTGGCCCTTATTTTATTTGTGTTTTCTCTCGAAAAGAAAAAAAAAGAAGATAAATAGATGACCTACGGGCAGAGACGTATCGAAAGGAATATCAAATAAATTTGTGTATTATATCAATTTCATTATGTTTGACTTTGGCTCCCAGAGGGTTCGTTTAAAGATAACAATCTGATTCCGTTGTTATACATGAATGGAAGATACTTTAAGGCGTAGATATGGGCACTAGATTAGCTTACCAGAGATTTATAAATAGTATCCTCTTCAACTTTTGGTTAATTTCAACAAATTATTCACCCTTCACTGCACTCTCTTCCATAAATAGATATCACTCGCACTTATCACACTTTGGATACAAAATTGCAATATATTGCAACAAATACCGACTATCGCACTGTCCGACTCGGAATATATTGCGCGATTTTGATAGAAAGTGACGATTTAGTGCGCGATCCAGAAAAGTTCCGACCACAGATTGGAAAACTACGACAACGAATAATTCTTCTCGTGAAGAGCAGAACAATTGGTTCCTTGCGGTTGGATGGTCTGTGAGAATTTTACGCTCGATTAAAACTTTTGGTTAATAAAACGTCGGGCAGTGAATACCACCCGCGTCGACCAAATCCTCGTCGTCCGGCAAACGAACAAAACATGATGTGGGGTACACCACCAGCAGCTCTTTAGTTGGAACACTAAATACAAACTATTTGCATTTAGTAGCAAAGGCTGGCCAATATATACATACATACATACTTATGTCCACAGTGGCATGGGCAGCATGGTATCCCCCGAAAAGTATTTTTGAACGAAAAATTCCTCCCAAACATTTACGTTTATCGTCCGGAGATGATGTAAACAGAGCGGTCTAGGAGCGCGGAGGAGGTGCCAGATGGTGTATAACACGGTTTGTTGCTATTCCACGTTCGTTTGACTTTGACGAAGTAATCTTTGCATTTGCAATTGAGTTACTACGTATCGCCGCCGACTGCCAGGTGAGCTATATTTGGATTCGAATGAATCTACACGAGGTTTTATTGGACTTTCCTTGCACTGGACACCCGGAAGAGGTTGCTCGTGTGTTGTTAAGCAAATGATTGCAAGCGGATCAAAATGAGACGTAATGAGGAGATTGAATAACAATGTAATTCACAGTGGAGGTCTTGAAAAGTTGATTACTTGGAGACGATTCATGGAATCCTAATTTTGTTGTGGTGACTTAAAATGAAAAATTGGTCATTCTGGATGGAAGTTGCGTAAGAACACTCGTGATATAATTCAATGTAACCTCTTGCAACCTTTTTAATTCTGACGAGACTTGCTCAACATTTTTCGGGACGCATTTGTGAACACTGTAGATCGCTTCTGTACAAAACCATCCTCATTCCTGAAGTTTAAAATGGTTTAAAGAACAGCTAAATCTATGGTTCAAGGACATGCTTTATAGATGGGAATAATACTATATAGCTATCTTCTATAACATCGATAACACAAAATCTCATTTTTCTTATCAAACAATTTCCCCACCTGTTATATATTGTGTCCACTAACTCACTGCTGACAACATAATAATGCATGTAGCATCGCACCACTGTTCAGCTATTCAGCATAAATTTCCCCCTAAAGGGCATTTAATAAAGCATCGCACATCCGTTTTACATGGGATTCTATAAATATTCAGCGAAAACAAATGGCTGTAACAGCCATCGTTAGTCGGCCCACATTTGTACAACGAACTGAATGTATTAATGCCAAACAATACACAAGCTGTAGGTAATCTAAACTCGTAGAAGCTACTTTTTGTTTTGTTGTTATTATCGGAAAGGAAAACGATAAAATTAATAAAACCCGAAGCAAATTACACTTCTGAGCCAAGTCTACCTTTGGTAGCGTGGTGATGTGAATGAAGTTGGCGCCACTTTCCATTGGTTTGAGGTACAAACACATGCCATGTGTCAGAGATAAATGTAATCATTAGCAATTCGTGAGCAAATTTACGATTGAGGAAGAAAGCAGAAGTGATTAAACGGGATGTGAATATCATTTGGTATGGCACCGCAAGGATCTACATATGTAGGTGCAAAGATTTATCTTTATGTAAGGAATCGCGTAAGAAAATCTCGAAGATAAGAAGGAAGATGTTACTTGTATGTGTAAAGATGAGAAAGTAAGGAACCTTAGAGCGGTGATTTCATTCAGTAAAACTGGTTGTGTGCTTCACAGCTTTTGGTTACCAATGACAGATATGTGAAAACCGCGATTTTATATTCATGAAGAGGTTCAATGACTGGAGGGTAAAAAAGATTCATTCCTCACTTGTTAAAGGATTAAGATGAAGACGAAAAGGGGACCAAGGATAGGAGTGGAATTAATAGGGTTTCTCCTTGTACATAGTTATGTATGTATGTATATTGTAAATAATAACAAGAGGTGGTAAACATATGCCTGTCAACATTTATATTCAAGGCAGTCACCTCTTTGGGGATCTAGCTGAGGATATTTGGCGCGACAGGTCTATGGGAACCAGGCCCTAGCTTCGAATGGAACGGGCTTTTGTTAAATGCTATATCCGAAGGAAAATTTGTCATTTAAGAACCTTTTTCATGAAAGTCTCGGATGCTTGTCAGATGCTCGCTAGAGGTGTGGGAAACATTAAAGTGTCAGTTGTATTACTCTCAGACTCACCGAAACTGCACCTTAGCTCGTTTGTGCGTACGACGCACAAAAACAAAACTTCAGGCCTAAATTTTGCATGATTTGGGTCGGTGGAGTATGCCTAACTCATTTTTTAATAAATTTCTCAATTCTTGAATTGTGCCACGAGAGGGTACGGTCAAGATGTGAGTGTCTCTATCGATGGGGTTCATCTATCGATAAACACACCCCTGAAAGGAAAAATCGGAGTACGCTAGGTTTTTAAACATTTTTGATGCATTAATAGAGAAAAAAAATTAATTTTTCCTCGGGAATATCAGTCGCTCGTTCGGAGGGGTGGAAACACCCCCGGAAGGTAAACTTCGGAGTCCCGTTAATTTCTTAAATTTTTTGTTATTGCTATTCGGTAGAAGAAATAAAAATTTAAATAAATTTCTCTTTCAGATTTCCTCGGGAATATCAGTCGCTCGTTCGGAGGGGTGGAAACACCCCCGGAAGGTAAACTTCGGAGTGCGGTAAATTTCTTAATTTTTTTGTTGTTGCTTTCGATGGAATAAATAAAAATTTAAATAAATTTCTTTTTCAGATTTCCTCGGGAATATCAGTCGCTCGTTCGGAGGGGTGGAAACAACCCCGGAAGGCAAACTACGGAGTCCGGTTAATTTCTTAAATTTTTTGTTGTTGCTTTCGATGGAATAAATAAAAATTTAAATAAATTTATTTTTCAGATTTCCTCGGGAATATCAGTCGCTCGTTCGGAGGGGTGGAAACACCCCCGGAAGGCAAACTTCGGAGTCCGGTTAATTTCTTAAATTTTTTGTTGTTGCTTTCGATGGAATAAATAAAAATTTAAATAAATTTATTTTTCAGATTTCCTCGGGAATATCAGTCGCTCGTTCGGAGGGGTGGAAACACCCCCGGAAGGCAAACTTCGGAGTCCGGTTAATTTCTTAAATTTTTTGTTGTTGCTTTCGATGGAATAAATAAAAATTTAAATAAATTTATTTTTCAGATTTCCTCGGGAATATCAGTCGCTCGTTCGGAGGGGTGGAAACACCCCCGGAAGGCAAACTTCGGAGTCCGGTTAATTTCTTAAATTTTTTGTTGTTGCTTTCGATGGAATAAATAAAGATTTAAATAAATTTTTTTTTCAGATTTCCTCGGGAATATCACTTGCTTGCTCGGAGGGGTGAAAACACCTACGGAAGGAAAAATTCGGGGTCCGGTAAATTTTTTAAATTTTTTGTTGTTGCTTTTGATGGAATAAATAAAAACTCAAATAAATTCATTTTAAGATTTCCTCGGGAATATCACTCGCTTGCTCGGAGGGGTAAAAACACCTACGGAAGGAAAAATACGGAGTCCGGTAAATTTCTTAAATTTTTTGTTGTTGCTTTCGACGGAATAAATAAAAATTTAAATAAATTTCTTTTTCAGATTTCCTCGGGAATATCAGTCGCTCGTTCGGAGGGGTGGAACCACCCCCGGAAGGCAAACTTCGGAGTCCGGTTAATTTCTTAATTTTTTTGTTGTTGCTTTCAATGGAATAAATAAAAATTTAAATAAATTTATTTTTCAGATTTCCTCGGGAATATCAGTCGCTCGTTCGGAGGGGTGGAAATCCCCCCGGAAGGCAAACTTCGGAGTCCGGTTAATTTCTTAAATTTTTTGTTGTTGCTTTCGATGGAATAAATAAAAACTCAAATAAATTTATTTTTCAGATTTCCTCGGGAATATCAGTCGCTCGTTCGGAGGGGTGGAAATCCCCCCGGAAGGCAAACTTCGGAGTCCGGTTAATTTCTTAAATTTTTTGTTGTTGCTTTCGATGGATTAAATAAAAATTTAAATAAATTTCTTTTTCAGATTTCCTCGGGAATATCAGTCGCTCGTTCGGAGGGGTGGAACCACCACCGGAAGGCAAACTTCGGAGTCCGGTTAATTTCTTAAATTTTTTGTTGCTGCTTTCGATGGAATAAATAAAAATTTAAATAAATTTATTTTTCAGATTTCCTCGGGAATATCAGTCGCTCGTTCGGAGGGGTGGAAACACCCCCGGAAGGCAAACTTCGGAGTCCGGTTAATTTCTTAAATTTTTTGTTGTTGCTTTCGATTTAATAAATAAAGATTTAAATAAATTTGTTTTTCAGATTTCCTCGGGAATATCAGTCGCTCGTTCGGAGGGGTGGAAACACCCCCGGAAGGCAAACTTCGGAGTCCGGTAAATTTCTTAAATTTTTTGTTGTTGCTTTCGATGGAATAAATAAAGATTTAAATAAATTTATTTTTCAGATTTCCTCGGGAATATCAGTCGCTCCTTCGGAGGGGTGGAAACACCCCCGGAAGGCAAACTTCGGAGTCCGGTTAATTTCTTAAATTTTTTGTTGTTGCTTTCGATGGAATAAATAAAAATTTAAATAAATTTATTTTTCAGATTTCCTCGGGAATATCAGTCGCTCGTTCGGAGGGGTGGAAACACCCCCGAAAGGCAAACTTCGGAGTCCGGTTAATTTCTTAAATTTTTTGTTGTTGCTTTCGATGGAATAAATAAAGATTTAAATAAATTTGTTTTTCAGATTTCCTCGGGAATATCAGTCGCTCGTTCGGAGGGGTGGAAACACCCCCGGAAGGCAAACTTCGGAGTCCGGTAAATTTCTTAAATTTTTTGTTGTTGCTTTCGATGGAATAAATAAAGATTTAAATAAATTTATTTTTCAGATTTCCTCGGGAATATCAGTCGCTCGTTCGGAGGGGTGGAAACACCCCCGGAAGGCAAACTTCGGAGTCCGGTTAATTTCTTAAATTTTTTGTTGTTGCTTTCGATGGAATAAATAAAAATTTAAATAAATTTATTTTTCAGATTTCCTCGGGAATATCAGTCGCTCGTTCGGAGGGGTGGAAACACCCCCGGAAGGCAAACTTCGGAGTCCGGTTAATTTCTTAAATTTTTTGTTGTTGCTTTCGATGGAATAAATAAAAATTTAAATAAATTTATTTTTCAGATTTCCTCGGGAATATCAGTCGCTCGTTCGGAGGGGTGGAAACACCCCCGGAAGGTGAACTTCGGAGTGCGGTAAATTTCTTAAATTTTTGGTTTTTGCTTTCGATGGAATAAATAAAAATTTAAATAAATTTATTTTTCAGATTTCCTCGGGAATATCAGTCGCTCGTTCGGAGGGGTGGAAACACCCCCGGAAGGCAAACTTCGGAGTCCGGTTAATTTCTTAAATTTTTTGTTGTTGCTTTCGATGGAATAAATAAAAATTTAAATAAATTTATTTTTCAGATTTCCTCGGGAATATCAGTCGCTCGTTCGGAGGGGTGGAAACACCCCCGGAAGGGAAACTTTCGATGGAATAAATAAAAATTTATTTTTCAGATTTCCTCGGGAATATCAGTCGCTCGTTCGGAGGGGTGGAAACACCCCCGGAAGGTGAACTTCGGAGTGCGGTAAATTTCTTAAATTTTTGGTTTTTGCTTTCGATGGAATAAATAAAAATTTAAATAAATTTATTTTTCAGATTTCCTCGGGAATATCAGTCGCTCGTTCGGAGGGGTGGAAACACCCCCGGAAGGCAAACTTCGGAGTCCGGTTAATTTCTTAAATTTTTTGTTGTTGCTTTCGATGGAATAAATAAAAATTTAAATAAATTTATTTTTCAGATTTCCTCGGGAATATCAGTCGCTCGTTCGGAGGGGTGGAAACACCCCCGGAAGGCAAACTTCGGAGTCCGGTTAATTTCTTAAATTTTTTGTTGTTGCTTTCGATGGAATAAATAAAAATTTAAATAAATTTATTTTTCAGATTTCCTCGGGAATATCAGTCGCTCGTTCGGAGGGGTGGAAACACCCCCGGAAGGCAAACTTCGGAGTCCGGTTAATTTCTTAAATTTTTTGTTGTTGCTTTCGATGGAATAAATAAAAATTTAAATAAATTTATTTTTCAGATTTCCTCGGGAATATCAGTCGCTCGTTCGGAGGGGTGGAAACACCCCCGGAAGGCAAACTTCGGAGTCCGGTTAATTTCTTAAATTTTTTGTTGTTGCTTTCAATGGAATAAATAAAAACTCAAATAAATTTATTTTTCAGATTTCCTCGGGAATATCAGTCGCTCGTTCGGAGGGGTGGAAACACCCCCGGAAGGCAAACTTCGGAGTCCGGTTAATTTCTTAAATTTTTTGTTGTTGCTTTCAATGGAATAAATAAAAACTCAAATAAATTTATTTTTCAGATTTCCTCGGGAATATCACTCGCTTGCTGGGAGGGGTGAAAACACCTACGGAAGGAAAAATTCGGAGTCCGGTTAATTTCTTAAATTTTTTGTTGTTGCTTTCGATGGAATAAATAAAAATTTAAATAAATTTATTTTTCAGATTTCCTCGGGAATATCAGTCGCTCGTTCGGAGGGGTGGAAACACCCCCGGAAGGCAAACTTCGGAGTCCGGTTAATTTCTTAAATTTTTTGTTGTTGCTTTCGATGGAATAAATAAAAATTTAAATAAATTTATTTTTCAGATTTCCTCGGGAATATCAGTCGCTCGTTCGGAGGGGTGGAAACACCCCCGGAAGGTGAACTTCGGAGTGCGGTAAATTTCTTAAATTTTTGGTTTTTGCTTTCGATGGAATAAATAAAAATTTAAATAAATTTATTTTTCAGATTTACTTGGGAATTCCAGTCGCTGGGACGGAGGGGTGGAGACACCCCCGGAAGGTAAACTTCATAGTCCGGTAAATTTCTTAAATTTTTTGTTGTTGCTTTTAATGGAATAAATCAAAATTTAAATAAATTTTTTTTTCAGATTTCCTCGGGAATATCAGTCGCTTGCTCCAGGGGTGAAAACACCTCCGGAAGGTAAACTTCGGAGTCCGGTTAATTTCTTAAATTTTTTGTTGTTGCTTTCGATGGAATAAATAAAAACTCAAATAAATTTATTTTTCAGATTTACTTGGGAATATCAGTCGCTGGGACGGAGGGGTGGAGACACCCCCGGAAGGCAAACTTCGGAGTCCGGTTAATTTCTTAAATTTTTTGTTGTTGCTTTCAATGGAATAAATAAAAACTCAAATAAATTTATTTTTCAGATTTACTTGGGAATATCAGTCGCTGGGACGGAGGGGTGGAGACACCCCCGGAAGGCAAACTTCGGAGTCCGGTTAATTTCTTAAATTTTTTGTTGTTGCTTTCGATGGAATAAATAAAGATTTAAATAAATTTATTTTTCAGATTTCCTCGGGAATATCAGTCGCTCGTTCGGAGGGGTGGAAACACCCCCGGAAGGCAAACTTCGGAGTCCGGTTAATTTCTTAAATTTTTTGTTGTTGCTTTCGATGGAATAAATAAAAATTTAAATAAATTTATTTTTCAGATTTCCTCGGGAATATCAGTCGCTCGTTCGGAGGGGTGGAAACACCCCCGGAAGGCAAACTTCGGAGTCCGGTTAATTTCTTAAATTTTTTGTTGTTGCTTTCAATGGAATAAATAAAAACTCAAATAAATTTATTTTTCAGATTTCCTCGGGAATATCACTCGCTTGCTGGGAGGGGTGAAAACACCTACGGAAGGAAAAATTCGGGGTCCGGTAAATTTCTTAAATTTTTTGTTGTTGCTTTCGATGGAATAAATAAAAATTTAAATAAATTTATTTTTCAGATTTCCTCGGGAATATCAGTCGCTCGTTCGGAGGGGTGGAAACACCCCCGGAAGGCAAACTTCGGAGTGCGGTTAATTTCTTAAATTTTTTGTTGTTGCTTTCGATGGAATAAATAAAAACTCAAATAAATTTATTTTTCAGATTTCCTCGGGAATATCACTCGCTTGCTGGGAGGGGTGAAAACACCTACGGAAGGAAAAATTCGGGGTCCGGTAAATTTCTTAAATTTTTTGTTGTTGCTTTCGATGGAATAAATAAAAATTTAAATAAATTTATTTTTCAGATTTCCTCGGGAATATCAGTCGCTCGTTCGGAGGGGTGGAAACACCCCCGGAAGGCAAACTTCGGAGTCCGGTTAATTTCTTAAATTTTTTGTTGTTGCTTTCGATGGAATAAATAAAAACTCAAATAAATTTATTTTTCAGATTTACTTGGGAATTCCAGTCGCTGGGACGGAGGGGTGGAGACACCCCCGGAAGGTAAACTTCATAGTCCGGTAAATTTCTTAAATTTTTTGTTGTTGCTTTTAATGGAATAAATCAAAATTTAAATAAATTTTTTTTTCAGATTTCCTCGGGAATATCAGTCGCTTGCTCCAGGGGTGAAAACACCCCCGGAAGGCAAACTTCGGAGTCCGGTTAATTTCTTAAATTTTTTGTTGTTGCTTTCGATGGAATAAATAAAAACTCAAATAAATTTATTTTTCAGATTTACTTGGGAATATCAGTCGCTGGGACGGAGGGGTGGAGACACCCCCGGAAGGAAAAAATCGGACTTCGGTAAATTTCTTAAATTTTTTTGTTTTTGCTTTCGATGGAATAAATAAAAACTCAAATAAATTTATTTTTCAGATTTCCTCGGGAATATCACTCGCTTGCTGGGAGGGGTGAAAATACCTACGGAAGGAAAAAATTCGGAGTCCGGTAAAATTCTAATTTTTTTGTTGTTGCTTTCGATGGAATAAATAAAAATTTAAATAAATTTATGTTTCAGATTTCTCCGAGAATATCACTCGCTTGCTCGGAGGGGTGGAAACACCTTTCTTATTGTTTTAGATTTGTTCGAGGCTCATCCCAGACTCAGTCAATTTAAATAAAAATTGATAGAATAGGAATATAGTACCTATTGTAAATCTCTTAGTAATTTAGAAACTTAAAATCGTTTATTATAATGTTATTTAAGAAATACACTCATACTCACGACACTCGATTTCGAGTCTCTTTTTACTCATAATCAGTATCGTATGCCGTGGTGACTGGGTGAGCCATCATCCACGGTTCTTCATGGGTTGGTGGTCAGTCGCCAATGATACTCCGTCCTGAGCGGTTGTGGCGCTCTTCTTTCAGTCGTCATCGACTCAGTCGGCGGTGGCATGAGTGGGTGGTGGGTGGTTGTCGGTGTCTCACCTCTCTTGCTCAATGCTACTCGACTCTCCGTCAGTCTGTCGATCGATCGGTCCTTACCAGGGGGTCAGTCGTCAATGGTCCTCTACCCTGAGCGGTTGCGTCGCTCCTCTTTCAGTGGTCATTGAGTAAGTCCGCGGTGGGGTGAATGATTGGGTGGTGGGTGGTCGTCGGTGTCTCACCTCTCTTGCTCAATGCTACTCGAATCTCCGTCGGTCCGTCGATCGGTCGGTCCATACCAGGGGGTCAGTCGTCAATGGTCCTCTATCCTGAGCGGTTGCGGCGCTCCTCTTTCAGTGGTCATTGAGTAAGTCCGCGGTGGGGTGAATGGTTGGGTGGTGGGTGGTCGTCGGTGTCTCACCTCTCCGTCGGTCTGTCGATCGATCGGTCCATACCAGGGGGTCAGTCGTCAATGGTCCTCTACCCTGAGCGGTTGCGTCGCTCCTCTTTCAGTGGTCATTGAGTAAGTCCGCGGTGGGGTGAATGGTTGGGTGGTGGGTGGTCGTCGGGGTCTCACCTCTCTTGCTCAATGCTACTCGACTCTCCGTCGGTCTGTCGATCGGTCGGTCCATACCAGGGGGTCAGTCGTCAATGGTCCTCTACCCTGAGCGGTTGCGGCGCTCCTCTTTCAGTGGTCATTGAGTAAGTCCGCGGTGGGGTGAATGATTGGGTGGTGGGTGGTCGTCGGTGTCTCACCTCTCTTGCTCAATGCTACTCGAATCTCCGTCGGTCCGTCGATCGGTCGGTCCATACCAGGGGGTCAGTCGTCAATGGTCCTCTATCCTGAGCGGTTGCGGCGCTCCTCTTTCAGTGGTCATTGAGTAAGTCCGCGGTGGGGTGAATGGTTGGGTGGTGGGTGGTCGTCGGTGTCTCACCTCTCCGTCGGTCTGTCGATCGATCGGTCCATACCAGGGGGTCAGTCGTCAATGGTCCTCTACCCTGAGCGGTTGCGTCGCTCCTCTTTCAGTGGTCATTGAGTAAGTCCGCGGTGGGGTGAATGGTTGGGTGGTGGGTGGTCGTCGGTGTCTCACCTTTCTTGCTCAATGCTACTCGAATCTCCGTCGGTCTGTCGATCGATCGGTCCATACCAGGGGGTCAGTCGTTAATGGTCCTCTACCCTGAGCGGTTGCGTCGCTCCTCTTTCAGTGGTCATTGAGTAAGTCCGCGGTGGGGTGAATGGTTGGGTGGTGGGTGGTCGTTGGTGTCTCACCTCTCTTGCTCAATGCTACTCGACTCTCCCTCGGTCTGTCGATCGGTCGGTCCATACCAAGGGGTCAGTCGTCAATGGTCCTCTATCCTGAGCGGTTGCAGCGCTCCTCTTTCAGTGGTCATTGAGTAAGTCCGCGGTGAGGTGAATGGTTGGGTGGTGGGTGGTCGTCGGTGTCTCACCTCTCTTGCTCAATGCTACTCGACTCACCGTCGGTCTGTCGATCGGTCGGTCCATACCAGGGGGTCAGTCGTCAATGGTCCTCTATCCTGAGCGGTTGCAGCGCTCCTCTTTCAGTGGTCATTGAGTAAGTCCGCGGTGGGGTGAATGGTTGGGTGGTGGGTGGTCGTCGGTGTCTCACCTCTCTTGCTCAATGCTACTCGACTCTCCGTCGGTCTGTCGATCGGTCGGTCGGTCCATACCAGGGGTCAGTCGTCAATGGTCCTCTACCCTGAGCGGTTGCGTCGCTCCTCTTTCAGTGGTCATTGAGTAAGTCCGCGGTGGGGTGAATGGTTGAGTGGTGGGTGGTCGTCGGTGTCTCACCTCTCTTGCTCAATGCTACTCGACTCTCCGTCGGTCCGTCGATCGGTCGGTCCATACCAGGGGGTCAGTCGTCAATGGTCCTCTATCCTGAGCGGTTGCGGCGCTCCTCTTTCAGTGGTCATTGAGTAAGTCCGCGGTGGGGTGAATGGTTGGGTGGTGGGTGGTTGTCGGTGTCTCACCTCTCTTGCTCAATGCTACTCGACTCTCCGTCAGTCTGTCGATCGATCGGTCCTTACCAGGGGGTCAGTCGTCAATGGTCCTCTACCCTGAGCGGTTGCGTCGCTCCTCTTTCAGTGGTCATTGAGTAAGTCCGCGGTGAGGTGAATGGTTGGGTGGTGGGTGGTCATCGGTGTCTCACCTCTGTTGCTCAATGTTACTGGTCTGTTCTCTCAGTGGGTGGGAGGTTGGGTCAGTCGGTCGATCGATCAGTGGGTGGGAGGTTGGGTCAGTCTGTGCGTCGGTCCGTCAGTGGGTGGGAGATTGGGCCCTTCAGTCGGTCGGTCAGTCGGTACTATACTACTGGCTCGCGTGTGACATTGTGGTTGCAGCGTGCTGAACATTTGGAGTATATAGAAGCAGAATACCTGTTGCAGATCCAGCTGATCCAGCAAACCCCAAAGGGGTTAAGGTATACATTATATTACTCATTTCTTGAACATTTCATATTTTCCTCATCCCCTTCAGGAGCATGTGTGTATAACTTTAATTTAATGTTACTAACTTCAATATGCATCTCTTGCTTAAAATTTTTGAATCCTGAACTACTTCCGCCTTTAAATTATTCCATCAACTTTCAACATGCATTGATTTACCTTTGTTCTCCCTAAAAGTTCTAATATCCTTGACTTAATCCTTACTATTCCAATCGGTATTTGAATCTCGAAGTACATTTACATCCGTAGGACTTTTGAAACTATTTTCTATATTTACACAAAATTATCCTGAAAGGGGTGAGCATTTATATTTATATTTATTATCCAACATTTCTGCTTGCATTGACTAGTCGGTGTTGGTGCGTCTTCACTATAACTTAGCCTGATTTGCCACCGTGCAACTTCTACCGTAACATTAAATCCGAAAGGACGTCCCGGCCGCAGAACAGGTCCTATTTACTTTGAAATGTCTATTATAAGAGTACGTCCTACATATTGCCACCTGTCGAGGTAGTATCTTGAGCGGCGTGCTGCAATTTGCGTCTCAACTCTGAAAAATGAAATCCTTTTCACCGTGCTATGGAAGTTGGGCTCACCGGTAGGCGAACGCCTGTCTCTTCTAGACGTATTGTTCTTTGACAATGTTGACCGAGGGTCTACAATTCCTAATGCGATTTGCATATGTTTTCTCGCCGCGTCTTGGACTAAGGAGTGCACGTATGAATCTACGTATATAGTCCTGGGCTATACACACTCGAAGTGTATAGCTTCGAAAATCGAAAGTGTTAGTACGTAATAACAATTTTCATTTTCGAAGTCTGGTCCCGGGCTATGTTCGTAGACTTCTGCTTGCAGTTCCCAACCCAAGACGTGTGGGAGCATATGAATCACATCTGCGTTGGTCAGGGGGAGCTGTACAGCTTCGATTGACATTGTACAAGGACACTTCGCCTAGATACGGTAGGTAGGTCGTCTACTAACGATCCCAGCAACTGTAACGCGGTGAAAGGGATTCAATTTTAGGAGATGAGATTTTTTTTCTTTTTTCTCGACACATTAATTCGATCAGAGCATCGATTCTATTACCAAATCGTCTCGTTTGACTCGGATTGGTGTTTACATTTTCGTGTGCTACTAGCAATGCAAGCATACCCTACGAACTGTAGGAAGTCTGCTTCCCTTATTCCCTTCATACGAACTGTATGGAGGATTTTAGGCCCATATTATTCCCTCCCTACGAATTGTACGGAGGCTTTTAGGCAAAATATATTCTTATTCCCTTCATACGAACTGTATGGAGGATTTTAGGCCCATATTATTCCCTCCCTACGAATTGTACGGAGGCTTTTAGGCAAAATATATTCTTATTCCCTTCATACGAACTGTATGGAGGATTTTAGGCCCATATTATTCCCTCCCTACGAATTGTACGGAGGCTTTTAGGCAAAATATATTCTTATTCCCTTCATACGAACTGTATGGAGGCTTATAGGCAAACTACATTATTATTCCCTTCATACGAACTGTATGGAGGCTTACAGGCAAACTACATTCTTATTCCCTTCATACGAACTGTATGGAGGCTTATAGGCACTTATATACTTATTCCCTTTCTACGAACAGCATGGAGGCTTATAGGTCATTCCCTTGCTTCAAATAATTTCATCTACACTAGCATACTGTCAGTTAGTTAGCAACTGATCTAAATTACATTTTGATTCTCTTAAATGTTTCTTAACTTGTTCGACCTCATCAGTTGCACAGCTTTTGGGGTACGCCTTTGCTTATTTCCATTTAAGGACTCTTTGGTCCACTTCTGCATATTCTGGTTTGATTTCCTACTCGACTTGTACCACTTTCGTTTTCCATATAACTAGCCTTAAGTAATACATACATGGCACAACTGCAGTGTATATATCCCTGAAAGATACTGCAAGGGAGTGTAGTCAGGGTATTAGGACCTATTTCTTCTTTTTCTCTTTTCTTTAGGTATTATTCCCTTCCAGCGAACTGTTGGGAGGCTTATAGGTGTCTGTATTCCCTCCCTGCGAACTGTAGGGAGGCTTATAGGAGTTTCTTATTCCCTCCATGCTAACTGTAGGAAGGTTTCTATTATATATTTTTATTATACGTACTATCGGTGTGTGATCAATTTCAAAGTCGTCCTTTAGTGAGCGATATAGTGTGCAATTCAGATAGTTAGAGCTACAGATATATTGTCCGTTGGTTAGGGAGTTTAGCATTAGAGAACTAGTCGAAGCCAATATTCGGGGAAGGGCTTGATAGTTCGTTAGTTAGAAACAGATAAGCGCGGATAGGTTTGCAAGGTAGTTAGGATAGGTACGCTAGTTAGTTAGACTTTATAGCTAGAAAAAGATAATCGCGAACAAGTTCGATAGTTAGTTAGGCTTTATAGTTAGAAAACTATATTCGCGGATAGGTTCGATAGATAGTAAAGATAGGTTTGCTAGCCAGGTAGGCTTTTTAGTTAGAAACAGATACTTGAGGATAGGTTTGCAAGCAAGGTAGTTAGGATAGGTACGCTAGTTAGTTAGACTTTATAGCTAGAAAAAGATAATCGCGAACAAGTTCGATAGTTAGTTAGGCTTTATAGTTAGAAAACTATATTCGCGGATAGGTTCGATAGATAGTAAAGATAGGTTTGCTAGGCAGGCAGGCTTTTTAGTTAGAAACAGATACTCGCGGATAGCTTCGATAGTTAGAAAGGATGGATTTGCTAGTTAGTTAAGCTTTTTAGTTAGGTTCAGATAGGTTCACCAGCTAGTTCGGGTTTTTAGTTAGAAACAGATATCGGCGTATAGGTACGCTAGTTAGTTAGGAATTTAAGTTAGAAAAATATGCTTCGAGGTTAGGTTAGTCAGTTAGGTTTATTTCGCATCTAAATAGCTAGGGATTCTTTAGATAGGGATTTCTTAGATAGGTGTTAGTTAGTGTTAGGTGTGGTAATCTCCTGACGAACGGTTGTAAGAGGGATGACCCTTCTGGCTTATCCCCATACTGACTGACGGAGTTTTATCACTTTTAGGATAGTGTAGTTTAGTTCAGGGAATTAGCTTAGATTTGCTTAAGTTCTCTAGCTAGTTAGGTTCAATTCCCGTCTACGGACTGTGGAGGGAGGGCCATCGTGGCGATGCAGATACCCGCGAATATGTTAGATAGGTTTATTTCCCCTCTACGGACTGTGGAGGGAAGGCCATCGTGGCGAACCAGACACCCGCGGGCAGGCTAGTTAGTTAGGTTTATTTCGCATCCAAATAGCTAGGGATTCTTTAGATAGGGATTTCTTAGATAGGTGTTAGTTAGTGTTAGGTGTGGTAATCTCCTGACGAACGGTTGTAAGAGGGATGACCCTTCTGGCTTATCCCCATACTGACTGACGGAGTTTTATCACTTTTAGGATAGAGTAGTTTAGTTCAGGGAATTAGCTTAGATTTGCTTAAGTTCTCTAGCTAGTTAGGTTCAATTCCCCTCTACGGACTGTGGAGGGAGGGCCATCGTGGCGATGCAGATACCCGCGAATAGGTTAGATAGGTTTATTTCCCCTCTACGGACTGTGGAGGGAAGGCCATCGTGGCGAACCAGACACCCGCGGGCAGGCTAGTTAGTTAGGTTTATTTCGCATCCAAATAGCTAGGGATTCTTTAGATAGGGATTTCTTAGATAGGTGTTAGTTAGTGTTAGGTGTGGTAATCTCCTGACGAACGGTTGTAAGAGGGATGACCCTTCTGGCTTATCCCCATACTGACTGACGGAGTTTTATCACTTTTAGGATAGTGTAGTTTAGTTCAGGGAATTAGCTTAGATTTGCTTAAGTTCTCTAGCTAGTTAGGTTCAATTCCCCTCTACGGACTGTGGAGGGAGGGCCATCGTGGCGATGCAGATACCCGCGAATAGGTTAGATAGGTTTATTTCCCCTCTACGGACTGTGGAGGGAAGGCCATCGTGGCGAACCAGACACCCGCGGGCAGGCTAGTTAGTTAGGTTTATTTCGCATCCAAATAGCTAGGGATTCTTTAGATAGGGATTCTTTAGATAGGGATTTCTTAGATAGGTGTTAGTTAGTGTTAGGTGTGGTAATCTCCTGACGAACGGTTGTAAGAGGGATGACCCTTCTGGCTTATCCCCATACTGACTGACGGAGTTTTATCACTTTTAGGATATTGTAGTTTAGTTCAGGGAATTAGCTTAGATTTGCTTAAGTTCTCTAGCTAGTTAGGTTCAATTCCCCTCTATGGACTGTGGAGGGAGGGCCATCGTGGCGATGCAGATACCCGCGAATAGGTTAGATAGGTTTATTTCCCCTCTACGGACTGTGGAGGGAAGGCCATCGTGGCGAACCAGACACCCGCGGGCAGGCTAGTTAGTTAGGTTTATTTCGCATCCAAATAGCTAGGGATTCTTTAGATAGGGATTTCTTAGATAGGTGTTAGTTAGTGTTAGGTGTGGTAATCTCCTGACGAACGGTTGTAAGAGGGATGACCCTTCTGGCTTATCCCCATACTGACTGACGGACTTTTATCACTTTTAGGATAGTGTAGTTTAGTTCAGGGAATTAGCTTACATTTGCTTAAGTTCTCTAGCTAGTTAGGTTCAATTCCCCTCTACGGACTGTGGAGGGAGGGCCATCGTGGCGATGCAGATACCCGCGAATAGGTTAGATAGGTTTATTTCCCCTCTACGGACTGTGGAGGGAAGGCCATCGTGGCGAACCAGACACCCGCGGGCAGGCTAGTTAGTTAGGTTTATTTCGCATCCAAATAGTTAGGGATTCTTTAGATAGGGATTTCTTAGATAGGTGTTAGTTAGTGTTAGGTGTGGTAATCTCCTGACGAACGGTTGTAAGAGGGATGACCCTTCTGGCTTATCCCCATACTGACTGACGGAGTTTAATCACTTTTAGGATAGTGTAGTTTAGTTCAGGGAATTAGCTTAGATTTGCTTAAGTTCTCTAGCTAGTTAGGTTCAATTCCCCTCTACGGACTGTGGAGGGAGGGCCATCGTGGCGATGCAGATACCCGCGAATAGGTTAGATAGGTATATTTCCCCTCTACGGACTGTGGAGGGAAGGCCATCGTGGCGAACCAGACACCCGCGGACAGGCTAGTTAGTTAGGTTTATTTCGCATCCAAATAGCTAGGGATTCTTTAGATAGGGATTTCTTAGATAGGTGTCAGTTAGTGTTAGGTGTGGTAATCTCCTGACGAACGGTTGTAAGAGGGATGACCCTTCTGGCTTATCCCCATACTGACTGACGGAGTTTTATCACTTTTAGGATAGTGTAGTTTAGTTCAGGGAATTAGCTTAGATTTGCTTAAGTTCTCTAGCTAGTTAGGTTCAATTCCCCTCTACGGACTGTGGAGGGAGGGCCATCGTGGCGATGCAGATACCCGCGAATAGGTTAGATAGGTTTATTTCCCCTCTACGGACTGTGGAGGGAAGGCCATCGTGGCGAACCAGACACCCGCGGGCAGGCTAGTTAGTTAGGTTTATTTCGCATCCAAATAGCTAGGGATTCTTTAGATAGGGATTTCTTAGATAGGTGTTAGTTAGTGTTAGGTGTGGTAATCTCCTGACGAACGGTTGTAAGAGGGATGACCCTTCTGGCTTATCCCCATACTGACTGACGGAGTTTTATCACTTTTAGGATAGTGTAGTTTAGTTCAGGGAATTAGCTTACATTTGCTTAAGTTCTCTAGCTAGTTAGGTTCAATTCCCCTCTACGGACTGTGGAGGGAGGGCCATCGTGGCGATGCAGATACCCGCGAATAGGTTAGATAGGTTTATTTCCCCTCTACGGACTGTGGAGGGAAGGCCATCGTGGCGAACCAGACACCCGCGGACAGGCTAGTTAGTTAGGTTTATTTCGCATCCAAATAGCTAGGGATTCTTTAGATAGGGATTTCTTAGATAGGTGTTAGTTAGTGTTAGGTGTGGTAATCTCCTGACGAACGGTTGTAAGAGGGATGACCCTTCTGGCTTATCCCCATACTGACTGACGGAGTTTTATCACTTTTAGGATAGTGTAGTTTAGTTCAGGGAATTAGCTTAGATTTGCTTAAGTTCTCTAGCTAGTTAGGTTCAATTCCCCTCTACGGACTGTGGAGGGAGGGCCATCGTGGCGATGCAGATACCCGCGAATAGGTTAGATAGGTTTATTTCCCCTCTACGGACTGTGGAGGGAAGGCCATCGTGGCGAACCAGACACCCGCGGGCAGGCTAGTTAGTTAGGTTTATTTCGCATCCAAATAGTTAGGGATTCTTTAGATAGGGATTTCTTAGATAGGTGTTAGTTAGTGTTAGGTGTGGTAATCTCCTGACGAACGGTTGTAAGAGGGATGACCCTTCTGGCTTATCCCCATACTGACTGACGGAGTTTTATCACTTTTAGGATAGAGTAGTTTAGTTCAGGGAATTAGCTTAGATTTGCTTAAGTTCTCTAGCTAGTTAGGTTCAATTCCCCTCTATGGACTGTGGAGGGAGGGCCATCGTGGCGATGCAGATACCCGCGAATAGGTTAGATAGGTTTATTTCCCCTCTACGGACTGTGGAGGGAAGGCCATCGTGGCGAACCAGACACCCGCGGGCAGGCTAGTTAGTTAGGTTTATTTCGCATCCAAATAGCTAGGGATTCTTTAGATAGGGATTTCTTAGATAGGTGTTAGTTAGTGTTAGGTGTGGTAATCTCCTGACGAACGGTTGTAAGAGGGATGACCCTTCTGGCTTATCCCCATACTGACTGACGGAGTTTTATCACTTTTAGGATAGTGTAGTTTAGTTCAGGGAATTAGCTTAGATTTGCTTAAGTTCTCTAGCTAGTTAGGTTCAGTTCCCCTCTACGGACTGTGGAGGGAGGGCCATCGTGGCGATGCAGATACCCGCGAATAGGTTAGATAGGTTTATTTCCCCTCTACGGACTGTGGAGGGAAGGCCATCGTGGCGAACCAGACACCCGCGGGCAGGCTAGTTAGTTAGGTTTATTTCGCATCCAAATAGCTAGGGATTCTTTAGATAGGGATTTCTTAGATAGGTGTTAGTTAGTGTTAGGTGTGGTAATCTCCTGACGAACGGTTGTAAGAGGGATGACCCTTCTGGCTTATCCCCATACTGACTGACGGAGTTTTATCACTTTTAGGATAGTGTAGTTTAGTTCAGGGAATTAGCTTAGATTTGCTTAAGTTCTCTAGCTAGTTAGGTTCAGTTCCCCTCTACGGACTGTGGAGGGAGGGCCATCGTGGCGATGCAGATACCCGCGAATAGGTTAGATAGGTTTATTTCCCCTCTACGGACTGTGGAGGGAAGGCCATCGTGGCGAACCAGACACCCGCGGGCAGGCTAGTTAGTTAGGTTTATTTCGCATCCAAATAGCTAGGGATTCTTTAGATAGGGATTTCTTAGATAGGTGTTAGTTAGTGTTAGGTGTGGTAATCTCCTGACGAACGGTTGTAAGAGGGATGACCCTTCTGGCTTATCCCCATACTGACTGACGGAGTTTAATCACTTTTAGGATAGTGTAGTTTAGTTCAGGGAATTAGCTTAGATTTGCTTAAGTTCTCTAGCTAGTTAGGTTCAATTCCCCTCTACGGACTGTGGAGGGAGGGCCATCGTGGCGATGCAGATACCCGCGAATAGGTTAGATAGGTTTATTTCCCCTCTACGGACTGTGGAGGGAAGGCCATCGTGGCGAACCAGACACCCGCGGGCAGGCTAGTTAGTTAGGTTTATTTCGCATCCAAATAGCTAGGGATTCTTTAGATAGGGATTTCTTAGATAGGTGTTAGTTAGTGTTAGGTGTGGTAATCTCCTGACGAACGGTTGTAAGAGGGATGACCCTTCTGGCTTATCCCCATACTGACTGATGGAGTTTAATCACTTTTAGGATAGTGTAGTTTAGTTCAGGGAATTAGCTTAGATTTGCTTAAGTTCTCTAGCTAGTTAGGTTCAATTCCCCTCTACGGACTGTGGAGGGAGGGCCATCGTGGCGATGCAGATACCCGCGAATAGGTTAGATAGGTTTATTTCCACTCTACGGACTGTGGAGGGAAGGCCATCGTGGCGAACCAGACACCCGCGGGCAGGCTAGTTAGTTAGGTTTATTTCGCATCCAAATAGCTAGGGATTCTTTAGATAGGGATTTCTTAGATAGGTGTTAGTTAGTGTTAGGTGTGGTAATCTCCTGACGAACGGTTGTAAGAGGGATGACCCTTGTGGCTTATCCCCATACTGACTGACGGAGTTTTATCACTTTTAGGATAGTGTAGTTTAGTTCAGGGAATTAGCTTAGATTTGCTTAAGTTCTCTAGCTAGTTAGGTTCAATTCCCCTCTACGGACTGTGGAGGGAGGGCCATCGTGGCGATGCAGATACCCGCGAATAGGTTAGATAGGTTTATTTCCCCTCTACGGACTGTGGAGGGAAGGCCATCGTGGCGAACCAGACACCCGCGGGCAGGCTAGTTAGTTAGGTTTATTTCGCATCCAAATAGCTAAGGATTCTTTAGATAGGGATTTCTTAGATAGGTGTTAGTTAGTGTTAGGTGTGGTAATCTCCTGACGAACGGTTGTAAGAGGGATGACCCTTCTGGCTTATCCCCATACTGACTGACGGAGTTTTATCACTTTTAGGATAGTGTAGTTTAGTTCAGGGAATTAGCTTAGATTTGCTTAAGTTCTCTAGCTAGTTAGGTTCAGTTCCCCTCTACGGACTGTGGAGGGAGGGCCATCGTGGCGATGCAGATACCCGCGAATAGGTTAGATAGGTTTATTTCCCCTCTACGGACTGTGGAGGGAAGGCCATCGAACCAGACACCCGCGGGCAGGCTAGTCAGTTAGGTTTATTTCGCATCCAAATAGCTAGGGATTCTTTAGATAGGGATTTCTTAGATAGGTGTTAGTTAGTGTTAGGTGTGGTAATCTCCTGACGAACGGTTGTAAGAGGGATGACCCTTCTGGCTTATCCCCATACTGACTGACGGAGTTTTATCACTTTTAGGATAGTGTAGTTTAGTTCAGGGAATTAGCTTAGATTTGCTTAAGTTCTCTAGCTAGTTAGGTTCAGTTCCCCTCTACGGACTGTGGAGGGAGGGCCATCGTGGCGATGCAGATACCCGCGAATAGGTTAGATAGGTTTATTTCCCCTCTACGGACTGTGGAGGGAAGGCCATCGTGGCGAACCAGACACCCGCGGGCAGGCTAGTTAGTTAGGTTTATTTCGCATCCAAATAGCTAGGGATTCTTTAGATAGGGATTTCTTAGATAGGTGTTAGTTAGTGTTAGGTGTGGTAATCTCCTGACGAACGGTTGTAAGAGGGATGACCCTTCTGGCTTATCCCCATACTGACTGACGGAGTTTTATCACTTTTAGGATAGTGTAGTTTAGTTCAGGGAATTAGCTTAGATTTGCTTAAGTTCTCTAGCTAGTTAGGTTCAGTTCCCCTCTACGGACTGTGGAGGGAGGGCCATCGTGGCGATGCAGATACCCGCGAATAGGTTAGATAGGTTTATTTCCCCTCTACGGACTGTGGAGGGAAGGCCATCGTGGCGAACCAGACACCCGCGGGCAGGCTAGTTAGTTAGGTTTATTTCGCATCCAAATAGCTAGGGATTCTTTAGATAGGGATTTCTTAGATAGGTGTTAGTTAGTGTTAGGTGTGGTAATCTCCTGACGAACGGTTGTAAGAGGGATGACCCTTCTGGCTTATCCCCATACTGACTGACGGAGTTTTATCACTTTTAGGATAGTGTAGTTTAGTTCAGGGAATTAGCTTAGATTTGCTTAAGTTCTCTAGCTAGTTAGGTTCAATTCCCCTCTACGGACTGTGGAGGGAGGGCCATCGTGGCGGTGCAGATACCCGCGAATAGGTTAGATAGGTTTATTTCCCCTCCACGGACTGTGGAGGGAAGGCCATCGTGGCGAACCAGACACCCGCGGGCAGGCTAGTTAGTTAGGTTTATTTCGCATCCAAATAGCTAGGGATTCTTTAGATAGGGATTTCTTAGATAGGTGTTAGTTAGTGTTAGGTGTGGTAATCTCCTGACGAACGGTTGTAAGAGGGATGACCCTTCTGGCTTATCCCCATACTGACTGACGGAGTTTTATCACTTTTAGGATAGTGTAGTTTAGTTCAGGGAATTAGCTTAGATTTGCTTAAGTTCTCTAGCTAGTTAGGTTCAGTTCCCCTCTACGGACTGTGGAGGGAGGGCCATCGTGGCGATGCAGATACCCGCGAATAGGTTAGATAGGTTTATTTCCCCTCTACGGACTGTGGAGGGAAGGCCATCGTGGCGAACCAGACACCCGCGGGCAGGCTAGTTAGTTAGGTTTATTTCGCATCCAAATAGCTAGGGATTCTTTAGATAGGGATTTCTTAGATAGGTGTTAGTTAGTGTTAGGTGTGGTAATCTCCTGACGAACGGTTGTAAGAGGGATGACCCTTCTGGCTTATCCCCATACTGACTGACGGAGTTTTATCACTTTTAGGATAGTGTAGTTTAGTTCAGGGAATTAGCTTAGATTTGCTTAAGTTCTCTAGCTAGTTAGGTTCAATTCCCCTCTACGGACTGTGGAGGGAGGGCCATCGTGGCGATGCAGATACCCGCGAATAGGTTAGATAGGTTTATTTCCCCTCTACGGACTGTGGAGGGAAGGCCATCGTGGCGAACCAGACACCCGCGGGCAGGCTAGTTAGTTAGGTTTATTTCGCATCCAAATAGCTAGGGATTCTTTAGATAGGGATTTCTTAGATAGGTGTTAGTTAGTGTTAGGTGTGGTAATCTCCTGACGAACGGTTGTAAGAGGGATGACCCTTCTGGCTTATCCCCATACTGACTGACGGAGTTTTATCACTTTTAGGATAGTGTAGTTTAGTTCAGGGAATTAGCTTAAATTTGCTTAAGTTCTCTAGCTAGTTAGGTTCAATTCCCCTCTATGGACTGTGGAGGGAGGGCCATCGTGGCGATGCAGATACCCGCGAATAGGTTAGATAGGTTTATTTCCCCTCTACGGACTGTGGAGGGAAGGCCATCGTGGCGAACCAGACACCCGCGGGCAGGCTAGTTAGTTAGGTTTATTTCGCATCCAAATAGCTAGGGATTCTTTAGATAGGGATTTCTTAGATAGGTGTTAGTTAGTGTTAGGTGTGGTAATCTCCTGACGAACGGTTGTAAGAGGGATGACCCTTCTGGCTTATCCCCATACTGACTGACGGAGTTTTATCACTTTTAGGATAGTGTAGTTTAGTTCAGGGAATTAGCTTAGATTTGCTTAAGTTCTCTAGCTAGTTAGGTTCAGTTCCCCTCTACGGACTGTGGAGGGAGGGCCATCGTGGCGATGCAGATACCCGCGAATAGGTTAGATAGGTTTATTTCCCCTCTACGGACTGTGGAGGGAAGGCCATCGTGGCGAACCAGACACCCGCGGGCAGGCTAGTTAGTTAGGTTTATTTCGCATCCAAATAGCTAGGGATTCTTTAGATAGGGATTTCTTAGATAGGTGTTAGTTAGTGTTAGGTGTGGTAATCTCCTGACGAACGGTTGTAAGAGGGATGACCCTTCTGGCTTATCCCCATACTGACTGACGGAGTTTTATCACTTTTAGGATAGTGTAGTTTAGTTCAGGGAATTAGCTTAGATTTGCTTAAGTTCTCTAGCTAGTTAGGTTCAGTTCCCCTCTACGGACTGTGGAGGGAGGGCCATCGTGGCGATGCAGATACCCGCGAATAGGTTAGATAGGTTTATATCCCCTCTACGGACTGTGGAGGGAAGGCCATCGTGGCGAACCAGACACCCGCGGGCAGGCTAGTTAGTTAGGTTTATTTCGCATCCAAATAGCTAGGGATTCTTTAGATAGGGATTTCTTAGATAGGTGTTAGTTAGTGTTAGGTGTGGTAATCTCCTGACGAACGGTTGTAAGAGGGATGACCCTTCTGGCTTATCCCCATACTGACTGACGGAGTTTTATCACTTTTAGGATAGTGTAGTTTAGTTCAGGGAATTAGCTTAGATTTGCTTAAGTTCTCTAGCTAGTTAGGTTCAATTCCCCTCTACGGACTGTGGAGGGAGGGCCATCGTGGCGATGCAGATACCCGCGAATAGGTTAGATAGGTTTATTTCCCCTCTACGGACTGTGGAGGGAAGGCCATCGTGGCGAACCAGACACCCGCGGGCAGGCTAGTTAGTTAGGTTTATTTCGCATCCAAATAGCTAGGGATTCTTTAGATAGGGATTTCTTAGATAGGTGTTAGTTAGTGTTAGGTGTGGTAATCTCCTGACGAACGGTTGTAAGAGGGATGACCCTTCTGGCTTATCCCCATACTGACTGACGGAGTTTTATCACTTTTAGGATAGTGTAGTTTAGTTCAGGGAATTAGCTTAGATTTGCTTAAGTTCTCTAGCTAGTTAGGTTCAATTCCCCTCTATGGACTGTGGAGGGAGGGCCATCGTGGCGATGCAGATACCCGCGAATAGGTTAGATAGGTTTATTTCCCCTCTACGGACTGTGGAGGGAAGGCCATCGTGGCGAACCAGACACCCGCGGGCAGGCTAGTTAGTTAGGTTTATTTCGCATCCAAATAGCTAGGGATTCTTTAGATAGGGATTTCTTAGATAGGTGTTAGTTAGTGTTAGGTGTGGTAATCTCCTGACGAACGGTTGTAAGAGGGATGACCCTTCTGGCTTATCCCCATACTGACTGACGGAGTTTTATCACTTTTAGGATAGTGTAGTTTAGTTCAGGGAATTAGCTTAGATTTGCTTAAGTTCTCTAGCTAGTTAGGTTCAGTTCCCCTCTACGGACTGTGGAGGGAGGGCCATCGTGGCGATGCAGATACCCGCGAATAGGTTAGATAGGTTTATTTCCCCTCTACGGACTGTGGAGGGAAGGCCATCGTGGCGAACCAGACACCCGCGGGCAGGCTAGTTAGTTAGGTTTATTTCGCATCCAAATAGCTAGGGATTCTTTAGATAGGGATTTCTTAGATAGGTGTTAGTTAGTGTTAGGTGTGGTAATCTCCTGACGAACGGTTGTAAGAGGGATGACCCTTCTGGCTTATCCCCATACTGACTGACGGAGTTTTATCACTTTTAGGATAGTGTAGTTTAGTTCAGGGAATTAGCTTAGATTTGCTTAAGTTCTCTAGCTAGTTAGGTTCAATTCCCCTCTACGGACTGTGGAGGGAGGGCCATCGTGGCGATGCAGATACCCGCGAATAGGTTAGATAGGTTTATTTCCCCTCTACGGACTGTGGAGGGAAGGCCATCGTGGCGAACCAGACACCCGCGGGCAGGCTAGTTAGTTAGGTTTATTTCGCATCCAAATAGCTAGGGATTCTTTAGATAGGGATTTCTTAGATAGGTGTTAGTTAGTGTTAGGTGTGGTAATCTCCTGACGAACGGTTGTAAGAGGGATGACCCTTCTGGCTTATCCCCATACTGACTGACGGAGTTTTATCACTTTTAGGATAGTGTAGTTTAGTTCAGGGAATTAGCTTAGATTTGCTTAAGTTCTCTAGCTAGTTAGGTTCAGTTCCCCTCTACGGACTGTGGAGGGAGGGCCATCGTGGCGATGCAGATACCCGCGAATAGGTTAGATAGGTTTATTTCCCCTCTACGGACTGTGGAGGGAAGGCCATCGTGGCGAACCAGACACCCGGGGGCAGGCTAGTTAGTTAGGTTTATTTCGCATCCAAATAGCTAGGGATTCTTTAGATAGGGATTTCTTAGATAGGTGTTAGTTAGTGTTAGGTGTGGTAATCTCCTGACGAACGGTTGTAAGAGGGATGACCCTTCTGGCTTATCCGCATACTGACTGACGGAGTTTTATCACTTTTAGGATAGTGTAGTTTAGTTCAGGGAATTAGCTTAGATTTGCTTAAGTTCTCTAGCTAGTTAGGTTCAATTCCCCTCTATGGACTGTGGAGGGAGGGCCATCGTGGCGATGCAGATACCCGCGAATAGGTTAGATAGGTTTATTTCCCCTCTACGGACTGTGGAGGGAAGGCCATCGTGGCGAACCAGACACCCGCGGGCAGGCTAGTTAGTTAGGTTTATTTCGCATCCAAATAGCTAGGGATTCTTTAGATAGGGATTTCTTAGATAGGTGTTAGTTAGTGTTAGGTGTGGTAATCTCCTGACGAACGGTTGTAAGAGGGATGACCCTTCTGGCTTATCCCCATACTGACTGACGGAGTTTTATCACTTTTAGGATAGTGTAGTTTAGTTCAGAGAATTAGCTTAGATTTGCTTAAGTTCTCTAGCTAGTTAGGTTCAATTCCACTCTACGGACTGTGGAGGGAGGACCATCGTGGCGGTGCAGATACCCGCGAATAGGTTAGATAGGTTTATTTCCCCTCTACGGACTGTGGAGGGAAGGCCATCGTGGCGAACCAGACACCCGCGGGCAGGCTAGTTAGTTAGGTTTATTTCGCATCCAAATAGCTAGGGATTCTTTAGATAGGGATTTCTTAGATAGGTGTTAGTTAGTGTTAGGTGTGGTAATCTCCTGACGAACGGTTGTAAGAGGGATGACCCTTCTGGCTTATCCCCATACTGACTGACGGAGTTTTATCACTTTTAGGATAGTGTAGTTTAGTTCAGGGAATTAGCTTAGATTTGCTTAAGTTCTCTAGCTAGTTAGGTTCAGTTCCCCTCTACGGACTGTGGAGGGAGGGCCATCGTGGCGATGCAGATACCCGCGAATAGGTTAGATAGGTTTATTTCCCCTCTACGGACTGTGGAGGGAAGGCCATCGTGGCGAACCAGACACCCGGGGGCAGGCTAGTTAGTTAGGTTTATTTCGCATCCAAATAGCTAGGGATTCTTTAGATAGGGATTTCTTAGATAGGTGTTAGTTAGTGTTAGGTGTGGTAATCTCCTGACGAACGGTTGTAAGAGGGATGACCCTTCTGGCTTATCCCCATACTGACTGACGGAGTTTTATCACTTTTAGGATAGTGTAGTTTAGTTCAGGGAATTAGCTTAGATTTGCTTAAGTGCTCTAGCTAGTTAGGTTCAATTCCCCTCTATGGACTGTGGAGGGAGGGCCATCGTGGCGATGCAGATACCCGCGAATAGGTTAGATAGGTTTATTTCCCCTCTACGGACTGTGGAGGGAAGGCCATCGTGGCGAACCAGACACCCGCTGGCAGGCTAGTTAGTTAGGTTTATTTCGCATCCAAATAGCTAGGGATTCTTTAGATAGGGATTTCTTAGATAGGTGTTAGTTAGTGTTAGGTGTGGTAATCTCCTGACGAACGGTTGTAAGAGGGATGACCCTTCTGGCTTATCCCCATACTGACTGACGGAGTTTTATCACTTTTAGGATAGTGTAGTTTAGTTCAGGGAATTAGCTTAGATTTGCTTAAGTTCTCTAGCTAGTAAGGTTCAGTTCCCCTCTACGGACTGTGGAGGGAGGGCCATCGTGGCGATGCAGATACCCGCGAATAGGTTAGATAGGTTTATTTCCCCTCTACGGACTGTGGAGGGAAGGCCATCGTGGCGAACCAGACACCCGCGGGCAGGCTAGTTAGTTAGGTTTATTTCGCATCCAAATAGCTAGGGATTCTTTAGATAGGGATTTCTTAGATAGGTGTTAGTTAGTGTTAGGTGTGGTAATCTCCTGACGAACGGTTGTAAGAGGGATGACCCTTCTGGCTTATCCCCATACTGACTGACGGAGTTTTATCACTTTTAGGATAGTGTAGTTTAGTTCAGGGAATTAGCTTAGATTTGCTTAAGTTCTCTAGCTAGTTAGGTTCAGTTCCCCTCTACGGACTGTGGAGGGAGGGCCATCGTGGCGATGCAGATACCCGCGAATAGGTTAGATAGGTTTATTTCCCCTCTACGGACTGTGGAGGGAAGGCCATCGTGGCGAACCAGACACCCGGGGGCAGGCTAGTTAGTTAGGTTTATTTCGCATCCAAATAGCTAGGGATTCTTTAGATAGGGATTTCTTAGATAGGTGTTAGTTAGTGTTAGGTGTGGTAATCTCCTGACGAACGGTTGTAAGAGGGATGACCCTTCTGGCTTATCCCCATACTGACTGACGGAGTTTTATCACTTTTAGGATAGTGTAGTTTAGTTCAGGGAATTAGCTTAGATTTGCTTAAGTTCTCTAGCTAGTTAGGTTCAGTTCCCCTCTACGGACTGTGGAGGGAGGGCCATCGTGGCGATGCAGATACCCGCGAATAGGTTAGATAGGTTTATTTCCCCTCTACGGACTGTGGAGGGAAGGCCATCGTGGCGAACCAGACACCCGCGGGCAGGCTAGTTAGTTAAATTTATTTCGCATCCAAATAGCTAGGGATTCTTTAGATAGGGATTTCTTAGATAGGTGTTAGTTAGTGTTAGGTGTGGTAATCTCCTGACGAACGGTTGTAAGAGGGATGACCCTTCTGGCTTATCCCCATACTGACTGACGGAGTTTTATCACTTTTAGGATAGTGTAGTTTAGTTCAGGGAATTAGCTTAGATTTGCTTAAGTTCTCTAGCTAGTTAGGTTCAGTTCCCCTCTACGGACTGTGGAGGGAGGGCCATCGTGGCGATGCAGATACCCGCGAATAGGTTAGATAGGTTTATTTCCCCTCTACGGACTGTGGAGGGAAGGCCATCGTGGCGAACCAGACACCCGCGGGCAGGCTAGTTAGTTAAATTTATTTCGCATCCAAATAGCTAGGGATTCTTTAGATAGGGATTTCTTAGATAGGTGTTAGTTAGTGTTAGGTGTGGTAATCTCCTGACGAACGGTTGTAAGAGGGATGACCCTTCTGGCTTATCCCCATACTGACTGACGGAGTTTTATCACTTTTAGGATAGTGTAGTTTAGTTCAGGGAATTAGCTTAGATTTGCTTAAGTTCTCTAGCTAGTTAGGTTCAGTTCCCCTCTACGGACTGTGGAGGGAGGGCCATCGTGGCGATGCAGATACCCGCGAATAGGTTAGATAGGTTTATTTCCCCTCTACGGACTGTGGAGGGAAGGCCATCGTGGCGAACCAGACACCCGCGGGCAGGCTAGTTAGTTAGGTTTATTTCGCATCCAAATAGCTAGGGATTCTTTAGATAGGGATTTCTTAGATAGGTGTTAGTTAGTGTTAGGTGTGGTAATCTCCTGACGAACGGTTGTAAGAGGGATGACCCTTCTGGCTTATCCCCATACTGACTGACGGAGTTTTATCACTTTTAGGATAGTGTAGTTTAGTTCAGGGAATTAGCTTAGATTTGCTTAAGTTCTCTAGCTAGTTAGGTTCAGTTCCCCTCTACGGACTGTGGAGGGAGGGCCATCGTGGCGATGCAGATACCCGCGAATAGGTTAGATAGGTTTATTTCCCCTCTACGGACTGTGGAGGGAAGGCCATCGTGGCGAACCAGACACCCGCGGGCAGGCTAGTTAGTTAGGTTTATTTCGCATCCAAATAGCTAGGGATTCTTTAGATAGGGATTTCTTAGATAGGTGTTAGTTAGTGTTAGGTGTGGTAATCTCCTGACGAACGGTTGTAAGAGGGATGACCCTTCTGGCTTATCCCCATACTGACTGACGGAGTTTTATCACTTTTAGGATAGTGTAGTTTAGTTCAGGGAATTAGCTTAGATTTGCTTAAGTTCTCTAGCTAGTTAGGTTCAGTTCCCCTCTACGGACTGTGGAGGGAGGGCCATCGTGGCGATGCAGATACCCGCGAATAGGTTAGATAGGTTTATTTCCCCTCTACGGACTGTGGAGGGAAGGCCATCGTGGCGAACCAGACACCCGCGGGCAGGCTAGTTAGTTAGGTTTATTTCGCATCCAAATAGCTAGGGATTCTTTAGATAGGGATTTCTTAGATAGGTGTTAGTTAGTGTTAGGTGTGGTAATCTCCTGACGAACGGTTGTAAGAGGGATGACCCTTCTGGCTTATCCCCATACTGACTGACGGAGTTTTATCACTTTTAGGATAGTGTAGTTTAGTTTAGGGAATTAGCTTGGATTTGATTAAGTTCTCTAGCTAGTTAGGTTCAATTCCCCTCTACGGACTGTGGAGGGAGGGCCATCGTGGTGATGCAGATACCCGCGAATAGGTTAGATAGGTTTATTTCCCCTCTACGGACTGTGGAGGGAAGGCCATCGTGGCGAACCAGACACCCGCGGGCAGGCTAGTTAGTTAGGTTTATTTCGCATCCAAATAGCTAGGGATTCTTTAGATAGGGATTTCTTAGATAGGTGTTAGTTAGTGTTAGGTGTGGTAATCTCCTGACGAACGGTTGTAAGAGGGATGACCCTTCTGGCTTATCCCCATACTGACTGACGGAGTTTTATCACTTTTAGGATAGTGTAGTTTAGTTCAGGGAATTAGCTTAGATTTGCTTAAGTTCTCTAGCTAGTTAGGTTCAGTTCCCCTCTACGGACTGTGGAGGGAGGGCCACCGTGGCGATGCAGATACCCGCGAATAGGTTAGATAGGTTTATTTCCCCTCTACGGACTGTGGAGGGAAGGCCATCGTGGCGAACCAGACACCCGCGGGCAGGCTAGTTAGTTAGGTTTATTTCGCATCCAAATAGCTAGGGATTCTTTAGATAGGGATTTCGTAGATAGGTGTTAGTTAGTGTTAGGTGTGGTAATCTCCTGACGAACGGTTGTAAGAGGGATGACCCTTCTGGCTTATCCCCATACTGACTGACGGAGTTTTATCACTTTTAGGATAGTGTAGTTTAGTTCAGGGAATTAGCTTAGATTTGCTTAAGTTCTCTAGCTAGTTAGGTTCAATTCCCCTCTACGGACTGTGGAGGGAGGGCCATCGTGGCGAACCAGACACCCGCGGGCAGGCTAGTTAGTTAGGTTTATTTCGCATCCAAATAGCTAGGGATTCTTTAGATAGGGATTTCGTAGATAGGTGTTAGTTAGTGTTAGGTGTGGTAATCTCCTGACGAACGGTTGTAAGAGGGATGACCCTTCTGGCTTATCCCCATACTGACTGACGGAGTTTTATCACTTTTAGGATAGTGTAGTTTAGTTCAGGGAATTAGCTTAGATTTGCTTAAGTTCTCTAGCTAGTTAGGTTCAGTTCCCCTCTACGGACTGTGGAGGGAAGGCCATCGTGGCGAACCAGACACCCGCGGGCAGGCTAGTTAGTTAGGTTTATTTCGCATCCAAATAGCTAGGGATTCTTTAGATAGGGATTTCTTAGATAGGTGTTAGTTAGTGTTAGGTGTGGTAATCTCCTGACGAACGGTTGTAAGAGGGATGACCCTTCTGGCTTATCCCCATACTGACTGACGGAGTTTTATCACTTTTAGGATAGTGTAGTTTAGTTTAGGGAATTAGCTTGGATTTGATTAAGTTCTCTAGCTAGTTAGGTTCAATTCCCCTCTACGGACTGTGGAGGGAGGGCCATCGTGGCGATGCAGATACCCGCGAATAGGTTAGATAGGTTTATTTCCCCTCTACGGACTGTGGAGGGAAGGCCATCGTGGCGAACCAGACACCCGCGGGCAGGCTAGTTAGTTAGGTTTATTTCGCATCCAAATAGCTAGGGATTCTTTAGATAGGGATTTCGTAGATAGGTGTTAGTTAGTGTTAGGTGTGGTAATCTCCTGACGAACGGTTGTAAGAGGGATGACCCTTCTGGCTTATCCCCATACTGACTGACGGAGTTTTATCACTTTTAGGATAGTGTAGTTTAGTTCAGGGAATTAGCTTAGATTTGCTTAAGTTCTCTAGCTAGTTAGGTTCAATTCCCCTCTACGGACTGTGGAGGGAGGGCCATCGTGGCGATGCAGATACCCGCGAATAGGTTAGATAGGTTTATTTCCCCTCTACGGACTGTGGAGGGAAGGCCATCGTGGCGAACCAGACACCCGCGGGCAGGCTAGTTAGTTAGGTTTATTTCGCATCCAAATAGCTAGGGATTCTTTAGATAGGGATTTCGTAGATAGGTGTTAGTTAGTGTTAGGTGTGGTAATCTCCTGACGAACGGTTGTAAGAGGGATGACCCTTCTGGCTTATCCCCATACTGACTGACGGAGTTTTATCACTTTTAGGATAGTGTAGTTTAGTTCAGGGAATTAGCTTAGATTTGCTTAAGTTCTCTAGCTAGTTAGGTTCAATTCCCCTCTACGGACTGTGGAGGGAGGGCCATCGTGGCGGTGCAGATACCCGCGAATAGGTTAGATAGGTTTATTTCCCCTCTACGGACTGTGGAGGGAAGGCCATCGTGGCGAACCAGACACCCGCGGGCAGGCTAGTTAGTTAGGTTTATTTCGCATCCAAATAGCTAGGGATTCTTTAGATAGGGATTTCGTAGATAGGTGTTAGTTAGTGTTAGGTGTGGTAATCTCCTGACGAACGGTTGTAAGAGGGATGACCCTTCTGGCTTATCCCCATACTGACTGACGGAGTTTTATCACTTTTAGGATAGTGTAGTTTAGTTCAGGGAATTAGCTTAGATTTGCTTAAGTTCTCTAGCTAGTTAGGTTCAATTCCCCTCTACGGACTGTGGAGGGAGGGCCATCGTGGCGATGCAGATACCCGCGAATAGGTTAGATAGGTTTATTTCCCCTCTACGGACTGTGGAGGGAAGGCCATCGTGGCGAACCAGACACCCGCGGGCAGGCTAGTTAGTTAGGTTTATTTCGCATCCAAATAGCTAGGGATTCTTTAGATAGGGATTTCGTAGATAGGTGTTAGTTAGTGTTAGGTGTGGTAATCTCCTGACGAACGGCTGTAAGAGGGATGACCCTTCTGGCTTATCCCCATACTGACTGACGGAGTTTTATCACTTTTAGGATAGTGTAGTTTAGTTCAGGGAATTAGCTTAGATTTGCTTAAGTTCTCTAGCTAGTTAGGTTCAATTCCCCTCTACGGACTGTGGAGGGAGGGCCATCGTGGCGATGCAGATACCCGCGAATAGGTTAGATAGGTTTATTTCCCCTCTACGGACTGTAGAGGGAAGGCCATCGTGGCGAACCAGACACCCGCGGGCAGGCTAGTTAGTTAGGTTTATTTCGCATCCAAAAAGCTAGCGATTCTTTAGATAGGGATTTCTTAGATAGGTGTTAGTGAGTGTTAGGTGTGGTAATCTCCTGACGAACGGTTGTAAGAGGGATGACCCTTCTGGCTTATCCCCATACTGACTGACGGAGTTTTATCACTTTTAGGATAGTGTAGTTTAGTTCAGGGAATTAGCTTAGATTTGCTTAAGTTCTCTAGCTAGTTAGGTTCAATTTTCCTCTATGGACTGTGGAGGGAGGGCCATCGTGGCGATGCAGATACCCGCGAATAGGTTAGATAGGTTTATTTCCCCTCTATGGACTGTGGAGGGAAGGCCATCGTGGCGAACCAGACACCCGCGGGCAGGCTAGTTAGTTAGGTTTATTTCGCATCCAAATAGCTAGGGATTCTTTAGATAGGGATTTCGTAGATAGGTGTTAGTTAGTGTTAGGTGTGGTAATCTCCTGACGAACGGTTGTAAGAGGGATGACCCTTCTGGCTTATCCCCATACTGACTGACGGAGTTTTATCACTTTTAGGATAGTGTAGTTTAGTTCAGGGAATTAGCTTAGATTTGCTTAAGTTCTCTAGCTAGTTAGGTTCAATTCCCCTCTACGGACTGTGGAGGGAGGGCCATCGTGGCGATGCAGATACCCGCGAATAGGTTAGATAGGTTTATTTCCCCTCTACGGACTGTGGAGGGAAGGCCATCGTGGCGAACCAGACACCCGCGGGCAGGCTAGTTAGTTAGGTTTATTTCGCATCCAAATAGCTAGGGATTCTTTAGATAGGGATTTCGTAGATAGGTGTTAGTTAGTGTTAGGTGTGGTAATCTCCTGACGAACGGCTGTAAGAGGGATGACCCTTCTGGCTTATCCCCATACTGACTGACGGAGTTTTATCACTTTTAGGATAGTGTAGTTTAGTTCAGGGAATTAGCTTAGATTTGCTTAAGTTCTCTAGCTAGTTAGGTTCAATTCCCCTCTACGGACTGTGGAGGGAGGGCCATCGTGGCGATGCAGATACCCGCGAATAGGTTAGATAGGTTTATTTCCCCTCTACGGACTGTAGAGGGAAGGCCATCGTGGCGAACCAGACACCCGCGGGCAGGCTAGTTAGTTAGGTTTATTTCGCATCCAAAAAGCTAGCGATTCTTTAGATAGGGATTTCTTAGATAGGTGTTAGTGAGTGTTAGGTGTGGTAATCTCCTGACGAACGGTTGTAAGAGGGATGACCCTTCTGGCTTATCCCCATACTGACTGACGGAGTTTTATCACTTTTAGGATAGTGTAGTTTAGTTCAGGGAATTAGCTTAGATTTGCTTAAGTTCTCTAGCTAGTTAGGTTCAATTTTCCTCTATGGACTGTGGAGGGAGGGCCATCGTGGCGATGCAGATACCCGCGAATAGGTTAGATAGGTTTATTTCCCCTCTATGGACTGTGGAGGGAAGGCCATCGTGGCGAACCAGACACCCGCGGGCAGGCTAGTTAGTTAGGTTTATTTCGCATCCAAAAAGCTAGGGATTCTTTAGATAGGGATTTCTTAGATAGGTGTTAGTGAGTGTTAGGTGTGGTAATCTCCTGACGAACGGTTGTAAGAGGGATGACCCTTCTGGCTTATCCCCATACTGACTGACGGAGTTTTATCACTTTTAGGATAGTGTAGTTTAGTTCAGGGAATTAGCTTAGATTTGCTTAAGTTCTCTAGCTAGTTAGGTTCAATTTTCCTCTATGGACTGTGGAGGGAGGGCCATCGTGGCGATGCAGATACCCGCGAATAGGTTAGATAGGTTTATTTCCCCTCTATGGACTGTGGAGGGAAGGCCATCGTGGCGAACCAGACACCCGCGGGCAGGCTAGTTAGTTAGGTTTATTTCGCATCCAAAAAGCTAGGGATTCTTTAGATAGGGATTTCTTAGATAGGTGTTAGTGAGTGTTAGGTGTGGTAATCTCCTGACGAACGGTTGTAAGAGGGATGACCCTTCTGGCTTATCCCCATACTGACTGACGGAGTTTTATCACTTTTAGGATAGTGTAGTTTAGTTCAGGGAATTAGCTTAGATTTGCTTAAGTTCTCTAGCTAGTTAGGTTCAATTCCCCTCTACGGACTGTGGAGGGAGGGCCATCGTGGCGATGCAGATACCCGCGAATAGGTTAGATAGGATGGAGGATAAAGTCCCCTCCACTTGACTTTATTCAGATTCCGTCGCTCCCTCAGGTGTGGTGAGAGGTTGGGGGAGGTTGTGTCAGTGTGTCAGTCGGTCGGTCGATCTATCCATCCATCGGTCAGTCGGTCCGTCGGTCCGTCGGTCCGTCGGTCCGTCTGTCCGTCGGTCCGTCGGTCCGTCGGTCCGTCGGTCCGTCGGTCCGTCGGTCCGTTGGTCCATCAGTCCGTCGGTCCGTCGGTCCATCAGTTCGTCGGTCCGTCGGTCGGTCAGTCAGTTCGTCCGTCGGTCGATCCTTCGATCAGTTGGTGGGGGGTTGGGTCAGTCGGTCGGTTGGTCAGTGGGTGAGAGGGTGGGTCAGTCTGTCCGACGATCCTTCGATCGGTCGGTCCGTCGGTCAGTGGGTGGCAGTTTGGGTCAGTCTCACCGTCAGTCATTCGATCGGTCGGTCAGTTGGTCCGTCGGTCTATTCTTCTGTCGGTGGATGTGAGGTTGGGTCAGTCGGTCCGTCGGTCCATCGGTCCGTCGGTCCGTCGGGCAGTTTGTGTCAGGTTGGCTCCTTCAGTCGGTGGGTCAGTCAGTACCACAGTACTGCCTCGCGGGTGACATTGTGGTTGCAGCATGCTGAACATATGGAGTCCAATTAAAACAGAATACCTATTGCAGATTCAGCTGATCCAGGAAACCGCAAAGGAGCTAAAGCTGGATCAGCTGGCTCTGCTACAGGTATTCTGTTTTAATTGGACTCCATATGTTCAGCATGCTGCAACCACATTTTCACCTGCGAGGCAGTACTATGGTACTGATTGACCGACCGACTGAAGGAGCTAACCTCTCACCCACAGACCGACCGACCGACAAGCAGACTGACCCAACCTCCCACCCACTGACTGAAACACCGACCGACGAACCAACGGAGAGACTGACCCAACATTCAGCGAGACTGAAGCTAAGCTCGTTTGTGTTTCCGATGCACAGAAACAAAATTTCTAGCTTGAATTGTGCCACTACCGAATGCGGTCAGGATGTGAGTGTCTCGATCGATGGGGTCTATTTGACCCATTTCCTCATTCATTTTTCGATTCAACAAGATTTTTCTTACCTCAGACTCAGCGTGGCTGCAGCTTAGACTGTTTGTGCCTTCAATGCCTAGAAGCGAAATATGTGGCAGTAGAAGACCTGGAAGGAACAAGTAAGAATCACGGCGTCTAATTCCTTTCGTCATAAATAATATCAAGTATCTCATTATCGGTTGGCATATCGACCAACTTCAATCTTCAGCGCATAGGGATTGCACAAATATTACTCCGATATTAAAATTACCACCACCAGCCTCCTCTGTCAAAACAATATTGATAACAATTTGAAATGTATGTTTCGAAAGCCACCCACGTTTTGTAGCAATTTCCCGGTAATTTCACTTTATCCACTACTTCCTTGGAGGAAGCGAAACTCCTTAGTGCTAGGATCTACACCAATGTTCAGTTGTTGTAACAGCGGCAACAACATATTGCCTGTGTTGTGCCTTTGGTTATGGAGGCACTCATGCTTTCATGCTTTGCAATTTCCACTGCATGACTAGAGCGCGATGCACATGAAATATTCTCGTATCTCGAATTTTCAGATTGTAAATTTTACGACATTTTTATTACCCCAAAAGCTGAAGTAATGTTTTACTTACAGGAGGTGAGCGTCGCAGCGCCAACTACGGATCGATTGCATCCCTCCGCCCCACAGCGCCGTGATAAAGTGAAAAGTAATGGTTGTTGCGCTTAAGATGTTTCGGCCCGTGGTTACTGACTACATGCCCAGTGTTATGGTGGAGGGAAAGAGGGTGATGGGTTCATTAAGTGCTTCTGCATCTGCACAGTCAACATTTGCTCTATTAGGCGGTGTTCGGGTGAGAATTTTAATTCGGCGGGAATTGTTTTAGGGCCAATGGTGTATCCGATGGTTGAAACCTGATGATTGCGTGTTAAGCTGTTTTAATTACATTTGAAAAGTGACTTTAATGGGATTCTGGTAAACGCCTTAGTTTCGTATATACTTAATTGTGGCTATGGAACAGTTTACTGCAAAAAGTAAGGGCAACAATGGGTTGCCTAATATGAAATACTCCATTAGTTTTAAAAGATTAATTTCAGGCTAAATTTTGTCGATAGTGCAGACTAGTCGCGACATATTAAGATGATATAAGCGACTCGACTATGGATGTTTATACATTTAATTCGAGTCATAGAGTAACCGTTGTTTTTTTTAAACTTTACAGAAAATAAACCCTTCTTCACGAGCGCCCTAAGTTTTTTTCCCTAAAGGGGGATATGACGTTAGCAAGAAAAAGTAAAATCTTAAAATCAAAAAAAAAAAAACAACCACTTTTTTCTTACTTTACGAATGTGTAACCCAATCCTTAACATACAAAGATGTCCTTGGAGATCATGTCGCATAAAACTCCAACCAACTGTGTCACTTCGATCACTTGCTTAAGGTTTGCGATTTTTATTATTTAAAATAAAGTGCACGACTGGGTCGTACGTACTTGCACCGTAATGCTATAAATGTAAAATTTATCAGGATTGAAGTCCAAGTCTTGCTCTTTCCAGTAAAGTAGGCGTGGCATTCCGCGTTTCGATGGAATAATAGTTTGTTTTTAAAAAAACTCCTTTAAAAAGTGGGCGTGGCCAAATAGGTTGTTTGAGTGAATTATAGAAAATTGTAGAGCCTATTACTTTGCTTAAGTATTTTTCTCTCAATTTCTAGTAAAAATTAAAAAAAATAAAAATTTTTATAAAAGTGGGCATGGCAATTCCAAAATTTGTTACGCCATTATTTTGCATTTGTCTAATAACCTCGAAATATTAATTTTTAGCCCAATCGCCAAACAAATACCCAAAAAACAGCTGATTTTCAATGTTCAATTTTTTATTCGAATATTTCGCGAAAAACGTGGTATGCCACCTCATAGCATATACCCAAACTAACCCACATATCTAATTTTATCGAAATTGTTGGAACAGTTTTTGAGAAAATCCATTTTAACTGAAATCGGCCCTCAGTAACCTACCCTTAATTTTGAGGTTAGAATGAAAATTCCGCCTCGAGGTATGAACCCACAGACCACAGATATAAAGTTTGAACCAAATCCGTCTTTTTTTTTTACTTCTCCATTAAAGTGATGTCAACTTTGATTTAAACTTCGAATTCGATTTCACGAATGCAATACTTGCCCTATAGGCATAGGTGCAAGTAAAAATCGTGAAGACAAAATAAAAGAGTGTAGAACTTTAAAATGAAATAAAATACATATTTGTATGTGACTCTGAATTGCCAAAAACACTAAATAAAATTTCCCTCTTCTGGTTGCAGCACACACTTTCGCTTAGTTTGTCCCCGCCATCGGATACTTCCACTCACCGGCTCGGGTTTCCGTACCAACTTAAAGGTTTTGTTCACCATCCACTGTCATACTTTAGATACTAATTTAATACACCAACCAAGGCACTGTTCTACTGCCTTCTGTTCTACTGTATAATTTAATTTTATGCACCAACCGCGACACTGTTCTACTGTGCATTTTAAATTTGTACACCACTTTAATTTTTTCCACCAACCAATGCACTGTTTACTGTGCACTGTAATTTTGTGCACCAACGTCAGGACAGTTTGGCGATCACTTCTACATACTTATAAGTTAATATATAGATTGTAAAGCTGTAAGGTTGATATAACATATCTTCGTACGTTGGAGTAGAGTGAAAGTACAGTGAGGAGGAGATTAATATTGACATCCCTCATCTGAGGCAGTCCAAGGTCAAGCAGTAACCGATCGGGGAAAACATCAGGAAAGTGAATATAATAGATGACGCACAAGGTAAATTCTTCGTAAAACCTATAGAGACACCATCAGTGAAGCTATACCTATTTATACCTTCAAATACCGCAGTTTAACAAAGTTCAATTTCAGCCACTTATTGCGGGAACCAAGTTTTTTTTAAATCAGTTGATCCATTGAATACCTACAATCAATGCTTAAGACATGAACTAGTACCATGCGCTGTAGTATTTTAAGCAATACTTCAGGACGTAATAGCTTCAAGGTAATAATGAAATTAACTAAATCGAATTAAACCTGACAACTGAATGGTTTCGAAATCACAACACGCCTTTCAATAAAAATATCAACTTTGCACGAATATACGTGATTGTAATAAGAATTTCGTATTTCTGTGTTGAAGTTTTCAACTCAAGTTTAACGGATGCAGTTAGTATTTTCGCAACAAATACGTTTACAAACATGTTACCTGCTGCATTTACATAAATTTAAAAGGAACGTGATTACACATTTTTCATAGCTACTGTAGTTATACCTGAACAAAGTGCAAAAGCTTCTGTACATATTCATATTGCCTTGTGCAGCACATACTCTTGATTAATGAAATGGATTCTGTCCCAATAATAAATAAAAGAATAATACCATTTTAATTATAGGCATGCCATGCAAGTGTTCATTAGAATATGCCACTCCATATCGGTCGGGAAAATCTCTTGCAAATGTATCTCCGCTTGCCTCATTCCACATTCCATGGTTTCAGTAAACTCACACACCCTCCTGTCGGCTCTGCCTCTGTTGTAAACCAGATGGCATTGATTGCGCAAATTATTTCGCACAGAAGTGATCGTGCACCATAAAGAACTGCAGATATCACATCCACACCGTGAAACGACAACTTTCGGTTTCTTTGGAGCAGCGAAATGGAACAATTTCCCGCTTTTCTGGTTGCCTTCAACAACCTTCAGTCTGGAAAACTTGATCATAACTGTTAGAGGGAAACATTTTTATTTCAGTAATAAAATGTGACTCTTAGATGGCTGAGCGGGCTAAGGGGACATCAAGTGGCTTAAAGTAAGCAGTGTGCGCTGTGAGAGTGGGCAGAATGTACAGCTAGTGGAGTTTGATATTCGCCTTGTAATTGATGGCTGGTTTCATGTGGAATTATTGTGATTAAAGTGCTTTTGAATTTATTTGTTTTAGGTCAACACGAAAAGATGAATCTAGAAGTCTGCTTGAATTGGAAATGATAAGGTACTTGAAAATGGTACTAAACAGTTGCAGGTAGTTCAGATACTTGAACTCGCATGGAGAAGTGAATGAAGCACGATTACTCTTGGAATTTATAATGCGATGTATAATCCAAATGCATATTTTCCATTAGTATTACAAATTGAGGACCTTGGGAACGATTAGCGAGTTAATGAAAGTTGCGAATAAATGGCAGATTTAAGCTTTTGTAATCGATCACTTAAATTCCAATGATAATGGTTCAGGAATCCGACGGCAATTAAGTCCAACTACATTAAACGTATTCTAGAGTTAATAATTTCCTTGTGAATAGCTGCTAAGTTAGCAGCAGTTATAACCACTTAAACGGTAAAAATAACTTAATGCACCCATACACCACAATTATTCTTGATGATGAAGGGACAAGGTTGAAATTACAGGTTGAAATACTTGCTTAAATATGAAGATATGTGTGTCCATGTCTTCTGTAGTTTTGTGAAAGAACTATGTACGAGAATTCATGCTTTCTAGAAATCGATCTCAATTACCGTGTACAGGCTATTTCATGACTTCGGCTTGCAAAAGAAACCAAATTTTAATAATTTATTTACCAAAATGTTGGCAATAAACTATAAAGACTACTGCTTTTAAAATATGTATTCATTCATATATTTACTTCTAAGTACAGGCAGTGTAAGACTGTAACTTACAAGTTTTTTTTTCTTGGCCCACCGTTGTGAACTGAGCTTATTATACCTTAAAACATTTAAAAGGGAGGAAATGAAGAAGATTATTGACGTTAATTGATCTCATTGCAGTACTTGGCTATCAATGTTTCCAACTGAAGCAATTTGACGGGATCTTACAAAGGACTGTGCGTTGAATAATTTGAAACGATAATCATAGGGGTGAAAGTTGTACCTGAACAACCCAACGAAGGGCACGAAAAGTAACACGGATGAATGAACCTTGAACAGCCTCGATGCGAAGGGAATGGATATAGCGAAAAGGTGACTAGATTTGGCTAACATATTCGAATGTGAAAAAGAGACATCATGTGATATAAAGGTCCAGGAATTCTTGCTCTTCACAAAACCGAATGCAGACTTGGCTTTGTTCATGATGTCAACACAAATTTAGTTCTCTGTAACAGATAATACCCAATTCATGCAATAAGAGGACGGATGCCACAGGCTCACACCAGATAAGATAGGATATATTGACATTTGTTCACATTAAGCTCGAAGAAATATTGTTTGCACCAGGGGATTTTCATGTCATCGACGCAGAAAGATGAAAAATAAAAGACAACACGAAAATCGGAGGACCAAGACACCTACATTAAGGAACTCCGGAAGTCGCGGTTAAGGGGTTGAACAAAGTGGATTTTTTATTGTCATTCTTCAAGACGCGATTCGATCCATGCTATAAAACCCAGCCGAAGACCAAGAGCTTGAGTACACTTCATCTCCTCATTTTAATGAAATTTACTTCAGGGATGTAACCTGACAGTACAATTCAGCACAACTGAACCAAAGACCAGTCACATATTACCATCAAAGACAGGCCAATCGCAAGAAAAATAATTCAAAGTATCGTTGCTTAGTAATGTCACTTAAGGTCAGCACGAAAAGATGACTACCAAAAGTTAAATGTTCTATTAGAACACTAATAAGTTGTGTGCAATCTTTTCTCCTGAAGGACACCAAAATGGTGCTAAAAATTTAGTTTGCTCGCTTTTAGATCTTATCCCCCACTTGACTTGGTACCTACAAAAGAGTCAAAGAGATTACCATTGCGGTGCGACCGATTTAATAGAGGGCTTGCGGTTCAACTATGCAAATGAGATTGCTACAGAAGCAAATACTACACCTCTCCAAATGGAAAGAAGTGGCATGCTTGACTTACAAGACAGTCAGTCTCCTCAGTCTCCGCGAAGACACCACTATCCAAACTTTGACTTGGTTTGATATGTTATGTGAAGACTCTTATACTAATCAACCCTAACTCAAACTCCAGCCAATACTTGCACCAGGATAAGTGTTGTGGAATGCACGAAATATACTCCGAAAGGCTTTGAAGTTTAATCCAGAAGGCAGTCATATATTTATATAAAGGTCCACATAACCTTGGAACGATCGTATCCTTTCTCAACACTATTTCTCATGTCTTGCCAAAGCACCCTTAAACTGTGAATAAACTGAAAGCAGCTTGGATCATTTCGACGCGATAAGATTTAATAAAAGAAGCCTTTTTTCCAAATTTGCTTCTAGATGTTTGTCTTTAATTGAAGTTTTTAATAGTTAGCAATTCCCAATGGCACTAACTTAGTCAGATCGATTACGATCCTTCTTAATTTTAAAGAGAATCTTGAGTCTTGAATTGAGAAGTGTAATCTGGTTCACCGACAGATCCACGCCAAAGTCTCAATATCTAGGAAAATGTATTTCAGTATATTTTAGGATGAAAATCATGTCAATATATGCGCAAGAATAAATTCTCGATGAGATATTAAGGGTAGTTCCTCTTATAGTCAGGCAATTCTTAAAATACTATCGTCCAACTAGTAAAGCTTAGTTGCCTATGTAGTCTCTTGACACTTGAAAGTTGTAGGCAACGAATCTTCGCACGTAGCTTAAAAGCTGGTTCGGAATCTTCATTCATATGACCTGAACCCGCAATAAAAGGAAATCGTTTAATGACATAATCTAATTACAGATCTTTCAGAGGAGAGTGAATCACAAAAAGAATTGCACTGCTTACACGAGGTAAGTTTTGCCAGTGTTAAGTCATTATTATGATTTTCTTAACCTTCAATAACAATATATTAATGCTGCAGAAGATTAGCACGTGAACAGTGTTTGGCTTAGTACATAATGTGTGTTCTCCTAAAACGCTAACTATACATAAGTACTTCAAAAACTATGGCCCATTCCCTTGAAATAAATCAATCAACCTGAACTTCCAGAAAGTGTGGTACTAAATGTAGTACAATATACTGAACAACAGTATAGAAACAAACATTCCTCACAAAGCTTAACACACCAAAAACATAATATGACTAATATTGAGAGTTCACAACCATTTAATATTACACATACGCCCCGTAGCCCTGCTAAAATGAGTCTCCCCTACAAACAGTATGCAAAAAAAAGATTAAATCAAATGATAGAGTTCGCGAAAACTTTCCTCTCACTTTCATCTTCTGTAGGCAATTAGGTAATAATATGCAACAAACAGCAACAAAAGAAAACAATGCAAAACAAACAGCGAAAAAACACCAAAACACACAGCAAAAGAGAGAAAAAAAAACCTAAACAACAATTAACATAAAAATGAACAGAAAACAAAATCCGTTGCATGCCCATGGCTCACGTTTGTCGGCTTCTTCCTCCCAGCCATCGACTCAACACACTACAGCCAGCTAGAGAGAGTGTTAGCAGCGACACGACGAGGCTTTAAGCTTACCAACCATGCCAATTTGTTGTTTTTCTTCCACTGACCAAAAGATACAACAAAAATAAGTTAACTATGCTATACATCTCATGGCACTGTAACTCGCCAAGGTAACAAAACGCCTCTAGACCTGGTTTTCATTCAGTTTGCAGTTTCGAGTCGTAACGATTATACAAGTTTATCCGTTGGTCGTGGTGCGGATCAAATGAATTAAATTTTTTTTTCTTTTTCTGTCTGTGAACAATAAAAAATAAAACAATGAACTATCCTTGTTTGTGTTTCGTCCTTGTGCTCCTGGTTGGTGCTGCTCTGGCCACCCCAATGCTTTATAAGAAGAACGATAACGATAAATACGAACCAGGTGTGTGTGTGTATGAGTGGGGAACTATTTTGTGAAAGTGTAAGCCTTGAAAAATAAAATTCAATATTTCTGTAGATTTGGTACCTGTTTCATCGACTGTGATTCCTTTAACGGTATATGAAGTCAGCTATGGCTTGGGTGGCAAACCTAGTGAGGAGTACAAGATGGCTTATTTGAAAAAGTTAAGGAAGAAGGTCAAACACACTGACGAAGAAGAGGATCCGGATACACTCATTACAAGTGAGTAGAGACAATTTTGTTTCTTTTAAATTTGTGAAAATTTTGAATTGATTGCCATTACAGTTAAGAAGAAGTATCACGACCAGAATAAGGCTAAAGTCAAGGGAATCTAGATGATGGATTGCAGTTAACGAAATAAACATATGCAAGTTGATGTAGTTTTAGATATTTGTTGTATTTTTTTTTTTTTTAAACAAAATGTTGGACCTGATCAGAAATAAAATGGACTTCTACTGAATGTATTCGTGGGAGTATTCTGTGGAAAGAAGTTTTTTTTTTGTACTTTTCTGTATTAGGAGATAAATTGGTCACCAAGTAGGTTGCGTGTAGGTGGAAGTGATGATGTACTAGGGTATGGTGATCTAAGAATTGATTGTCTTTCTCCCGTCAAGCTTAATTTATCGTTTTTCTGTTTATGGTAATTTTGTCTTAATCACATAATTTTGTGGTTTTTTTGCGAGTAACCCGTATATATATACCTAACTACATGGGTTTAAGAAATTTGCGAAAAAACAAATATCTTGAAATTAAGTTGTGACACATTGACTAGTTGAATATTTTTGTTTTCAGTTTTGGGTCTGTGCAGATATATATATTTATGTGTAGCGTGACTTACCTACTTTAAGCCCACACATGAATGTGAACATGTATCTCTATTTAAGCCTTTTTATGACTTAGTTGTATTATAATTGTTCTAAGTTCTGGGAAAGTATATATAATTTGGCAGGCAAATTGCATGTTTTAGAAATAATGTGTTCGTATGCAGTATCGGTCGAAACTAATGTAAATGGATACAAATAATAAAGTCTAGCTTGGCATTTTAAAATTATATTTAAATCCGATATAAATTTTAGTAGAATTTATAAGAAAAATTGTATTTAGTAAAAAAACCACAGGAAGTTAGTACACTTAGAATACATACTGAAACTCTGAATATTTTGACTTTTCTTTCCTTTTTTCCAGAAAATTTTCGATGGCGTTAAAGCCTCTTGTTTGGGATGACAATCTTGTCGTATACTTTGAACAATAATTGTCTAGCAGCAATCTAGTACACATTTCTGGTCACCATTGTATTAAGTTCCATCAGATTGGATAAAATTCATATTTGATTTATATAGGAAAAGCCCTGTTACGAAGAAGTTGAAAATTCATCAGATATTGAATTTCCATTTAAACGTAGGCTATGATAGCAATATGCATCGATAGCAAGATTGGGATTATCTTACTTCATATTCCAATTATGTATAATTTATAAAAGAGTACTTTACGTGTTATAGAATAGAAAACTGAATTCCGTAATTAAAAATCTGGTCAGCTGTGGTATACTATTTTCTGAAACTCGTTTAGAATTCCGATAACACATACTTATCTTGAACCCACTGGGAAAGTCTATTAAATATAAAAGCAGCAAAAAGCTAAGCTACTCCGTTTTAAAAAGGCATTTCTCTATAATTGGAGCAATGTTATCTCTCAGGAAAAACTGCAGTATCGGAGATATTATTGATTCCTTCGGTGAGCCCAAACATGAAATTATTTGAACCGATTTTGCAAAACAAACAAACTCGACCATCACCTACACCTTTCTTGGTCTTGGTATTAAGAATGGCTTCTTGTACTTCAAGGAATGAAAACTTCTTGTACGTCCACGAACTCATCCGCAAACAGAAGAGCTGCATAGTGGATACGTGGCGACGGTATGGCTGGATTAAGAAGCTTATAGAAACGATTTTTAACTTTAATACGTTCAAAGATAAGGCGATTATATGCGATTGAACATTCAAATATTAAACAAAACCCTGTGGAGGAGCATGTGCTGTTTATGACAGAATTTTTGTATGCAGGCTGTCAAAGGCTGCCAAGGCGTTTAAAATCTTTAATTGCTTCTTTTTAGAGTGATTAAACGACTAGTGTAAACTAGTGTTAATTATCCTCATTAGTTTTCAAAAAGAAACGATTTGTGTATATTATTTAAAAGATTTGTATATAGTATCTCTCACCTTTTATGATGTGCACGGTTGTTCCTCAGTTTCGTAATTTATACGCATGGGGAGTTGTATTTATGCACAGATTTAAAACTGTTTGTTTCTCCTTCGGCAAAGATCAGAGTATGATCATCCTAGGTCTATGCGAGATCAGACTCACATAAAAAGGAAAAACCATGAAATCATTGTTTAAGTATACATTTATTGCATTGTTACTGCCGTCTGTGCTTACACAATAGTTTTAACAAACATCATTTCATTTCAAGTTCATTATACATATTTTGTTTTGTTTTGTTCTGTTTTATTGTGTATACTTTGGAAAAAAAAGCATTTAAAATAATTTTTTTAAATAAACCAACATTTCATAAAAATAATTTCATTTTCATATACATATATACTTTTATTTACTTTTATGCATTTAGTTTTATTATTTCATATTCGAAAGTTTCTAGATTTAGTTTCATTTTATTTATTTTTTTGTTTTTTATTAGTTTTTTTTAAAATACTTTCCAGTATATAATATATTTTTTTGTTTTTTTTACACATTTCTTTTTTCTCAACAAACTATTTACACATTTATCAAAAAGGAAACAAAAATCAAAAAATTACTACATGTTAACTTTAGTACTCAAACAATTCCACTTCACGTTTCATTTGTTTTTGTGTCTTAATTTTTGTTTTATAATTCTTATTTTTATTAAGTTTAATTTGTTTCCTTTAAAATTTTGTTTTTATTTTTTTATTTTTTTTTTGTTGATGTTGTTCTTGATGTTTTAGTTCATTCGGCAGTGTTTTTTCTTTTGTTTTTCTTTTTTATTTCATGAATGTATATATATATATATATATATATTTGGTTTTTATTTAAAATTTTGTATTTCAAACTTAATTCGTTTAAAGCATTTTAGGATTTTACTTGTTTTGTTTTGTTTTGTTGTTTGGTTTAGTATTTCTGTTCAAATTAACGGTTTCACTTTTAATTTAGAATTTTACATTTATAATAAATATATATATTTCCTTTAATAAAAAAATTATTATCTACAGTAAATTTGAAAAATAATTTTCTTTTAACTACACTTGTTAACAAAAACATATACATTTATGCACTATTGGCGCGCAGAAATGATAAAAAATGTTGTTTTTTTTTTACTTTTCTATATAACAAATATTATTTTATGTTTTTAATAAGCGCTTTTTGTTTTGTTTTTTTTCTTTTTCATTTAAATATATATACTTTAATTGAAATTTTGAAATGTTTAACTTTTTTTCGCTTCTTTTTAATTAAATAAATATTTAAGATAAAATTCAGCAACTTAGAGATAAATGTATTTTCTTCACTGTGGGGAAATTGAGCTTACAATCGACATTAATGGGGGGATATAGAGGACACAAATACCAACGTAACATTTAACATTTAACACTTTTAGTTTAATTTTTTCCATTTATTTATTACACTTTATTTATTTAAATTCTAAGTATTATTTTTTTCATCTTTTATTGAGAATGATTTTGTTTTTTTTTTTTTGTTGCTTATTTTTTTTTTATACTCGTGGGATTTAGATATATATATTTAACACTACACACATATTTAGTATATTTGGTTTTAAATATTTAAATTTATGTTGGCTTTGTTTCATTGTTGCTTAAGTTTTTTTTTTTGTTTTTTTTTTTGCGAAAGCAGAGAAAAATAATATTTGATTTGTAAGAGTATATTGAATGTTTAGAAGTAAAATGGTGTTATAGTTAGATGATTCATTTGGAAATAATTTCGTTAAGAATATTTGGGTTTTAAATTCGATTTATGTGCCTCATTCAAATTGTAAAGTTCGGCAGGGCGATTTCGACATATTTCTTTGATCATCCAAGTGCTGTAAGAACTCCTACGGATGTAGTTTCAATTTGGGTGACTGGTGGGAAAAAGTGAAAGATATAAAACTATGTAATTATGTTGATTACATCTTTTCACTTGGAGCTACAATCCATATGATCCTCTCGAAATGTATCTATCTATCAGCACACAGTTAGGCAAGCGTAAACTTTGTGCTTTTTGTATCAATTTTGTTAGTTATACTTAGAACTTTCACAAAAATTTAAGAACACATTCATTTTATGGGAACTGTTTTAGGCTCGTATAGTTCACGAAAGAATTAATTCATAAATGAGCTGTAACAAGCGAGCTAAGTGAACTAGTTCACAATATCATTTTATTTTGGTTCATTTAGTTTAGTAGTTCAATACTTCATTTGGTTCAGTGGCTCAATAGTTTATTTAGTTCAGAAGTTCATTTAGTTCAGTAGTTTACTTAGTTCAGTAGTTGCACAAGCTCAGGTATACTCTACACATGTAGTTTAGTAAGAACCACTGAACTAAATTAAGAGCTTTGTGTTGGTCGTTGTGTAAGGGTATTGTACATATCTGATGTGTTAGTGTTATTTTTGTTTAACTCATAAAAGCAACTCTCTATTTTAAAACAGGAGGACCTTATTCAATTTGTTTGTTTAATTTTGATATCAGCTAGTTTATGAATAAATTTGCGACTAGAATATATTATCTCTTTAATTTTTGCAGGATCAAGTTGGGAAACTTCATAGTAATGAGATGAATCGTGTACACGTCGCCAGGTGGATACAAAAATATTGAACTTTTCCGAAGAATGTAACAACATAAAGCTGTTCTTACATTCTGTAAGTGCTATAGGAGAGGAATAGTAATCTTCGATGGTCCTTTAGGTTTGTTGATCACGGTCTTAAAAAATCACATCGGTTGAGTTCCATAAAGTTGATTACAATTCGATGATGATTCGATGTTTTTTTTTTAAATATGAATAAATTAGACTTTATATCATCTTCATGCATATAAGACCATTAAACTCCTAAACAAACATTAATTTGAATTTAAAATAACTTCAAAATATATTTTCTTCTTTCAGAGACTTGTGGGAAATTATTGGTGGTATTTAATTCAATCTTTGTTATAATTTCTGTTCTTTTTTTTTATAAAAATTTAACAATTTACTTAACTATATATTTTTGCATTGGTTTTTAACTTTTCAAGTTTCTTTTTTCCTTATTAATTTTAAAAGTATGTATAAGTACTATTTATATAAAGAGTTTCTTATTTTTTTTTAAATGTTATACCAGGAAGTTCAAAGTTTTTTTTTTTTTGTTTGGAGTTTTCTGTTTGCTTTTTGTATTATTTTTTAGAATATTGAATTGAAATCATTTTGAATGGTTTCTTCTTTACGTATGTATAAATAAAACTATGTGTTCATTTGTTTTGTGTATTGGTTTCTTTTATATTCATCTTTTTTGAAAACTATTAAAAATAAATTCCGTTTTTTTTTATCTCTATGTAGCGCAACTTCCTTTCGCATTTAAACTATTTTGATTTTTTTCTTTGTTTCTAATTCATTAAGAGTTAATGTTCACCTTTGTTTTAAATATAAATGTTGCTTTGTCTTTTTTTTGTTAACTTATTGCTATTTAAATATATATTTCTCTTAATTTTGTTTTTTGTTTTTTCCTTACGTGTTTACAAATTGAACTAGGACCCGGATGCTAATGTTTTAAAGGACTGTTTCCATTTCAGCAATTTCTGTTTTATAAGACCTGAAAAGTTTGGTTTGTCAAAAAGTTTTATTCTAATATTGATTGACTTAAATAGTTTATACTTTAGGAGTCACATTTCATTATAATTGATACTTACTTCATTTTTGTAAAAAAAAAAAATTAATTGGGAAAATCGAAACGTATTCGGGTCAACATTAGATGGCAACACACCATGCAATTCTTAGCACTACTAGTACTGCTACAAAACAAAAAGCAGGGACTTTTCTAACCACGATTATAAGGAGATTGTTTTACTCATTGGATAATGATTGAAAAATTTACATACAATCGGAATCTACAGATTCATGCTACTATTATCAACATTTCAAAACTCGGGATATTTACACATTTAAAATAAAGTGTAAACAATGATAAAGAATTAGATGATTGAAGAAGGTTAAATAAATAGGCAGAAAGCTGGTGAATTTTTCACTGAAGCAAGAAACGTTAGGGTAAGTCGCTGGAAAAAAAATGGAGAAGTTCCACAAAAAATGGTTCTTTGCACTTCAATGCATTTGGATGCAGTCTACAGCGCGTCTAAACAATTCCATTTCTTAGCATAATGGGATGCATTGAAACATAGATACGTTCTTATGCATATGGTCTAGTATTTAGATTTTCAGAAGCCACAAGCTATTTTTACTGCACCAATACCAATAGGACAAGTATTCATTTCGTGAAAAATCGAACTTGACGTTACTATTGACAAAGAAGTTCGAAAGTGAATTCGCCACTTCTGTCTGTTTATGAACCTGAACAGGTGAACAGATTTGATTCAAACTTCAGACCTGGAGTCTGTAGGGTCACGCCCAAAGACGAAATTCAAATTTTGATAGAAATAGATTTTCTCTAAAACTGCTTTAAAGATTTTGATAAAATTTAGTATTTGGCTAACAGATGGCATCCCGCGGACTTTTCTAAAAATAAGTATAATGATCGTTTTGAAAACTGGGTATTTCTCGGCTCTTTAATCAGCGGTTGGACTTAAAATGAATATTTGAGCGTGACAAGAGAAATGCAATGTTTTGGAACTGCCGCGATCACTTTTTTAATGTACTTGTATGGCCACACCCACTTTTCATAGAGTTTTTAAAAAAAGTAAAGTGAATTCTCCGAGATGATGTCAGCACAAAATTATCGTTATAATCGTGCACTTTATTTCACCATAACCAGATTCCATGCGAGTACTTATGATGCATATGAATACTCTTATGAACTATCCAGATATTATGCAAAAATACACTATTCACGCAGGCCCAAGGGCTTATTCGTACTTTTAAAATGCTAAGATATATAGCGGGCGGTAGGGAAAAGAATGGGGGGAAAAATAGAACTTTATGGAGGACGATTTAACAGACCTTGAAAAGGAGGGACTTAAGTGCAATTAGTCGGAAGTTTTTGGATCGAGCTGGACAAATGCAATACTACTAAGTGTCCAAAAGAGTACGACAGATGAAAAGAACTTACGCAGTGATGTTGCATAGAAGACCTCCTCTGCTGAACTATTTATTTATATTAAGATCTTTAGGTACTCTTGACACGAGTTCCATAAAATACTCAACGGGGTTAAGTGCAGGCGAATGCAAAACACAATCCGGTAGTGTCATTGGAAACGAATGTTTTGATGCAGGCATAGTTTAATTTCTACTACTTTTGGGATAAAGAGTGATTTGTTGCCTCAATTTTTGGTCAAAGGAGAACTTCACACAGTGAACAAGAGCGTTACAGTAATTTTTGGCTCGTTTTAATTTTTTACGATTTATCTCTTTTGGATTGGCCTTGTATGAACGAATATTCTCTCTTTATAGTTTAAGTTATACGACATGGATAAACCATTGGTTTGATACTCTTTATTCGGTTAGGATTAAAAAGTTTCACGCCAAGGAGTATGGTATTTGTGAAGTAAACATACCAACCAATTAAAACAGTTGGGTTCCAGATAGATCTAGTTCGAGGAAATATAGGAAATATAGAAAAGTAGAATATTAGCCCTCCTTGGGCGATTCTATCTCTTCTTAGTTTAACTATTCCACTTGGAAGGATATATCGTGGTTTCCTGAGGAGTCACCATATTCGCTGCTCACTTTATCTTTCTTTAATCAACCAACTCAACATGCACATTCCATTACAGGCAACAACATCAATAAGAAACAAACTTACCACCTGTATAAGTCTTGAGCACTGCCTCCTAAGCTTAAATTCCCCAACAGTGGTGGACGTTCCTTCATATGATGATGGTTGAGCAAATCTGATGAAGATGCCAGCCTACAAACACAAACATAAATAAACCTTACCATTTCTACCATGATTCCAAAAACCTACCTTAATTGTGGTGGTTTGATACCATGCTTATCCATGGCCTTCTCCAATTGTCGAATTCTCAGTCTGGCCATGTCTAACTCGTGTTTAACTTTCCACAAATGTGTATCACAAATGGGATCATTACAGCGATGTTTCTTGAATATTTCCGTCGCCTCGAATACAGCACCACGGAATGTTAACGATTTACCCATTGAAAGAGAAATCAAAGCGCAACAACCTCCTCGATCGGATTTCGCTAAACGCTTACGGAAATACTTAAAGTACACATGCTCTAGCAGCAAAAGTAAGGCGGCTAGCAGTATACCAGCCATTAATAGAAGAAAGGCGGACAAGAATTGTTCCAGGGCCAATGGATCTGATGACTTGTGCTCCTGTTTACCCGGTCTACAGCTTCCTGTCATCCAATATCTTCGTAAACGTTCCAAGTCACCATTTGCACGAAATTCCAAAAGTCGTTTGTTAAACATGTTTACATATTTCGAATTGCGACTGAATGCCAGACCATAACCTAAGGAAAAATTCATATTAGGCCAGGATCCTCCATCTGTATGTATCTGTATCATCTCACCTGTCATAGCATACCAGCTGCCAACAGTTAATAAACGACAGTCTTCATCTTGTGCTACTAAGTAATCCAACACGGTTCCATCGTAAATAAAACAATCTAGACCTCCATTCAGAACCGATGCGACTCCTTCTGCTACACTGGTCTTATTGAAGCTTCAAAAATGAACATATTAGGAACTATCCATGGATGATGGACAACTACTTACTCCCTCATGTAATAGTGCATATCCTTAAAGTACTTATTAATAGTGGAATCAGTATGACTATATGGAATTGTGCCAAACTTAAACGAGGGCTTGTGCGAGTACGGTTGTGTCAAGCGGGAGTCATTTAAGCCATTAAACTCATGGAACTCCTCCCTAAAATATCATCACATTAACTTAAGAGCCTTCACTTTGTTGTATTAACATTAACATCTTACCTCGTTATCATGAAGGCAGCCAAGTTGGCAGTGTAGATAGCCAAAAATACTACAGCAAATAAGGCCCAAACATTGGTCATGAAACGCGATGTAAAACCCCTGGGAGAATCTACATGAACAGCCGCTTGAAACAGTACTGCCCACACAAGCCAGTAAGTCCGAAATAGAGAAAATCTATACGGAATGACGGATCCTGTTTGCAATGACAACTTCATATCGAATCCACTTGGTGAGAGCCATTCAAACAGAAATATCATAAAAGTTGCCGCTTGAATTGCTACGATTCCAACCTAAAAAAAAAAACAATAATTAATGAAGTGAAATACACATAAGGCTACTAAAAATAACTTACCAACATCCAGGAGGCGGTATCAAAAGGCTCCAAGAATGCTGTCGGCGATATAATTCCCGTCCTCTTAGCGACAACTATGGCGATGCCAGTTTCCATAAAAGGCTCACTAAAATCTACCACAGCCTCTCGTTCGGTATTTATCATTAGTGAGGTAAGAACCATATCCGTCTTTCGATTAACTAAATCAGCGATAAGTCCATTCCATTTGCCATTCTCCAAGGTACCCCATTTTCCGTCCTCCACTCGTACCAACTCATATGTGAAACCTAGTTCTTCAGCGAATTTCTCCAACAAGTCTATACAAAATCCACTGCAACACTGATAGAATGACTCATTGCGGTGTGCTTGTCCTATATCCACATCCGCAGCCATTTCATGGTCGGCTGCTACACGACAAAGGACACCTCTGTCCATTAGGCATTTACCACTCACCGGATCTGCTGGTGACAGGTTGATGTAAGGCGCTTCCTCTAGAAAAGTAATTTTAAGATGAAATTTCTCTGGAACACCCTGTGGTGGGGCATGTGAATTTCCTGGCCATGCAATATCTCGAATATCCAGCTTCTGGGTTTCCCATGATTTCCATACGCCAATCTGTAGAAAGAGAGTTCGACCGAATCAATTATTAAATAATAGTTATACACACATAGTCGTACATATATCTATAAATATCAAAAATCGATTTCTACATTATTGTGGATGGGGGATGGAGAATTTCTATTTCTGGATGTCGGACTATTCAAAAATCCGTCATCTCAACGAAATTCCTAGTTCGAAACAGCCTTAAAAGCAATTCCCCTTCGAATATAAAATAAGTGTATGCGATGTTATTTAAATTATGTCAAAACTGCTCATTGCCTAGAATGAATTATAACGAAAACAAGGATTTGATGATTATGTACTGTGTTCTAAAATGTACTGACATTTTGCAGGGTTTCCACTGACAACCAAAATTTTTATGAAAATAACCTTCTCTAGCATGAATGATGGCCGTGACATCCATTTCTAGAAAAAAACGACATTCTGTCACTGGCTACACCTGTCACCTTAAAGTTTCCTGATACTTTCTTTATAAGAAGTTTGTGTTTCATTTCAATAATCTGCGCTGTAGTAGCATCCCAATTATTGGCACAGTCAGCTTCTAGTCTTATGAAAGCGAATTCTAAGCCAGACCTGGCTATCAGTAAAACTAAGAACTTTTATTACTCAAAAAACCACAGCTGACCCTCGTGCTCTGTTTACCACTAACAAAAATCGCCAAGTCATCAGACTGATAACTAGTGACCATAAAAGGTTACAAGGGACACCTTGTGTGCAACCTTTAACTGCGATAATAGACACTGACACACCTCCAGAGAAGGACCTAATAATCGGACTTTCATGCATGGCCCTAATCCATTGCCACACATTTTTATATTTTCTAAGAAAATAGTGAAGAGCACCTTCGGTTGATTTACCCTTCGCGTATGCAAACTCGTTTGATTCTCAAAAAAGGAATCTGAGAAAGATGAATTCCTCAAGACTGCCCACTGGCACAACATTTAAAACGTCAAACAAATATCACGTGCTTCTGCAAATGAATGTCGAAACATGACACAAGTCAATCGGACATCATGCTGCAGGCTGGTTTACTGAACTGTAAATGAATGACATGCAAATGACGTTTACGAATAACTGACTGAAATCAAACTGCGTTATCGAACACTCTGCTAATGCAGTTCTACCCTGATGATGATTTCGAATACATGACTTTGGCAACTTTCGCTTTCGACAGCGATAGTGACATTCAGGTGACATTTTCGAAGACCACAGATACCATATGAGTAAATAGACAAATCATAGTTTTGAAATATGTAAAACATTAGCATATGTTCTTCAAGCACAACTGCAGCTACCGTGGACCAGCGTTCAAAAATAGAAATACGTACATTGTTCACCTTGTGCATCTCAAAAAAAAACTATATGTATGTAATGCGGTTACCTATTAATCGACATCTGCATACATACGTACATACATATACTATTCACATTCAGTTAGGTGATGTGCCTGCCTGAACCTTATTCGTACAACGTTTACTGATAGTGCTACTTTGATTGACACATTCCAATCGAAACAAGGAATAATCTTCGAAATTGGATTTGGAATAATGCCAGAGGCCAACTGGTTTAATGCAGACTCACGCTGATGCAACACTTGGTATCCTTAATCTCTTTTGTTTTAATTTTTACAAACCACCAACGATTCTTCTCGATTCAATTCCATTTAACGAGAAAGTAGATTTGTGAACGCCCCACTTTAAAAGGACTAAAGTCCTTGTATTCGGTGTTAATGAATCCTATTCCTATTTGCCATGAAACTTTTCCTATGGCATCATTCCAGGCATTGAATACAAATACACTGTAAGTTATGTGCGCTATTTATTTCTCAAGGAATGTATCAATAGAGGGGTGTGAAACTTTCAGAATTAATAGTCAGTTAGTAATCGACAGGATGTCTAACGATTTTCCATTATTTGAAATTAATATATCACTTAGCTATAATAAGTTTGTAAAGGAGTGTTCGAAAACTATTTCTTTTCATTTAGGCAGAAGAAAATAATACCATTTGCACTTACCTCTTCCCAAACTAAATTCTTGTTATTTGCACTTGGACGGAGGTTCATAATTTTCAATTCGGCTGACTTCAGATCACCATCGGCTGTGAACTCTATGTTCGGTTTATTTAGGTCACCCTCAATCGATACATTGCGCAGATACCTAAAGAATCTGTAAAGGCAAGAAAACGACAAAGTTTAACCCGAAAATTCTCATACCATTCATGCGACGCCCACCAGCATCGCCATCATCATCATCATCATCATCACCATCAACGTCATCATCATCACCATTATCATCATCATCATCATCATCATGTTGTTTACTTACATTTCTCCATTGTCCCATCGTCCGCGACCCTCATCCTCGCACGAAAGTGACTGTGTTGTCAACTTTCTCCCAGCATTTGCCGGATCTGTCAAGTATGCTTCCACTCCATAACCATAGATCTTAATCGCATTAGAAATCTCATTCATCAACGCTCCACTGCTAGTGTCAAAATGCACTCCCAACATTCCGACTGGAAATTGGGGATGTGCATCCTTCTTTTCAATTACCGACTGACTAACCACCCATACGTAATTCTCTCCCGTTAACTTCAACTCTTCAGCCTGTCTAAGGATATTGATGGCTTCACCTTGGGTGGCATAGAGGAGCATTACTCTGGCTTCGCTGTTGACCAACTCCACAAGGTCACTGGTACGTGTAACAACAATTGAATTTAGAATTGTGAATTTGAAATGTTCCTGCATCTCGGCGACACGTTCTCGAACAGCTTGGACAAAATCATCGTGTCCTGCTATCTGAGAAGTGACAACCGAGAATTGATGCCACTTGTAACGTTCGAGAATGCTCAACATGGCCGCACTTTGGTGTTCTATGCTTGGAGCTAGCTGAAGTTGAAGCGTCGATTGGGAGGCACGTCGTTCAAGGCCAGAATTATCGGCATTCCATGAGATGACTGGAATGCCTAAGTAGCCGGCCAATTGTAGAAAATATTGTGCCGATGCCGTACTATGACCGAATTGTTCATTATTCATCATATAAAGGATAGCAGAAACGTTTACGTGGAGGAATTCCTTGCAGAGGGTACTGAGGATGGCTGTGGAATAAATGAGAGGGATAGTAAGTACATGTGTAATGGATTATTTGGAGTAGGATATATGGATGGTAGAGTGCTTTTACTTTTAGAAAAAAAATGATTTTAAAGTGCCTAAGGATTTTTCATTTTAAATATGAGCTCGAACCACGTATTTCCTACAGCTTTAAACATCCGTAAATAAATGAGTTCTTTAGTAAATACATAAATACCCTTAGATTATAAAAAGGAATGCTGGGTAACACCAAACAATAACTATTTTTACAGAGTCTTAAGAAAAGAATCAAGTGAAAAACACATTCCTTTGTAAAGAAGGGAAACTACTCTACTAAATGTAAAAAAACAGTCAAATTATTACAAGATTTCAGACGAGTAACAGTGCGCTTCAGTTGACTAACGAAGAACTCTTTGAAACCAACAATATGGAACACAGCTGCATTCTTACGAAATAATTTCCAATTTCCCTTACGAATCGGATGAATCCTTGATACTCTCGGGTTCGACGCACTACACGAAGTAATGTATGATTGGTAAAAGAAGGTAGTTCTTCCAAATTAAATTGCAATGTATGCAGATGGTTCCAAATCCAATGAGGGCACGGGATCTGGTATATAGTCGAGAGATATAAACTCACAGGTGTGTGAGACTTTTAAACACATACAGTGTCCTTCAGAGTGTTCTCCAAGCTGATTAATTACTTGAAATCGGAATAAATATCTAACAGGAATATTGTCATCTACATTGTGGACAGAAACGTGCCTAATTATGATGGGTACCTAGGTACTATAATATAGTGGAGAGAAAGATTATGCAAAGTGAAACAATTGAAGGAATAAAACTATTATTTTTTATGATCAAGAGGATTAATCTCAAAAAGGATAAGATCTCTAAAGCTTTTAGAATGGAAGGAATGGGAAACATACGTTTTTGATTCAACTAAGGCATGAATAAGAATAGCGATAGGGATTATCTCTGGTCACAGGATTACGATTAAGGTTCTCTAGTGATCGCGATACACCCGCTATGGTGTTCACTATCTTATGATATCTCATAACTATACTCTATCTAACCTAGGAATCAATAGATTGCTCGAAGCTACTACCCGATCTACACCTCTCAAAACATATTGATCTGTTAATCCTTTACAGTTCCATATATGAAAAATATTGTACAGGATCGATTAATTGTTAGTTTGGGTTAGTCTTCTTTTAAATTTATCTTTAGTTCTTCAATGTTTTTAAGGGAAAGTTTTCAAATCACCTTGACTCCAGTAAAGTACATGTAATCGCCGCGAATACCAGGCAGCATATATACGTATTAAATATTTTTAACCGATAATTCCCTGAGCTATTGAAATACATAATAACAATCAACAATCTTAAAATAAAAATAAATGAACTTCTTCAGAAAATAAAACCATTATCCAGCATCTTGGTCGTAAATTTTGGAATGGGATTTGGAATATATCTTAGGAATGCGCACAGCCACTATTTCTGAGTTGTACTTCAGAAAGACATTTATCCATTGTGAAGACCCATTATAAAAATGGGGAGCATATCTAAAGGACAATTCGCAAGCTACGTGATCATTTTGGAACACCCAAACAGCTTCATCAGTAGCGATCGCTGCCATCTCATGATGACGCTTTTCCTGGCTTGAATTGGATCGAATGAACGTAACTGGCATATGGTTTCAAAAGGATGATGCGACCTGCCATCTCGCGAGACGAAATAGACATTTCAATCGAACTTAATATTACTATCACGGTGAGGTTACAAAACGTGAGTCGACCAGTCCTGTCTGTCTACCTGTATGCTGTATCTTGAGTCTGTGATGAATTTTCTCGAAAACGGCCTTAACGATTTCATATTTGCCCTTGAAGTTCTCTATAATTCGTCTGGGAATCATACATATATTACCACGCCTACTTTTATGGGGTGTATTGAAAAACACAAAAAAAGTAAAATTTTCCGGAGTAAAAATCCATCAAAAATAGAAAATCGTTGTTGAGAATCTGCATATATGTAGCTAGTGGATTCAAGTGGTTAGTTTGTTGACAACGGCCCAAGTCATTCTAGGTTCAATCCCTAAACAGCACCTAAAACAACTGTCATGATAAAAACTGCTTAAAATACCAAATTTCTCTTGGGATACGGCATTAAACATTAGGTCCCTTCCATTCGTGTCGCGCCAAATACCAGCCCCAATAACACCACCAGATTACTTTCACAGAATCATCTTAGAGGCAATCTCATTGAATGATTCTATCAAATAACAACGCCTAATAAAAATGTCAACAATCTCAGTCGCCATTTACTGAAAAATACTTAAACTACTTAGAATCCTCCGTTCGAATTTAAAATCAATTCTGTCTATATTATTCAATTCATTACAAAACCATTCAATTCAGTAATCTTAAAATAAACTCCGGATACATTTCCCCCTAAATTTGTAATTTATTTAACATTTACAAACTAACCATCATTCATTCATTCAATGTCAATAAACTTTGAATAGAATAAATTTAAATACAGAATAACGTTCGGGTATTTACAAACAAGCCGTTATCTGCATAATTTATTTTTCAAGGGAAATCCAATCTTCAATTTTCACTATACCTAGCCAGCTACAATCGTCCTGAGTGTTATCATTCAAATCAAATTCAAAAGAACTCTTGTACAAGTATGCAAAGAACTAAACAAGAAATAAAAACACAAATTTCCATCCCAGTGGAGTCCTCAAGTAAAACTTAGAAAAGCGTGTAACTCCCTCGAGAAGGAACTTAAGTAAAACGAGGCGAATCTAGCATTTCGTCTTAATGACTTTTTTTTTTTTGACCAAAAAGAAAATAAATAAATATAAAATAAAATGTCAAGCAGAATATCTATGCTCAGTAACCAGAGAAGTGGTTCTTTTGACAAATTCAACAATTACGTGTAGTAGGATTGACGGACCAACCCATTAACTAAGTGAGTATTAAAATAAACATACACATGTACAAAGCCAAAACTGTGTACTTTGTTCTGGTTTTTTACCATTATGTCCTCGTAGAGCAATTAAGAAAAACTAAGGAAAGTAATTTTAACATTTTTCTCATTATCTTTAAACGTTTTCAACGTTTACTTTCATCACTATTAACGACTGACATTTGCAAAAGGATTATGGAGTTTTTGTTCATCCCCCTGTTTAACAACTACTATGCATACAAATACTCAAAATGATTTGTAACTGTACTGAAAGTAGAAATAAATTTCACAGATGTTGCACTCGATTACCAAATTCCCAAAAGATTTACAACAAGTACTCCATAGGTACTGGTCTTTGAGTAGGATTCTTTGGTTGCAGCAACGACAGACAAGTTGTTGAACACAGCTCAGCTCAGAGTGATGACATCTCCAAATGGAAGGAGTAGAGCTGAACGATAAAAAGTACACTAAGTAGTGTCAAATGGCCAAGGGGAATCCTTTTTTTTTGCTTTCCTACTCCCCTTGGTGTGAAGTTGCTGTAATTCCCCGGTGATGTTTTTGAAAAATAAGTTCTTGCTGTTTTGGTACTCTCAGGTACTTGTACCTCGTTGTCTTTAGTGAAGTTTGCTGATTTTTTTTTTGTTTGACAGTGAAAGCAGTGTAACCAGGGGCGAAAAGAATGATTTCTGTTATAGAGAATAATATGTCAAAGAGACGATAGTGACAAATTGAAAAGTGTGGAATCTTCATTTGTTGGATGTTGAAAGAAACTTTCACACTTTATTGCTGGCGATTGTTAAACTGGTGAATGTAGGACATGAGAGACGTGGCATTGTATCAGGCATGGAAAGTTTTAAGAAAATTGTGCTATGTAGAGTAAATGTGGGTGTTCTTTCTAAAACACTTTAGCAAGGAAAGACACAAAAGGACGAACAAAAGCTGTGTACTGCAGAGAACTCAGTTATGTGTTGTTCTGACTTCAGTTTATGCGATGACAGAGGTGTCAAGCAAAAAGCACTTGAGAAACTTAGTCGCTTCCATTTTGTGTTATATGAACATACATATACATATAGCTAAGTGTATGCATGTGTGTGTTAGAAAACTTTAATTAGTTTGAAGTCCTTTTTTGTTATTTGATTTACAAAATCACTTTCAAACACTGGGGACTGGAATAAGGTGTCCTTTTCATACCATATTCTAAGGGGAATGTTCAATTTAGTACGTACATAGTTTGGAACATAAGGGATTAATCGAGATAGGCACTATAATACTACAGTATGAACGTATTCATTGTCCGTATGAATAGCGAACGTCGACACTTCTTAAGCCTTAAGTTTTGAGTTATGTGGATGAAATTTTATATCTGTGGGCTTTTAAGGGCGTCATCATCAATTCGGAAACAATTTTTATGATATTTTGCAACTGACATCTGGACATATCTATGCTCCAACGTCTGAGACTTTTCTGCAACCCACTAATCGGCAGACACGAATGGACAATAATGCTCGAGGAAAGAGAATCTTCGAATCACAGCCCTTAGGTTCAATATAAGGAAGACCGAACCTCCGTTTTATAAATCAAGCTACCGCGGATGCCAGAGAGTTTGATCCGATCAATAGAAAACAGAGTGCCCATGATCGAAGGGAGCTCCGCTGTGTCCGACAAAGATTCTTCATGGGTCGGGAGCCTGTTAGGATATTTCCGTGTTAAATCGGAACTTTGCGTGAAAATTCAAATTTTGAAACTTGTATCGAAATTATGTTAAAATGATCTAAATACGTTATGGATGTCTAAACAGCATGCATTGAAACAACAAAGAATGGCCATCTGTTAGCAAACCACTGGCCGCTTTCTGTGAGACGCCTTACGCGGGATTTAGCCAAGCCTTAATGGTTTTTTTGCTTAAACGAGCCAGTTCATGAGAAGATTGATTTAAAATTGTGACAACCCCATTGTCGTACATTTTTTTCTCTTTATCCAATTTTTTTTTTTTTAAAATATCAGGACGTCTTAAAAGTGCAAGAAGCTTAAGAACTACTCTCCTCAGTGATGCTACATGGTACGCAATTTGTTCATGTACGTTATTTTGGAAAACAAAGTAAAATAAAAGAAACAGAAATTACTCAGATACTAAAAAGTAGTCTTAATTTATTTGGTCTTGAATACTTGCAATTACTTTCGAGTTGAAGTAATGGATTTCTTGACCAGTATGCCAGATATTATTCACTTCATTGTGGATGGTGTATTACTCTAAATCACTGTTTAGTTAATGATTGTGAATAAAATGTGAATACTGAAAGCCATGTTTAATTTATACTGTGGTAATTAAAACATAGCACAGGTAAATAACTAGGTCAGACAGATACAATTAATGTATAGAAGTGAATTCACTGTGCGTAATGACCTTAATTAGGTAAGTAATTACCCAGGCTATTCAGTGAATAAAATTCGGCAGTTTTTCATAAGTAGGTGTAGGATGACTCTATTTATCCAGGCGAAGAAAATCGATCTACTTAATTTGATTTATGAGAGTGAATTTATTTGATTGCCTAAACTCACATTTTTATGGCTGTTGAAAAATAATGAACAGCATGGTTATAGCCAAAAGCTTTTTAGTCCTTTTGTAACGCGTAGTGTAAAAAATATGAAGGCTTTAAAAATCACGTTTTTGTGAAGGAAAATTAAATGATTTCCAGCCTTGGAAAGGACCAAACTTTATGAATTTGGTTATTACTAAGTATCGAGTGGCTTTTGTAAAAAGTTTAAGAACTCCTATTATTGTTCATTATACGTAATTTGAGAACTTGAGCCTATTATGTTGTTTTTTATGTTTAAAGCTGGTAGTGCCTTTTAAAATGTTCATTCGCTAGATATAGATTATTTCCTTTAAATTTAAAACTCAGGACAACAATACTCTCTACCTTCTCACTTATGCATGTATGTATGTTTATACAATGACTAAGCGACAGTGACTACATATTTGGAAAACAAACATCACAGCATTTGTATGTGCCTGAGAATGGAATATTAAATCGAGTGCAGAATATAAAGTACACCAGAAAACCCACAAATATTCATGTGAAAACACCCCCCCTATGAGGAACCTCAAAGCGAACTAGATTGAATTTATTAAAAACACAAACCCTATGCATATATGTATGTATGCACCGTAGAGGATGCAATTAGTGCATCCATTGGATAACCAAGTGAGACCTTGTTTGAAGTTTCCCTTTGATTTAAGTAAATTAATTACCTTTCAACAAGATCCATCTTTAAACTAATTCCCACATCTCTCTTTACTTCCTCTGAAAGTGTATAAATAGCTAATTAGCAGCGCAGAAATTCAATAAAATACATTTTCTAAAAATTTTATATTTGCAAACTAAGGCAAAAGTCAAAAGCACCAAAACTTGTGCCCTCAGTTAAGGATCCTTGCCGGAAAGACTTTCACTTCATAAAACATCCCTTAAGCACTCTCTAATTATCTCATTACTAAGCACATTTAGCACTAAATGCAATTCTCATCTTTGCCATTCGCTTCTATTATCGCCTTCTTCTACTCAACCCATCACCACCCTCCATTTTCAAAGACATTTTAATAAAGAAATTATAATCAATAAACACCCCCACTATTCCCCACACCGCCTGTGTGTCATTATAAACGCGTTCAACAGTTTCACTTTAAATACTCGTCACTTCTATCAATTTCCTTTGCCTGCCTTTAAACAACAACAACAGGAACAACAGCAAGAGGAAGTGGAAATGGTGTGTCACCTCCTCTTAACACGCCACCCTAATTCATGGCATAGAAGGTTGTCGAGCGCGGGAATATTGTGACACACAAGCTAATAGCCTCCTTTTGTATTCACCTCATGCATAATAACCATTAATTGATGTTAAGTACTAATTCACCACAAGTATTCTCACTTTCCTATCAACTAGATGTGTTTTCAAAACGGAACGTGTAATGAACGGAAGTCATCCATCAACACTTTGAATAGGAAAAAACAGAAGAAAAAAACTTTTCATGTCCTTTGTTTCAAAAACATTTTACAACAAATCTCCACCTAACCTACCACAGAAGGCGGCGGCGACGACGACGACGGTTCAGTTTAGAGATTACCCACCGCTGTGTAGGCTCCTCATAAATATTTCATATTTTGGACATGAATACGTGATAGCTCATCTCGGTATCCCCCACTCCCCCGAAAAATAAAAAATAAAACATAGCTGGTGAGTGGAGGGAGGTAGAAAAAGAGCTCTGTACCGAGTAAAACTGTTTCAAAGTGCACCTCCGCAACCCCTTGGGGGACGGAGTGCTGCCGCCCTACACAGGAAGGATCAGAAATGAGAGATGAATTGGAAATGTGAAACTTGGTGGTGGTGCGAGCATTTTTCTCACCTGTTGGACTTGGGGTCAACGACATCATGTCAAAATGAATATTCCTCGGCTCGAACATGTAGTCCCGTAGAAATGTCAGCTTGGCACCACGTGTCTTTGTTAGCCCTTGAACGGCAGTATTAATTGCTCGCAGATATTCGCGTTTCCCGAAATTTGTGTGCGGTGCTATCAGACCGATGTTTAGCTGTTCCTTGGTGGCGCCCGATGGTTTCCCCACCCCATTCGTTAGTCTCAAGCCCGCCGTTGGGTGTGGTACTCCCAACAAACTTATTACAATAACCAACGCTATCGGAAATATAAACTTGCACATCTTAACCATTGTCATCATCATCTTCATCGTCGTCGTTCACGTTGTCGTTCACGTCGTCGTCGTCGTCTTTGTAGTCGGTGTTGTCGGTGTCGTCGTGTGCCGTTAAAATGAAAATCCTTCCTCGCGTCCTTCGCGTTAAAAGTCTTGTATCCTTTGTCACTCTGGATCACTGCTGGTTGGTAGTGATTGGTGTTGTTGTTATTATTATTATTGCTACTGTTGTCGTTGGTTATGCCATGTACTTATGTATCATCTATATAAGTATGTATTGTATAGAGAGTGTTTGTTCTAAAAATTGTATTCTTTTTAGTACATTACATGTCGCCATTTAGAGAGAGTGTGTGTGGAGAATGAATTTTTTTTTCTTTTTTTTTCTTTTCTTACTCCCAACATTCAATTCCATGAATTTCCTGAAAAGTTGATTATTTTGTTTTCACTAAAAATTCGTAGAAAATACATTTTGCAGATTGGTAGGGATTTCAAAAAAACTTGTAAAAAAAAAACAGTAAATAAATAAATTAATTGTGGCCCCTCCCTCCGTCTACGTTCGAAAGCGTTTACGACCTATAGACATTTTATAGCACTCGCGAAGGCTTTGCATAATTTTTTTGGGCGTTCACTGCTTTTCATTGTGTGATTCTTCCACTTTTGCAGGGGGGCACTACACTTTGATTTCACATAAAACGATTCGCAGACACTTCGGCAACACTTTGGAACAATTTTTTGAAATTTTTATCACAAATTTCCCTGAAAATTTTCACATTTTCACAGCAACGATACAGGTCCACACCCAAAAAATGTTATCTTGTTACACACACGGAGCCATGGAGCCATCGAGCAGCAGCAGCAGTAGCACAGAGCATCATCATCCTTAAGTTGGGGGATAGAAAATTTTCTTTAGTACACATGTATATTGTGTACTAAAAATTCAATGTACTCAGGGAGAGTATTTCCCCTTTCGATTGGACCAAAACCAAACCCATTTTGACAGTTGTGAGTGAAAGTTAAGGGTGAGCGTTATAGTCGGGGGGGGGGGGGGGGGGCTGAGGGTGGTAAACAATTATTGGTACGCATGGTGTAAACAGTAGGGAGACCACGTGTTGCGTATTGTTTTGATTATGCGCTATGGCAACGCGGGGAAATTTTTTAGTAAGTTTTGACACAATGCCATTGCATTGAATGGACAGGGCAGGGCGGAGAGAAGCTTGAAATTTTAAATTAACATTTTGCCGTGTGACGTAAATAGTTTTGAATGTTGTCCTCTGTATATCCTTTTTTTTTTTTTTGTTTTTTTGTTTTTGCTTTAGTGGGACAGATAGGTAAATCAGCTGCTGGGGTTTTCGCCGAAGGTTCCTCCTCTGTTCAGGTCGTGTATTGGTGGGTGTAGTCATTGTTTTTATAAAAATAAAAAATAAAAAATCAAGTTTTTGCACGTGTGACCTAGAAAGGGGGAAACAAAGGGTAAACGAGCGACATCTGTATGTGATAATATTTTCTTAGGTCTATGGAATTATTTCTTGTTTATTATATCTTATTCTATTTTCATTGGAATAAAGACTATGCTTTAGCCTTTTAAAAGGAGTTTGGGTATAAAATATGTAGTTAGACAGAGTAGAGTGAGTGGTCGGTCTATACGATATGGTGGGTGGAACTTGTTAATGATGTCGTGATTCTTCAATCAAGTAAATGGAAGCTATGTTACGGTCTAAGAAGTCAAGTGAGGGATGAATGGTTCGGTTGTTATAAAAAGAAAAGAGGGTCTCGTAAAGTTTTGTCATGCTTTGGAATAAGTAGGGGATTTTCTGAGGGTTTCGGTGTGTTTTATTATATTTGCTGAGTGGATGGTGTTTTAGTACTTCTTTTGATTTTTTTTGTTCTCTTTAAGGTTTCTTTTTGTCAACACTGTGTTTTATCGTCATTGTAAATGGGATTATTTTGATATTTTCTGAGGATTCTTTTGGTCTAGGAGATTTTTCTTTGACAATTGTGGGTATAGTTTTCGGTGAGGATAAGAGCTATTGGTGTTGCGTTAAGGGCTCTCTCTTAATACCGTTTGTTGTCTATATTCTCAAGCTGTTAATTATTTTTTGAAATACCTACTGGATTTGGCTTAAACAATGGGCAAGACGGCATTATATTTGTATGGTGTCCGGACACTAGGGACTTATAATATTGGGCTGGGGTAAATTAATTGCTTATTTATTCAGTGATAGAGGATTTGGTCGGATTAAGGTCGTAATGCGGCAAAAATTTAAATTGAAATTTGCAGAAGCTCCTTGACATGATAAGTAGGGTAAGGAAAGGTTGTTGAGGATTTTGTGTATATTTGTATGTATAGGAGAGAAGTTGAATAGAAATTTTGAATGGAAAAAATTGTGTAAGTCTGATCAATTGACGGATGGTAGGATTATAATTTTGTTCAATTTTTTTTCATTTTGTATAGAAGTAAGGAAGGAACGGAGAGTATCAATCTATATTGTGGCAATATACATACATATGTAGGTATGTATGTATGTACATATCTGATGAATAAGGTTTATTTTGCAATTTTGTAATTTGAGATGAGATGTCATGAAGAATTATGAAAGTGCTCTTCAACCTAAACATCTTGCCCAAGGGAATCGCTTTGACTTGTTTTCACTAGAAACAAATTCTGTATTCAAAGCCCCAAGAATCAGTGGAGTTGAATTCAACATTTCAATATGAGTACGATACTAAATTGGAAGAAAAATAACAGCTAAGCACTGTGAAAGTTTGTGGGCTCTTCTGTGCATAGAACAGGGCATATAGCACTACATGTTTTGGAAAGAGCTTGAGCAAAAATAGTATCATCTTTCAGTTCTAGAATCCAGAGGTTGGCCTGCATTGGATTCATGAGATTGATACCTGCAATGTAGACTAGACGCTGAGTCTCACCCCATGCAAGGGGATAAAAAAAAATTAATTTTTGGCGCAACAGATCGATGGGACCCGGGGCCTAGCTTCTCACAACCATTCGTGTAATGCGTGTTATACTCTTTACACGAATGGAAGGGGCCTGCTTTCTCAGGACAGGTATACTCGCTGACGTTTGTCAGACGTTCGCGAGCGGTGGGGCCGTGAAAAACATTTAGATGTTCCGACTGGGATTCGAACCTCGAACCCCTTGCTTGGACGAGCAGGATAGCCACACATCACGTGTCGGGAAGATTCAATTTTCTCTTCGTCATTTTCTAATTTATTCTTTAAGGAGCATATTGGGATTGCAACTAAAGAAGAAATGCCTGCGATACGTGGAGCGCTGTCCCTTTTCTTGCACACTCATCAGCTCATTCGTTTCCTATGATATCCATTTGCCATGGTACTCAGCAGAGGGTCCCCTTATTGGCTCTAAATAAATTGTTCAAGATTGATTTTCAGGTTCCCACAAGTTTACGGCTGACCTTACAACTTTAATGGCTGCCTGGCTGTCTATATATGTACATATATAAGTACATACAGACGGTTATCATTTTGCCAATAATACTGGTCTCTTCTTTCACTGAGAACTGAAGTGAACTTCGCTGAAGCCAGAAAGACCACATCATCAGCATATGCCGATGAAGGCGTTCCACTTCAGTCTTACCAAGATCTTATCAACCACAAGAAACTATATTCAAGAAAAGAGGACTCCACCTGGGAGCGTTCCTCTGCAAACTCTTTTCGGGATAGTTCTGTCCCCGAGTGTTGAGTGTACATACATATGTATGTATGTATGTATGTTTCTGGATTTGATCATCATTGCAATTCAGGTGAAGAGTCCGGTGTTTAGTTTTGTCCTGCGTTAGCTGTCCAGGATTGGATCGGCACTCACAAATTTTGAATGCTCCTTCAATGTCTACGACTGCTCGTAGAGTAAATTCCTTGAAGTGATGAGATTCTTGAATGGTTGACACAACCCTGTGGAAAACTGTGTTTACCAATATGCCTCGGATTTGTGCATGGTAAGATTTTGATAATTAATTATCGCCATTGCACTTCTTATGCGTATGTCTATTGCTTTACATCAGAATGGACGACAGACTGATTGGGATAAAGGCCCTTTGAAGTCGTGTGACTTGCTTTTCTGGCCTTGGCCAAAATCAACATAAGTTCGAAGTTCGAAGAATTCAATCCAAAAGTGCAGACCGCACTTGCTTGTACTGGAAATTGTTTCTTGATTTTTATCACAATCGTTTAAATTAAGTAGCTGCATTATATGGCAATAAGACTCGAAGTAACCAGAGAAGAATGGTACATTTAATTATGTGGAGTCTTCGACAGTGAATCTAATACCCTGAGTATTTCCACTGTCCCTCATTGTTCTTATCCAGAAACTAACGATACAGTCACTTTATCAATCGCTACCAAATTATGGTCATTAAAATTTATCAATTTCTGCGCATACACCCATGTAAGTTCCACCTAACAAGAATCTAGTACACCTCCAATCTACTACAGTCTATGGAAACTACTCAACGAAAATTGGACCAACGTCGGTGTGACAAAAATGCTGCTCTGCCATTTTGTTCTCGCTCCCAGTGGCATACACAACGTGAGTTATTTTATTTTACCCAAAATTTAACAAATAATTGCAATCTCAATAAGAAATTTACCAAAGTTGAATTCAATTACTTTTTTGATATGCAAATCGCAAGGCGTTTTGAAAATATTAGAATTACTTTCCAAAATGTCAATTGTAATGATTGCCACGTGCTTCATGACAAGGCGGGTTATCATTTTCTAATTTCATAATCAATTTTCTTTTCTAAATAGGTTCTCGTAACTCTTAAAAAACGTTACAATGTCGGGAGGTTTGGATATTTTATCCCTCAAAGAGGAGGATGTCACCAAGATGTTGGCCGCTTGCACCCATTTGGGCAGCGAAAATGTTAACTTCCAAATGGAACAATATGTTTTCAAACGTCGTCCCGATGGTGTTAACATCATCAATTTGGGCAAAACCTGGGAAAAATTGATGTTGGCTGCACGTGCTATTGCTGCTATTGAATATCCCCAAGATGTAAGTAATAAAACATGGAAATTGGAATGCAATATTCTAAATGATGATTTATCTACTAATCTTTCGGGTCTGAAATTCAATGACGACACTTAAACACTGATTGCTACCTTTATCATCTGCTTAGGAATACATATGATCAACCAAATAACGAGATTGTCTTCTCTTGCAGGTCTATGTCATTTCATCTCGTCCCCTTGGTCAGCGTGCCGTACTCAAGTTCGCCAAGTACACCGATACTACTCCAATTGCTGGACGTTTTACTCCTGGTGCATTCACCAATCAAATTCAGGCCGCTTTCCGTGAGCCACGTTTGTTGGTTGTCACCGATCCATCAACCGATCATCAGCCCATCATTGAGGCTTCGTATGTGAACATTCCGGTTATCGCCTTCACCAACACTGATAGTCCTCTACGTTATGTTGATATTGCTATCCCATGCAACACCAAGTCTCCACACTCAATTGGATTGATGTGGTGGTTCTTGGCACGTGAGGTACTCCGTCTACGCGGTACTATTTCGCGCCAATCAGACTGGGGAGTCGTCGTCGATTTGTTCTTCTATCGCGATCCTGAGGAGAGCGAGAAGGAGGAAGCTGCAGCAAAGGAACTTTTGCCACCACCAGTTAAGGTTGAAGAAGTTGTTGATCATCCAGTTGAAGAGACTAACAACTGGGCTGAGGAGGTAGTTGCCGCTGAAAGTGCCAGCGCTGGTGTTGGGGCCGAAGACTGGGCTGATGATACTGTCAAGACATCATGGGGAGGTGATGGAACCTTCTAAATAGACACTAAAGTAACTTTATTGTTACCGACATATTTTTTACGCACCAGAAATAAAGCATTTCGAACTGTAAGAATTTTTGTTAGAATTATTTATGTGGTTTTGATAAGAAATCGACAGCAGGATGGGTTGTATGGTTGTACAATGTTCAAGTAGAGGATCTTGAGCTTCTTTAGATTGGAGAGTTTCCTATCATTTCGTTCAATCGACTGTTCGACCCGAGATCGGATAATAGATTTCACGATTTGTATTGACTATATCGCAGTATTTGGTGTAACACGTCCATGGGAACCATGACGTAGATGCTCACATTACAGAAAGGTGCTTACTGTTTAAAGTCGAAGGGCAGTTTTAGTATTGAGAACTTTTTAACCGGATTTTTGTCTTATGAACTCAAATCTCTAGCTCGATTGACGCACTAACCGCTGAGCAACGAAGCATCGCTTTTCTTTCGCGTTGTTAAACGAGACCAAAATGACCTACCTACCTACTGTTAGGAGCTATTCCATTGAATTTTTCTTTCAAACAAAGATTTGGTTAAGTACACACAGGGTGCAATGAATTCGACTACATCGTCAGTAGTTAGTCAGTCCAGGTTCAGAATGCTTGTCAGACGTTCATGGAAAGGTGGTGCTTACATGTACCAATATAAGCGTCGGATAAATGTAACTTTCGCCTCCCAGAATCTGATGGCAGACATACAGGCCAGTATAGATCTGCACCTAGCTACGTGATGCAATTCTGTAGATTACCAACCAACACTAAATATTTAATAAAAGCTGAATAAAAAAATATATGTAACTTACCATCAAAAAATAACCCAACCATCTTCAATACAAAAACGAAACAACGCCTAGTTGTTAATATATACAGGATTTCCTACTGTCGAGGATAGTCGATTGAACAAAAGATGTGCTGCCAACTGATTGTATCGAGTTACGTGCTGGCACCCCTGGTTATGGAAATCCTCTAAGAGGAGGTGATAGTTAATAGTCACACTTCTAATAATTAAACCACGCTTTACTATCTCTCCGTAAAAAGAATCACAAAAATGTTCATTACCTTAGATAGAACAAATGGATGAATGTGATGATCGTCAGTAGTTAACTATCACCGTAGTGGATTTCACTCTCCAGAATCAGAAGACGAACAATTAACACTCGTAAGAATTATCGTCAGTTTGAGGCAGCTCACTCAAAAATATGCTTAGATTTATCAAAAATTGTGGCACCATGTGAGAGGTTGCATTGATAGGGAATAGGGTCCCTCCTCTACTCACACCCTAAATTAAAATTCTTGAAAGAACTCTTTACCAATCTTGTAGCCATAGATTTAAAATTGATTCCATATTCGTACACAACGTCTTGAACTTTGTTTTGCCTGTAATAGGTATACAAAATGTGATCTTTAGACGGATTGTATGAGAGCGGCTACTGGCATATGAATACACTTCTTAGACATACGGATTTACTTTTCTAACTTCTTATAAAAATGATAATTTTCGAATTTGTTTTCGTTTACGGCTACCTGCACTGATTCATCATCATAATGTTTTCCAATAGGTACCAAGACAGAACTATAACCTAGATGAGCTTATTCCTGGAAGCTATGTATGTACATATATAACTTCATGCCAATTTGAAACTTGTGAGTAAAGTAAGAACTTTTGTTAATCTTCCTTTTTTAAATTGTCTTTTAAGACGGGTAAGGGTAGATGCATCGGCCTTTTGTTCAGCCGTACGACATATTTTTTGCTGAATGACCGCGGCCACAAGTTTATATCAGTAAGATACTACTTATGATTGGAATTCAATATTCGATGACTTCCTGCAAGGTGTTAAGATATTTGCAGGAGCTTCTTCTTATGTACAATTAACATCTGTTTTATTTTACTCACAAGTCGCTGACGTTTTCTGGTACGTTAAGTTCCTTCCTTATGGAACATGAATGATATGTAAACCCGGCAGTGAAAATATTACACATTACTGGCTTCAAAAAAAGAAAAAGAACATCAAAATATTTGTTACCATTAGACTTCAAAAAAAATGAGTGAATCTTCGCCGGTCTTAGGCTCAAGAACAAATTTGTATTCAAAACTGTACCATTAGCACCAATCAAAGTAACTACAGAAATATATTGTTTTTTTTTTGTGTAAAAAATAATTTATTTGATATTCTTCCATTTGTTTGTTTTATTCTTATAAAATTAATAATAAAATTATAGTTATAGAAAACGATTACAATTTACCACAACTTCTGAATTCATCTTCTGTTACTTTGTCAATCTTTATGATTTCTGGTTTTTTTATTGAATATGTTTCTATGTTTTATCATTTATCTTTAAAATATTTAAGAAAGAAAAACCATTCGAGAGAGAGAGAGAGGCAGAGAAGAAACAAATGACAAGGATCGTCGTCGGGTTTTTGTTTTTTTTTTTTGTTTAATTTAGTTATCGAGACATTAGTGGAGGGACACAATGATTTTTTAACTTTTTTTGTTTTATTAATACATACATAAGAGTACGAGAAATAATTTAAATATATTGAAGTGTGTATCATTAAAAAATAATAATTAATATCCCGTTTTTAACAACAAATGTGAAAGTATAATAGGCAATAAAAACAAAAACAAAAAAAAATAACTATCTTAACAACTATTATTAGTAATTTGATATTTATATATATATAGAGATGTATATGTATAATGTTTATGTGTTAGAGTTAAATTAATAATTAAGAAAAATACAAAAATCAATTAAGTATATTTTTTGTTGTTTTATATTAATTTTCCTTTTACGCTCTAAAATCGCGCGCCGTCGCTACGCTGCGATTGGATCTTTATGAATTTGAATGTAAATGATTTCGGTTATTGGTTTATCATTATTATTTGTATTTTTTTTTTTTAAGCGCATACAAAAATAATAAAAAACATTTATATATTTGTGAATTGTAGTGTTCGGATCCTTGTGTCTGCTTATTTGAAAGGATTTGGTCGTGCTTTGAATGATGCTAGCTTTCGAAGTTCTTTAACTAATTCCTCTTCGCGTTTCTTGCGTTCTTCTTCCTCCTGCAAAAAGACATAGAAGAGAATATTAATAAACTGTAACAGGCTAATAAATAATTCATAAATGTTAAAGCAATTATTATTGTGCGTTTTATTATTGGGTATTGAGTTGTTTTTAGTTGATCAATAACAATGAAACGTGTAATGAAGTAGAAAATAGATTTGTATAAACGCATTTTCAATTTTACGTTGAAATGAAATTAGGTGTTGCTTAATTATAGGCATTATCTACTAACCAGAGGATATAAATAACAATATGGGTGCTTATCCCATCGACTTTAGTTTCACCTAAGCAGTAAGTTTAGGATATTCAATTCAATGGCTTTGTCACCAAAAGCCCAAGCATATGCATAACCTCCTCAGATAAATACTTTAAGGCTTCATTTGAATGTATAGTATTCTAAATGAGCGGTAAATTAGATCTCTATTGCATATATGAGTCTACTAATTATATTTAGCTTCACTATAGAAAAAATCACGAGACTTAGAAGAAAGACACACAAGGGTGGTATCTGAAATAGTGCGGAAGATGTTTCAAAAGGCTTATACTACAGATCCCACAAGAAGCTGGTTATATTGGGATGCAGATTCCAATCCAAGATATCAGCCATGGATCACTGAAAACTACTTCTCAAACGATATAACCACCATTGTCTGAGGCTTTACCGACTTTGTGGAAACAAGTATCAACATTCCGGGTGTTTTCAGGAAGGCAAATGCCAAGTCGAAACAGTTTCTAGTTTATCAAACGAGAATTTCTATCTGGTCTAAAAAGGAGATTCAACTGCTTTATGGGTGGAGAACCTGCAAGGTGGACACCACTAACACACGTAAACTGCAAACTTTCGTTAAAAAATGTCTAAGAATCATCTTGAGGAGTTTTGGCCCAATCATATCTCGAATGAACAACTTCCTTGGAGAGCGAGCCCAAAACTTAAAGACATACATATGTAACTATACGGAGGAAAAAGTGGCAATGGATCGGACACAGCCTACAGCATGAAGACAGCTCCATTGCGAAATACGCCATGCAGTGGAATTCGCTCATTCAAGCTGGCAGAACAAAAGTAGTGCGCCCCAGGCAAACGTGGCCTGGGGAGGAGGATTCGAGCTCTCTGGGAATGACCTATGTAGATGCAACTCAAATATGTTGCAAGAATCGACGGCCTATGCCCCAAGGGGTTAAGGACTTAGCTATAATCGTGCGTACAACTCAGTTGGGCATATATTAATAGATTTGGGTTGTGTGTGGTCTCTTCTTCAATATACATACATATAAGAGAGATAATTCCCATGTCTGTTGATAACAATTTTCTGGGTGAAAATTAAACAGCAATATCTTATTTGTTCACATGAATGTTGGGTTTTTAAATAAAGTGCACAACTGTGTCGTACGTACTTGCACCTTAATGCAATAAGTTTACAATCTTATGGCCCTAAATTCAAGTCTAGCTCTTCTTACAAATGACTCCTAATAAAGTCGGCGTGGCGTTCTGTATTTTCATGAAATTATATTAATAACATTATACTGACGATTTCTGGCGATTTCATAATGCTTTTGTTTCTTAAAAATACTCTCAAAAGTGGGGATGGTTGTACATACATATATGATTCTCAGATCAACTATAGAGAACTTCAACGCTTTTAAACTTGGCCCTCCATTATTTTGCATTTGTCAAAGCCAATATTCAAAAGTTTAATCAAAATCTTTAACGCCTAAGTTTGAAGTAAACCCGCTCAGACGTTTAGGGTGTAGTCTGGACAGTCATAACAATCTCAAGTTCCAGTATGTATTACATGAAACCAATACTAGCTCTATAGGTATATGTAGGTAGGTGCAAACAAAAATATAGTCATCCGAACTTATTGGCACTAAAAGTAATACGGCAAAAGTAAACATAATTTTGAAATTTGTAACGCTTATCAAACCATTGACGTAGGTAAACTACATATAATGATACAACCTACCAACCACCCCGATTCGAATGACGTATTTAAAAGATTAATAATTAAACTATTTATAAAATCATCTCCTGTTCACATATCGCCACTTGACTGCAATGCCATTCTAGCTATTAAACGTCTGTATCAAATGAGTCATGACGATTATTATTATAAATGCTTGTTCATATTCGTAATTTATGTTAACAGTTTTGGATTTGCTTTGAACCTTTCTTTGTGGCTGGTCTTATCATAATATTGCGTCAATATAAGAGGCTGATAATGAACCTTAACCAGCAGTCCATATTTAATTTGTTCATCTAATCGAATGAACGAACAAGTTTTGGCTAGTCGATTACTGTAGCATGTAAATATATTTTATGGTAAGTAATCAACATGTTTTAGATATCCACCATTACATTTCGATATGGAATGATAAAGGCTGGCGTGACAGATTCCTACTAGATACTGATACAGGAAAGTAGGTAAACCAATGGAATCTCTTGATATCGATCGATCTATAGTAATTTTCTCTGTGTTTATTCATTAGGCATATTAAATCCATGTGCATATTGGATGGACATTGGCCTGTAGATTGCAAACAAACCATTCAGCCAATTTTATCTAAAGAGCTTGGAGACAGGGCAATCGTTGTAACTGACTCATATGCAGACGCGATAATATGTATTCTTTCAAAGTGATCGACCGTAGTGACAGATTTTCAATTAGATGTGATTCATAGTTGTAAATACATACTTAGGTATGTATCACCCACGGATTACTAGTATTTCGTCACAAACATTGCAATAAATGGGCGGAATAAAACACATCCAGTAGATATACAATGGTGGAACTGTTGTACTAGCAAAATTCATCCCTAGATTCATTTTTTGCGACTATGCTTTGTCGTAATCAACCAATAGCAGTCTGTGCTGAAAATATGGAATAAATCTTCTACAGGCTGTACATATAATGACAATGAGGACCAACATCTCGCTGTCAGGCAGAATACACCACTCAACCTACTCGATGATAGCCAAAACTTCTGCCAAGATAACTAAAACGAAGTAGTCCCCGACTGTACATACATATGACGACCAACAACCCGCTGTCAGACAGAATAAACCATTCAATCACGCTGATGATAGCCAAAACTTTTGCCAACCTGACTAAGGCGAAGTAAGGATAGTACCCGACAGCTCATCAGCAGCTGGTAGGGTGCAGGACTGTATGAATTGTTCAAAATTGTTGCCGTAATGGACTCGTATGTCCAAAAGTGGTTAGTTATTCTCGGTCGTTTTGAGAAAAAATTCTTCTTAAGATATTCGTTCCCATTTCCGTTGATGGGCTTTGGATGATGTTGAACGACGGGCTATAAGAGCTGTACAAACACATCGATCTAAGATGGTTAGGGCATGTTGTGAATGGGGACCACCACTTCGTCTTGCAGTCTTCGAATTTAAGCCAAATGGAGGAAGCAATAAAATGGGATCCCCCCCTTAAGTAGTTAAGGATCGGGTCAACTGAGTAGTCACCTAAGTATGAGACTCAAACAATAGATAAAAAAAACAAACAACTACGTTTCCCATACTATTTGTTTGGTCTTTATATTTCAATGTCAATAAAATGGTTTGGGAAGTCCCTATTTAATAAAGAACGATTGCCATTTGGAACTTCCTTTTTTGACTAAATGAATAGCTACTATTATGAAAAATCGTGCCTCGGCAGAAATTCGACATTCAATTGAAATAGACGAACACTTTAGATTAGCTCTTTTATTTTCAGATATACAATATTGACGCAGTGAGGAGCTCTGGCGAAAAACGTACAAATGTATTTGCATTGTGCTTAGAAAGCTAGGTAAAAGCAAATAAACGATTCCTTCGTAAAGGTTATTTATTTTGCAAAAAAAAATCAGTTGACACACTTTATCTCTTCTTATTTGCATTAGGTAACTACATACATATGTATTTAATTTTTCGTCATCGAAAACATCGAAAAAAAAGATGTGCCCTTTTTCTTTTTTTCCACCTCATCGCGTAGATTACTCAAAAGAATATTCAAAACAACTTTATAATCAAAGCCGCACACGTTAATGTCAAAAATAAACATTGAGATAACAATGTCACGATATCAAATGCTAATTACATACATATCCCACAGGTAGTCGTGTGTTTTGATAGAGCAACAGTGTAGTATCATATTCCGTAAAAGAAAATTATTATTGATATACATTTGTAAGTCTAATTTGTTGTCACTTTAATGTAATTGATTAAATTATAACAATGCACTTTATTTTCTCAAATCCCAGCGTTTGTTATCACAACAACAGTTGCACCAGTGCATATCATACCCGATACAGAACAATAAACTCAGTGATGTGGCGTGCAAAGCTTCCATTGTCAAAGGTCACTAACTCATAATTTGCCACCACACAGAACATGTACTGGTGGGAGCGCAACATTCAACAAGTACTTTATAGCTTTTGCACATAAAATTAAACAAAACGGGAAAGAGAAATAAGGTTGCATAAATAGTGTCAACAAAACTTGAGCGTTTGTTAAAAATGTATGTACTTGTGGACGTAAATGTAAGAGAAATGGGACTGATGCTAAAGCCCTACGCCTACGTGATAAAATGCATTACAAGTGACGGTTATTTGCGTCAATTATTTGCTATTTTTTGGTCTTTCTTAAGAAAATAAACTCATGAAAGATACTGCATTAAAAATGACCTTGGACATTCGAGCATACATTATCATAGTCATTAAACCACCAAAATCTATTTAAAGAAACGTGTTTATAGGAACAGGCGGAAGAGTAAACTTACGTCATTGCAAACTGATAAACTTCTCGTGCAGCTGAAACTTTAGAGAACGTGTAGTTCATTCCATAGTGATATGAGTTTTCAAACGCATGTCAGCATCACAATTAAAGCTGTAATGCCAGCCAGAATGCAAAATGTACATGAAGACATGTCCAAGATCAGATTCAATAGGACTGTTAAGTGACGCGAGTTTTGAACTATTTAAAACAGGAAAGATGTGTGTAAGGTGCTTCCTTAAATAGATACACGCAATCATTCATTGAATAGTGTACTAAGTCATATTTTGCTTCTTTAGCAGGAGCGGAACTTGAAGTTCACCGAACAGGGAAGTAAAAGCAAATTCTGGAGGAAATACAGTACACATTCTGTAGATATTTTCAAATACTGCATGCAAAAACATTCACATTTTGATGAAATTGGTTTCAAGTAGCCCTGTTTTTATTAGTTCCTTATATTGAACGTCTTAAGCATTAAAATCCCAGTCGGAAAACTAAGCAATCTAGTCTTTGAAATCATTGTCTTCATAAGCCTTTACCTGAATACTAGAGTCTTGTCTAATAAATTGCCATCATTCTCAGGCAGAAATTCGATCCGATCTTACAGAATAGGAAGAGAGTTTCAGCATGAAATGCAGACTTTATTGAATTTTGTTTTTATCCGTACATCCGTTTTACTAATTAATTATATCGCTTTGATAGTGCTAATTCGAACCATCTTCCTACAAATAATATGAAAATTTATTAACTGAGGTCAAAATGCGATTATGTAATTACTTTGCAATCAAAAAAGTGACAAAATAAACTCGAAATCTACGTTCTTACGAACAAAAAAATGTATCACGTACAATGACTCAGTTATTGACACTTTCCCAATCGAAAGTGTGTACTGATTACTTTTTACCTTAACTTTAAAATTAATCTCTTTGTTAGACAGAATAATACGTACGTAAAATTGTTAGTAATACTTTCTTTTTGCTGGTAGAGCTCTATTCCAGCTGAAATGTTATCCATTTGATGAACCTTCTTCGTAGATTGTGTTGTGTTGTTGTAGTAATAGTAGTAGTAATAATGATTTTGTTAAAAATAATAATAATGTTAAATCTTTCTCGTCCTTCGCCAAGCAACAAAATTGATAACAGTTGCCAGCAGGCCAGCCGCTGATGTCTCCTCCGTTTCTCTATTATGTCCATCTCTTCTTCCGTTTCGGCGATCTTTTTCTGAACCTCCTTCTCTTCGTCCACCACTGCCTCCCCCTCCTCCTGCTTCGCTCATATTCGTTATACATCACTTGCTGCTGCTATTGTTGTTGGTACTCGCGACTGGTTGGCTACTGCCACCCTCCTCGACCTTGTCGGATATGATTGAAGAGTCACCATAGAACGTTGGCTCGCCGTGCTGCTGTTGTGCTTGTTTCTGATGCTCATCCTCATCGCAATCTGAGTCATCTTCACCGGAACTGTCAGCGACCGCAACAGCTGCTGCGGCTGCAGCATTATTGTTCGTTGCCTTGCCCACAGCTGGGACGGCGGCGGGTGCATTGGCCCCCGCCTTGATGTGTTCCTGTGCCTTGGCCTTGTTTAAGTGGTCATAACATCCGAGGCAAACTCTCACTGACTTAGTACTCTGCTGAGGCAGTAAAAATTTCTTTGACGAGCATGGTCCACACACGACAGCGCCACAATTGCGACAATGGTGACGACGGACGATCATCGTGAATTGCGTTTTCTTGCAGTGCATACACACGGATGCCTCGTTATCTGGCACCCAGACGGCTGCGTGATTCTCGACTGGTTTCTTGCCGCTTTTTCGGAGCAAGTCTTCAACACACTTGTTGATATGTGCCATCCATTCTTGTTTCTCCGTGCTCGTTGCAGCATACACCACAAACGACTTTGTGGTTGTTCGGATAAGCCACCCGTTCCGGAACTGTCCATTATCATCGATGCTTTCCAATTGAACCTCCTCCAGGGGCATAATGTGCTGTTTGTTATATTTCTTCTTGCCAATGACAATGTTGCCGTACACGAGTATGTCATTGAACAGAAAGAATTGACGGCTTTTTGGACGTTTGCGGCACATTTTTGTGAGAACTCCCTCCCCCACAAGCACTCGTCCGGGGATCGCAAGTGGCTGTCCTGAGCTGCCGAAGCAGCTCTCCACCATAGCAATGCGACGAGTATTTGCTTCGCTGTTAACTAGTCGGTCCACCATTCTGCTGGTAGATGGCGTTGATACACTGAATAATCTCTCGTCTCGTACTGATTTCACTTTTTTCTTTTCTTCTCCTCACCTTTTGTATTTTTTTTTTGTTTTATTAGGTTTTTTTTCTTTTATTTATCACTGCGATTATTTTATTTATTTATTTTTATTCGTTTCACCTCACTGGTAGTAAAAAATAAATCTCGATTTGGAAGAAAAAAAAAACAATAATGGAAAAAAGGAAAAAAAATAAAATTCTTGTTGATTTCTCTGCTGATTCTCGCACTTTCCACTTTTGACAAACGACGACGGGCGAAGAAGGTGCAGTGCAGTCAACTGTGTCTTCTTTTTTTCTTGTTCTTCGTCTCTAAATGGCTTTTTCGTTTTCGCCGTTTTAGTGACTCACTACGAAGGAACAAAAATTGCTGTAAGTTTTTTGCAATTCACTTGCGAAAATACTTAACGCGAAACTAATTGATTTGATTTTGGATAATCGGAAATATTCCCACATCCCAATTTGTGGGACGATTGCACCATAGAGTGTTTTGATAAACGACGACGACACAAATTCACGGGTTCGATGGGTTGAGGAAATTTTTCCTTTTCTTTTTTTTTTGTGCCTTTTGACAGTTGACAATTGATGTAGTTCGGTGAATAACTGAGTAGCAGAATGGTGAGTTTTCGAAAATGAGGATGTGTTCGTAAAAACTATATACTTTCCGAACAAATTCTATGTTGTTTCAGTCTGAGAAATAAACTCTTTTTTTTATTCTTCGGAAGAGTGGTCTGTGTTCTCGCCTTTGGTAGTTTTGTTGTTAATAACCGCAGTGAGAACATTTTCGACATTTTTTTTAAGAAAATCCAAATCCCGAAAGCACTCAGACAAACTCCTTTTTTGGTCGAGTGGTTGGAGGAACTATGATTTTATTCGTTCCTCCTACATGCTTCGGTGTCGTTTTTTGCTTCCCACCCGGACTCGAACCTACACAATTTTGGTTACAACCAAACCGTCCACTTCTTACTATAAAACCCAATTCCAGAAGGCGCCGACGAACGGTAAGTATTTGTTCTTTTCAAGACTTATTATCCTATTACGGATCAACGAGTTGTTATCTTAGACCGTGGCTCTAAATTTGCAGCCGAAATGACGTTAAGGGGAAGAAGGATAGGCATTCGTTGAAGATTCTGCCAATCTCTTGTAATTACAGACTACAGCTTCCTTCTTTACAAGAGAGGGATCGGTGTAATGTTGTCTGTAATCTTAGGATACACAAAATACTGGAGAGGTGCCTTAAGTCGATGGGAATGTGATCGATTTGGTTGATCGTTACATGGTCAGAAAACCGATCATTATACCTTTTGAACACTGAAATAGGATAATCGTGAGCTTTGCATGGTCCTACCAATGGCGTTACCAAACGTAGCACCAAAAATGTTCTCCTTTGCTGTCGTATTAAGGACACTGTCCATAAAAGTCTTATTCGATTGTGATCAGCATTTTACCAAGCACACTACTCTGCGTGTAGACGCGATGAGCTGATACCTTAGTCTAAAAATTACGAGCAATACTTTAGCACAAAACTACTAGTGGCATGTACGACTATATCTCTTATTGCAAGCACCAACGTTTGTCAAACATTCGAGAGAACTGCCATTCTCAAACAAAACATTCCCTTCCCAACAGTAGGCATATTCCATTTGTGTGGAGAATATACCATCGACAACAAGAATAGTTGTGAGAAACTAGGCATTGAGTACCATACGCACCTGTTGCGTCAAATATTTGTTTCTTGGACACCCGTAGATTCGGACTACTTTAATGAATAAAGAACTGTCCAAGGAGTTCGTTAGATATTGTTTTGAGTTACGATTGTTTTGTCACTCCTATGCATTCCATTATGGTTTGAACTGAAACTCGAATGACATACATAGGACAAGGCGATCCAGATTCCAGAGATTGTAGTGAACTAACACTACCAACCATGACTTAATAAAATGTAAGACAGCAATTTAAACTAATACTGGGTTGGTTTGTCCCAACTACTTCTGACTCAACTGTCTTACCTCATAATTAAACACATTCCATCACTTACCTGCTTTCTTTTCTCCTCGGAAATTCGCTTGTGTTGTTCATCATACTGCTTACGCTCTTCCAATCTCCGCTCAACATGCAAATTGAAAGGCTGCACATGAACAGTATGCCCTGATTTCTTCGGCTTAAAAGGTTCCTCTTGCAGTACAGCGGCCTCCCGACTCGCAAACTTTACTGGTGCATTATTATTCTTCCATTCCTCTAACTGCAAACCGTTTCAATTAGCACCAATTAACACTGCAAATAAATTCAACTTACCCTTTGTTTACGCTTCTCCATGGCTTCTTGCGAATTCTTTAGCACCAATGGCGTTTTCACCACCGTCAACTTGGAAGATGGGATCTCTTTGGGCAATTCACGCGGCGTGTTTAGCGATTTTGGAACAGGTCGACTGTGAAAAACCCTATTCTTTTTTTCTTCTTCCAAGACTTTCTTCATTTTCTCACATTTCTTCTTTTGGTATATATCCATGAAATTGTACACTTGCGGTGGATCAGCCTTTGTTCGTTTCTTTCCACTTTTACCCGTTCCTGCGGCCTTGGACTTAGCTTGGGTTTGTGTGGGTTTGAGACGATGTTTGTTCGTGTTTAGAACAGAAGTCGATGGTTTGTTTTCCTGAAGTTTATGATCTTCAGTTTCAGAATTCACTTGATCCTTTGCCGCTGGAAAAGGAGCGTCAATTGTTTGTGTTTCCCGATGGGTTACGGGGCTGGCATTTTCTTTGTTTTCTTTATTTTTGATGATTAAATCATTGGAAAATGATTCATTTAACTTGGCCGTAGCTGCAGCAGAATGGAGAATTCTTAATGGAGAAGCAAAGAAGCGGCAGACGCTAGAATACTTACCCATTGCTCGAAGTAGATCTAATTCTTCGGGGAATTTTTCGTGTTTAAGATGTTTTTGAGCTGTGGAAGGGGTTTATTTTCATTAAATACTTTGTAGGAGCTATTATTTATTATTTACTGAAAAAATTCTCTGAATTATTCAAATCGAAACGCCCGACTTCAAGATCGTCCCAATTGTATGTGATTTCAGCTTGCATAATAGTTTGTAGGAATGGATTACAGTTGAACTGTTTTTCTGTTTTTATTTATTTATGGCACAAATACGTTTTTCTTTCCAATAAGGGGAAAAAATCGGCGTATTCCGAAGTTGTTTGGCGACGTTTGAATTAAAATTTAAATAAAATTCGTAACCTCGCATTTGACAGCGGTGGAATTTACTGTTCAAATTTTTTAAGTGCGAGTGGAAGCGAGATATGGTAATACAGTTTGCTGTTCGTGGCTAATGTAGGGCGGAATTTTTCTAGCAGTTTTTGGGTGTGTTGAGAAATACTAAATAGCTTAAGATGTTACGAAAGAAAGTAAGTTTCGAGAAATCGTATAGTAACTACGCAAACAGATCACATGTAAGGCGTATTATTTTAAAAATCCTTAAGGGATTAGACAAAAAAAATGACATCGGTGCTTAGTAACGTCTTAAAGTTACTCGTCAGTAATAAGCTAAATCAAAATGATCAGCACAAGCTTTAATAGCAATAAAGCAAATGCCAAAATTATACGAAATAATAAATGCACAACCCAAAAAAATAGAAAAAAAAATAACATATTTACGATTTTTGCATGTCAGTTTTGACGTTTTCATACAAATTTTAGTCAACGTGAAAAAATTCGAGTTTAGTATAATTGATTTCATTGGGGCTAAGGACTGAGTCATGGAATTAGTCTGGTTTCACCTTCCATGTGCAATCCCATAAGAGCTTGCAAGAAACACGCATTATTAGAAAGAATGTTTGCGAAAGACCGTGATTAGACGTTGATTGTTGTACTCAGTACCGTTCTGAGTAAACATTGTTGTGCTCAGTCATGTACTGCTTTGCTTTACTTTTGCTTGCATTGATATGTTAATAGAAAATTAGAAAGACCCCCTCTAAGTGGGCTATCTGCATAATTAATAATTTGACTTAAGCATTAACGGACTGAAAGTCATTTGTCAGCGCCTAGTCCTATGATGTTACTTTGAAAATTAATTATATGTACATAGCAGCATACGTTGTTTATGTTCCTTTCTTCACCTTTTGCTAAGTTAACTGGCCTTTGATAGATAACCTAGTAACCAATTTAAAGTTGACATTGGTCTGAGGCAAGATCCCAACCTTATGATAGCCCTAGCCACCATCCAATAGCGAGATACCAGATTCTTTAGTCCAGCGATTACTTAAACACCATGCTGGCAAACCTAGATAAGAAAAGGAATGCTATAAATATATATGTACATATGTATGTACATGCTTGGGGACTAAAACAATTTCCAAAAAAAACTTCGGAACAAGAGAAATGCAAAAGATACGACACCATGTAGAGAATCACTTAGGAATTATTAAGGAATTGATAAGTGGTTATAAATTACACACATCTAGAGAAAAGTGAAGATGGTTCTTTATTAAAGCTGTGTACTCTATGGCTAATAAAATACTCAAGCAAAACCAAACGGCAGCACTGGATTGTCCTTCCGCCGAGTTCTATAAGTCTTCCGCTGCAGTAAATGAACCTTCCTTTATGGAAGAAGGTTTGAAACAGCAAAACTACCTCCGAAGTATAAAAGAATGGAATGCTTTCTTCAGGTCTGTAAATATACTGGCAAATTCTGGAAAGATCTGACAATAGGTCTGTTCGTGTACTTTCTGCACCAAAATTCGTAGATTGTAAATTTTCGTAAACGAACGAGCTATGAAATTCCCCCAAGTTTTAGATGTCAGAAGCAAATGTATGCAAATACACAAACAGCAAAAAAAAATCATACAGGAATCTGACAGATTTGACAATTTCGTCAATTAGTGCCAAGAAATTTCCTGCACTAAAATTCGTTGCATGGGAAGATTTTCTAATCTCTCGGTTGCGGGCTCGAACAGTATATGGTGACTTTTCGTAGATTTTCGTGTAATTTCGTTGTTTTTGGAAAGTACGCGAACTGATCTAATGATAAATAAATTTACAGCATAAAATTGTCAGATAACACGTTGTTCGATTTTGTCTGACAATTAATTTGCTATTTAATTGTCAAATCAACACTTGTCAGTTGCTACGGCTAGCGAATTATAGGTCTGTTCTACGAAAAATCACCAAATCTTGTTCGAGTACGCAAAAGTTTCGCTGTTTTTCGTAAAACAGGGCGCACACGAGAGAGTAAAAATGTTCCCATGGTAGAAATTTTAGTGCAAGAAATTTCTTTGCACTGATTTATAAAATCTACAGATCCCTGTACGTATTTTTTTGTAGTTGTCCTGGGGATAAATTATTCTCAGAGTCTGTTCCCACAGAATTGTCAAACTCGAATATTTTTTTGAGAGGGAACGTTTAGAGATTTCTTGACAAGATATTTCTTGGACTGAAATTCACAGATAGGGGATATTTCTAACTCTTTTAAAAGCATTCTCTTGTACGAAAAAGTAAGAAAGTTGTTCAGACATGAAAAGATCATATATCTGGCTCAACCTATAAACCAAAGTAAAGATGACTAGATCCTTCTTTCTATACCTACTTCATATACCTACTTATAATGACTACTAAACAAATTTGACAGAAATAATCCTGTTGCTTAATATGAAACCAATAGATAGATTAGAACGAGGTGATGTCGCAGAGTTCGGGTATATCTAAGATGGCGCAAAGGGCTGTCTTTTTTTTTGACAGTGATCCTTCAATCTTATGGAAGTCAATTACCGTAGATCTTCTTTAAGTTGATGTACTACAAATATTTACATTTCAGATACAAACTTATGTATGTTTACATAGGTATACCGTGACTTTATTGTTTCGTGTAACGAAGGTGAGTGCAAAAGTAATTGGAGAGTGACTACTGTGCAGGTTTCGTTAATCAGAGAACATCTTGCAATGTCAAATATAAATCACATATTAAGAGTACTTACTGAATAATAATCACAGGCTATTCAAAATATTGGAATATGTAAAAGGTAGCAGCCACTCTTTATAAAATTAGCCTTGAAACACATCACTCGCAGTTTTTCTTGTTTTTTGATATTTTTTGTAAATGCTTAAAATTTCTATTCGCAACGTCCTTACAGTTGCAGTGTCGTCTTACAGAACATTGGTGCACATATTCTGTATTTAATATTGAGATGATGAAGCTGAAATTTCCAAGTTTGTAGATGTCAAAAAATAAATCGAATATGTGATTTTTTGATTATTGCATGAACTTATTTTTATTTCAAGGTAAAATATAAAAAAAGAAAAATTTTACTTCTTCCTTTTTAAGAAGTCGTCGTAACCAGCGTTTACGAAACCAGTATACCTTATACCACTATCGTAAGCGAGACTTGGAGATCCATAATTGAATTCACCTGTACCGGATTGAGATGGATATCCATAAGCTATAGAAGGCACCGTGAATGCAAGTGGATTGCCGTATCCTAATGATCTGTAGCCTTGCGGTACAGCATTGTAGTACGTAGGATAAACTCGACTGTCGTAGGCTGGTGTAAATAGGCTCCTTCGCACCAGTGGCTGGTATAGGGGGTTATATATTGCAACGGGTGGCACGTAAGTTGGACCCGTTGATAAAGGTGGATATTCTTCCTGATACTGATATTGAATAGGTCCTGCTTGAAGGTCTGCGTCGTCCTTGCTATAAGCAATTGTATCCTTATCTTCGTATTCAACTGGAATTGAGTAAGTTTGTACAATACTTTTGGGTACGTTATAGATCTGTGTATTGTAGGGGATCGGAGGGACTTCTTCTATAAACTTCTTAACTAACGGAGCTGGTTTGTGAGTGGCTGGAGGTGGTGGAGGCGCCTTAACTGGTATTGGTTTATTGTAGGGCTTAGTTGGTGGGACATAGGTAGATGCAGGCACTTCTTTGTAGGTAAGTGGCGGAAGTTTCGGAAGCGGAGGTACTGTATAATTCGGAGTTTTAGGTGTGACGGGTGTTGCATGGGTAGTATACACCTGCGGATTGATTTTAGAGTATTCCGGTGGAGTTATAGAGTTTTGGCGTCCATTATCATCTATTTTTTCAGTGTCACATAACGCTGACGCCAAACTTAGTACAAACAGGCAGATGATGATCTTCAAAATGAAAAGGATTAGGAGATGCCTTTTTTCTTAACTTCTAGTTGCTTACCTTCATTGTTAGGATCGTACTGACTAAAACAAGTTGATGTTTAGTGTTTTATAGTCTCAGGAAGCACTTCTATAAATGAGGTCATCTCGTGCACTATTTTGGCTTCTTGACACCTTAACCCAACCGAATTGAACATCTTGGTAGAGATGAATGTCAAATAGACGCTATAAATCGATCGATTTGAGTAAGTTAAGTGAGATTTATATCCCAATCCAATCACTTTCATGTATTCGGAGCATTTCGATCGATTTATTGAATAAAAGTTCTAAAATATTACTCGTTGTAGTTAGATGGGTTGTCAAGATGATGAAGATTAAACAATGATTTGGAAATACTTTGCAAAACAAGTCAAACGCTCAAAGACCGAACCATAAATTGCATGTTTAACGGGTAAACAGTGACTAATTAAGTGTGTTTTGATAGTTTAATACAAAAGATTTGAATCGATGGTGGGAATATTAATGTTTGGAGTAATTATGCAGTGACATTTATTCTAAGGTGTGGATTTTATTTCTATTTTGAAATGTTCGTCGCTTCATTATAAACATATCAAGCAGCACTTGCAATTCTGTTCAATTCTGACTCGAAGTAGTGTTCTCTTGTTAGTGGACTGCAAACCAAAGGCAAACTTAAGTTCATAAAAGCCTTCGTTCGTGTTCTTCGAAAAAAAGACGCACCTCAACTCGGTGTAATCACAGCTCCACTGCACAGATTTTGGAGCGGACTCGTCTAAGGTGATGGTTGATTCTTGAAAATCAAAATGATCTCTTTTGGTTTCTCCAAGATCCATTAGCGTGATCATCACATTTTTGACAGTGCAATCGTTTTAAGGGAGCTAAGTGTAATCATCCACTTGGAATATCAACTATCACTTTAGAGGATTCCACTCCTGCTTCATATCCTTCTTCTTTGCTGATGAATACGGTAATTGTGAATAAGGGCATCAGTGTCGAATTTGGGATGAATGTATGAAGGACGTCAATAAGTTGTTTGCAGCCCTTTCGGTGGTGGAATAACAAGAATGTCCCTTTAGTTCATTTAATGCTTGCGTTTTTGTTAATAAAGGATGCCAGAAGTTCCAATTCATGTTCGTTACAAAAGTTACGTAAAGTTGTCAAAAGTTACAAAATTGAAGAAATTGTTAACCAAAAGGCCTTCAGATATTTACGAGAAGCCTTCTTCATCCAATATCCGAAGCGTGAGATCGTTCCTAGTCTTATCATGGTTGTAAGAGTCTGGAAAGCGTCTCATGGCTTTTCCAGACAAACCCATTTTTTGTTTGAGTGTTAAATAAAAATAAAAATGATTTGCATATTTAATTTATTTATAGTTAGGTATACATACATATATCACGTTGTCACATTTACATCGAATAAACACAAAAACTAATATCAATGTTAACTTACTTCTTCTTAATAATATCAATGCCACCCAAACCTAATTTGGACACACCTCCCAATCCAATAAGGCCGGGGTTAATTCCAGTTACAATACCCTGTCCAAGACCAAGGCCAGAGTTTAAGCCAATGCCGGTCAAACCAACTGGAACACTGATGAGTCTGACACCGATCGGAACTTGAGCTAGACCAATTGATGGATTTATGACTCGTAGACCTCCAAGGCCACCAAGACCGACTCCACCAAGACCGACTCCACCAAGACCAACTCCACCAAGACCAACTCCACCAAGACCAAGTCCACCTAAGCCAACTCCACTTAGGCCAACTCCACTAAGCCCAAGACCACTTAAGCCATTAATACCGCCTAGTCCATTAAGGACAACACCTTGCGACAGACCAATTGGGGCACCTTGAACTAATCCCTTAGACAAACCAATTGGAGCGGATACTATGCCTTGGGAAAGGCCAAGTGGTGCTTGAATTAGTCCCTCATTGACACTGGCTGAAGCTGCTGCCACACAGAGTGCAAGACACAAAAAGAACTAAAAATTTAAATTTATGTGTTAGACACCTTTTCTGGAATATCCTTGATGGTGACTTACTTTCATATTTGCTGTTAGTTAGTTAATTTGTCAATTCAAATGTTTTACTAAAACTGATTTAATTTGGCAGATGTGCACTCAATTTATAGTCAATCAAGTCATTGCCACGCCCATTATTTTCATCTTAAGATGTTAAGATTTAAATGATAATTTTTATTTTTATTTTTCAAATTATTTTGATCAAATTGTTTACAGATGCATACTCGGACATATATGTTGTTTTCTTGTTTAAGAATTTGCTTTCAAATTTTAAACCAAAAGGCTGGAGCACTAGATTATTGCTTACTGGCGGAACTGGTTCGTTCACGAGTAATTATTTATAGTTTAATTAAAATTAAATGAATAAGCGATAATGTGACGCAATGTGAGAAGAAAGTAACTAAGCAAATTTTGGAACTAGATCTCCTGAAACGCTCTCATAAAACACTTTTTGATTGCTTTTCAATAACATTTTAATGAATGAAGGTGTTAAGCTTTTTAAATATCGATGAATGGCAGCATCTTTGAACAATAACCAGTGATTATGAAAATGTTAGCAGGATCATACTTGGTGTGGTTGGTTCCTTGGAATCGAGTGATACTGCTCGGTGACATATGTAGTGTGTACCGGTTAGTGTAAAAGATCCATTTTCTAGGTTGCTAGATTGATAGATTCATATCTTGTACACAGGGTTTTTCAGTAAGGACATGACAATTTCGTACTCAAATAAAATATATAATTATTGAGATATCGAGCTGAAATATAATCATAATGGAGTTCAAACCCGTTCATATGACCATCGCAACCACTCTTGCAGCGATCGATTCTTTGAATCCAATTTTCCACCAATCTTGAACAAATATCGGTCGGAAATTGGGCGGTTCCCCTTTAGACATTGTTCCTAAAAAATAAAAAATAAATACTTGGCGCAACAGGTCGATGGGACCCAGGGCCTAGCTTCTCACAACTATTTGTGTTCTACGTGTTATATTCTTTACACGAATGGAAGGCGTCTACTGTTTAATGCCGTGTCCGAAGGCAGTTTGTTATTTGAGAAGCTTTCTCAGGACTGTTGTACTTTCGGATGTTTTTCAGACGCCCGCGAGAGGTGGGGCCGTGAAACACTTTTAAGTGTTCCGGCTGGGATTCGAACCGTGAACCCCTTGCTCCGTAGTCCAACGCACTAACCACTAAGCCACGGATATTGTTCCTGTTTGGTATAAACTAACGATTATCAATTTTTCCTTCTATAAAATAATTGTTTGACCATCTGTTTGGCAGATCATTTTGTTGGAACCAGATGTCACATAAGTATGTCAAATCCATCCAATTCTGAAATTGTCAGGTAATAGTCTTTCAACATGGCACGATGGCAAACGCCATTGACTGACGGAAAAATGCTGTCCAATCAACGCTGAATCGGAGCTCAATCGGCGCTTCAAAAGATGAAGCTTCAGTTCTTGAGTTAATTTGATTGTGTAAGGATGTATGCCGAGATCTTTATGTGAAAATTCTCCACAATGTGGACTCAGATTCCCTATATTCCTGTGATTTCATACTTTATTTGGTCGCTATGAAGCACCCGAGAATGATTAACGAACAACGTTTCCTTCAACAGCTAGTCAAAGTTTGATGTGGATTGACCCTTGCGGCATTATTCGCTAAAATAACATATGTTCTCACCTCAATTCGGTAGGAATTCTAGTTTTAGTTTCAGACCATTTATTAAAAACAAATTTCGATAATGTATACAAATATCGTATTATTCAAATGACACAACAATTCGTTTTGCATAATTTTTTATTAATAATACATATTTCTTTAATAATTAGTGGGCGTAACCTGTCTACCTTTCACTTGAGCTTTTATTTATAATAGAAAAATGTATGTACTTAAAATAATTTATTGTCAATTCTAATGCTATAAAGCATTTGGTATTGTGCCGGTGGGTAGGTACCTACCAAGATAACACGTTAGTACAAATTAAAAATTGATGCATACTTAACGGTTATTTAAGTTGATCTTCATTAATCAGTTCATTTAAATGACGGTAAGCTGGTTCTCTTACTCGTATTGATGCAGTTAACGATTGGAAGTGTTACTGAACATGTCAAGAAATGTGTATAGAATGATTCACACTGGTTTTGGTTTGTTTTGGCAGTAGTGGGATTCCACTTCAAAGCATTTATTGGTAAATACTTGCTTTATCCTTTTAAAGTTAGATAATATGAATGATCGATAAAGAAACACTACTATTATAGAATTTTGTGAAAAAATTTATTTGTGGTTCATTGAAAAACGTGCACCATATGGACATGTGTTTACATTCGTTTGTAATAACTATATAGTTCCAGTGCATGCAGTAGGCATTTTCAAAATCCTTCGAAATATTTGTTTAAAAAGCTATCGTGTTGGGTCCACCTGAACCCCATAAACCTCCAGTCGATCCAAGAAGTGACCCAAATATAGAAATAGGATAATTAATTATACCCAATGAACTAGACCAAAGGTTTGATAAAGTTCCTTTTTCCAATGCATCCCGTGATGGATCGGTGTGTTCGTCGATATCAGGTGCAATGACGCCAGCACTTACTAACGCAATTAAATTAAGCAGTAACATACCAAATGAAAACTATAAGTAAAACAATGTAACAAATCGTTAATTGAAAATAAGTAATTTTCTTACCGCGAAATGCATTGTTTTGTTGATTTGTTAAGATTCCCGAAATTACAATGCAACTTTGGATGAGAACATGACATTTATACAAAATTCGAATTCCAGATATAAATGTTCAGACTCAAGATAACATGAGACAAGTCTTTATAAATTGTTAATGGAGGAGTTAAATAAGAATCGGATTTTTACTTAAATAAAATTCCAAGCAAATAATCGAGTTCGGTCATTTTGTAAGCAGTAAAATTTATTATTTTTAGAATACACGGAAGGGAAAAGTTATACGACAAAATACAGCCGCAACAGTAAACATGAAAGAAGAGAGTGGATTCGTATAACTTTCAAAAAGATGTCTTGATATTATAAAACCATATTTCACCTCATTTTTCATCAAATTAAAAGACCAGAAGATGTTTTGAATGAGTTCAGGTTATGTCATATAAACCTACTCTATGAAATTATTTTCCAAAATCACCTTGGGCGGGATCAGTTCAAGCTGTCGCCAAATCACTTAAAACCGAATCCGTGTTCAAAATCTTTTATCAATGATTTTGAACTTTCAAAGTTTGTGGGTTGTTGTTAAATACCCGTGAGTTCAAAAAACCTTGAACAAAGAAATCAGGAGCGGTCAAATCGGGCGATCTTACACGCTAGTACAAATCACCACAAGGCGGCCCTGAAATGCACCTTTCAAAATGCTCATTGTCGCGTGAGCTATGTGTGCGGTTTCACTATTCTCTTGAAACCACGTGTCCTTCAGTCTCAATTCATCAAAATTTATGGCAATAAATTGTCCTGTACTGCTCATAATAAGCAGCGCTAATATTCTCGTGGAAACGGTCACTACGAGGCCGTCCGGCACCTCTTCTGTCACGTGTTGTTTCAGTTTCTTTGAAGCGAGCGACTAGATACTTTGGTACTTGAACAGTTGGTGTAGGAGGCCCGGGAAATAAGAGCTAAAATTCACGTTTCTGCAAAATCCCTGATGAATTATTCCGTAGTAGTCACGAGTATTCCGCAATCTTGAAGAGAATAGTGCTCCATTTTACTTTACTTCAAAAATATCAAAACAAATCTGACAGTTCCCGCCATTTGCAAAAGTTATAGCATTTGGACCATCTTGTACAACAAACTGATCAAACTTATCCTCACAGTTCTCGGACGGACTCGGATTTCTCTTTGTCAGTCAAAGCTATCTCGAAGGCATTTAGAGACTTTAACGTTAAGATCACAAAACCAGATCCTCACACGAATCTTCCTTAGTAGTTATAACACGAACTGACATCATTCATGGGCAAGCGCAGATATTATCGGTTCTATGTACATATATAGGAGCCTATTTAAATCCATCAAATTGTTCCGGCAAACTGTGGTTCAGCTTTTGGATTCTGGCTGTAATAAGTTGTTAGTAATAAATAAATGCTCAGATGTAGTAACTATGTATTGACTTTCAATTCTGTTCTCATTTCTTCCAGAGTATCAGCTTTGAGATTTTTTTTAGGGGAACATAGAATTCTCTTACAGTACAAATACAATCTTTAATCGATGATTTTTTAGATCGATTAAAACTATACTACATAAATGAAATGCAAAACGAATTCACACAAAACTACATTGATTGATGTGATCCGTATCTAAAATCTCAAGCAACAGCTAATTCAAAGAATTAATATTAATCTTTCCAACATAAACGAAATAAATCGTACCATCATCAGCTACATTCTCTAAATTGTTTTATTGATTAATTACTCCCATGGAATTGATTTGTGTAAGCCACACTTCGGAATTAAATCCGCTTTTGATATTTCAATGAAATCATCCAAATTTAAGGAATCCTAATGAAATGACATAACCAAAACTGGTACTAAATATAGAATATCTTCTTTCTTAACATTTTGTTTGATTACATTAAATTCTGTTCGTTGATTTTCAAATTTCAGTCAACAATTGCTTCTGTTGCCCGAAACTATGTGTTAGTCATTCTGGTATTAAAACTGGAAGGAAACTGGAGTATACAATTTGGCGAATATTCAAAAATGTGAATTGGTTTTAAAGATTGCAAAAAATTACATATCTACAAGTATGTAAGTCTAATCTTTGACAACTGTTATGTATGTACCTTTTAAAAACATTGCTTTGGTGCAATGAATTATCGCAACCAATACATATTCATACTTACTTAGGAAGGCTACAAGTTAGGGTGATCTAGGCTTCAACAAGCAAGACTAACAATTCACGTTACACTTAGAATCCTATACCTCATGCGTTGTCCCTCTGGGTTGGACTCAAAGATTTTGTGACTCAGAGACCTGGCTTTATCGCTAACTGATGCAGACTTCCTGACTACGTTGTTGAATCTTTTTTATAAATTCATAAATGTATATGTACACATGTCCTTCTGGCAGCTTTCAAACGAATAGGATACTTCCTTGAATAGGGATCCTTGAGTTCATCAAGTTCAGGTCTATGCTACATTGTGAACGAGACTTTTTGTAGGACCTATATATGTTATAGGTAAAATCAGAAGACTTTGAAGTATAATGCTCAATATTTTCACCACTTTCATTTCTGACATGATCAAGTGAATTTTTGCTGTCACAGGGGATTTAAGATGTACTCCAACTAAATCTTCACCGCATCTGAGAAACGATTTGAGCTTAGGTTAGAAACAATGTTGGTGTACAGCTGTCGCAGACTATTTACATATGTATGCTCGCCAAAGAGTGACCAGATGAATGTTACTAACTCAAAAGTATGACCGTTTAAAATCGTTTTTCATCATTTTCGACTGATCTGGTTTTACGAGAACCAGTACGAGTTGGAGTTGTCACATCACTAATCTGCCCAATTGACTTGATTTTTTTTGTTTCGGATCACAATAACAGGGAAAGAAGGTGCACCTCTTCAACTTTTAAGTCCTCTAGAATATTTCTATGATCCGGCAGTCTGTATAGTACTCGGAGATCTTCTAGATAACTTCAAGACTGAATCTTGCCTTTTTTGTCTTTTGCATGCAAACAACTTTTAAGTTGAACGTAATTGACGAGACCAACCCTTGGGACATCAAGTTACAAGCTTTTAGACAGAGCTGGTCAAAGCTGAGTGATGAAGGCTCTAGTAATATCATCTCCCTATGAAGACTGTACACCTGCCTGCAACACAATACCAGTGTGGTTTCCGGCTCGGCAGATCTACTGTTGGCCAAATTTTCACACTAAGAAAAATTCTGGAAAAGACCAATGAAGACCATCGATTTCGACCCTGCATATGACAATAATCATCGTCTTGGACTCTAGAAGGCGGTGGCCGTATTCGGAATCACGGTAATACTGATTCTGCTGAGCCGCGTAACACTGGAAAACACACGCAAATCGGGAACAGTTTCTGCGAACTATTCCAAACATGCAGCGGATTTCGGCAAGAAGATGCACTATTCTGTGATTTCTTCAATCCTGTGCTAGAACAGGTTATCAACTATTTAATTACGAATATGATAAACGACTGACGTACATTCGATTTATTTCATTAGATTGACCTTTAATGTTCATGAGTTTATGACTTGTCATCAGACATTCAAAGTCCATGTCGCACTTCTAAAGCGGAAATACAAATGCAAAACAAGAGATCATCTTACGGTCATCAATCGGATAATAAAATGATCGAAAGCAGTATATTATTTCACTGACGTTCACCATTCAACAAATCGAAACGTCATCGGTGGTAGACAGACGAGCATATTGGTGACCGTCTAGCGAATGTTTACTTATTTTTTTAATTTTTTTATCATTCGCTACTTATTATGCAAAAACTGGGTTTTTCAAACTTTCAATAGATCAGGTTCTAGTTCAAGGTCTTTAAAATAGAACAAATAGAGAGAATATTATGTATGTATATTCAGAGATATTAAATTGATTGTAACGATCTAAATTAACATCTGAATTGTTAAATTTATATGGAGGTTTACTTTAAGATTTTTCCTGATACCTTGTCGACAAATTCACACTCTTCCATAATCGTATACGCATGTTTCATTTAAAATAGTCTATTGTTTATATCATGCAAACAAATATTCCAGGTATAGAAAAATCTTACCAATAAAACAAAACAAGTTCATTGCCTTTTATAACGACACATTACCATTTGCGTCACTGATACTGATAAAGGAATTTCTATGTAAGGAATGGTAACAAATTCTGGATTCAAAACAGGTTACTGTGGCTCTAACGAATTTGAATTTCATTCAAAAAGACTGGACTAAGACTGGACCGAGAATTAGTATAAAAAGCCTAGGGAGATCTGATTAGGTATCAGTAGTTCCTGTTACCATCAAACAAACCAGCAAAATGAAAGTAAGCTCATAGGGAAGAGTTCCTTCAACCAGACGATATCCTAATCAAATAATTTTGTTTGCAGATTTTCATTATTCTTGCCATTTTTGTCGCGGCCGCTTCAGCTGGTTTGGTTAGCCAACCAATTGTTGGATACAACTCCTTGGGATTGCGTCAAGCTCCTTTAGTCAGAACTTTAAGTCCAGTTGCTTATGGTTCTCCAGTTGCTTATGGATCTCCAGTTGCTTATAGCGCACCAGTTGCTTACAGCTCACCAGTTGCTTATAGTTCTCCAGTTGTTGCCACCCGTGTTCTATCACCAGTTGCTACACGTCAATATGTCTCTGCACCAGTTGCCTACAGCTCACCAGTCATTGGCGCTCCAATCGCCTATCGTAGCAGTCCAGTTGTTTCCAGAGTCGTCTCTCCAGTAACTCTGGGATAAGGCCAAGTCATCTAATTGTAATTTGTTTAATAATAAAACGCTGACCAGAAATGATTTAATTTAATAACTGACTCTTTACTGAAGACTTAAAGAAGATGCTTACTTAGGATGGTATAATCTGTGGATCTGGACTAACTTCACAATAAATAGAAATCTGTAGAAAAGAATGTTTCCTTAACTGTTCGCTGAAGAAGTTGAAGCAACCTATTTATTCGATTTGCAATACTAGCAGCTTGTTCCACCAAGCCTCAAGAAAGTTGTTTGACATCGTCGCTGATACAAGCATAAACAACGAGTTTCCTACGCCTTATCAGTCCTGGTTCGTCTGGAGCTCCACCCATAAAACTCTCCTACACCGAAAGAATACCAACGACAAAATAGGGTCCATCATGATCCCCGACAACACCTAAAAGTATTTTTTCACGGCCCCTCCTCTCGCGAACATCTGACCAACATCCCAGAGTACAACTGTCAGGAGAAAGATTCACAATAACAAATTGCCCCTTCGAATTCGTGTAAAGAATACAGCATGCACAGCGAATGGTTGTAAGAAGCTAGGTCCTGGGTCCCAAGGAGCTGTAAAGCCAAATATTTCTTTAGTTTTTTTTTGGGACTTGATGCATGCCCGCAGAAATTTTCCAAATGGTGAACAATATATGCGTCGAGTAGATATCAATGAGTTAAGAGGATGATTATGGTCAAGGAAACACTGTCGTATCTAGTCCAGCAAGACTAGATACTTGGCGTGGCAATATTGGATACCTCCACCACTGTAATTTTTGGTGATGCTTTCCGTGACGTTCTCTCAAACATCTCGACTACTCTTACGACATGTTATGCTCTCCTACAGAATTTTGGACCTGCATCACATAATTCGTAATCATGAACCTGAAAGTAAAGTGGAACTCCACAGCTTCACCGAGTTTGGTATCGAACTCGATGTAGCAAAAGAATTAGCAGAAACTAGGTTCGGAATGCTGGCAACTGCAGGAGATAACTGCGATAAGATCAAGCTGCGATTAGTCCGCCTTAGTCTTGAGTCAGTACGTAGAGAATCACTTCCACTGCAACTTTTGTGAATAAGTGTATATGTCACGTTCTTAGGATTTTCTAACCAACATCTTCATTAGAGATCAGGTCATAAGCCTATTGGCATTACCAACAGAAATTTCAGCCTACCTTGCTGCTCAATGAAAATGATGCCAAATATACCATAAAATAGATTCCACTTACTCAATCAGAACGGTTGAATCAGACTCTAGAGTCTTCAGTTCAGTCACTCACTGATTGAGCAAATGCAAATCGCCATAACCTATCATTAAATGTCTTAGCATGTAAAGTCCTTATTTGCATGCATGAGAGGTCAAGAAACATCCCATCCCCAACATGTCGTGTTATATTTACTCTTCGAGCAAATGGCAGATGTCTACCTACCTACTATTAACTGCGTTTGCTATTTGTTCCTATGACGTTTGTCATATTCTCAGACGTTTGTCAGACATTTGGAGTTTTTAAGGGATTGAGTCTCGAACTACAGACTGCAATGTAACTGGGAATATTGTAGCAAGCATTCAACTGGAAACATCCGCAATACGAATTGTTATGAGAAGCTTATCCCTGTTCTGGTCCTGGCAGGACTTGCGTTACATCTGTTCTTGTTTTTGACAGTTTGTTGAATTCGGTTTATGTCCTTAATCACTACCCACTTTCAAATACGTCCCATGAAATCACTGCCATGCATATGAACAATATCTTTTAGCTCAGATCTAGACGGAGTATCTTAAGTCTCTATTAAATCTGAACTATGATTCACTTTCCAAATCGAAACCAAACTGGAAATGCCTTTCTAAATTGTCTGGCTCCAGCCGAATAGTTATGGTCTATAAGTTATGGTAGCCGTAAGATAATAAACAAGTTTAAACACGTATGATAGCCGAATTTAGTCACCTTACAACGCGTCATTATGGTTATCACGTAAATTTAATTACTTTATCAATAGCCATTAAGTATTAATGTTTTATATCACAAAAATAAAATATATTCAAATTATTGTTGTCAATAAAGGCCATTTCCCTCTTAAGTTAACCAAATTGTTGTTGGTTTTTCGTGACTAATGTCTTGTTGGACCTTGTTACTAATATGACACTCAACGGCTCGTGACATTGGGCGTGTTCAGAACTCTGTGACATTATTGAAATTAGGTACACTTTCTATGTTTACTTGTGAACTGTAATTGTTTACAGAATTTGGACACAAAATTAACTCGTTTTCTTATAATAAAATAAATAATGGTATACTGAATTGTTTGATATAATTACATGTACATAGCTACGTGAGTTTGTTTTTAAATGGTATTTGCAAAATTTATCAAAATCTGTTACTGACTGAACTGAATCTTAATCACTTGTACTAGATTTCATCAACTTGCACTGATTCCCTTGACTTGGCCGAATCGACTTAGCAGTTTCTGACTGCTTAAACGGACGTTCAGACTTCATTGTCGTCTCGAATCTGGGGGCTGTGTACGAAATATTATTGTTTAGTCGTTCGATGTGGCATTTTGGCTTTTTGATTTTTGGACTATTTCCATATGTTGGCGAATTTGCATTGTATCTTCTCCTTGTGTATTGGACCAAATATTCGACAAAGAATTTTTCTCTCAAACAGGTTCAATACTTGTTCTCCTTTCTTGCTTGTTATCCGGCACTTACCTCGATAGAGCAGCAGCCTGGGGTAAGTCTTAGCCGAATGTTTACCAAAGTGCCATTCGTGGAGTTGATATTTACTTCCACTTTTTAAAGATTTAAAGTTACGGCTGTCAACAGTGACACGTTGTCCTCGGTGGTAGAAAGATGAGTCCTTGCTTGTTAACAACATGGTATTATTATCTTACTGGTCACAGTGCTACGTGCCGATTAGTGTTCTTAAGAAAGGTTGTCTTCTTCACTCTGTTCTGCTGCTCCTCAGAGTCCTATGGTTGGACATGCTGCTTAAACACATCCATTATACTCTGCCCTTGGACTAGGATTCATTCAGAATCTTTAAGAGTGAGCTGTCAATTGCTTAAATGTCATAGGAACATTTGGATCTTGTTTCTATCGCCGGACCGACTCTTCGATATGCTTGACCTAGGCGACTGTGCAGGCCTATTTCTTTTGCCCAAGATCTTCTTCTCTCACCTTGCTCTGGTTCGATATAAGTACTTCCTTTGCTAACTTTGCTTTGCGGTGCATTGTTTGAACGTGTGCATTCACCATCACACCAAAAGCTCTTATTTGGCTGATAACGTGTGGTGATTACGCCAGGCTCTTCGGCGATGTCATGATACTGATTGCACAGATTGTTGACGTTTATGGATGGTGAATGTCTAGGGGAGATCCTTTCGCTCTCTGCAAGCTCTGGCTACTGCAATTGTGCTAAGGTTTCGAATGTTGCATTTCGGTTTCGTAGCTTCTTCTCGTCTCATCTAGGAAATGTGAAGTTACAGCTCTAATTAACGCAAACAGTCGTAGAAAACAAAAGACGACCATAACGCATGACAATATACCCACACATCTCTGTTTTAAGATTTTAAAAATAAATTATCAGAGCTTTATTTGAATAAGCCCTCCGATCAATGACCGTAAATTTGTCAGTCTTTGTAGTCTTCTAATCTAATTAAAATATCAGATAAGGCTTGATTTACTTAAGTCAGTTTATAAGCCTTCTTTAAGTGGCGCTTTAGTCGGCAATAACTCAAAAGAAGACACTCATAGTGAACCCTTTTAAAATAATTAGATAGCAAGAGTAAAGACCAAAGACTCACAGCTTTGTTTAGCGAACAAGATAGTGAGATGGCAATAAAATTCGTAAACTGGTTCCCGGATATGAAGAGCAATGATCAAACTCTCTTTAAATCGCAAGCCTATCTTTAGTTGATCAAAACACTAAATTGTATAAATACCCAAAAAGCTACATAGAAGTCAATCAGTCCTATTCTGACACTCAAGTTCAACTTAGTTCAACAAACAAACCAACCAAACCAGCAATAAAATGAAAGTGAGTTCGCAGAAGGTCATCAAATTGTGATGATTTACTAAACTAATTTTGGCTCTTTTAGGTGTTCATTGTTCTCGCCGCCTTTTTTGCTGCCGCATCAGCTTCTGCGATTGGATACAGCGCACATGGATTGGGACTTGGTTCTCCTTTGGTGTCCGGTATAGGATCAATTAACACGATTGGTGCATCATATGTATCGCCAATTGCCACCAGGATTGTTTCACCAGGACTTGTTTCTTCAATTGGTGTAAGCCACATCCAACCAGTCGCCACAAGGTTGGTTTCTACAGTACCAGTTGCTACTAGATTGGTATCCAGCCCAGTTCTTACAAGTGTCAGGACACTCACTCCAATTGTCAGCTCAGTGCATCTTAGTCCCATCGCAACCAGGGTTGTATCTCCAGTTGCTGCCCTCAATGTGCACTCCAGTCCAATTTTGTCTAATGTTGTGGGACCAAGCCTGTATGCTAGCCATGGATCAGGACTCTATGCTAGTGGATATCTTGCCAAGAAATTGTAAACGGATCTAAATGTTAAATAATTGAATCATCCTGAATAAATGTGAATATTTTGTACAGAAATATGCGGATCTTGGTTTTTGTTTTACAAGTTTTACAGATACAAAAGCAACAAGATTGTGTAGGATTGCAGTAACAATTTTGGTGTTATTTGGGCATCGAATCTCGAACCTCGAACCTAACTTACTTACCAATGAGCCAGGGGTCTACAATAATTAACTTTACTGGATCAGGTGAGTAAAAAAAAAAAATCAAAGTCACTTGTGGTCAGTGTTGCCGTTGCTCCTATTATAAAAGGAGTCTACTGTTCGTTGGTTTCCTGGTGCGAGGCAATTTTAAAAAATCTCAGATATTGTACATAGATGAGAACGACTTAGTAGGGTACAATCACCTGTTCACCTCCAAGATACGTCCTGCAAAAGGATGCCTGATTATTGAAACCTAAGCTCCGTAAGCCCAATTCTACAGATAATTAGTCTCCTAGACATCGTTTACAAGATCTAGTGGGGTGTAATGCCGAAAAACTTTAAGCTAAATGTTGATAAACTGATTGGGAATTATTATTGGGCTTCTAGGTCTGAGAAATCCTGGAAAAAACCTAATAAACCCGAATCGGGTCTAAAATGTCTCCATGGACAGCTATGGCTTTGAAGTAGTAAACGAATTCGTCTCCCTATGCCCTGGAATTGATGAGAAAATCAAAAAAAGAACAACATTCGCTACTAAAAGGCATGGGGAAAAGTGGAGAGGTGACATGTTACAGGAATCAGGACTTTCAGAATTACTGAAATTTCCTGGATTTTGTTTTGACCTTTGCAAATGTCAATCGCTGTTACTCTATCGACTAAAGGGTGAAAACAAATATTTAAAAACTGAAAATTCACGAAGTAAACTATAGAAATACGACAGTAAATCAATGTACTTCCTGTGAGAAGCATTAACTTTCTTGTAAAAATAATTTTGTGTTCAAACCTAACGACAACCACTAAAACGTCAAACAAAAATTCGAGGTAGTGTTCAGACAGGAATTATCAATCTGCGCACGCGAATATCAAAAAAATCTGTGTGAACAGACTCAAAGGAAAGCACTGTTGGACACGTGATACACTGAAAAGTTGTCCTTCAGCGGCGCTGGAGATTATGTTCCAGCTGCTCCTAAACATTTTTTCTGCTAACGTGGCTATTCAATTCAAAGCCTAGTTACGATGAAGGGCAACCTTGGTCATTGATCTTCTTAATTTTTCCATAGAAGACATCGCCGACCCATTTATTTGACCGAAACCTCCGCATTCCTAATCGCAGTGAATGGATCACTCCTTCTTTTCTTGATGGCAAATAAGTTCACTTCTACGAGTATATGGACGCCTCAAAGACTGATAAAGGAGTGGGTTGCGGTGTTTTCTCTGACAAACTCAATCTGAGCATCTCCTTCTGCCTTTCAGAGTAATGTAATGTTTTTCAGGCGGAAATCTCTTATCCTGACTCAAATGTAATGGAATATCATTTTCACTGACAGTCAAATCACTGGAATCAAGCTCTTTTACTTTAAAGACCGTACTGAACCGCCGGTTGTCTCTTCTGGGCACTTGTCTGAGCAGTTCAACATGCACCTACGCTGGGTGTCTCTGGGCGCTTTTATGAACTATATATGAGAAAGTCTTTCTACTTAAGGCAGATCTGGCCTAGACTTGATCTGAAAGGCAGCGCGAACTGGATAGGCCGTAAGATATACCACGGAATGAAATTTTTTTGTCCCTGATAGCTGCCGTCTCTTACGAAATTCTTGAGTTAGGGAACTGATATGAGCTGGAACTTGTTAAAAATGTAAATGCCGAGTTGCTTCTCGTTAAAATAGGGGAATCTTATTATCTTATTATTTGTACTCACTGCCATGGAATAGGTATAAATGTTTCTTCCTTTACATTTAGTACCATCCTATAGTTGGGACTTAAGCCTTCAAGAACACCTCTAGCAGTTTTTACTGTTACCCACTTGCGTTCGATCATGGAAACAAGATACAAATGCAGCTAATGTCGACAGTAGTTGCCTTCTTAGTAACCATTACAATCCTCAGCTTTTCTTAAGTCGATATGTACATATACATGACTTAGATGTATATGTACATCTAAATCATGTTTCACACATACTTAAATGAATATAAATAATAGAAAGACATCTCGAACTTCAATTTTATGTCAACGACTAGAATTTGGGCCATGTGTGTGCCGGATACTGACAGTACTGTCGAGGTTGATGCTATCTTTAATTTTTGACATTATCTATACGTTTGATCAAAACACTGAAATGTATAAATACCCAAAAAACTGAGCAGAAGTCAATCAGTACTATTCTGACACTCAGTTCAACTTAGTTCAACAGACCAACAAACCAAAACCATCAATAAAATGAAAGTGAGTTCGCATAAGGTCATGAAATTGTGATGACTTAGTGAACCAATTTTGCATCTTTCAGGTGTTCATTGTTTTCGCTGTCTTCGCTGCCACCGCATCAGCTTCATTGATCGCTTCACCCGCTATTGGATACAACGCACATGGTTTGGGTGCCGGTTCTTCTTTGGGTGGTGTTAGGGCCATCAGTCCAATTGGTGTATCATATGTATCGCCGATTGCTACAGGACATGTATCATCTCTATCAGCAGGACTCGTTTCTCCAATCGGATATGGTGCAGGAATTGGTTCCTCCATCGGTTATGGTGCAGGAATTGGTTCTTCCATCGGCTATGGTGCAGGAATTGGTTCTTCCATCGGTTATGGTGCTCAACATGTTGCGGGACTAGGTCAACTCCAACAAGGTGGAGCTAGGTTGGTTTCATCCCTCGGTTATGGTGGCCAACACGTTGCAGGATTAGGTCATCTTCAACAAGGTGGTGCTAGGTTGGTTTCTTCAGTTCCAGTCGGTACTGCATTGGTTTCCAGTCCAGTTATTGCCAGCGTCAGGACAATTACTCCAATCCATTCAGTTCATATCAGTCCTGTGGCTACCAGAGTTGTGGCTCCAGTCTCTGGTCTAAATGTGCACTCCGTTCCACTTGTGTCAAATATTGGTGCATCAAACTTGTACTCCACCCACGGATCTGGACTTTACTCCAGTGGACACTTCGCCAAGAAACTGTAAAGCGTTTGTAAAGTGTATAAATTAAATATAAATAAATTTGAATATTTTTGTAGAAAATATATTGAACTCAATTGACTTCAAAATCTGCATAAATACCTACATTTAGTAGTTGGAATAATAATGATGGAATTAAATGTTTCTTAGCATTGGCATGTGAAATTAAATGAAGTACATATGTATGTAGGTGGTGAAGGACTTATGTCCCCTCACATCGGTAGGTAAATTCACAAAAAAAAAAATGACTACGTGGCTTTATATCCTGCCTAACCTATGTACATAGGTAGGCTCCTCCCTGCCAAATATTACCGACGATCGTTAATTTTGCTCCATTATTATCTTTCCAAAATTTGTGAACTGAAGTTTTATATTCGCCATAAAAATTCTAGTCTTGTGGATTTTATGAGACACTCCTTAAGTGGCTGTACATTGGAAACGAATTTCATTGGCCAGATATAACGAATTGAAGACACTGCAACCTCGATAGATGACACCGGGGAATTGGAAATAAGTTTTAGTTCGAATTATGACCTAATCCATTGTAAATGCATATTATCGAAATAAAGAATCTTATACTGGACTTATTTATTGACTTGAGCTATTAGTTTCGGAAATGCAAAATTGTATTAAAATCAGTTTTTGATGAAGACTCCCCACAAAGTGGGCGTGGTAATATTTGATGAATAAAATGTAGACAATTTGAATATATGAAAACAATGCCCTGTCTCGGAGAGTCTTTGAATTTGCTATGGAAGGACAGCGCAATAGAGGAAGACCTTGCCTTGAAGGTGGCGTACTCAAGTAGAAAGGGTACTCAACCAAAGAGGCAGCTGGCTAAAGATCGAGATGGCTGGATAGGCATCTGCATTGAGGCCCAGGTCTACCCCAACTGTAGTGCCACCTAAACTAAAGTACTTAAGTAATATGAATATCTGACCAGTTGGTCTTAGTAAAATTTTTCGACTTGTTGTAAAAAAGTAATGTTATGAAGAAGTTGACGTGGCAGTGTGCGGATTTCAAAATATTTATATTATGTTGCCTTTTCCTCTCAAAAAAGCCCAGAAGTGAATTTTCATTTTCGTAGCTTAAAATTTAAAGCCCAAAAAATAGTGACTTCCAGATAGAAGGACAGAGAGGCAGACGGACGGACACGGGCCAATCGTTTGCACTATTGATATTGATCAGGAATATATCTATATGCATATGCACATATCTACCTATAAGATAGGTCTATCTCTATTATATTTCTTGGTTAGAAACTATGAAACTATGAGAAGTTTTTTTTTATGTGAGTTGAGCTCTCTGATGTTTGGAAGACACTCCCGAGAGGTGGGACGACACCTATTTGGCGTTGTCTGTTTACATGGCAGATGTCGTGAGCAGTCGAACTTAGCCCCGTAAACGTTTATTGTGATACGACATGGATCTGTAGGCTTCGTAAGACTACCCTTGGAAACAACAGACGCTTAAAATAAAGTATTTGAGGGTATTGCTGATTGGGCACAATATCTAAGAAGTAAGTAAGTAACATAAGTGCAATCTTTGTGAGCTGAGAGAGTTTGGAACGTGCAAAGGTGGTGGAATATGTATAATTTCTTTTTCTTCTTTATCCATGCAGTGAGTAGGCTTAATAGAGTTCCTACTAACAATGTAGTGTCGCTTACTGACACCTTTTTACGAGCAACCTTAGAGTGGTTTTAGATTTAGTTTGGGCCAGATCTGTCCTGACTATTCCGTGCAATATGACTGTGTCCCAGCACCCAAATCAGCCGAATGTTGTGCTGTTCAACCCTCTTGCGCCAATTTAAGCCAGTTTTTGAATTGAATGTGAATGATTCCACAGATTTGATTTTGACTTGATTATCCTTAGAAATTGTGATATTATTCGTTACCACATTGTTCTTCAAACACGACAAAGCTTCCTTGATCGCCTTGATCTCCGCGGAGAAGACAGTGATTGGAAAGGAGGAATTCAAGTGTTCCTAGTGATAAAAATTGGAATTTTTACAGAATTTCAAAACAACTTTCTGATGCACAGTATCCTTTGATGATCCTATTATATTATACTAGGTGCGGAGCTCGAGATTCCCATTCCAAAAAAAACCAATAAAGTTTTAACTCCAATTTCTTCTGAAAGTACATGGTCTTCAAACTGTTGGTCCCTTCAATTTGCTGGATTGATTGTGAGAAGCTAGGCCTTTAAAATTTGAATATATTAAAGTCAACAACAATGAATCACACAACTACTTAAATTGGTCAATGTGGGTGCCGGATATTGATAGTACTATCGAGGTTGATGCTATCTTTAATTTTTGACATTATCTATTCTAAGATCAAAACACTGAAATGTATAAATACCCAAAAAGCTAAACAGAAGTCAATCAGTACTATTCTGACACTCAGTTCAACTTAGTTCAACAGACCAACCAACCAAAACCATCAATAAAATGAAAGTGAGTTCGCATAAGGTCATGAAATTGTGATGACTTAGTGAACCAATTTTGCATCTTTCAGGTGTTCATTGTTTTCGCTGTCTTCGCTGCCACCGCATCAGCTTCATTGATCGCTTCACCCGCTATTGGATACAACGCACATGGTTTGGGTGCCGGTTCTTCTTTGGGTGGTGTTAGGGCCATCAGTCCAATTGGTGTATCATATGTATCGCCGATTGCTACAGGACATGTATCATCTCTATCAGCAGGACTCGTTTCTCCAATCGGATATGGTGCAGGGATTGGTTCTTCCATCGGTTATGGTGCAGGAATTGGTTCTTCCATCGGATATGGTGCCCAACATTTTGGAGGATTAGGTCAACTTCAACAAGGTGGTGCTAGGTTGGTTTCTTCAGTTCCAGTTGCTTCTGCATTGGTTTCCAGTCCAGTTATTGCCAGTGTCAGGACAATTACTCCAATCCATTCAGTTCATATCAGTCCGGTAGCTACCCGAGTTGTGGCTCCAGTCTCTGGCCTGGTGCACTCTGTTCCACTTGTGTCAAATGTTGGTGCATCAAATTTGTACTCCACCCACGGATCTGGACTTTACTCCAGTGGACACTTCCCCAAGAAACTGTAAATTGGTTAATGTGAATATATTAAACTTATTAAGTGATTATTAATAAATGCGATTTTTTTTGTAAAAAAAATGTGTTTTCGCTTACTTTCATGCTATGAATGTGTTTAAGGATTTATAGCTATGACTAGGCTAAACTTTTCGCAGTAAAATTAGGAAGAGCAAATAGGAGAAACCAAAAAAATTTTAATGACCCCGATACTCCCGAACATTCAAAAGCAATGGCAGTATCGTAAATCTCACATGAATATGAGAAACTGAGAGTACTATCATCACCAAAGGAACATCACTGGAGTACAAGCAACAAGATTATGTATGACAATGAGAAAAAGAGTCCGATAAACTTGAATCCATCCAAAACAACAAGTCACCAGCGACTCTTTTGCTACGAAGGCTGACTGTCGGTAATCAAGGAGTTTTGGTATTTTAAGATGTTTGGTGAGTTGTTAGGGGATAGGCTTCACAAATGCTATTTTCTTAAAGCTAAGATGACAGTTGGAACAGGTTGCCCTTTGAAATCAACAGGATTGATGCAATTTCGGATAAGATAATATCTGGACCACCAATTGGTTTAATGGGGTTATGTAAAGGGTGATTCATGTAGAGGAACTTAAAATAAATAAAAAAATTACCATTATTGATTTTTATTTTTTGAGATTACCCGTAACTGCGGTTAACATGGCTTATTTTGAAGTTCCAATTTACGATGAGTCGTCCGAGAATTTCGAGTGGTATATGGAGAATAACACGAGTTATGTTGGATTCCAATCATAAGCCCCACCAAACCGTTGCGTTGTTTCGTCTAAATGTTATGGCAGCCTAGAGACTTAAACGGTGAAGATTCGGTAGATCAGCCTGGCTGAATTCTTGTGCGAATTGAATTTAACATCCTTTTAAACCAAAATCCTTAGCTCAGCTGTTGGGAACGGAGCCGAATCGATTTTTCGCGGTCATTGCGTACATTGCTACCTCTCCAATATTTTCTTCATTACGTGCTGGATGTGGTCTATTTGATTGCGTATTGTCTAATAAGTAAAATTGGGTTTGCTATGGTATAGCGAATCGTGCATTCGGTAGGCCGATTATGTAGACCAAAATTTAATCTAAGTGCACGAAACATGCTCGTAGAACGCTGATTTTTGTAATACAGCTGAATAATTTGTAGATGCTATGCCGGACTAAGTCCGAGTATCGTCAAAATGAGCCACAAGCAGATCTTATTTAAAACCCTGACAGCTAGGATGTGATTGTACGCGGATTTTAGAATGGAAGATGTGGCGTGTGCCTTGGAACTCATTTCCCGTTCGAGATGAGTTTTAGAGCAGATGTTAAATAGAACATACTTTTGCTCGCAACTCCAATAAAACGTAAACTAGTTTTTATTTTATTTCATTTTACAATTTTGATTTTTAGAGACACTCTCATTCTTAGCAAAAGTCGAGTATATGTTGTATAATGTTTACAGTAGACCCAATTAGCTTTCTTGGCTTTTGCAGGTGAAAAACTAAAGGGTTTTTATTAAGAGCGAACTGTTGTATTTTAAATTTAAAAAAAAAATCATGTTGATGGTATCAATCATGAAACACAACTAATTTAATACATTCCCAATGCAAACGCCTGAACGGAAGAATGTACTAAAGTCAATTATTTGAGTTTTTGGCATACATAAATCGGGAGATTTGTCACTCACCAGTTTAGCGTTCGACGTTGGTTCTGATTATGTTTAAAGTGTCTATTTAATTGGCCAGATCACACAAACTGGGCGTTCTAGCATCTCGTGCCCACCAGATGTTAAAATCCCATATACTCCGAGTCATCCTCTTTTCATTCATCGTTTGTTCCAAAAATAGTCAGTCACGATGGTCTGGTAGCGACCAGGGTTGAGTGTGACTATGCTGCCAGTATTATTGAAGAATTATGGACCTATGACCCCTCCAACATGAAACAGTAAACTTTTGTAGGTGCGATGGTCTTATATTTTATAAAAGCCTTCGAGCTGATGACTTCCAACAATTTTGTTTAGCAAAGAAGTCAAAATACAAAATTTTAGCGCAACAGTTCTATGGGAACCAGGACCTAGCCATTTGCGTTGTGCGTGTTATATTCTTATATTATATACCTGAAAGAAAGGGGCCTACTGCTCTCGGATGTTTGTCAGACGTTCTCGAGAGATGGGGTCATGAAAAGAACGTTTAGTTGTTTTTTCTGGGACTCGACCCTTGAACCCTTTGCTCTGTAGTTCAACGCATCGACCAGTTGATACACGGCGCCCACTAATATCGACGCTTTTGAGTCAAAAATGCGCTTCATCACAGCTAAAGATTTTGCGATTTATTCTATCTATTATTCTTCTGAATGAGCTTACAGTTTTCAGCAGTTGAATTGTATACTTTCCAGGATCACACTAGCCCTACGTGTGTCCTTAGGAAAGCATTAATCATGTTTGCAATCCTAGTTTTCACAATATTTACAGAAAAATTATGAAATATGTATTTCCAGCGCGGTCTAGCAAAATCTTATAAAATTTCGATGAGATTCGTATCGTAGATGAGCATGACAAACTGAATTACTTCTTTTTGTTGACAGTTTCCTCGAAATATCTTTGGCCCAACTATTCATGTCAAATATTGAAAATAATGGTTGCCGGATATAGACAACGATGTCGGGGCTGAGGTTTTGTTTGATCTTCCTTCGATCAAAATACTAAATTGTATAAATAGTTAAAAGCCTCTGCAGAAGTCAATCAGTACTATTCTGACACTCAGTTCAACTTAGTTCAACACACCAACCAACCAAAACCATCAATAAAATGAAAGTGAGTTCGGAGAAGGTCAATAAATTTTTATGACTTAGTAATCCAATTTTGCTTCTTTCAGGTGTTCATTGTTTTCGCTGTCTTCGCTGCTACCGCATCAGCTTCATTGATCGCTTCACCCGCTATTGGATACAACGCACATGGTTTGGGTGCCGGTTCTTCTTTGGGTGGTGTTAGGGCCATCAGTCCAATTGGTGTGTCGTATGTATCGCCGATTGCTACAGGACATGTATCATCTCTATCAGCTGGACTTGTTTCTCCAATCGGTTATGGTGCAGGAATTGGCTCTTCCATCGGTTATGGTGCAGGAATTGGTTCTTCTATCGGATATGGTGCCCAACATGTTGTAGGATTAGGTCAACTTCAACAAGGCGGTGCCAGGTTGGTTTCATCCATAGGTTATGGGGCTCAGCATGTTGCAGGATTAGGTCAACTTCAACAAGGTGGTGCTAGATTGGTTTCTTCAGTTCCAGTTGGTACTGCATTGGTTTCCAGTCCAGTTATTGCCAGCGTCAGGACAATTACTCCAATCCATTCAGTTCATATCAGTCCTGTGGCTACACGAGTTGTGGCTCCAGTCTCTGGTCTAAATGTGCACTCCGTTCCACTTGTGTCAAATGTTGGTGCATCAAATTTGTACTCCTCCCACGGTTCTGGACTGTACGCGAGTGGACACTTCGCCAAGAAGTTGTAAGAGAAAGTGATTCAGTTTATCATTAAATAAATGTTTTGTAGAAAAAATGTGTTCTCATCTATTATTTGCATTTCTATAGAATTTTATTCAAATTTGCTAAGCGCCTCTAGAGATTGAAAGTGTTGTATCCTAATTCATACATTTAAAATGATTTTAAACTACATTAAATACATTCTAATTTTTGAACTAGTTATATTACGCTATTCTATGTTATGCGACTTTCTAATCAAAGTTTATGCTAAAAATTTTGCTGATGACATCTTTTTCGTCTTAACATCAGCCGGCATGATATTTTCTAGTTTATGAAATTTTTACTATCAAGACTGGTTATAGCTATAAGATACACCCACAGAAGGCATTAAAATAATACCACATTTGGATTGGCTTAGATGAAAAGCCAGATTTTCCATACGTAGCTCAAAATTACTACAGATTTCAGAAGATTTCTATACAGACTTCATAAAATGACTGAGAAAAACTCGGAAATATCTCTGACTTACTCCATAAATTGGAGTTTAATGGCTTTGAGTAATACATGGGACTGTGTACTGTCCTCTGACAAAGTTAAGGATAAGTCTGCTCTTAGCCATTTGACATAACTTTTGTTATGATAACGTTGAAAACCCCTCGGCAAAATTTAGTCTCAAAAGTGATTTATACCACCAAATGAAGGGTAAGGTTTCCAAATCAATAAACTAGAGGGATAGGTCAGTTTATTTCCTAAGACTGTCCATACTTGGTGAAGAGCTATATCCTGCATGAGCTGACCCAGCTAAAAACTAGATATGGCAGAGGAAAACTTGAAGCCCTGTAATCCCGGGATTGTACTACCATCCCCATGGTTGAATAGTATTATACAATTTTGTCTTCTAACTCTGAATACTTAATTTCTCTTAAATGCATACGGGGCATGTGTGCAGACTCATCGGACTCAAAATGTACGAACGACACAAAGAACTGGGACGAGCTAAAGGATATGGAACGGAGGAGACTCTATGACGCACGAGCGATCAATCTGAAACTTATAACCATAAAAGGGACCACTTTGGATCACTCTAGTGAGGTTAAATATCTCGGCTTCATACTTGATATTTAGCTGGAATTTTCGTATAAAGTCCGCCACAAAGCGCCCCATTAGTGCCATGTAGATCAGTACACGTCTTGGGGTTTTTGAACGGACAACAGTAACTAAGCCTCTAATGTCTTTTGGTAGCATTAGAAACCATTGTTGGGCTTAAACCCTTACAAATCTTCATTACGAAAACAGTCGGTAGTTGCGCTAGTATTATAAACTAAAGCTAGAATACAAGTAAAAACTAGGCTAACATGTCCAAAAGGACATCTTCTGTCCACATTATAGCAGGAAATACTACTTCGACATATTATTTGAGGTGAAAATATTGGACCGTGCAAACTTTTTTAGTGATGCTCTGCCACTGGATCCTAGGAGTCTGATCTAAGGTGGACTCTGGAATTAAAATTGCTGTCCTTGGACCCTATCCCAAAGTTTCGATACTTATGGGATTGTGTCTCACTGTTTTGTTTTTTTCAGTCCGAACTTCGTCCCATTGAGAGCTGCGCTATGTTAAACCTTAGTAAAGGTTTTAAGGGCGCTAGGATTTTCATATATCTTTTCAGATGCAGCACTTAAGACCCTGTCGTGCAATTTAATGCGTTTCATATCGGTTAAATGCTGTTACGACACACTACAATCAAAAAGCCAGATATAACAGAGTGATACTCGGATGGATCCATGGTCATCAATTAATTGTTGGCAACGAATAGGCTTGTGGGCGCCGTGGCTCAGTGGTTAGTGCGTTGGACTATGGAGCAAGGGGTTCGAGATCGAATCCCAGCCGGGGAACACCTAAAAGTTTTTCACTGCCCCACATCTCGTGAGCGTCTGACAAACATCCGAGAGTACAACTGTCTCGAGAAAGCTTCTCAAATCACAAATTGCCCTTCGGACACGGCATTAACAGTAGGCAGTTCCATTCGTGTAAAGAATATAACACGCACAACACGAATGGTTGTGAGAAGCTAGGCCCTGGGTCCCATCGACCTGTAGCGCCAAGTATTTATTTTTATTTATTTTATAACGAATAGGCTCAGAACCAGCGTTTGTTAAAATCAAACCCTACTGTGGTGCCAACTGGACTGCCGCAGCATCTGCGCTGGCCCACTGGGTAAATTTAATCAAGCCTTATCCTTATAAGGAAATTCTACTACTTAGAATAGTATTAGGAAGTTGGAGAGCCTTCTATCAGGTCATTCTGGCCTGATCTCTGACCTTAACAAACTTAAGCTGTGCTCAAGACACAGACTGTACGTTCTGGTCTGCAGATTACAACTTATCTAAGCACATTCTCTGTGAATTCCCAGCTCAAACATGCTCGTTAGCGGTTTTCGACGTATTCTCCTCCATTCGACTGGTATTAGGTGCTACTCCTAGAATAAGTCACACCCTTCGATACATTAGATCTTTTCAGGTTGTAGCCAATAAACTATGTTTGGTTCCCCAGCTCTTCTATAATTCTTGAACTTGTAGTTGGCATCTAATCAAAGCTAGCTGACCCAGTCATAGTTTTCATTACTTTCAATAGTAAATATGCCAATACCATCTCTAATAATAGAACAAGTATTCAAACAAAAGCCGTTTGGTATTTCAAACCGGAGCCTTTGACATACTTAATCGTAAATTTGGAATGATGATTCGCTCTTCACTTTCAGACAAGTGTCCAGTTTGTTATATTTTCTATTCTTTTGCCGTCATACTTTGCATAATATGGTAAACAAAATTTTCGATATCTTCATTTCGTATGGCAAAAACAAAAACAAAAATAAAAACAAAAACAAAAACGAAAAACTATTCATTATTCATAATTAGCACACCATTTGTCTTCAGCGCTTGACGGCGATAATTTTTGTCATTCATATGCAAAGGATTTCTATTGAATAAGTCAGCCAATACACTTTTGGACGCGTCTAGTTCCATCCGACTAGCTAACCGGTTTCCTTACACAAGTATGTGAATAGTAGTGAAAGTGAAATAAATGTCCTCGTCAGATTTAGGTTCAAGTGCTTATTGGTAATAAAAACGCAAAAAAGCTAACAGGTTGACCGACCATACCTTCCGGATTCATTGAATAAACTAAACGAAATATTACGCCTTAAATCCATCACCTATTCGGTCCCGTTCATCTGGGCCATATGTATAGACGCTTCTTTTATTTATAATTTAATATCTCAACAGAACCATATTTTTTCGGAAATCAGAACGGGTTTTGGCTTAATCGAGAAGTTTGCCAAAAATAATTTAAACACTGACAACGGCCTTGCGTTCATGCATTTGTATAAATAGTCTAGCGGGCTTAGACTAATCAGTTAGTAGCATTCTAATACTGAAACTAAAAACCAAAATGAAAGTGAGTTGAGAAAGGATTTTGAATAACATTTTGTAAAACGTTTGTTTTTTAGTATTTCATCGTCCTTGCCTGTTTTGTGGTTGCTACTTCAGCATCTGTCGGTCTCGGCGGTCTTGGCCTCGGAGGAGTTGGTCTCGGAGGAGTCGGTCTTGGAGGAGTCGGTCTTGGAGGAGTCAGTCTTGGGGGAATTAGTCACGTACCAGTTGTTTCCAATGTGAGGTCCATTCACCCTGTTGCAACAAATGTAGTCACTCCAGTGGTGACACCAGTAATTAGAAGTGTTGTAACTCCAGTCGTCTCAAGAGTCATCACACCAGTTGTTATCAATACTCCGGTTATAAGGACTATTCCAGTACAAACAGTGGTTTCTTCCAGACTCATCGCCGCTCCAATTGGTTTGGGTGGTTATGGTGGTTTGGGTGGCTTACATGGAGTATGGAAGAAGTAAATTCCTCTACGTCCAGTCTGATGTTGATTACTGTTGAATAAATTTTATATGTTTTGATTTAATTGTGTAAAAAAATTGTGTTTAAATGAATGGTATGCCTAAGGCGCACGTAAGCCAGTGCAGTGACCTAGTATCGGCTATCCTTACATTGCAAACGTAAGATGCTTGCCAACAAATCAGCAAGGATTTGAAACCTTCCTCAACCTTTCACCATTAAATTGATTTATCAAAGGATTCTCTGCAGTACTCATGAAGCAAAATGAGCAATTGGCGAACAACCACATGCATGTTTGATGCTTACAGCCACAATGTAGTGCCAAACTCAACGTGTAGCTGTTTACATGACTTCATTAGAATACCCTTTAAAGGACGAACAGGTGTAGAGTGCGAGGAAGAGAAACTCAGTAAAATCCAATTAAAGTAAGAGCCAGGAGTACAGAATGTATCGCAAGAGGATACTTGAATTTACATTGGCAACGCAATGACTGCATGTACCATAACATTACTGGCATGATACGTAAAACCGTATAAAAAAGTTACAGTCCTCTCTGCATATACAATTAGGTAGGGTTTAGGACACACTTACACCAGAAGTGGTCATTTGTGATACTACTACAACAGGAGTTTCAAATTAAGCCAAGCAAAGTCAATTAGCTGTGGTCATTGAAGGATGGTTTTCGTTCTGGTTTCTTCTGCTCGTTCCTCTAGTTTTTACAGATTCCATTTGACAAGAGATCCGCTCTTATATCAGACTGACACTGATTACGCAGCTTCTGTATGATAGTTTTATCATAACCAACGCAGCACTATGTATGTACCTCAACTTGTTTGTTTGGTTTTTGTAGAAATGGAGATGTAGGCATGAAAATAGCCTCAAGCACTACGACTTCATAGAGATCTTTTGTGCTATTACCTTCAAAATGTCTGGTTTAGCCTGCTGAAATCAAGTTCATGGATCATACTGAGGCTTGTTTGAACTAAGGAGCAGGTGACACCAGAAGAACAAATTCTTGAGGTGGTATTCCAGAGAGAAGTGGCTTTGCAAAAAGTCCGTCAGGGTACATTTCTCGGCATGTCCTAAGGTAGGTTCCGAAAAGAGTCTTCTCTACAGTTCATACATTTCCTTCGATATTACTGTGTCCCTGCATCCAAACGGTATTGATTCTAAATCGATGACCCAGCGAAAAAAGTTCTTCTTTCCACTCATCTACTAGTTTCGAGTAGATAGTGACCGACACACTAAACTTGTTAGCTACCTAAGTATGTGGTGATTCGCTGATTCGTTGATAAGTTTGATGCTGCAATCTTTCCTTAAACCCATGCAGCCTTCTTCATCCACTACTCAAGAGAATGCTGAGATTCCAGCTAAGTTTTGAATCAACTACCACATCAAGGCACCGGAGGATAAGCAGATTAAGTGGTTGTTTGGGTGGTAAAAAGGTTCGGTTCAGTCTTGCTTCATCCATTCCATCCTATTTGCTTTTTTGTCCAAGGCATAATTTCAATGATTACTCCAGGAAATATCCCTGATATGAGATTTACGACATCATTCGCATAAGCGACAACTTCGACTCTTTCTCTGTACAGTCTGCGCACAAATTTGTTGAATGATTCTATGAGCAGATGTTAATAAACTCCTTCATTCCCAGTTGAAATGTCCATGAGACTAGGTCTATCAAATCGGGTACATGGGAACGTATTTCTTTGACGATTTAGTGAAAGTTGGGTCTGCGAATCAAATTAATGAAATAGTACAGGGATAGCATAGAAGAGATGCTTTAAGTTTAGGTAAGTTGCTACGTTCATGGGTTTCTAGAGATCGAGATGAGTACACTATGGTGCCTAGTGACTTTTGACTCATAACCTTACACCACCTACCTACCTACTATCCTCGATCGTGTAAAATTTTTAAGTGAAACAATCAATTGCTTTAAACAATAAAAAAACTAAAAAAAAATTTTATTTGAATTGTAAGAGAAATGATAATGAATAGTTGTCAAATAAGTAAGGGCCCGTGGTTGTGTTTTTTTTCCCTACATCTGCTCAACCAATTACTTTGACACCGCCAACCAGTCCTGGAGCAATAAGTCCGGGAACACCCAATCCTCCGACAACAACACCGGGAGCAGCCAATGGTACACCCAATGGGGAGACAACTCCACCCAAGCCAATGACTGAAGCTGAAGCGACCGCCAAGCAGAAGAGAGCGAAGAAAATGAAGACCTACACACGAGTATGTGTAAAAAGATAAATGAAAAATTAATATTTCCATTAAAATAATCGAATCCTTTTCTTGTAATCAGAACTTACCTTCATGGTTAGATTGTTGGTTTGGTTTACTGAGTTGACTGGTAGTCGAATCAATTCTGATTAGAACTCAGATAGTTTACGGATATATATAGTGACCCAAATTGTAATTCTTATGCAAAATTGCATCATTTTCATGCAGCTGATCTGGGTTAATAATATTATTTACATATGTAGGTACATAGTGTGGTTACCTATCCCATAGGCGCGCAATGAGATCAACTTGTCTATCGTGGCAAACAAACACTTTGCCTCAATGTTAACACTTTGATTGTGTTTCTAAGTCTAAATCAGGTTTTTGGTGGGCGTCAGGAAAACAAACCAGCACCAGCTATGACTTTGTCTCCAAGTGTCAATAGGTGGAAATGCACTTAGTACCTCATTTGCGTGGTGTGGTCTTTGATGCATATATGGAAGAGAACAACTTCAGCTGTCCGGACAAAGAACATCGGTGAATATTCATGTTATGGAAATTTATTGCAAGGGTCAGACACCGTGACGGTTGGATCTAAGTGCCTAATAAGTTTGTCTATCCATTCCTGCTTTCTCTAATGATGTATTAGTTCAACATGTTCAAATAGTATTTGCATCGAAATTAGGAGTCAAAGTTTGACAGAAATTAGTGTCGGCGATATCTATGACGAATGGTCAGTTAGTATTCATGTTTAGAACTCCTTCAGCAGTCTACATTTAGTGCCCTTGCAAATAGCGTGGAGAAGCTTTGTTTGTTTTTAGGAAGATTGCAAAAGGAATCCTTTTTTCGATCCATTTATTATGTCATACATATGTACATACATTGATTTTGAAAATACACATTTTTTTCGAGTTGTTGTCGTAATTAATTCTGTTTAGCTTCTTTGAAAAGTTGGGGCGAAATTTCGAAGACTCTCAGCTGGATCTTATCGTTCCTTCAGGAGAGTTATACTCATTGCTCATTGACTTACATATGTTCTTCCTGTTCATAGAAAGTAAATATTATTTATTTGGAAAAGCATTTTTATTTCAAAGGTGGAGGAGCACATAGAAGATACCCATGAGGTATAAGGTATAAGGTACCTAAGCCCCTTAAAAATTGTAAAGCCCCGTCCTTTCCGACAATGACGATGAGGTGATGCGATAATGTAGACATTTTTCATGAATCCCAGAAGTTGCAAAAGTTGCCAAAACAGCGATTCATTGTCCAGAGATTGACAGTACGTTAAGAAAACCTCAGAAAAGGTCCTTCTGAGTCACGGGGCACACCAGTTTTCTAAAAAACCCGAATCATCATCGATTTATAGAGTTTCAAACAGAAATTATAAGGATTCAAATCCTTAAGCCTTTTTAGATTTTACTGTACAGCGATCGCTATCGTCAATTTATTTTAAGCTAGACTGAAGGTGTCGTAAACTGTCTTGAATATTAAGCTGATAAATGTTATTTCTTTTATGGAAACAGGACTTTCAAACATGTATGTATAGGTATACATTCCAAAGGAACATTTTTCAGAACTTTGAAATAGAAAATCTTCAATCTTTAAGCTAGCCTAACAAAAGACTTGGATACAGGACTGGATATCTATAGTAACTAAATGTAATAAAATGAACTTTACTTTTTAGGGAAAGCATTGCAGTGTAATAGTAATTATTGAAGAATTCGTGGAATAAGTGTCCTATTTATTGATTTTTAGGTCGCTTATGACAGCATCTATAGAGACGATCTATAAAGAAATATTTCTAGTTTTGACACCCCTGTCAAATGTGTCCAGTTGTAGAGAATGACCGCGTTCCGAATTCGTAGTCAAACGTTTCGATTTGAAGCAGTTTTTTTAAGGTAGTGGACTGGATTCGAAGGCAAGAAAATTCTCCCTACCTTTTAAGTCACTTTTTGAAATTTGAAAAATCAGTTGATCGGTTTATATTTTATGTATTGTTCGGCTATGCTTTATAATTTAAATGGATTGTTCTAAATAAATTGCAGTGAAGTGATCTACGATTTGATACAATAAGAGGATAAGATTATTTGTTAAAATAGAGGATATGCTGTGTTTTCATTTGTTTTATATTAAATGACAAGCCCAAGGCTGTAAGGGAAGCAGACATTTTAAGAAAGAATAAAGGGACCTTGTTTTCATTATCGGCAATTTTTCTAATTAAGTCTTTTTTACAGGATCCTATTTCATACAAATATATTTATAATTAAGATCCTTTGACTAGCACAGTCCACACTTTATCCAAAGTCAGAAATGGAAGTGATGATGACACATGAAATGTCATCTACCTTTCCTGTCAATTTGCCTCAAAAAGTAGGCCTAGAATTCGGAACGCGCCCAATGACGATGGATAATGCACGGAAAAAACATTAAAAAGGATTTAAACAAGGTGACGGTCTTTCATGCGATTTCATGCAACTGAATGAAAGCGGATAAAATGGGTTTAATGGTTAATGACTCAACAAAAAAAGGACACACAAAATAGACGTGCGGTATAGAACGTCACTCTAGACAGATGTAACTTTGAGGTAGCTAGAAACTTTGACACCAGCGCTGAGATAAAAAAAAAATTAACGTTTGACAATCAATGCTTCTTTGGACTAAGAAGACAATTGTGTAGCAAAGCCCTCTTTCGAATAACTAAAGTTAACCTGCATTAAATTCAGATAATCCCAAAGTTGACTAAGAAATTTGTTGCTTGAGGTCCACTCCAGGCTGTAACGCCAACTAAAGAAAGGAGAATATATGTATCTTGACTTACGAGGGATTGGGTCTTGGCATACTACAATTTCTAATATCTTTCAATTGGCTCGAATGACATGTGTCAAAAATTGGTACAAAGTAGGCACTGTGGAGCAGAAATTATTACATAAACAGAGATGAGGTATAGTAAGATATTTAGTGTACTTCGAGGTTTTCTCGAAGTTTCTCACAGTTTCTTATTCACCAATCACATGACATTTAAAACCATAGTCAGCGGTATAATTGAATCAATCATTCATATCAGCCAACTTCACTCTGTTTTTCAATAAGGACAATAAAATACACAAAATACAGAATAATAGAGTTATCGTACTGATTGTATGCCAGGTGTAGTAGATCTCGTTCAAATGTACACCGAGAGCACGTTTGCAGCGATCGTTTCTTTGGAGTCAAACGTTGACAGTTTCGCGCTCACGATTGTTCCTTCTTCCTTTAAAAAGTAATCTAATGGCCTAAAGTCGCATGAGTGAGATGAGCTATGTGGCATATGGCACCATGTTCTTGAAAACACATACCAATCCACCCACTTTTGGCCAAAAATTATTTTCCAATGTGGCACGATAGCGAACTCCATTGAACGGAAATCGCAATCATTTTCATCGACGAAAAACACCTCCACGGTCATTATTTGTAAATTCATCGTTTTTTGAGGCACATAAGGGTTTAAGCTGTCCAATAATGCATAGTTTTCGTATGACAAAGCCAATAAGCCATAAATGAGCTTCAACGCTGAAACTGATTTTTCGATGAAATTCAGCAGTTTTTCAAAATTTTGGAGCACTATCGGAGAACTTTTGGATGCACTTGTATTAAAATACGAAGTTATTATGTCCCTATTGGAAACCATTTAGTTCGATTCCCAGGTAATTCCAACATTTTTCATTATGTCACCTTTTGCAAACATCTGACATCTGTATACGGATAGCAGTGAACAATTAGCCACTACCAGTTGAGGCGTAAAGTTATCACACATGATTTTCGATGCCAGGGGTTTCATTACAACATTCAAACATTTTCGGTAAGTATCCTCTTACAACTGGAAATCGTTTTTTTTTTTATTCAAAAGTGAAACATTTCATCAGACATAAAAATTCTAAGTTTTAACTTGACACCCGTGACAAGACAGCTGTCAGCGGTTTTCTTTATTTTATTAGATGACAGTAGATGCACTACCGACTCGCCATAACAAACATTGCTCAGTGGTTATACTTTAATTATATTAATCGAATTAATTATCCAATTTGCATTGCATATGGTACAGCCAAGCCGTGTTCTTTGTAAACAAATCGTCTGTGAAAATCACTCTACTACACCACTGACGGTAGATCAACGCCGCCTTTTGTGCTTATCCTATTTTCATATTAAAACTTTAATTGGTTCTTGTTTTGACGCTAACACTTTATACATACCATAATGCAAAAAAAAAACAAAGAATCCAGCTAGACAAGTACATTGGCCAAAACAACTTCTACTACCTATTTCTGGTCCTTTCTTACATATGCAATCCTACCGCATTTTAATGATGCAAGTTTGCATAATAATTACACCGGAGATCAGTATATATACCGACAATGAACTCAGTACCAATCATAATTGAATCGACTGCCGGTCAACTCAGTAAACCAAACCAACAATTTAATCATGAAGGTAAAATCTAATTACCTCTTGAAGTTTAAACATTTTAACATTTATTAATAAAAAATAATTTTCGTTTTAGGTCTTCATTTTCTTCGCTCTCTTCTGCTTGGCAGTTGCTTCAGCATCAGTCATTGGACCATTGGGATTGGGAGGAGTTGCTATCTCTCCCTTGGGTGTACCATTGGCTGCTCCCGGTGTTGTTGTCGGAGGATTGGGTGTTCCCGGACTTATTGCTCCAGGACTGGTTGGCGGTGTTAAAGTTATCGGTTAGAATTATATAGGGACAAGAAAAACAACAAAAAAAAATATAACCCTTTGTACTGCCGACAACTTTTCCATTTTAACTTTTCATCAAATTTAATAAAAATGTTTGATTTTTTTTTATAAAAATCGAAATATTCCACTCTTTATTTTTGAACCAAAATTATGTAATCGATCTACGGAAACAGCGGCACTTGAAGGATGTATTGAGCATCTGAGCATTTTTGCTGGCTTCTACTGGTGGGCATTAAGTAAGGCCTGTCATACCATAGCAGTTGCCCTCCATCTGGGAAATTCGTTACTGTGCTGGGGGATCGGGTTGCAGCTAGTTTGCTGTTGACTAAATTGACCATCGCGTGCAGTGAAATTTATTGAGAAATTCTCAATATGAAGTGGAACAGCGTACAGTGAGAGATGCATGACGAAGAGGAGGCATAGTTGCAATTATACGAAGTTCAATATTAGCCTGGCTCTCCCATTGCATTTTGGGCTTTGTCATATCGAGTTACTTTTCCGAAGACTCGTTGGTCTGTAGTTTATAGAGACATATGTTTCGAGATGGTTTTGAGCTCTCTATTGTGTTGATGTAGCACAGTCATCTGCCTTTACCCCTCAATCAGTTATGTCAAAACCGAATTCACCTAAATTCCAAAGGCAAACCCTCATACGCTCTCATTTCGAGGTTTTTATATAAAAATTCTTCTTTTATTATTTTTATAAAAAACAGCCAAATAATATCAAAAATTAATGTTTTACAGAGAATGACCAACCAATTTTTAGCATCACACATGGATCATCCAGGTGCGTTTTGTTTTTAGATATATTCGCTGTATATCTTTTTGTCTAGGAAGTGGTCCCTGTTTTGAGTTTTATGGTTTCGTGAATACGCACTTTCTCGATTTTCATTGAGACCTAAAGTCCTGTGCTCAGTTTTGATGAAATCTGCGGTGATCACGGATTTTGGTTTGGCTCATCATTTATGCAGTCACGACCATTTTTAAGGCGCATTTACCACTCATGAACTCTTCCACGGTATACGCTATCATAACCATAGGCTTGATTTTTCAATTGAAACGTTTCGGTATAGTTTCGCAATAACTACGCTTCTAGTTGTCCAAATGTCATGTTTTTCAAAACTTCAGTTTGCTTCGGACAGCACCTTGCAGTTCACCAGGATACTTAAATTGTTATCAGGTTCTTCACTTCCCTACAAGGTAAACGATACCTTCTTTTCCAACCCTTAAGTAACCAAATCACTCTACACTGCCTTCGATTGCCCTGTCTTTTGGTACGACATAGACCTGGTCCTCTTTTCAGTGTTATTTTCTTAATTTTACCCTTCGAGGTTTGCCAAGAAACGAACCTCTTAAGATGTCTCCTTTCCAATCCCATTAATTTAACAATCTTTGAAGACCGGAGAGACGCAGCTGACATTTTCTTGGTTCATCGACTACTTCAATTGATTGCGCGCTTCAATTCTCTTACAATTCTGTTTTCTTTTATTCTAGCCCTTCTAACCTAGGAAGCCCTCGACTTTTTTATCTACCGGCCAACCGCACCTCTTAGGCTTATACTCCTTGCCCTAAACACAATCTCCTTCACCCTTTTAAAAATCTCAGCTCGTAGGCTAGTCACGTTACAATGCAAGGTTACTTGGGCGTTCCTCGTATTTTTTTTCTAAACCAGGCTCAAAGCAGTCCTCAATCCAATGCTTCTTGTTCTAATTATTTGTTGCTTTATACATAAACTTACTGTCTACCTAAAAAGGGTTTTATAGACATAATCCATAAGCAATTCCAAGGTGAAATTTGATAAACCAAATACTCTTTTCACGCAGAGATGGCAAGAACAGTGATTTGAAAACAAACTGATTTATGTATGAAAATATTTTATTTATTTAAGTCAGTTGACCCAAAGTCACTGATTCGTCTTGATTCGTCGGTAGTGGAACGCGATGATAGTCCATTTCTTAGTGATGTAGAATCGGTGTATACAAGTAGAATATATAAAAAGTTCTTAGTGAAATGTATGCAACTACAAAATCTTTGTTTTGTTTTCCAAGACGACAGACAACTTCGAAATATGTGGAATACTAATGCTATATATTCGTGAAAGTTAGATTGAATTCCAAATAAAAAGTTTTTCCAAAAAACAAAACACATCTTGTTAGTTTTGTAGAAACTAATAAAAGTACATTGCACAAGAAGCTCTAGGACATGTAGAAGAAGAAGTATGAGGAATCGCAAAGTACTTCTAAAAGCAAAAGTGCTTAACAGCATGGAATGGGAACGTTCTATAGATACTTCCAAGCTTCGAGCACGATTATACACTCTCTGAACACATCTGGTATGTACATTCCAATAACGCTCTAAAGGCCTACAAAAGTTCCGTACTTGGCGTTGTAACCAAGTAACTAAGATTTAAGTTTACAATTTACAACTGCAAACCTTGTTTAAAAATTAAAAATAAAATGTATCAATTTTTTTATAACGGAAGTAAAAAGTTTATTAAATTTGACGAAAAAGGCGAAATAACTGTCGGCAGTGTATAAGGATGATGTGGTCCATTTCTTATCCCTTTCGACTTAACCAATAACCTTAACACCTCCCAACAGTCCTGGAGCAATAAGTCCGGGAGCGCCCAATCCACCGACAACAACACCGGGAGCAGCCAATGGCACACCCAATGGAGAGATGGCAACTCCACCCAATCCCAATGGTCCAATGACTGATGCTGAAGCGACAGCCAAGCAGAAGAGAGCGAAGAAAATGAAGACCTATAACAAAAATTAATTTTAATTAATAATTTAAAAAAAAAACTATTAGAGGTTATGTCTACCTTCATGATTAGATTGTTGGTTGGTTTACTGAGTTGACTGGTAGTCGATTCAATTATGATTGGTACTGAGTTCAATTGCCGGTATATATACTGAGCTCGGTTGTAATTATTATGCAAAATTGCATCAGTAAAACGCAGTGGGTCGACATTGTGTATGAAAGGACCAGCAATAGGCGGTAGAAGCTGTTTTGGTCAATGTACTCGTCTAGCTAAAATGACCTCTATTTAGCCATATGAATATGGGTACTAAAACAAGATCTAACAAGAAATTTGATTTAAAAATAGAGTCTAGAATAAAGATAAGGGGTTTGTATAGTATTTCATTGCCAATAGTGACATGAGCATACATAATGCCTCTTTAAAGAATAAATTAGTTTCGAAAATTATTGGTGGTTTCTAATAGGTGTTAAATTGGATGGCATTTTGAAAAAGGTTTCAAATTTATTAAATTATGTACATACGATGAAGAAGATCATTTTATAATGAAAACGGTTGTAATTTTTGTAAACGAAACGCAAGACACTAATAAAATATAAAAGAGTAGTCATGATACACTAACAGTGTATCATCCAAAGGAAAGGAAGTGATTAGAAATCAATTCAAACCATATTTTGAATGATGCCAATGAACAGATTGTATGAAAAATTAAAGCTGATGAAACAAAATTAAATTAGAAATCAGCAAAATCTGTAAATATGGGGGGAACATACTATTTGCCTGAGTTTAAAATATCAATAGATACTCAAGTTTCAAAGGAAGAACATTTGGAAGGAGATCTAGCTGGCTGGAGAGAATCCTTGTTTGGGGCGATGTGTGAAATAAAGAATTGGAGAAGAACAAAAGAAGATCAAAGACAATAAAACACTTCGAGTCTATAGGCATAAGTAACAAAGTTTTTTAAGTAGAAATATAGGCAGAGGCTTAAAGAGGCACAAAAACATAATATCTCCAACAAAGAGTTCTTAAACAGGCATTTCTTGGTTAAAATTATGAATATATTGGGAACCTAGTAATATTAACGAGTGATTGTTTAAAACGTGTGATCAAGGAAAACGGATTACACTGAATGACAATAATTTTGTTAAATGCACACTAATTTTTCTTACATATGTAATTTTGGGTGCTACTGGTTAGTTGCATAAAAATCTCCCTAGTTACCAAGTAGCAAAACATCCTACTTTTGTCTTCCATTTGTTTCAATATGACCAATATTACTACCGATATTAGTTGGTCTTAGCTGAAGACTGAAAATACACTTATTCGTCATTGTACAGTCCTATCCCTATTTCTATCCTCATATCTATTACAGTCACCTTTTTATGGACATCTCCATCTTACCTAAAACATTCAAAAGGGTAATTTCTATTCAAAACACTGAGTTGGTTATATCTCATCATTATTGCTTTCCGTATTTTTATTTTCTCTGCTCTTCCCGGTGTTACAATCCAGTTCAAAAAATCCAGCGTCAGTCACCCAGATAACTTCTTTCATGTCTGCAGAGAAGTTTTTCTTAAGCCCCAAAGAGAAGCATAAAACCATTAGTAAATCCAAGGTATGCATAAACTTTTTTTTGGGTACAAAATAGGAGATCAGTATGTATGTACATATGTAAATTTTGCAGTCATATTTGCTATGCTTCGTGTGTCAGCTTACTTATTAGTTGGCTGAAAGGAAAACGTCAACACCTGGCTTACACAGGAATATTACAAGATTCATTGAAGTCTCAAATAAGTCTAGAAATTCTGTATATTACTAGAATATCCTTTCCGCAATTTGACCAGTCTGACATAGAGATTAGTTGCTTATACCAGGACGTTACAGAGCCCTGGCAATTGAATGTAGAGGTAGAGGATGAAACAAATGGCATTGAGCAGGATAATTAAAGCTTAAAGAAGAAATTTATTCAGATTTTTTGGAATAGGTAACTTTGGAACCGCATAAAATAAATTAGTGTGAGGTGAATGACTTGATCTATGAGCTCAATCTATCTAAGTCCAAGAAATTAATATGTAGTCTTTATATTGTACGTATGTGACTCCAAACTCCTATGAATTGAAAAACAATTTCATTGATCTGGATTCGACAAACGAAAAACCGTGAGAATAACCCTCTGTGATCTATTTAACAATCCGAAAATTTGTTTCTAAGTGTTATCGACAAAGTTTTAAAAACTAAAGTTTTATTAACTTTTAAAATCTGCTATTTCTCTCCTTATTTCGAAAAGAACTTTTTCCACGAAGGTTTTGAATTACAATTTCAACACTCTTCTGAACTAGTTTTTTGATTTCTCCATAAGATTCTCTTCATTACTCTAATTTTATTGCTGCAACATTTTGTCCAAAACTGGATCGTACGTATTTGCACCTTAATGCTATAAAAGCATTGAAACTCAAGTCTTGTTCTACTAAAATGGGCGTGGCATTCTCTATTTTTGATGGAATTCTTATGACATTGTACTGATCGTATCTTTGACAAATAAGTTTTTTTTGCTTTTCTTTTAAGAACATTAAAAAATGGTGGGCGTTACTATATATGGTGTTAAGAAATTACTTCGATTTGTGGTGAAAATTTTGAAAAAAATTACAAGCGACATGTGGAATTGGCGGACCCACTTTTTTGGATTTCTCCATCTTAGTAATGTCAAGTTTGATTAAAATCCGCAGTTCGCTATTTTGCACGAAACCAATATTTGACCTATAGCCATAAGTGCAAGTAAAAAACGAGATCAGTGATCATTTCTAAGTCACTTTCGAATTAAGTCTGAAGAACTCAACAACTCTGAAGCAAATGAAGTAAATGGTATTTTACCGAATAGTATTTTGTCCGAAGACTTTTTAAAAAAGCGTTCAGGTCTTAGATTTCTAGGTTTCTATAATTAGTATTATATGTCCATCTTAGATATTCGTTCAACATTTTTAAGGAAATGTTAAAAAAAACATAGGTTTTAGAATTATGTGTTTATTTTTAAGATTAAGTATTTAGTGCGAGACGCCAAATAAGGGAACATGTGCTTATTTCTAAATGCTATTCGCACAAATGAAACTTACTGTTCACACGTGCAATACCTCTGCCTGCAGGATGTTTTTTTTTTAAGAAGAAGATTTTTGATGAAAGCCAATCTGTTGAAAGGTTGTCAGTCGTTCTTTAGCAGTGGCTGTTTGTTATTTGCTTTACCACTTTGTCCAGATGAGACTATAGACGTGTGGAAAAAACATTTTTTGACAAAAAGACTATTATCTACAATTTTTGATTTCAACACCTTGATTTTGAGGAGAAAACACTAAAAAGTATTCAGGATTTGTTTTACACCATTTATTACACAATTTCTACTTGTTTTTATGAGAATATACAACTTTTATTAAATTTGACGAAAAGTAAAGTGCAATAATTGTCAGTGTAAAGGGATGATCGTCCGTTTCTTATCCCTTTGATTTAACCAATCACTTTAACACCTCCCAACAGTCCTGGAGCAATAAGTCCGGGAGCGCCCAATCCACCGACAACAACACCGGGAGCACCCAATGGCACACCCAATGGAGAGACGGCCACTCCACCCAATCCCAATGGTCCAATGACTGATGCCGAAGCGACAGCCAAGCAGAAGAGAGCGAAGAAAATGAAGACCTATAACAAAAATTAATTTTAAATAATAATTTAAAAAAAAAATATTTGAGGTTATGTCTACCTTCATGATTAGATTGTTGGTTGGTTTACTGAGTTAACTGGTAGTCGATTCAATTATGATTAGCACTTAGATCAATTGCCGGTATATATACTGATCTCCGATGTAAATATTTTGCAAAATTGCATCATAGAAAAGCGGCGGATTGATATTGTGTAAGAAAGGACTAGCAATAGGCAGTAGAAGTTGTTTTGGTCAATGTACTCGTCTGGCTAAAATCTTGACGCTTGCATCATGACCTCTATTCAGTCATGTGAATATGGGTGCGAAAACAAGATCTTACTATAATTTTATTATGAAAATCTAGAATCTAGAGTGAACAAAGGGGACTGTATTTCATTGCCAATAGTGACATGAACACATGTACCTATGTACGTACATTATTGTGAATTTTATAATAATCTTTTTTTGTTTTTCGTGGAGAACATGTGTAAACTGTTTTAATTAATTTTAGGTGCATACTTTTTTTAAATTTATTACAATGGTTATTTCGAACTCCTACAGAAGAATTTTGCGCGGAACGAGAGCGGGAATGTGGATAAAATCTGAGGGTCTGTCTGGCCTGCCAGTCAACTACCAGGTGATGACCATTTGGGTCTACTACTAGTTTGGAAATCCTCCTTGTTTGGAGAAGTGTCTAAATATAAATAATAATAAGTTACATTCCCATGTATTCACATTTTATAGAATGAACAACTGGGGAAGAACTTGGATTAGAATTTTAGAAAAAAACACCTGGAGTTCATGGAAAGTCATATGAAAGTCATTCAAAAAATTCCATTTCCTTCACTTCAATAGGAGATACTGTAAACCAAACTAAGAAGTCATTCGTCTAGATACACTTGTTGCCCTGTTAAGGACTTTTCTTGAATGCATATTAAAAAGAAATTGATTATGGAAATTTAAACGAAGATACTTATTTTCTCAACTCAATGATATCATAAAAAATTCATGTCTTTAGCTAGGTAGTATCCTTTTCCACTGGCATTTCTCAGTGTTGACTTTGCGTCCCCACTTTTGTTAAAAAGAACGTTTGACCGTAAATTAGTACCCAATGTAGTAGCATCAATGGTGTTGTAAACAGATCTGGAGTCCTCTGCAATGGGATCTGAAAAAAGAAGGTCCTGGAGGTAAGTGTTATTTTTTTTTTTGATTTCTTGGATCCAATAAAAATCAAAGTGCATCAATTTTAATTTTAAGATCTTGAAAATAAGACCATCATGCTATATCGAGTCGAAAGCTTTTTCAAGCTCATAGGACATTTTTAATTTCTTAAGTTTTGGATGATTTTATTTTCAATTATGTTTTGTAAAACAAAATTGGTTACATGGAATAATGCATGCTTCTTGGGAGAAGTAAATATCGATTAGGCTGGGCTTGATACAACATTGGAAGGAGGAAAACCTGCTTCCCTGCATTTAATTCATTAATTTGTGGTTCAGACGACTTCACTTCAAAAGAAAATAAATATGAGAAAACACAAGGAGTCTATAACAAAGCACTGTCAGGCAGGTCGTATTACTAATCGTTTAAAAGATGTAGATGTACTTTAGATTCTGAAAGCACGTCAAATGCACTACATTGTAACACTATTACACTGCTCTATCCACTTGACGAGGTGAACATCAAATAAAAGTTGGTCAGTTTTAAATAAACGATATTTCGCAATGGCTACTTGGCCGTACGATTCGCAAATATTAGAAAATCGTACAAAAGTGTTCATATTTTGTAAAACTTGCTAATTTTCGTATTAGTTAGAAAGTGATGTCCAAGTTGGTTCTGAGAAGCTAGGACCTGGGCAGGTCCTGGGTCCCATAGACCTTTTGGGTCAAAACATTGTATTTGTTTGATATCCAGGTATCCTGGTCGATATAAAATGTTGAGATCGACGGTTTATTGTCCCAACGACGAAGAACCAATTTTTCTTACTCGCAAATACAATATCGCTCAACGACACACTACCTTTATCTTCATTTCCTCACAACCAGAAGCTTCCTGGTAGTATATCTATTTTTTATCCGTAAACTTGGTTTTTTTGTTTGTGTAGTTCTTATTTTTTGTGTGGCCCTGGGTCCCATCGACCTATAAACTCAATATTAATTTTTATCTTTTTGTAACTTTGATATTAACATATTCATTTTACTTTTCTTCTATTTAAAAATGAAATAGTTTATTCTTTTTATTTAGAATCCTCGAGATTAATATCTATATTTTGAGATTTTTGTGACTATTGTTACGTTGCTAGTGAGCATCGTGAGCATCGTGAGCATCTGACAAACGTACAAGAGCATTTGTTGTGTAAAATCTATTTGAACGCACAAAACATAAATGCTTGAGTCCTTCATGGACTTGTAATGTTTACTATTTCTTTTTTCCTATTCCCTTTTGCTAATATCTATAATTCTGAAATGAAAATATTTGAAACATAGCTGCAAATGGAAGCGAACAAATATGTAGACTATGGAGTATAACAAGAAAATATAATTTTAGATACATAACTTGTCGCCAGCGTAAATAAATCTTATTTTTTGACTTTCGTCATGTGACGACTTTACTAAACAAACAATGACTGTTCATAACACTATTGTTATTAATACATGTTACAATAACAACACGGTTCCAAGTTTTACAAGGCTAAGCATGGTGCAAGTAGAAAACAATATTTGCATAGTCTACTACACTTTATACATATTCTCTGTATAACAATCAGACATATAGTAAGTATGTATACTTATATTTATAGTTTAATAGCTACAAGTTCTTGACTTATAAATGACCAAACGGACAACTGAGCGAATTCAAAAGGGTTTCCGTATTACGAGTAATTGCTTTTTGGAGATTGGTGATACGTAATCCGCTTTAATGAACAACAGGTTTAGGGAATAAAAGAAACCATTGCCACTCCTTTCTATTAATAATATTTAGAACTTGTTTGGAAAAGGAATAAGGTTTTACTATCATTGTTAGTATTACTGATTATTTTTTTTAAGAGCTGTACATATTTTTTTGTTTTAAATAGTATGAAGTTTTAAAAGGGGTTCGAAGGGGTTTGAATTTAGCATTTTGTTAAAACTTTTTATATTGGAAAAGTTTCCATATTCGACTGCAGACGAAGGAATAACCACAGTCGTTGAGAGGTATATTCCAAACATCACTTTTAATTATTATTTTAAAAAAAAGAATGATGGAGTGTCGTGCACAGCAATCCAAATGAAAGATGCTGACCATAACTCTCACGAAAAAATAAAACTTCAATATGTATTCACATGTAGGTGCTAACTACTTGTTCTTGTACCTGAACTCAATTAATATGCAAAATTGTATATCGTACTTGAACTCAAAAATTCATGCGAGTATGTAGGCACTGTAGTAATGTACATGACCATTACTTTCAGTATGTCGCTGTCCTACGAATATTTACGAGTATTCGTTAAGAATTAATGTACGCAAAAAAAAAACTAATTAATCAACTAAACATGAGTCTCAAGCAAATGCAAACAGCTGACTTTTTGATCCTTTCTTCAAGGCTTTTGTCGAATCTCGGTAAACGTATTCCAAGCAATATATCAGTGTACTCTACCAAATGGAGGTCATGATACAAAAACAGAATCTAGCTAGGCGAGTGTATGGACCAAAACAACTTCTACTACCTATTGCTGGTCCTTTCATACACAATGTCGACCCACTGCGTTTCACTGATGCAATTTTGCATAATAATTACAACCGAGTTCAGTATATATACCGGCAATTGATCTAAGTGCTAATCATAATTGAATCGACTACCAGTCAACTCAGTAAACCAACCAACAATCTAATCATGAAGGTAGACATAACCTCTAATAGTTTTTTTTTTTAAATTATTAATTAAAATTAATTTTTGTTATAGGTCTTCATTTTCTTCGCTCTCTTCTGCTTGGCTGTCGCTTCGGCATCAGTCATTGGACCATTGGGATTGGGTGGAGTGGCCGTCTCTCCATTGGGTGTGCCATTGGCTGCTCCCGGTGTTGTTGTCGGTGGATTGGGCGCTCCCGGACTTATTGCTCCAGGACTGTTGGGAGGTGTTAAAGTTATTGGTTAAGTCGAAAGGGATAAAAAACAAACCACATCATCCTTATACACTGCCGACGAATATTTTGCCTTAATTTCCCGTCAAATTTAATAAACTTTTACTTCCATTATAAAAAAAAAACTAGTACATTTAATTTTTTTAATTTTTTAACAGGATTTGCCATTCTAAATTGTCAGCTCAAACTATTATTACCTGTGAATTACCGCATGTATGGAATTTATATTTACTATCGCCATCAAGCTGACTACTTTTATGGGCCTTTAGTGTAATAGCGGATGTGTTCAGAGCGTGTAGAATCATTGTTCCAAACTTAAAATTGTCTGTAAAACATCTCCATCCCTTGTTTGTAAACACTTTTCCTTTTAGAAGTAGTTTTAGCTTCTTTGCACTTCTAGATTCCAACTAAGTACAAGTTTTTTTTCTTTTAAATACATTTTTATTGCCAATGCAAATTAATAGAAAGGAAAGCTCAACCATAATATTCGCAAGCAAACGGAACCAAATGTCGAAATTCAACGTTAAATTTGTTTTACCTGTCATTTGTGAATTTGTTCTTTTAGCCTAGCTCACTGATGAACTATACCTATATATAGGTGATTTGTGGCCTAGCTAGATGTGAACACTTATTCTTTCGAATGAAGATTCTATTGATTCCAAATGAACTCATTTTACAAATAAAAATGAGATTCATTCGATAGGGAACCCCAAAATTAAGATTAGAAGACTTTCAAAATCAAATGTCAGTACAGGACATATCCTTGCACTGATCGACGAAATCTGTCAAATCTATCAGATACCTGTAAGATTTTTTTTTGTTGTTTGTGTATTTGCATAGATTTGCTTCTGACGTGTAAAACCTAGGCGAATTTCGTAGGTTTTCGTGTTCGTTTACTTTTTTCTGATTTTACCACTCTCTGAGAGAATTTTTCCCCCACTCCTTGAAATTAAAAATCTACGAATTTTGGTGCAGAAAGTACGCGAACGGACCTATTATGGTTATAGAATACAAATTGCTTCATACGACATCCGCATACTTTGCCGAATTTGTCTTTCCTCTTATAAAAACAATAAAGTGTTTGTAGTTGCTTACTTTCTCTTAGGAACTTTCTGTTTCGGATTCTATAGTATAAAACTTGAGTACTCGTTTAGTAAATAAAGGCTCAGTTGTTCAACGCAACAAATAAAGGACACACATCCAACGTATTCACAATGACAGAACAATTCCTGCTACAAGACTTTAAGTTCAGACTGACAGGATTCAAGTGATAACTTTGTTAAAGATGTCCTTTTCGATGTTACTGTAAACATTACGATAATCCATGTCACGTTTGACAAAAGTATGCCTAAATGTTTCGAAGTGGTTTCTGAAGGGTTTCAGGATGTCTTATGGTTGTTCATTCTACTCTTGAATTCCTAGAGACGGAAATCTTCTGAGTTCTCATCGCGTACGACGACAATCGTCTGATGATGTGGTTTTGAGACAGTTTTGCTTTTACTTTTGGTTTAAGTAACATCAATAACTGTCGAAAACTATCGATGGAACAAACTTCAGATGACAGCATTCATTAGTATCATTTAGGGGATGATCTTCTAAAAGTTATGTTATGAGGGCCCTGGAAATACCTCTTTTAAAAGTGGGCTATAATGTTATGGAGATGCCCCCATAGTTTACTTGCTGACCATGTGCCACATTTGTTTGGATGTCTTGACGTGTGGGTAATACAGGTCTTCTTTTGAAATATGTCTTCGAAAACCATACTAACTTATTAGTCCATGTAGCGTTGATAATTTTTGTTCACGAATGCAGAAGGTAAGACCAGTAATATCGAGTGATAATTTTAATGACTTTATTCAAGTCTTTTGATGAAATTAGAAAATATTCTAAAAATACGGTTTTGGTAAATAGTTTCAACTGTTAGTAAAGTTTGTAAAAAGAACTCCCGGAAAACCGACGCCAAAATGTAAGTTGCCCCAAAATCACTGACTAGATGACTAGTCCGTGATCTTGATGAGTAGGTATAGGGTTCCATTGCTTGTCTAAGTGTATTCTATTTACTTCAGAAATATGTATATATAAACAAAACTGACAGATTCGGCCATTTGCAAACGTTATATCATCTTCCATTTTGTGCCAGGTAGCCCAAAACGCACAAGGTGGAAAGGTAAAACATCGTGCCGGAAAAATGCACGATTTTGTCAGGATCACAAACTCAAACAAATGTCAGAATTGAACAGCAAATGGGTGTCGGAGAGAATAAAAGGCTTTCTTAATGCAAATAAAAACTATATTTAATTTTAAGGATACTATGAATGATTTCTCGTCAACATTTCAAAGGATAGAACATTCGATTTCCCTTTTTAATTTAACCAATAAGTTTACCGCCTCCTACAAGACCAGGAGATAGAATAGTTCCGCCCAATCCTGCACCAACTAGAACAGGACTTCCATATGGTGAGCCCAAACCAATCTGGGGTGTGAGAATCACTCCTGGAGAACTCACAAGTCCAATTGGTGGATTTGGTGCTGCTGATGCGATAGCCACGCAGAAGAGAACGAAGAAAATGAAGACCTGTAAAGAAATTCAGTGAAAAGCTTAACAAGATTCTTTATTAAGATCTTACCTTCATGTTGATTAGATTTGTTGATTGGATTACTGAATTGACCGACAGTCGATAGAGGTATGGATTATTGTCAAAAACAAATGCCTATATATACAAGTATTAACCTAAAATGAAATTGACAATCAAATTGCATCACTTTAAGAAGTTTTTGGGTAAATCAGAACACTGTCTACATACAAGAGACAGGTTTTGTATATAAATTTGAAAAAGATATATAAATGTGCATAATATTTGTGAAATATCGATTAATCCCTTCGTATAGCTGAATTTGCTGAATTCGGGTGTCAAATGAGGTCAAAATTGAAACTCGAATATAACTTGTTTGATATTTTTATTCAATAACAAAACACGTATAGATACATACGTGGTTAACTATTAGTCATGACAGACTTCTGTTCTAAAATCAGAACAAGGTACGACTGCAGTCTCTAGATCTCTTTGTTTTCTTGTTATTAAAATTTTTTAGAAATCAAGTCTACATCAACTTTTAGAATAACATCGAAATACAAGTTATTAAAGCTGTAAAAAATTTTCAATCTAATACCTGTTCCTAAACCTTTCTTCCATACATATTGTACACATGAAGATAGACAGCCTAAAAACTGCTCTGATTTGCTTAAAAACTGATGCAATTCGTGTGCCAATTTCAATTTGTGTCACTTAGTATATAAACTGGGCCTCGTCCTTGCCACTAATCATACTTCTTTCGACTGTCGGTCAATCCAGTAATCTAATCAACAAATCTAAACATGAAGGTAAGATTTTAATAAAACACGTATCTTGTTAAGCTTTTTAACTGAATTTCTTTACAGGTCTTCATTTTCTTCGTTCTCTTCTGCGTGGCTTTTGCATCAGCAGCACCAAATCCACCAATTGGACTTGTGAGTTCGCCAGGAGTGATTGTCACACCCCAGATTGGTTTGGGTACTCCTGTTCTCGTTGGTGGAGGATTGGGCGGAACTGTTCTAGCTCCTGGTCTTGTGGGAGGCGGTAAACTTATTCTTTAAGCTAATTAAGAGACGACAAAAGACATTGCTGCCTTAAACTGTTGACGTTGGATCACTTAATGTTTCCTTTAAATTAAATATAGTTATTTGCATACAAAAAAAAGCAATATTTTTACTATTTATATATCTGTCCTGAAAAGTTATAGTTTGTTCCCAAATCTGTAGATAAGTCGGGATAATGGTTGCATTCTAATTCATGAAGATTTTCTTAACTTTGTTGTACATTTGTTCGATGTGGCCCACCAAAGTACTTTGACTTTCCGGACTCTATCCAAATACATGTGTATACCCAGTAGAAAAATGTTTGGTACTAGAATATCGAGGGAATACTTAGATAACTTGATGTACAATGGTTATCGGTTAGCCACTATCCAATGTGTATTTCTATACTAAGAAACACTCGATACGTTTAAGTGGTAAGGGTTCTACATTTGAGAGAAAATCTGTGGAACAACCTTCCGCTTCCTTCCCAATACCAGTCAGTAATCTGTATTCTGCAGATAATTATAGTCAATTTCATCCGAACCAAATTAAATTGGTTTAGACCAGCAATTTTATAGAATTCATTATGAGAACAAATCTCAGATGGTCCACGTGATATCACAATGGACCCACAAACGTATATCTGTTCTAACGTATATCTTGATGCCAGATTTAAAGAATTTATACATACATATGTATGTACATACATATTGGTAACGAGCCACAAACGTTGGATATTAAATCAAGGATAAATTTGTTTCGATTTCAACAACCAACATCGGAAATGTCAATGACAATTATTATCACAGCTACGAAACAGTTGTTAAGCAGGAGTCATAAAAAGCATTTGATTAAACAACACAATTATTCTCGTTGCTCATTTTTATTATTTATCATAAGTAAACCAGTTTAGACACATGCTTTAAGGAGTGAGCTGCATTTTTAATTAATAAGCAGTGTGTGCCCACAATCGATTGAACATCTGCACAAAGAATTATAAATTGTGTGGATGGTAGCGAAGTAGATTGAAAGACATCTGAGAGACGATGTGTCTACCTACAAACAGCACTCATGCTAACCTAGAACGACGTGTTAATTGATTTACAAATATAATTCCAATGTTCGAACATTGAGTATCTATTTGAAATTAAGTTAAACATTAAACACACAGTATGTTTGTATATAAATCAATAAATATCGATTCGGTCACATAATCCTCATCCTCATCCTCATCCTCATCCTCATCCTCATCCTCATCCTCATCCTCATCCTCATCCTCATCCTCATCCTCATCCTCATCCTCATCCTCATCCTCATCCTCATCCTCATCCTCATCCTCATCCTCATCCTCATCCTCATCCTCATCCTCATCCTCATCCTCATCCTCATCCTCATCCTCATCCTCATCCTCATCCTCATCCTCATCCTCATCCTCATCCTCATCCTCATCCTCATCCTCATCCTCATCCTCATCCTCATCCTCATCCTCATCCTCATCCTCATCCTCATCCTCATCCTCATCCTCATCCTCATCCTCATCCTCATCCTCATCCTCATCCTCATCCTCATCCTCATCCTCATCCTCATCCTCATCCTCATCCTCATCCTCATCCTCATCCTCATCCTCATCCTCATCCTCATCCTCATCCTCATCCTCATCCTCATCCTCATCCTCATCCTCATCCTCATCCTCATCCTCATCCTCATCCTCATCCTCATCCTCATCCTCATCCTCATCCTCATCCTCATCCTCATCCTCATCCTCATCCTCATCCTCATCCTCATCCTCTAGGATTCTTTTGATTCTAGATAAAATAAATTAGTGAAAATGAAAACCGTGCAACTGGGTGTTAACCATTCAAACAGTCAAATGCAATGATTTATTTGCCAAGTGGGAGATAGGAGGCTCTGAGCCATAATTATGGGTGTAGCTGCACAATAATTCTACATTTCAATACAAACCGGTTACGAGCCCGTACCCTACAGGAGGATTTAATTCTACATTATTACGGACAGATGGCTTTGACCTTAAATGCGTGTAATTGCTCTCAAATGCAAATAAGAACTTCAAGCTTCAATTGGCACGGTTGCCACTAACCAGTAAGTAACTAGCGAAACTCTATCCCATAGCCCCTTATTTATTATGCTAACAGATATATCGATTTCCATTGAAATTGAATCTACATATGTACGTCTACAAGCTATAATAAATTTGATTACCTCACCCGTCACAATTCGCAGGCCTAATACAAATCACGTCCGTGTAATTAAACTTATGATGAACTGCCTCAACCAATTAAACGATTTATCTGCTAGTTTATGATCAATTAATCAGCATATATGACTCCGGCTGCAATCGATTCCTCAACGTTTAGCAAACAGTTTATCTCCTCCAATAACTAGCTAATTTTACGGCCCAACTTGAGCCAAGCTCAGCCAAGTATATAACGTCGTGTAGTTAAAAAATTCCCACCGTCATCCAATCATTCTCCAACTCCCTGGCCCGGTCGGGTATAAATCTACTTATGCATGTAAATTTCAATTATAACAACTTGAAATCGAAAGGTGTTTCGATTGAACTTGAACTTTTCTCTTTATTAAAAAATCTATTTTCGTTTTGCTCCTCTGGCGCACAACTCCGTCAGAACTACACGGTATGTTAATCACTATAAGTATGAATGATAGTGGCCATTAAGTGTGTATGCGTGGTATATCTAGTTTTCTGATCAGTTCAGTTTTGTTTTCGCGAAATTTATGCAAATACAAGATGTATCTCGATAATGTCCTTGTCATAGTGTGAAAGTCATTAACCCACTAATCAGTTCTGGATTCGAAAGGATGTTAGTATGTTAATTCTATAATAGTATCTATTAGTTATCTATGACAGGTAGGTGTGGAATGCTTGAGTTCAGATAAATCATTGCATAAATAAATTCATTGTCAAGGTTACAGGTAAGGTAGATGTAAGTCCTAAGCTCAGTTTTTCTTTCGCATTCCTTTGTGTTTATGCATCGGTAGTTCAGACCTCAAGTTTAAGGTACTTATTGTCAGTCCACTAATCTGTTAATCACAACCAATTTACATAAGTCATAAGCATCGGTCTAATTTGGTATGCAAATGCTATGGCGTTATTGTGAAGTATAACTTTATTTCTTGTGTCTTAAATTAAGTTGCGATTAGAACCGTGACAAATGATGCAGATACTATGTAGAGTGATTGCAATCTTCTTTGTTTTAACTGAATGAGAACCATGGTCTATCCATACCTAATGGCAACAGCGATAACGGAGGAATGCTTCAAGTCTCCCTCTGGTAAGTGAATAAATTTGATCATACCTACGTGGTAAAAAATGGCAAAACTAGTTACCACAGCCAAGATAGTGGAGGTTTCGTTCCGAATGCAGCAACTGAGTGGAAAATAAATTTACTTGCAGGCGGCATTTTTTTCACAATAGTAGCGTGTCTACGGCTAATTGCACTAAGTCCAGTCGTTGTCAACTAGTGTTTGCCGAACAACGTGTAGAAAGAAGGTAGTAGTTTATATTCGTAGCAATAATAAAATACAAATTATACAAAGCTTATTTACATTTTACTTTTTAAAGTATAAAGCAATTCCAAAATACTGAAAGAGCTCCATTTAATGCCTAATACCTAACTTTACAAATCATGTCCTTGTCCAGATGTGGACAAATACTCGAATAGTACTTATTCCAAAAGTTTGTTTTAAAACACCCAACGATCTCATTCGTGCATAATAGGAATATCAACGAAAGAAGAATTTTTTGTTTGTTATTAGAAGAATCTAAGTCTTAACTAAAACTAGTATTAAGTATATGGCCTTAAACAGCTCTGGTTATATTAATTGTCGGTTAATGATTAATAATAATAAAAATATAAATAGACAAGCCTCCGTTCAACTTATTCATCGAAGTAATAAGAAGCTTCTAACTCACTCAGGTCATTCATCCCCTTATGGGACTCGAAAGGTTCTGGTTTTGCGATGATGTTTTTTTACTTAAACTTAAAACTAAACTGAAATTCAATAAAATGTGAACCCACTGAGACAAAAATAGAATTTATTCACTTGAAACCTGTATGTTGAAGTCACTCTCATTTTTATTCATCCGTAAATCGAATCAGACGTCTGGCACTTCCCTTGTTTATGGTTTAGTTAAGATTTACTTTCTAATATTTACTTACTCTACTTGAGTTTGTTAGGTGCAATTCTTCTAAAACAAGCTAAAAACACAGCCCACACTATAAATTGATTCAAATGACTACAAATGACATCTTGTGATTAGTGATTTTAAAGCTTCATACATTTGTTGCACTTAACAAAATTTTAATATCTATTTAGATCAGGTTTGCGAATTTAATTTCTTCTTAATATTCAAAATATCGCGCGTGTTAAGTTACCTCATTTCTTACGAAAACCAACTTTGCAAACACTTGACATTAATACATTTTATGTTTATTCGGATAAAAAACTTTAGTTATGGTTTGTTTCTAAGAAGATCGAACCAAATCTGCTGATTTTATTATTTTTTTTACGCCTTTGCCCCACTAATGGTTCCAAAACTAGTCTACGACATACGATTAGGTTAAGCCACAAATTATCTAAAACCCTGGCGAAAGAAAAAAAAATGAGAAATTTGTAATAATTTTCCCTCAAACATGAAATTTGTTAAGTCTAGGTGTAATAAGCTTGTTTACAAGTTTTAGTGCAAGTTTAGCGCAAAAAACGTGTTACAATGGCCTACTCACTCAACCAAAAATTGGATAATATGCTCAAACCGATAAAGCGGATCAGAAAAAAATCTCAGAAAGTTCTTCGATCATTCAATATGCTGTCTGAAACACAAGTTTTCAAAAATAAATAAAAAAATATAAATTAAGACTTAACCATTAGCAAGGAGTTTGGTCAGATTGGTCAAATTTTTGTTCAGTTTTGGTCACTTTCGAAACGAGCGATCATATTCAATCAAACCTGACGTTTGATTTTAAAAGCCTTGTAATTTAAAGTTGGAAATTGCTAAGTAAATGCACAGATAAAACATCTGTTAGATTAGTGCATTTGTCGTTCAATTAAATCTCACACTTGCTTCTGAAAAAGTGTCAATCCTTTCCGTTCACATACGCCTATTATGAGCAACTCGATCAATTGACAGTACTGTCCTAAATGTTTTCCAATGGGTTAACAATAGCCTGACAGTGATTCAAAAGAGTATTCAGAGAATTGGTATAGGAGACGGTTTAAAGGATGCTGCCTGTGTTGTAGGTGCAGATGTAGTACGGGGTCTGTTTGCAGAATCTCCAGTTGGATCATGCACCTCTGAGTTGATATTCCTTGCAGAGAGCTTATGAATTTGGAACTTGGTGCTGAACGTCCTTCCATGACTGCCATGTTGGGGGGATCTTCATCATATCTGTGGGTAGGCCCCAGACGTGGCAGTATCTTTTCAATTAAACTTAAATATATTAGAACTAGCTTGAATCTATTTTGCTTTTGATCAATCACTTGTAAGTTGATCAGCACTCGAAGATATTGTCAGCTTGGTAAGTGCTTCGTCAGTTGTTGGTTGACAACGTTCAAGGGTTTGCACTTTTTTTGGGTTTTGTGGAAGTTTTGGTATTTGGATTGGAGGCGTTATATTTTTCTTGATTTTTATACGACGACTAGTACGATTCAGGTGAAGATGATAATGGCCTCGAAGGCAAGGCCAAAGTTGATTTTTCACTTTTTGCAGCTGTCGGAGTGATTGGATTTATGGTGTAGTTAATGGAGTTTGTGGCCGTAGTGTCGACAATAAAATACTCTCGATTTTTTGCCCCTTATCCACTGTCCTGCTAGTCTCTGGTTCCATGGAGCTATTTGCAGCAGGTATAGATTTGATTGTGACGATATTCTTCAGTCGAACTGCGTTACCCACCAGACTATTCCGCCAACATCAACATATCAACATTAAATATCAAGAACTCGACCAGAAATTTTGCACGTATGGAGAGGTCATTAAGTACAAAACTTTGGTATACAAATGAAAGTGTAAATATATCACAATGTCCCTTAATTCCTCGTCAACGTTTTGAACCTAAAAACTATCTTTATATAAACAAATTACTTAGATTCTGATCCTAAAACTATACTTCACTAAAATATAACTTAAGCATAACTGCCGAAAATCGGGCAATAAAATTGAGGTAAAGAAAATCGAATTCCGATTGTCAGTTAGAAGTTTAAAATGATCCATGTTTCGTCTAATCCCAGCATTGACTTAGTGCATCATTATTCATTCATAGTTTTTGTTGGTGTTAAAATACAGTCCGCTCCCCGAGCCTTGTGGTCTAAAAGAGAGCACATCCGGTTTGGGAGAAACTGTGATTGCAACGCCTAACCTCGCCTGAACATTTTGGGTTTCATAGCATTGAAAAACACGATATCATGTTTAAATATTCCCACAACATTTCCATGATATTTATTCAATCAACAGGCAAAGTTATATGCCGAACTTGTAGCATCTACCGCTTTAATATATGTATCTACTTATACTCCCGTTCTTGAGGGCTTAACCTACACAATATGTTCCTAAATTGCATATTCCCAACAAACCAAAATATTGTCTACGCGTATTCCCACCAAGAAAAGTATCGCAGAGAAATTAAGAAAAATATATTATTCCAGCTTATTATAATATCTTGTCTGGCACTCCAGGGATGCGGCTCATACAAGCGAATGACAGCAGAATAGATACCGACTCCGCGAACACAGCGTGTGTGCCCGGTTGACTGGGTAAAATCCTAGATCTATCGCGCTGACGAGGAATCTCATATTTTTATTTATTTACCAATAACATCTGAATCCATGCCGCTGGCATCACAAATTCCTATAACAAATCTATTCACAGACGAGACATGCAAATGATGTCACCTGCTCAGGGACAACCATACCATCCTATAGTACGATCTTCAGTTATGAAAGAAACAATTTCATTCCACCACGATGCCATCCTATTATTTATTTAAGGATATACAACAACAAGGCACGAACAGATAAAGTAAAAAAAGTTTCACGAACTTTATTTGCATTTATTAGTTGTCCCCCGTGTCAGTTTCTATAAGCAAATAACCGTTAAATTGTCCTTAACAACTTTTTAAATGTTTCCAGTAATAAAAGGCACGCCATTTAAAGTTTTGCTTTATTTGTACCAATGCCAAGGATGTCGAGTCGCAGAGAGTTGAATAAATCGTTTTCCTGGAGGAGGTATTGAAAATGTCCTTTATAGCGTTTCTACGAATATTGGTCTGAAATCAATGTCCAATGGAGACATGACATGAACAGCAACGAGCGGAAGTGTTTTCTCAAAACAACCATTTCACAGAGTAGCAGCAATATAAAAGCGGATTCGGGTGACAAAATTTCCGTTGTTCATGCAAATAAAGTTTGTAAAAGGAATTCTTTTGTGTCCACATTCAGGGGGATAATAAAATTGCATGAGATGCTAATGGGAAAAGTTATTCCGGAATAGAGAATGTCTGCAAGTCAAAGCTGAATATTTCTGTTTATTTGTCGACACACCATAAAAAAATATTCAACAAGAAATCGTTGGTAAACTTTGAAGTCCTGCAGAAGTGAAACTGTAAAAGAGCACTTGGTACACAAGGAAAATCTTTTTCTATGATTCCATCTCAAAGCAAAAGCCATACAAACTCCCAGTGGAGATGGAACTTTCCCTGTACTCATGCAACATGGAATGGACACTTCTACTGATGCCGTAACAGAACGACCACTAATTCGCACATCATTTATAAAAACCTAGAGTAACAGACTTGCATCATCTTATTAGCATGACTGACAAGTCTCTATGAAAGAAATGAATGATCCTTTGTCCCCCTCCGGGTGTCTCCTACGATAGCATATTTTTAAATCCATATGAACTGGGCTACTCCCACTGAGATTGACGTCAGATGACGAGGTGAATATGTTCCTCGTCCTTTGCCAAGTCTGGAAAATTCTTGACCCTAAATAAAATCGAAATATATCGGGGTAACTCCAGCTCACAAACTCTATTCAAAACTTCATCCATATTACTTCAGGTGTTGCACTGGATAACAGATTTACTTTATGAACTTGATTTCAACTAGTATCGCTCAACATTCTGAAAGGATTAACCGAAAAGATCCTTTTGCGATCGGTTCTCAAGACTACTGTAAAGCCCATCACCCTCACTGTCTTTAAGATCCTTTCACCCATTTGTCTTCGAAGATGAATATGACAACAAAATTCAGGTCAAGGAGGAGCGCTACAAATAAATGACAATCTAATACTTACTTACTGGCACTATAGTTCGGTAAACTTGTGGCTTCATTAACAAGCTTCTCCGATTAGTCTAGTTTTCAACTAACTGCCTCCAGTTGCGCACTTCGCTTTCCACTTGTGCGCGACACCTAAGGCGGAGTCTTTCTCCAATGCGTTATCCCTCCGGATTCGATTCGAGGACTCTACGACGCGGAGCATTTGTATCCATCCGCTCTACATGTCCCAGCCATCTTAGACGACTCATGAGCCAGGTTGATGTCACTGTATGACTCGTATAGTATGTATGTAGTTCAATCTCCCCGTGCAATCATTGCAAACAGGATCATACATTTTACAAAGAACTCGGCCTGCAGAGGGCCTTTTGGATTTTTGGTTATCATCCTCTATGTTGAATGGGTCTTATTCTCAGCACCGACTGTGACTCTACCATGATGCGTCGTTTTTCATCTCTACTGGTTTTTTTTTTTTGAGTCTTGTTGGTCTGAAACGACCTCTGTAAAACTTTCGAACATTATTCCTGTAGTATAACCTCACAATCTCTTCTTTTGTGCGCTTCTCGTGCTTCGTGCGCTGATTTCTCTGGTGGTAGAGCACACGAGCAGCCATTGTCCTTTTTGCAGTGCCGCTTTGAATGCCTCTTGTTTAGCTACATGTGATTGCCGACGTCCTTCGTCAAACCAATAGTTTTTCTATGTCGTGGGGCTTGGAGAATACTGGAGGCATTACTTTAAAGACATTCTTCCCAGCAGCAAAATGAATGAATAAATACGCTTCCCTGAAACGTCGAATCAAACCTTGATGCGGATCATCATAAGACTCTCGCTCTCAAGTCAGAAGCTTAAGAATTTTTTTCTAAGTTCGCCGCGTGTAATAAATCCACATTCAAATAAGCGCTCTTTCTGTTCTTTATAGCAGTCACCCTGATAGACGTCACAGTTTTTCATTCGTTTTTACCCGGCTCATCCCATTGTACATCTCGGATGTTAGCTGTACGCGGTCTGGTAAGGGCTCGAACATTCCACATGGAGATCCGAATTTCGTTGTCCATATTTTGGTTGCTAAGGTCATCGGCAGTAAAATCCGCCATACTTGTAATAGTTTCAGAACTACCATTCTTTTCCATGGTCGGGAAGTTACTCCCACGCATCACCGTCAATCTGGAGGACCAGAGGACTAAAAGGGTTTAGCCCTAGAAGAAGTGATTGTATCCCTGAAGCGGGCTACTCCCTGCGGTTGGCGCATTAAGAGTTCATCCCCCACCAATTCTTTTCCGGATTCCGGATTGTTGGTATAACATCGTTGCTTTCACGGTTGCCCACAAAAAAAAAAGTCCAAAGGGGTCAAATCGCAGCTCCGAGACAGCCAGTTGACATCGCCAAGAGGTCATCCGAACTCATGTCTTCAATTTCAGTAACATGGCTCTGTAACGCCCACAGTTGACCGAAACGTTGTTCAATGATGCTACCACTCCATAATCCGCATCAAACTGTCACTCTCTGTGGATGCATCGGTTTCTCGATAATAACGTGCGGGTTTTCCGAGCACAAACTTGCGTACAGCAGGAGGGGTGTGTGTTTCATTTGGGCCAAAACCTCTTTTCAAATAACGCACTGTTTGGCCTACACACACTAACTTTGGAAATAAGTTTTTAATATTTCCCAACCCTGTTCAAGCATAGAGCGACTCATTTCGTTCCGCGGAGGTATGATACTGACTTTCTGTCAAGATTTCGAGCGGGAAACAGCTGTCAAAATAACCTATGAGTGCGAGTGGGCAGAAGGCCCACTCTTTAGCTTGAGGATTCATTCATTAAAATAATATTCTCTAATCAATTTAGATGTCCTTTCAACTACCAACTATTAAAGAAACGATAAAGACAAATATTTACCAACTTTAAAGTCTGAATTCCACTTCTACAGAAGTTCACTTACCAAAAGATTTTAGTCTTAGTTTTGGTAGTGTCTCCAATTAATACCAGAGAGCTTGTATTCGACCCACAAAATGTAGGCATCATTAAATACAGTCTGACTAAATTATTTATGTGTGTTTAAATTCATCGCTCGAAGGACTCCATGCATACTTCAGTAAGTCACATTATACACAGAACCATTTGTTAGAAGAACCCCTAAGCTTTGCCACCTGTGAAAAGTCCTTGAATGAAATACTTCTTCCATAAGGAATGTGTGATTATAAATCATATTCATACCTTAATGCATTTTTAACTCTGCCTGCCCATTGCCTGAGAATTTTTCATAACTCAATCATGCAAAAACGATTCAAGCTATGAAATCGATATTTATACCTTGGAAATGTTCATTTTTTTTATGCACCACCTAAGGTATGTATATTCATCATTTTTGAGTGTCTTGTGACTGGCAAGAATCCGAATAGGAGACTACATTCCGTATATTCCCGAATGAGAAATGCCTACGAGTACGTAGCTATGAATGGAATGAATATTTACATATATCGATCCGCCTGCATCGCTTTGATCCGTGTGACAGTGTTTTATGGAATACCATTTGTGAGATACAACACCACAATTGAAGTTAAATTTCAAATATAAATTCTATTCTTAAAGTGTTCTATTTTTATATAGGACTACCCTCACGGAGTGTATGCAAAAATTTTTATTAAATCCTTGCAGCCAGCTGGTGAGAAGGTATGGAAATGGAAACATTTTCACAGGGGACAACATGCATTTCAGCCATAAACTTTAAAGAAAATCCTAAAAGCACAGCAGACAATTGGATTACGTATCTGTCGCTTTGCACAAAAAAGAAAACAGCATCTGGGTACTATACGTTTCAAGGAAGTGTTGAATGGCACACTTTTATACCGCCAATCCCTAATGGAATGTAGGATATGTGTAGCTCCTCGGCGGACTGACAATCAGATATTTCTTCCATGTATCTTGATATGTTGGCTGATATGACTGCGAGGAACTATGCTAGTTGAGATGTGAAGTAGAGTGGTGGAAATGATTTGAAATGTATCCCTTTTTATGGTCGAAGGGACTGCCAGTAAGGGACACAAGTACACTTAGGCCAATAGAAGGTCCGTTGTAATACAAATATCCTTTTCCATGAAAGTATGATTTGATTTGGGTACTCTAAGGATATGGGTCTTCAGATAACTTCATGCAGGGCAAGAATTGATACATAGGTAGTAGTCAACACTAGTTGACGAATTTGAGAATATGAAACTCCTGCTGAAAGTATGAAAATAATTTCAACAGCTTTGCTCAGACTGTTAGTATTTTTCCTTTAGTTGGCTTACTAGTTGACTTTCGCATTATAGCCATTACGACATGAGAGAGATAAACCTCTACTTTGGTCTCACAAAATTGTTCAAACATTTTGCTTCTGATACCAAAACAATTTACCCTATTCTAAAGGACCTACACTGCATAGTGAGAGCATTCCTGTCGGCATGACAATAACACATGTTAGTTTGCCAACCATGAAGGAGAGAATGCTTTGGTTTAACGAAAGAAAAGAAAAATCCTTAACAGACATTTGTATAAACATCGTATGGTGAACAACAGCTTGAAGATTATGAGAACATTCCAGCTGTGTTTAAAGTTTTATGAAATTACTACGTCCTAGTTATGCATACACATGTTGGGAATGTTGGTAAATTTCATACACGAACAGAAAGCAAATCTAATTTGCCAAAGTGAAGTAGTTCCTTTGAAGGAGAAAACTGGTAAACAGCTCATGATCATGGCTTTTGAGAGATTTGAGATTTTAAAAAAAGACATTTCGAATTAAAATACCATTTATGCGATTTGTTTTGGAAACATTAGTCAAGTGATGTGCACGGAAACCCTTGAAAAGTGATTATGTTACATTCAGTTTCCATGACAATTAGCATAAATTTTCCAATATGCTAACAATTTAGCATTCGATGTTCACCCTGAGGTCTGTAGCTTAGTGGTAAAAGCCATGGGCCCATAGTAATAAATTCTGAGGCGTCAAATCACACGAATAAAGCGATAAATTCAGAGTCACAGAACTTCGACTTTAACTCGATTGCTTCGAGTGTAACTAAGAGCTTAATATGTGGGATCAATGCTAGGATAAGTCACTGGATCAACCAGATCCTAGTTAATAGAACTTGGCCAATACAAATCTAGATCCTTACCATGTACGAACTAGTCCTCACCTTTGAAAAGGATGGATGAAAATTTATAGTTTATGCAGATGGCATTGCTATACCAGTTAGTGGAAAGCATCCAGCAATGAAAACAATGTTTGTCAGTCTGGTTAAGTAGACAGATATCTGCGGACCTAGTGCGACGAAAACGAACCTTTTTACTAAAAGACATAGAGATAGCACCGCTAAAGGTGAATGCATTTAAGTTTCTCTGACCATTCCAAATACTTGGGTCTTATAGACCGAAAGCTAGTAAGGAAACTGAACATACATTAACGTATTAGGAAGGCCGCTGAGGTACTTTACTCCTGAAAGAGAACCATAAGTCGTAGGTATGGGGCAAGTAATGCACTAGTTTTACATGCCAGTAGTAAGTCCACTACTTATGCATAGAATCCTAGTTAAGTGGAAACCATTATATAATCAGCAATCACTCTCTCATATGCCGGATGCAGCTCCTACAGGCGAGGACATATGAGCTTTTTCAGTGCCTTTTGCTGTAAGCATGACGGCCTAGACAGAAGTGCTCAAAGAAGGAGATCTCGACTGTCAAAGGGAATCTTCTTCTACTCATTGAAACGGCAATAGATCATCATCAGTGACCACGCCAGACAGACGTGGCCATAGTGGAGCAGACCTAGGGCAACTCGTCTGTTACTTATCAGCAGACCACTTTAGATACTTTAATCGGATTACTGATGGGTCACTGTGCGTAGTGTAGCCACGCCATTAAATTGTTTATACATTTTTATACGAATACGACTTCCTCAACTCATGTTTGATAAGAACTTTGATTCACGGATTCTCCAAGACTCGATTGGAGGGATGATTTGTGTATATAAAACACGGGGTATGTATCTTTCTATACGAATGGATCAAAAACAGAATCAGGAGTAGAAGGAGGTCTTCTCCAACGATCTAAACATAAATATCTTCTTTCGCTTTTCCAATCACTGTAGCTTTTTCCATGCGGAGATCATTACGATCAAGAAGGCCTTGTCGGGGCTGTAGCATAATGTGGTTTCTAATCGGAATATTAGCATTTATTTGAATATTCAAGCCATGATCAAACCCTTGGAATTTTCCATATTCAACTTAAAAACTGCCCTAAATTGTCGCTTACTGATCATATTGGATCAGGACGGATCGCGTTCCAGCTACTTTAGGCCTCCTCGCTAATGCTTTCTGTAGACGTACATACATTGCTTTGTATTAAGGTCTTGCTGGTTCCAAGTGTATGCGGCCTACCACTGTAACCTTCCTCAGTCCCTATCATACGATCACTTCAAACTCCTACTTACAAGCGGTTTATGATAGGCAAGCCAAGCCTCAATTTTGTAAAATATGAAACCTTTACCAATCGTCGAAATTGCTGCAATATATAGAGGGTCCTGTTCAGGGATTGTTTTGTGCTCTGGATTTATTGTCCTTGGATTTCGTCACCCTTAAGATGACACAAATTATGCTACCTTATCTTGGCCCAGAAAGAATGTCTTGAAAAGAAAGTTTAAGAAAAGTCATCTTTTGATAAACCTCAAAGGAATCTAAACCAACTTCTTGCCAGTTCATCAGTCCGGACATTGAGATAATGTTAACATGCCCCGGTAAGGGCATTTGCTAACTTGTGAGTTGATTATATGGTGCATAGGTCTTCCGAGCATATGCACCCTTATGCCTTTTGCATATGATTTTACGGAATTATCACTTCAGTTATTGTTCTTTCTATTTCCCATTCTGCTACACCTTCCCAAACCACATAGCATTGTCCTTAGTGGTTGAGAATATTTGATAAATAAAATAGTTTATTGCCAATGAGTCGCCTACCATAAAGCCTGAAACTTCCATAAAGAAATCAAGAAGGAATTTCCACTATTTTATCGAATCCACCAACGAAGCCTTTCTTCCATAGAGTATCCTTGCATGAACATTAATGCGAATGACTCTATTAAAAGAATCGATATGGAACATTATGGCAAGGACGAGATATTCATTTCACTTATCACGCAATAATAATGAATGTAGGTGTGAATAAAGTCAGAAAATTAACGACCAGAGTGAGCCGATAACACTGGCAGTTGCTTTGTATAGGTAATCTATCTGGAACTGAGAACAGTCAGCTGGTAAGGATGCATGGATTAAGGCGTGTTGTTATTCTGAAGGGTAAACACATGCTGTTGGAGATGACATCCCAAAGGATTTGCTCCGTCTATGGAACACAAACTATGTATTTGCTTTTCTTCCTATTAAAGGTGCATCAGAACGCATCATTCATTGTAACATGTATATATAATCCCTTAATCCAAAAAAATCTGTACTACAAAGTTCTGAGCATTTTTTACAATTTTAGTTGTTCTTATAGAACAGAAGTATCTTTCCTCTTTACAAATGAGAATGAATGCAAAACACCTTTGAACCTTATAAGACGTAGATAAGTAAATTTTCAACTTCTTCTCTTCTCTACATTCGTAAACATCGGTTTACGCTTTTGCGCAGTAAACTTTTATCCCAGTTGTAGAGATGATTCTCCTTCGGATAAGACTTCTCCAATCAATTCTGAATACTGGTATCACTGGTGTTTCCCCTACAGTTTTCGAAAATAGCAAAAGCTCTAGCAAGTCTCCACTTCCTAGAAAAAGTCCTGAAAGCGATTTAAAGAGGTTGCTTTAAATTTTAGTACATACAATGTATGTTGCGTAGGAGCAGGTTTTGTTTGAATTATTCTGCCACTTGCAATAAAGTAAACTTATTATTTAGTAATCTTCATCGTGGAAGTGGTACGAGTTACTGGTGTACTCGTATTTCTTGAGATACATCGCCCTATGTCCAGAATAAATGTGTCTATCTGGAATAAAAATGTTTCATTTGGGATTTTTGTTGTTATCACAGGAAATAGCGTACATGTCGGTACATATGTACATTTTGGTATATATAATCCTTTTCTGATCATTAGTTTCATGGTTGGCTTTGGAAAATCGCTCTTAAAATAAACTGGATGTTCTGACCATTTCAGATTTGTCTCATGTTGACTGTAGGTACCTACTTACATATGTATGTATATGTACATTGCAACAAGTGTTGACATTAACCGGGACCATTACGGATGTCTCAATGTCACTTGGCTATTATAAATGTTTGGGATTCACTAGACAAGCGGAACCCTTGGCGTCTGTGCTTAAGTGCCATTAAGTTTTACAAAATTGTGCCAACCAAAACATTGAAGGGTTGGAAATTTTGTATCTGTCGACAAAATAAATAGTGGAATTAAAAAAAAAGAACTGAGGCAACTATGGAGGATGACTTTGGAACCATATGAGACGAAGTCCTGCCGTAAGTTGGCTGTGAATAATCTAAAAACCTTATGATTGTACCGTCGGGTAACCAATATACTTACATATGTATTGGCGAACACATAATAAAAGGAAAGGATCAACTTAAGGCATGTATTTTATGGACGGCATTTACGCTTGAGACCTTTAATAAGTGGAATAAGTGGTAGTTTAAAGACTTAAGTATGAAGGTGCGAAAATGGTAACATTTCTTTCCCTGCTATCATCCTGTGTGGCGTTTCGGACAAGCCCATCAATTTGTTCGTTTAGAAAGTCGAGTATGGGCTCACAGTAATGAGGCGCTTACTCTATCCGCCGACACAAGTGGGACACTAAAAACAAATGTATATCATTCCACAAGCATGACAGGCTGTAGTCTAACACAATGAGATGCTTAATACATATAAATATTGCTGGCACTCTTGCCATGTGAAATTTCGGTCCTTTAATCCTCGCCATTTCACACGATAATGTAGATGTTGCCTTTATAAACTGAATTGAATTTAATGTTTAATGTCTCACTTCCAATACCTTACAAGAAAATTGTTCGTAATTTGGAAGATTATTTACCAATACCAAGTAATAATAAATAAATCTAACTCCAAAAACAACAGTTTCTCTTATATTTTGCATGAAACAAGCCTAATATAATGGGATAGTAATACTTACTGAAAACAATGAGAATCGACAAGAAAGGCAGTGATCCCTTCGCCATGGAAAGAATCCGAAGAAAACTATAGATTGCAAAAGAATTTAAAAAATGCACCAGAAAGACTGAGCGTGCTGTAGTGGATAAATTCGAGTCACATATTCACTATTGAATTTTCCAGTGCCAGTGAGACCGGCAGACCTCCAAAAAATATCGAAGCCATGGGTATTCCAGTTGAAATGAAATGAGTCAAATCAGTCGATTCCATGCAGTTCACAGGAAGTGGGAATCTCACAGTTCACATTGTGGCGAATTTTTCGTAAAGATTTTGGCCAACATTTTTAAAATATCAAATGAACTCAAGAACTGAAGCCTTTTGATCATTTGAAGACTGGGTTATGCAAAAGTTTGCAAAATATCCAGAATTTCATCGAAAAATCATATTCAGTGGCGAAGCATTCTAGACAAATGTGTTTTAAGAGTGCCATAGAGGACATTCACAAAAAGTGACTGTGTGGTGTAGATTTCCTGCCGAAAGAGGGGTGATTGGATTTTTATTTTTTCATTGATGGAAATGATCGCCATGTTACAGTCAATATAGTTTGCTATGTTGGAAGACCCCTTTTTTAAAGCGACTTTTCAAAATGGACACTTTGACATTAGTAAAGTACACAGAGCCAAAATATATGTACATATTTACGTTGACAGCAGTTGGATCATTATACTCTTCAAAGGTATAGGGTACACGCAGGACTGATGGACTGGATTTTTTTGACATTTTCGTTTTAGATTGATAGTCTAATCTGAACATTTTTGCTGATTTTTTTCAACGTTTAAGATGTTGGTGCCAATGAAATAGGTTAGCTTTTTAACAATAAATTCCTTTTACAAAAAAACTAATGCTCCTTACAACAAATAAATTGGTTTACTTTCGTATTACTATTGTTTACTTCGTGAATCTCTCAGTTTTTAATATTTTTTAATCGTTTTGTCAAGTAACAGTAAATGACATTACTTATAAAAGTCAAAAATAATCTGAATTGTCGTAAGATGTCTCCGATTTCTCCCTCGTCAGAAAATGTCAAAAATCTAGTTCATCAGTCCTGTGTGAACAGCGTTCATCAACCAGATGACCCATTGACTTGGGCCGTACATGGACGGTCGTTATAACGAATTTCGATGAAGCTCTTGAAAATATTCCAGGAAAAAGGGAAATCGACTGTTGGTATGTTGTAAATTACAACCAAGCTATTTTAAACCTCTCCATATTATATGTTCTCCCTAGACTACCGTCCTTACTTGCATGGCATCAACGGTGGAAGAGGATTTAGTGTCGGATGTCAATCTATGATTCATTCCATTATCTAACCGAATGTATCAAGTGCGCACGTGGGCGTTCTTGTGCGTAATCATTAGGATGGCCTGTCTTTCACTTTTACTGCCTTAATCAGAGTGACAATGAGTTCAAGCGCCTTGTTGTAGGATAAATTTCGGCATGAATCAAACAGTTCAATCTAAGCATGTATTAGAGGGATATTCTCTAAATGTTACAGAGATGTGTAAAACATCGTGTTCTACTTTCTGGACCGCCTTTTTCAAGTCGCGTCTATCGCAAAGGGGGTTAGTTCGACAGGGTCTCCGCTGTTTCGCTATAAATGTTGTGTCTTTTCAAAGTTTGCTTTACTAATTTAAACCAGGTAATTTAGGACGTTGTGGGCTTTCCTTTGCTTTGCTTAGTTCTACATATTGTCTCTTGTCCTTTGCGTATATTCACCCACTGACTCGTCATGGCACGATATAACCAGTCTGTGTCTTTCAAGCTAAACATTTCTTATAATACTATTTGGACCAATGCCTCTTTAAGATACTCCTGCTGTTGACGTCGTACACCTTCTATTTGCGTTTAAATATTCAAATCACCAATGAATCTTAACTTAATGAGATCTTTGTTCTGAGATTGTGTTTTCAACACTATATTCCGACAGAAGTTTATTTGAATAAAAATGAAATAAATAAAATTTTATTGTGCATGCATATATTTTCTGTTTCACTGTCTGATCTTTTCAGACACCATTTTCATGTTTTCAAAGTAAGACATGCGAATTAATTTGAAGTTTCCTCTCGACAATATAATAATGTCTTGGAATTTGTAATTATTACAAACAATTTGTCAATTATTTATCAAACACATTAAAAGTCACAGGCGTCGTCATAAAAGTGTCCATTATACGTATCTTAAGTTTTATTTAGGACTAATTAAGGGATAAGGGTTGTAGTCGTTTTAAGTGTTAAGTAAATGTTACTGTATGCGATAATGAACGATTCACATTAAGCTAACGCATCTGACTTGTAGATTTTATCTAATGATTTATTAAATGTCCTTGAGACAGTATAAACACGGGTCCAGTCGATGATTGTTTTTTTTTTTTTTGGTGGGGTATTTGGTATCCTTCTTTATTGCAGCTTATATAGTCTGAAGAAGATTTTCACATCTTAAAAGGAAAAATAATTCAGTGGCGAAGTGTGTAGTTCTTTAAGGTCAAGATTTGAGGTTTCTTTTTTCTTCATTAATTCAAGATCTAAAAGGAATATCAGTGGTATTTGAAGCGAGAGATTATGATAATGGAAGCAAACTTGATAGATAATAAAATTACTTGTCCTTATACGAAATTGTTTTATGGTCAACTTGGCCTAACTAGTAGGGCTATTAAACTGTATGACAAATTAATTTGCAATTCCATGCTTTTGTGTGGAATACAATCTCATCGCCATCCCTTTCCCAGAAGGTTGTAGCCAGATATGAGTTGAAATTGTGAGCTATTTTAAGCCTTATTTCTGGTCTCGGACAGTGTCTTATTTTGTTAGCTTTCACGCACTATTTCCGCAATCTGTTTAAAGGCAACATTAAGTGTTGTTGAACTGTATTAGACAAACTGAATGTAACTACATGATTCCAAAACTAAAGTTCATCAGGAGGATATGAATGTTAAGACAATGTTTATGGTATAAACTCATTTATTAGAAAAGTGCTCGTCAAAATATGTGACTGCACTGCCGGAAACTTTAAGGAAGTTAGTTACCTTTTACCTGCTTATTTCTCATTTCAACACGCTATGTCTCCTTCTATCCGCTATGTAAATCCAGGAGGAAGAAAGCAGTCACGTTGGAAGATTGCATTTGTTCAGGAATGTTTACAGGAAACTCTTTAACAATGTCATAACAATAGAAAAGCTACTGGGACTCGCAAAGGATTTTTCAATAAGGACATAACAAGTTTATATTAAAATGGAGAACAAAATATTTGAGATATCGGGCTGAGATTTATTCCAGGAATAGAGACATGTTTTATTTAAGTATGGTATTCAATTTCGTTCCTATGATTAGCGGGAGTACGTTTGCTGCTACCGCTTCCTTGGAGCCTATTTTCCACCACTCGGACGATATGGAATCTCTTGAAGTACATCTGAGATTGTTACTGTCATAAAACGTAGGTAGGTAGGTAGAACGAGGAAGTTACATGTGCCAACACTTGGATCATTGGTGGATCGATTGTGAGCCTCTGTCGTGGGATTGCCTGAAAACAAATACAATGTTTCGTATTAGCTTTGGGGTAGATTCATGGCCTCCCTGAAGCACTCTGAAGTTCTTATAAACTTCAAAATGGTTGATGGTGCCTTTTCTGACAGATCGATCAGGTCTTCGAATTGATATTCACCGAGGGCTTTTTTTCTACGTTCGCATAGACTTGAGCATTCGCAGAAGAAGTGAAGGCATTCTGCAGAGGCCATCAACTTCTACTCAGATTCGACTACGATGGATCGCTATGAGACCGTGGAAGATGATGAATCCTGTGAAGAGTGTTCGATCTGTTAAGCGCCAGGATCTGTTTTGTTTGGGAATGCGTTATATCTCACGTTTGCCAGTCTCACGAAGGTATAGAGAGGACCTTTATGTTATGCTATGTTTAATAAAAGCTAGGGGCGGTAGAATACAGGGGTCGATCACTAATAGGTCCTGTTCGGACCTCTTTCTTGCTGATTCGTCTATCTGGGCCCTGAGCCTCAAAGGAATGCGACGTCATGATGGGTGAAATTGAACAAAAAACTTAACCAAAAAACGTTTAAAGGATGACTTAGACTTTGGTGCACTCAGTTGCAAGCTATTTGGAAGTTAGGAAGAAGTGCGCTAGATCTTGATCAAGGATGAAGTAAAACTCTGGATCCAGTGTAATTGCAATGCCGCCACATATGTATATCTACTTCAATTGAAATACTTTGTAAAGCTTTGGTTTGACTATCGTTTAAGAATCAAAAAGAACCTTTTGTGCATACGACACAGTAAATGAAATTCGAAATTTAAGGTGAAAATATTCACGAAATCCTCGGGATGCCATATAAATGCTAAATCTCCACATATCTCCTTTTCCTTTGTGTTTTGAGTCAAATGGGTGAAATTGAACAAAAAACTTTACCAAAAAACGTTTAAAGGATGACTTAGACTTTGGTGCACTCAGTTGCAAGCTATTTGGAAGTTAGGAAGAAGTGTGCTAAATCTCGATCAAGGATGGAGTAAGACTCTGAATCCAGTGTAATTGCAATGCCGCCACATATGTATATCTACTTCGATTGAAATACTTTGTAAAGCTTTGGTTTGACTATCGTTTTAGAATCAAAAAGAACATGCTGCGCATACGACACAGTAAATGAAATTCGAAATTTAAGGTCAAAATATTCACGAAATCCTCGGGATGCCATGTAAATGCAAAGTCTCCACATATCTCCTCTTCCTTTGTGTTTTGAGTCAAATGGGTGAAATTGAACAAAAAACTTAACCAAAAAACGTTTAAAGGATGACTTAGACTTTGGTGCACTCAGTTGCAAGCTATTTGGAAGTTAGGAAGAAGTGTGCTAAATCTCGATCAAGGATGGAGTAAGACTCTGAATCCAGTGTAATTGCAATGCCGCCACATATGTATATCTACTTCGATTGAAATACTTTGTAAAGCTTTGGTTTGACTATCGTTTTAGAATCAAAAAGAACATGCTGCGCATACGACACAGTAAATGAAATTCGAAATTTAAGGTCAAAATATTCACGAAATCCTCGGGATGCCATGTAAATGCAAAGTCTCCACATATCTCCTCTTCCTTTGTGTTTTGAGTCAAATGGGTGAAATTGAACAAAAAACTTTACCAAAAAACGTTTAAAGGATGACTTAGACTTTGGTGCACTCAGTTGCAAGCTATTTGGAAGTTAGGAAGAAGTGTGCTAGATCTTGATCCAGGATGGAGTAAGACTCTGGATCCAGTGTAATTGCAATGCCGTCACATATGTATATCTACTTCGATTGAAATACTTTGTAAAGCTTTGGTTTGACTATCGTTTTAGAATCAAAAAGAACATGCTGCGCATACGACACAGTAAATGAAATTCGAAATTTAAGGTCAAAATATTCACGAAATCCTCGGGATGCCATGTAAATGCAAAGTCTCCACATATCTCCTCTTCCTTTGTGTTTTGAGTCAAATGGGTGAAATTGAACAAAAAACTTAACCAAAAAACGTTTAAAGGATGACTTAGACTTTGGTGCACTCAGTTGCAAGCTATTTGGAAGTTAGGAAGAAGTGTGCTAAATCTCGATCAAGGATGGAGTAAGACTCTGAATCCAGTGTAATTGCAATGCCGCCACATATGTATATCTACTTCGATTGAAATACTTTGTAAAGCTTTGGTTTGACTATCGTTTTAGAATCAAAAAGAACATGCTGCGCATACGACACAGTAAATGAAATTCGAAATTTAAGGTCAAAATATTCACGAAATCCTCGGGATGCCATGTAAATGCAAAGTCTCCACATATCTCCTCTTCCTTTGTGTTTTGAGTCAAATGGGTGAAATTGAACAAAAAACTTAACCAAAAAACGTTTAAAGGATGACTTAGACTTTGGTGCACTCAGTTGCAAGCTATTTGGAAGTTAGGAAGAAGTGTGCTAGATCTTGATCCAGGATGGAGTAAGACTCTGGATCCAGTGTAATTGCAATGCCGTCACATATGTATATCTACTTCGATTGAAATACTTTGTAAAGCTTTGGTTTGACTATCGTTTTAGAATCAAAAAGAACCTTTTGTGCATACGACACAGTAAAGGAAATTCGAAATTTAAGGTCAAAATATTCACGAAATCCTCGGGATGCCATTTAAATGCAAAGTCTCCACATATCTCCTCTTCCTTTGTGTTTTGAGTCAAATGGGTGAAATTGAACAAAAAACTTAACCAAAAAACGTTTAAAGGATGACTAAGACTTTGGTGCACTCAGTTGCAAGCTATTTGGAAGTTAGGAAGAAGTGTGCTAGATCTTGATCAAGGATGAAATATAACTCTGGATCCAGTGTAATTGCAATGCCGCCACATATGTATATCTACTTCGATTGAAATACTTTGTAAAGCTTTGGTTTGACTATCGTTTTAGAATCAAAAAGAACCTTTTGTGCATACGACACAGTAAATGAAATTCGAAATTTAAGGTGAAAATATTCACGAAATCCTCGGGATGCCATATAAATGCAAAATCTCCACATATCTCCTCTTCCTTTGTGTTTTGAGTCAAATGGGTGAAATTGAACAAAAACTTAACCAAAAAACGTTTAAAGGATGACTTAGACTTTGGTGCACTCAGTTGCAAGCTATTTGGAAGTTATCAAGAAGTGTGCTAAATCTCGATCAAGGATGGAGTAAGACTCTGAATCCAGTGTAATTGCAATGCCGCCACATATGTATATCTACTTCGATTGAAATACTTTGTAAAGCTTTGGTTTGACTATCGTTTTAGAATCAAAAAGAACATGCTGCGCATACGACACAGTAAATGAAATTCGAAATTTAAGGTCAAAATATTCACGAAATCCTCGGGATGCCATGTAAATGCAAAGTCTCCACATATCTCCTCTTCCTTTGTGTTTTGAGTCAAATGGGTGAAATTGAACAAAAAACTTAACCAAAAAACGTTTAAAGGATGACTTAGACTTTGGTGCACTCAGTTGCAAGCTATTTGGAAGTTAGGAAGAAGTGTGCTAGATCTTGATCCAGGATGGAGTAAGACTCTGGATCCAGTGTAATTGCAATGCCGTCACATATGTATATCTACTTCGATTGAAATACTTTGTAAAGCTTTGGTTTGACTATCGTTTTAGAATCAAAAAGAACATGCTGCGCATACGACACAGTAAAGGAAATTCGAAATTTAAGGTCAAAATATTCACGAAATCCTCGGGATGCCATTTAAATGCAAAGTCTCCACATATCTCCTCTTCCTTTGTGTTTTGAGTCAAATGGGTGAAATTGAACAAAAAACTTAACCAAAAAACGTTTAAAGGATGACTTAGACTTTGGTGCACTCAGTTGCAAGCTATTTGGAAGTGAGGAACAAGTATGCTAGATCCCGATCAAGGATGGAGTAAGACTCTGGATCCAGTGTAATTGCAATGCCGTCACATATGTATATCTACTTCGATTGAAATACTTTGTAAAGCTTTGGTTTGACTATCGTTTTAGAATCAAAAAGAACATGCTGCGCATACGACACAGTAAATGAAATTCGAAATTTAAGGTCACAATATTCACGAAATCCTCGGGATGCCATGTAAATGCAAAGTCTCCACATATCTCCTCTTCCTTTGTGTTTTGAGTCAAATGGGTGAAATTGAACAAAAAACGTTTAAAGGATGACTTAGACTTTGGTGCACTCAGTTGCAAGCTATTTGGAAGTTAGGAAGAAGTGTGCTAGATCTCGATCAAGGATGGAGTAAGACTCTGAATCCAGTGTAATTGCAATGCCGCCACATATGTATATCTACTTCGATTGAAATACTTTGTAAAGCTTTGGTTTGACTATCGTTTTAGAATCAAAAAGAACATGCTGCGCATACGACACAGCAAATGAAATTCGAAATTTAAGGTCAAAATATTCACGAAATCCTCGGGATGCCATGTAAATGCAAAGTCTCCACATATCTCCTCTTCCTTTGTGTTTTGAGTCAAATGGGTGAAATTGAACAGAAAACTTAACCAAAAAACGATTAAAGGATGACTTAGACTTTGGTGCACTCAGTTGCAAGCTATTTGGAAGTTAGGAAGAAGTGTGCTAGATCCCGATCAAGGATGGAGTAAGACTCTGGATCCAGTGTAATTGCAATGCCGCCACATATGTGTATCTACTTCGATTGAAATACTTTGTAAAGATTTGGTTTGACTATCGTTTTAGAATCAAAAAGAACCTTTTGTGCATACGACACAGTAAAGGAAATTCGAAATTTAAGGTGAAAATATTCACGAAATCCTCGGGATGCCATATAAATGCTAAATCTCCACATATCTCCTCTTCCTTTGTGTTTTGAGTCAAATGGGTGAAATTGAACAAAAAACTTAACCAAAAAACGTTTAAAGGATGACTTAGACTTTGGTGCACTCAGTTGCAAGCTATTGGATGTTAGGAAGAAGTGTGTTAGATCTCGATCAAGGATGGAGTAAGACTCTGGATCCAGTGTAATTGCAATGCCGCCACATATGTATATCTACTTCGATTGAAATACTTTGTAAAGCTTTGGTTTGACTATCGTTTTAGAATCAAAAAGAACATGCTGCGCATACGACACAGTAAATGAAATTCGAAATTTAAGGTCAAAATATTCACGAAATCCTCGGGATGCCATGTAAATGCAAAGTCTCCACATATCTCCTCTTCCTTTGTGTTTTGAGTTAAATGGGTGAAATTGAACAAAAAACTTAACCAAAAAACGTTTAAAGGATGACTAAGACTTTGGTGCACTCAGTTGCAAGCTATTTGGAAGTTAGGAAGAAGTGTGCTAGATCTCGATCAAGGATGGAGTAAGACTCTGAATCCAGTGTAATTGCAATGACGCCACATATGTATATCTACTTCGATTGAAATACTTTGTAAAGCTTTGGTTTGACTATCGTTTTAAAATCAAAAAGAACATGCTGCGCATACGACACAGTAAATGAAATTCGAAATTTAAGGTCAAAATATTCACGAAATCTTCGGGATGCCATGTAAATGCAAAGTCTCCACATATCTCCTCTTCCTTTGTGTTTTGAGTCAAATGGGTGAAATTGAACAAAAAACTTAACAAAAAAACGTTTAAAGGATGATTTAGACTTTGGTGCACTCAGTTGCAAGCTATTTGGAAGTTAGGAAGAAGTGTGCTAGATCTCGATCAAGGATGGAGTAAGACTCTGGATCCAGTGTAATTGCAATGCCGTCACATATGTATATCTACTTCGATTGAAATACTTTGTAAATCTTTGGTTTGACTATCGTTTTAGAATCAAAAAGAACCTTTTGTGCATACGACACAGTAAAGTAAATTCGAAATTTAAGGTCAAAATATTCACGAAATCCTCGGGATGCCATGTAAATGCAAAGTCTCCACATATCTCCTCTTCCTTTGTGTTTTGAGTCAAATGGGTGAAATTGAACAAAAAACTTAACCATAAAACGTTTAAAGGATGACTTAGGCTTTGGTGCACTCAGTTGCAAGTTATTTGGAAGTTAGGAAGAAGTGTGCTAGATCTCGATCAAGGATGGAGTAAGACTCTGAATCCAGTGTAATTGCAATGCCGCCACATATGTATATCTACTTCGATTGAAATACTTTGTAAAGCTTTGGTTTGACTATCGTTTTAGAATCAAAAAGAACATGCTGCGCATACGACACAGTAAATGAAATTCGAAATTTAAGGTCAAAATATTCACGAAATCCTCGGGATGCCATGTAAATGCAAAGTCTCCACATATCTCCACTTCCTTTGTGTTTTGAGTCAAATGGGTGAAATTGAACAAAAAACTTAACCAAAAAACGTTTAAAGGATGACTTAGACTTTGGTACACTCAGTTGCAAGCTATTTGGAAGTTAGGAAGAAGTGCGCTAGATCTTGATCAAGGATGAAATATAACTCTGGATCCAGTGTAATTGCAATGCCGCCACATATGTATATCTACTTCGATTGAAATACTTTGTAAAGCTTTGGTTTGACTATCGTTTTAGAATCAAAAAGAACCTTTTGTGCATACGACACAGTAAATGAAATTCGAAATTTAAGGTGAAAATATTCACGAAATCCTCGGGATGCCATGTAAATGCAAAGTCTAGACATATCTCCTCTTCCTTTGCGTTTTGAGTCAAATGGGTGAAATTGAACAAAAAACTTAACCAAAAAACGTTTAAAGGATGACTTAGACTTTGGTGCACTCAGTTGCAAGCTATTTGGAAGTTAGGAAGAAGTGCGCTGGATCTCGATCAAGGATGGAGTAAGACTCTGGATCCAGTGTAATTGCAATGCCTCCACATATGTATATTTACTTCGATTGAAATACTTTATAAAGCTTTGGTTTGACTATCGTTTTAGAATCAAAAAGAACCTTTTGTGCATACGACACAGTAAATGAAATTCGAAATTTAAGGTGAAAATATTCACGCAATCCCCGGGATGCCATGTAAATGCAAAGTCTAGACATATCTCCTCTTCCTTTGCGTTTTGAGTCAAATGGGTGAAATTGAACAAAAAACTTAACCAAAAAACGTTTAAAGGATGACTTAGACTTTGGTGCACTCAGTTGCAAGCTATTTGGAAGTTAGGAAGAAGTGCGCTGGATCTCGATCAAGGATGGAGTAAGACTCTGGATCCAGTGTAATTGCAATGCCTCCACATATGTATATTTACTTCGATTGAAATACTTTATAAAGCTTTGGTTTGACTATCGTTTTAGAATCAAAAATTATATGCTGCGCATACGACACAGTAAATGAAATTCGAAATGTAAGGTCAAAATATTCACGAAATCCTCGGGATGCCATGTAAATGCAAAATCTCCACATATCTCCTCTTCCTTTGCGTTTTGAGTCAAATGGGTGAAATTGAACAAAAAACTTAACCAAAAAACGATTAAAGAATGACTTAGACTTTGGTGCACTTAGTTGCAAGCTATTTGGAAGTTAGGAAGAAGTGCGCTAGATCTTGATCAAGGATGAAGTAAAACTCTGGATCCAGTGTAATTGCAATGCCGCCACATATGTATATCTACTTCGATTGAAATACTTTGTAAAGCTTTGGTTTGACTATCGTTTTAGAATCAAAAAGAACCTTTTGTGCATACGACACAGTAAATGAATTTCGAAATTTAAGGTGAAAATATTCACGAAATCCTCGGGATGCCATGTAAATGCAAAGTCTAGACATATCTCCTCTTCCTTTGCGTTTTGAGTCAAATGGGTGAAATTGAACAAAAAACTTAACCAAAAAACGTTTAAAGGATGACTTAGACTTTGGTGCACTTAGTTGCAAGCTATTTGGAAGTTAGGAAGAAGTGTGCTAGATCTCGATCAAGGATGGAGTAAGACTCTGGATCCAGTGTAATTGCAATGCCGCCACATATGTATATCTACTTCGATTGAAATACTTTGTAAAGCTTTGGTTTGACTATCGTTTTAGAATCAAAAAAAACCTTTTGTGCATACGACACAGTAAATGAAATTCGAAATTTAAGGTGAAAATATTCACGAAATCCTCGGGATGCCATAAATGCAAAATCTCCACATATTTCCTCTTCCTTTGCGTTTTGAGTCAAATGGGTGAAATTGAACAAAAAACTTAACCAAAAAACGTTCAAAGGATGACTTAGACTTTGGTGCACTCAGTTGCAAGCTATTTGGAAGTTAGGAAGAAGTGCGCTAGATCTTGATCAAGGATGAAGTAAAACTCTGGATCCAGTGTAATTGCAATGCCGCCACATATGTATATCTACTTCGATTGAAATACTTTTTAAAACTTTGGTTTGACTATCGTTTTACAATCAAAAAGAACCTGTTGTGCATACGACACAGTAAATGAAATTCGAAATGTAAGGTCAAAATATTCACGAAATCCTCGGGATGCCATGTAAATGCAAAATCTCCACATATCTCCTCTTCCTTTGCCTTTTTAAATCAACAAAAAACTTAACCAAAAAAAATTTAAAGGATGACTTTGGTGAACTCAGTTGCAAGCTATTTGGAAGTTGGCAAGCAGTGGGCTAGATCTCGATCAAGGATGAAGTAAAACTCTGGATCCAGTGTAATTGAGTTGTTCACGACAACGTTTAACCAGTCTTCATTTGTGTGATCGGTTGTGAAGAGAATCACTTCTGTGTTTAGGGGGTTAACGCTTAGTCCACATTCTATTGCCCATTTGTATAGAATATTAAGAGCGGACTGGATTAGTTTGATGATGGTTGCTACGAACTTACCTGTCGCCATTATGACATCATCCGCGTATGCGACAACTTTGACCCCACTTCGTTCAAATTTCTTTAAAATTCTTTTCGTATCCCTAGTATAGGATAGGATCTCACAATTATAAAGTCGAAAATTCCAGATTTTCTTCAAACTTTTGCAGAACCCAATCGGAGAAGTTTCGCATTTAAAGTGTCACAGCCGACTCTGGCTTTCTCTAATTTTTAATAATCTCCAAACGTTATTCGTCCGTGAACTTCACCACGATAAAAATATAAACTTTGAGTGATATTTTGACATCAACAAACAATAAAAAAAAGTTTGCATGTGCATTCCTATTAAAACACAAAATTCTTATGTCCCTATTGAAAAACTCTTTGGAAATGACAGCTTTGACAAGCATTTCAAATTCGAGTTCTCTGATTCAGAAAACACAAAGATGTTATATTTGCAAAGTTCATTTGATCCTTTGGTGTCTAACCAATTTACCAAGCTAAGTAATACAATCCGAAAGTAAAACAGTTAAGATTGATAGTGGTGAAGGTGACCCCCTACGTCGTAATAAAATAAATCAATTTAATTTATTCCTACCTAGAACGATAGATACAAATGTATTATTAACAGCTCTGCTTACAAATTCTCAAGACTTAAACTGTGGTTTAACAACCAATGAAAAATGATCCTTCCAACAAAATATGTAGATGCTCACATTTCCTTTGCATTGTACAAATACCCGAGCCCATAAAATAATACAAGGCTTTCAAGGCACATAATACTTTTAATGGCTTTCATAAAATTTCCATGGTAAACACAGTGGACTTTTTTAATTTATCACACTCAACTGGTCGGCCGCAAAAGTCAAATAATTATTTTCCCCCCAACAATGGGAAGCTAAAAATCCATAAAAGTCCAATAATATCGTAGTCCTTTAATCACAACACCATCAACAGATTGCATACAATGAAATTCTTGTCAAGGACCATCGATACCCGATGGAGCCCCCCATGTGAAATGCATACATGTATCCGTTTAAGTATCGTGTAACTTTTCCAACAAAAAACATCTCAACAAATAATGAAATTGGAAAAATATACATGACTGTAATGAAAGGTGGCAGTAATGGCGAAACTTTCAATCCCCAGTCTAGGCACTCATGCACTCAGCAGGGATCCTCTTGTGGAGTAATGAAATTTCTTAATGAATTTTCTTAATCGAATTGGCAAATAAATTTCCTTTTTTTTATGATTGAAAAGTAATTAAAAGTATGCAGACAAATTTAAATGCCAAAGGATTACACAGTCCTTTGAGCGAGTGCGGCTAAAGATGACTGAGTATCATTTTGTCACATCATTACCTCATGTCGTCGCCAGGCACCACATGTCCTGGAAATTTGGTAAATCTAATAAAATTTAAATAACCTTCTTCCGCTTAACAGATACATTTTCCATCCTATTAACTTTTTATTCAGAAAAATCTTCTGCTGGTACAAATAAATATAGTCAGGGTCTCCATACACTGTATAGGCAAGGAGATAAGTTGTTTCTCAAGGACTTTGTCTAGAACAACACAGTAGGAGAGGGTACCCCTTGTTTGCGTTCATCAATTTGGGATAAAATAATAAATGCCATCGCTCAAAGTGTCAACAAAGATCGTACCTACTACCCACTAAAGTCCTGAAGCTGGTTGCATCTGCTTGAAAGTTTTCCTTTTCTATATTATGCCTGGCTGTGTGGCTGTGCCACTGACAAAAGGATTATAAATGGGTTGTGGAGAATTTTGTCAAATCATTGTGAGTTTTATTATAGAGTAATTAAGTTTGGTTGATTGAGCTGAGGCGTTGTCTTTGAATATGAAATGAAAACGTCTGCAGCGTTGATTTTATTCATACATATAGAATTTATGATAAATACTTTTGCCTTTAAAAGGTTATTTATTGCCTGCATAATGTTTTAATTTTAGGAATTTAAGATCTAATTGGTTTTTTGATGAGACGAGGCTGCAGGGAATATGCTACATAACTTCAAATAAAAGTTTGTTTGGTTTGGGTTTATTTTGGGTCATGAGACAGAAGGAATTTTAAGTGTGTGCTAAGTGCATCAACTCCTACTTAAGAATTCGTCATTTTGATTTAAGCATAAGCAAATGATGGGAATTGTATCATGTGTTGGATGAATATTTGATTTAAATTTAGTACTTGGGGTCTCGGATAAATCTGTCTCCGCCTGGTGCAAATGGTTTGTCTTTGTGTTGGTCTCATGTCTCAGGTCACTGACTTTTTAGATTGGGTGTAAACAAATTTTAGTCATGGTTAGAGTTTGCCCAGAATCTATTAATATTCATTGTTTGTCAAAAAAATTCAGACGACCAGTTTCAGGACAAAAATAAGGAACTTTACGATCGTTCAGGGTTACGCTACCATAAACTTAGCATCTGAGGAATATAAAGAGAACTTTATAGCCAATTTGTCATTGGTGGCAACGTAGACCAAAACAAAATCTGCCATAAAATCAGATAGGTGTTTACCATATCAACCATATTTCTATTAGTCGGCGCTTTAGATGTTCTCTCGCTAGTACCTGATACTGACATGGATCTGATACTAAGGAAGACTTTACGGTAGACTCGAAGTAAAACAAGAAATTAAACTGCCCTTCGAGAAATCAGGTCTGATAATGACAAAATAGGTATCACATCTTAATAGTGAAAAAAGCAATCAGCAGGATCATGCCTCCGAGCATAAATGAGCACTAAAGCTCTGTGAAAGGTGTACTCATGACCGAAGCGAAATATCTTGTCGGAAAATTTTGAAAGAACCATCCTACGCAGTTATCTGCAAATATCTGGATATGGATTCCACTTCACGGACGGTAGAACCGGCGGGGGGCTGAATAGAGCTATTAAGTGGTCATAGGTTGCGCCAACACCAGGCTGTTGCATTCTAGTTTAGTTCAAAGAGCGCTCAGTTGAGTTCAAATCTGTTTTAGTTCGTTCTTTTAGTTTGCTTAGTTCAGTTTAGTTCAACGGTCATGAAGTTTTCGTGCTGCTGTGTTAAACAAAAATCTGCGCTATCCCCTTACACAACGCAAAGAGCGTTCCATTTAGTATTCTTACTGAACTACATGTATGAAAAGTATACCTGAGCTTGTTCAAATACTTCACTAAATGAACTAAAATAAATTCACATTTTGTACTAGTTCACTTACATAGGTCACTTGTTACAGCTCTTTTTTGAACTAAATCGTTTGCGAGCTACCCAAATCTACCAAACACCCAGTAAATAAAATTATGGTTTCCAATGATGAAATGGAAGATTTAGCACTGTTTTGAACAGCATAGTGGACGCAGTTGGGACTCCGCTCCTACTTTTTCCTAACTTCGCTATTTTGTATAAAATTGAAAAACAAAATATTTACATACATATTTGAATTCTCTATAATTTGCCTGTACTTCAATTTTAGTTACGCCTACTTTTTGGGGGCATTTTCATAAAAAAAAAATGATTTTGATGAAATTTTGCATGAAACACCAACAAACATGCAAGGATATTGTTGTAATTTGAACAAAAGATGGCGTCCAATTCGTAAGGGCTACATAATAGGGAGGTTAGGGCCTCATACGATCCGTTCCAGACGGATTGTAGCCTTTCTGTATGCTTTTCTTAATTTTCTTAATTCTCTTGTTCAAAGAAGTTATAAAATCGAGATTAAAAATAACCAAATTTGGTAAAAGATTTAATATTGTACGAATACATAATATGAACGGAACTGAGTCTTTCAAACTCCCCGCGTTAATGGTTTTGTCTATGTTGCTGTGTCTGTCATCTATTTTGACTCTGAGTTTGAGCTCGATCTGGTGACTAGTTGACAGCAGCCAAAAACTTTGACTATAGAAAGAAGTTTGAATTGTGTTTCTTGTTCGAATGGGTAGAAAATGTTGGAGAAACCGTACGTGGACCCTGTAGTATCGAGAACAAAAGTATTTAAGTGGTATAAGCCATTCTAAGAGCGACATGAAGCACTTGAATACTTGCTTCATCCGACACGGCCTACAATCCCAGTTACTGAAGAAAACATCGACACCATTGTTTTAGAGAGCTTGTACCAGAACTATCCACGAATCAGTTAACCACATTCTAGGTAATGTTTTGTGCAAGAAACGCGTCGCAGCACGGCTTGTTCTGTTTTTTTCGCCTCACAAATCCGTCCTTCTGGGCGTCTTTTTAACCAAAAACGCTGCTAATATGATCGGACAAGCACTGTATTCTCCAGATATGGCATCATACATTTATGGCATCATCATTGAAAAGATAAAAGAAAATTCACTGAGGGAACTGAAGGCGATCCCGGAGTGTGTTCGTTCAGAAAAGTGTATCGCTTCAAATAGAGCCTATTTTAGAGGAGACAGAAAATATTTTGACGATTGATTGACTTGCGTTGTTTTTATTGACTCAGTCCCGCGTCACCATATTTCCAGAATTCCTTTCAGCACATGAAGCCTTATGAGTATAAAAGGCATTCTTGTGTTGACTTACTATCAATTTTTGAGCCATCATACTTTAAATCTACATACTTACTTAGCTTTTCAAAACCAGATTACATAAATCCCATTCGGAAATAATAATTTTATTCATTTTTCACGGCGAAATGCCTTTGTCTCGCCAAAGTGAATCTCCCATAATCCATGAAAGTATATACACATACATGTGCCAAGTTCTAAACGCTTTAAATTTACTTCTTTATTATATTTTTCGCGAATTTTAGTTCCATCTTACTGTTGAAATACAAACCATTTAAAGTCTCAAACCAAAAAACCAAAATAAACAATTCTACCATGGCGATGGCACCAATGAAACGACACAGAAATTCCCTTTCAACGAAATCGACACAAGGCCAATTTTGTGTGTCTATTGACAGTGAATTGTGTGTTTCCTTTTTTGGAGTTTTATTTTTGGCCTCTTTTACGTTTGACAGTGGTGGGGCTCTCTTGGACGTGTGCAGACGAAATTTCCATAGATAAATACATTTGAGCATCCTTGACGTGCACACACGCCTCAGTTTTGTCGTAACTCAATTTAATTGAATTCTGAGTTGCTCCCCGGACAAGTGGCTTAGCCAGAACGGAAGTACGTGGATGCAAAAACGTCAACACGACTTCCTGCCAGTCTGCGAAAAAAGAAAAGAGGAGAAAAAAAAAACCTTGATGGTAATAGTTATACGCGTCGCGCTGTGGGAGCTTTGTCAACATTTCGCGAATAAGTTTATTTACTGGGATTATTATTACCCGCTTCTTAATTATCTTCTATTGATGTCCTTACATTATAGCAAGGAGGTGTGTGAGTGTAAATATGGTTTTCTTTTGAAAGTTGCTCCTGTGGGTTTTCAATTTCTGCGTGGGATGACAGTGAAAAGCGGTTTTTCTGGGAAATTTAATTTTCAAGTAATAAGGTTGCTAGGATATGCATTCATGTGTGTGTATGTTTTGCTTAGACGTAATTAAGGGGATCGGATGTTCAAGGATTTTCGCAAAAAAAGGCGATTTAATTTTTATTGTTAGTGATTGAGGAGGGAAGATGTAATCGAATGAATCGAAAGAAGGATAAGGGTTTTTGTCACAGATGCCAATCTAGGGGTAGGCGGGTGAAATGGTAACATAATATGTTTCTAAGATTGAGTGTGTATCATTCGATCCATCTTGAATACACAAGGACACTTTTACCCATTCCACGGAATTTTAACATTTCTAGACCTGTCGCCGTATATCCGTTAGGGCCATTGATTCAATGTAACAGCTCGGCTGCTTACTCGTACCTTGTTCCTAAAATCGTTGAAGATGGTTTATTTTCAGCTTTTTTATCGAAGGTAATTGAGTTCAATCTGTCCGGAGTGATATTTAAGCTGTGTTGCTGATAACCCATAAGTACTTCGTCCTTAGAACGATCAAAAGACTCATCTACCCATTTACATTCGAGGCAGCATCGATGTAGAAAAACCAACGATAATCGTAGACGATTCCGCTTCAAAGAAAATAACCTTCTTGCGCATAGAGATTACTCTTTATAATACCGGTTACGACTCGCCGGGAAGAGTCTTCAGTATTAAAGGCATCGAAGATTCGACCAACTGTCAAATAAGGCTCTGCTGGAAGATTATACACTTGCTCCGGTGACTGTGTTTGTACATAAGTGCAGCTGAAGGCTTAAGTCCTAAATATCTTACTAAACTAAGACATCTCAGCGTTATCTTAGCCCCTGAACTTGCCATTAGGGCCTTTTGTACTGACCATGAGTACTTGCTCTACTGTAGAACTAGAGGCTGTTCTTCATTAGAAAGAGGCCTGCTAGATCTATAATAAAACTACAACTAAATCCAGGCTAGATTTTGTCAGTTACCTGAAAATCATTCATTTCATTAATCCCGAGAGAACTGTTTTGGAAGCTTATTTGGAGTAGAAATATTGGATCAAGAAAACTGGTCCAAGATGTAGTATCACCACCTATAAGTCTATTTTGGTTCACAGATGGATTAGATGGATCAAAAATGCAATCTGGAGTAGAAGCTCCAAAACCAAAGTTTTGGTACCTATGGAACCATCCCTTATTGTGTGCTACATTGAAGTTCAAGTCATTGATACAATAAGGTTCAAAGTTACATAGAAAACTAGAATGCATATCTCTCAGACAGTATGCGTCGTATATGTCCTACATGCATTTACTGTATAAAATACGTTTTGCAGTTTCTTCAATTATTTTCCTACTGCTAAGACAGTGGTGTTATCGACAAACATAGCAAGGATAGTGCCATCTTATTTTGACATATCACGAATATATAACAAATAAAGAAGAGGCCCAAGTATACTTCCTTGCGATACCCCGACCAATATTTCTTTCAGCTCCGAGTACCTATTCGTTTTCATATCTAAAGAATATTTCGTAGTTTGCATTTTGAGCACAATGACGGAATGCGGATTTTAACATACTCTCTGAGTCCCATACTTCATGTATCATCCACAGAGATAGCTGGTCTCTTGCTTTCCTGAATTGTAGAGGCCTCTGAAGTAAAGGATGACCAGACCAGACTGTTACCTGGGATCAAGCTGTAAAAAGTGCGTAAGTTTTTTTATTCCATTATGCATCGTTTCACGCTTGCGGAACGTGCGGAAATTATTAAAAGATATTTTCGAAATTCCGACTCAGTTGTAAATAGGCAACGTAAATTTCGTCGTAAGGTCGGTCGTCATCGTGGCTTCAGTGTGCAGGCAATTCGTCGCACCGTGGAATAGTTTGAGGGTAAGTAACACTCTTTTAGACCGTAAGCCACTAACCAGACAGAGATTAGTGAGAAATGAAGAAAACACAGGCGCCATAGCGGCCAGTATCTAAAAAGACCCAGAACTGGTCTTCTTCTCGGTCGAGGCCCATTACACAGGCATGTACACAGATTGACTGCTTGGTTCGGTTTAGGACATGGCGGCATCATTGGAGCCTTATTTTTCGAAATGAGGACGGGCACACTGTTGCCGTCAATAGTCTCAGGTATAGAGCTATGTTAAACGACTTTCTGTGACCAGAATTCGACAACATCGTTGTTGTTTTATTTAAATTTTGTTTCTTATCGTTCATCCTCTCTGAAAGATTTCCTGGGTGATGTGCGTTCTTATTTCAAAAACGATTTCTGGTCTTTCGAGCACTCAATCTCTTTTGCCACTCAATAGCTTCGGTAGATGTTCAATGTTCTCCAGTATCAGGTTCAATTTAGTTGTATTTGTCCAATTACCATCAAAGCGTAGACCAGCCATAAACTGCTTCCAATCCTTAAGTACTTTAGTTGATGTCTTCTCACGTTTTCTCTACCAGTCCAAGATATTTGAATCTGTGAATTTGATCCACGAGTGTTCCAGTAGTTCTCGTTGATAGATATATGACACAACCACTCTTAAATTCATGCTTTATGGGTTCAACTTTTAAAGTGACACGGTTTGATGCGCTATTTCCCCTTTGGTATCTGCACAAGAAGAGGGTGATGCAAAAGCGTACAACCACTTCCACTTCGGATACCCAATATCCAATCCACTTCTCAATTTCAATATTTAATAATAATCATTACGTGACCTTAGGTATTATATTCGTTGGTGACTGGTGATTTTCTAGGGGATTCCATTTATGATTATCATTCTGGTCCTGCATACGTACATACATAGATGTGTGTCATTACCTAGTTCATAGCTGCCGTGAATATAAATTTTTAATTATCACCCCTACATTGAGGGCTAGTAAATCCGCTACATATTATTTTATCATTACTGGAACTGCAAGTCAGTGTTTTTTTTCTCTTAGGATAGTCATTGGATATGCATAGGTATGCACGTGTGAGCCCTATGCGACAGTATGGCTAGGCGTCATGGCCCAAAACGTGAGAACGATGTTCATCCCATGAATAAGGGGAAATTGCTTTTAAATGAATTTCTCCGAAAGTGAAATCATGTTAACGTTTCGAGAAGCACTAGATTCTACATGATTCGGCATATTGCTGAGGAAATAGTGAGTAGGTGCGGCAAACTAGCGCGCAATGTAGAATGCAAATGTTCAATGATTAATGAAATCGGAGGTAAGTACTTCAGCGTACGAGTGCAAGTTATTGAATTGTAATCAATTTGTACAAAAGGATGAAGTACCCTACCTACATATGTAGATATATCAATATGATTGTGATTTTCATCCATCCATGCACCGTTTCTGGCTGTTAAATTCGACCATACATGCTGTAGTGCCAAAGTAATTACTTTTTATTACCATTTAATTTAATAAAACCTCCTTTGCGTGTCTGTATCGACTACTTTTTGTTGATGCGTGTAGTTTGGGGAAAAAAAAGAGAAATTGTTGATGTCAATCGAAGTGAATATGCTGAAGGTTTGTGTTTGCTTTTCCACATGATCTATAATTTTTGTGACTCTTTCCGAGGACACGGAGAATTACATTTGTCCACCACGTCTATAAAAAGGGGGAATTTTCTTCTCCCTGAGGTTATGACGTCCCTTCTCTCCAAATCGTGGTAACCATGATAAACCGTCAGATTATGTATTAGAAAACTCCTCAATAATCGACAACACGCTTTTTGCAGAAAAATGTCTAAAGTGGACCCAGGACTTCTTACAACCTTTCATGCTGTTCGTTGTATATTCTTTACTTGGAGAGGGGTATACTGTATAATGCTGTGTCCGAAAAAAATTGATTTTAAAAGCCTTTTCATAATAGTTATACTACCAGGAAGTGAGCCGCGAAAGAACTGTTAGGTGTTGCCTGGAAATCGAATCGAAACCATTCGCTTCGTAGTCCATTGCACTAACCAATTGAGCTTAGGAAAGTGTGTCGAATTACTCCTCCCAACATTCTGATAAATGTAAGATTGTTGCACTTCAAAGACATTCTTGATGTCAAACTCGGTCGAAAACGCTTTCTACTTTCTACCGCTTTCTACTGCCTTTAAGACATTTTTGCCTGTCTGTTACTTTTGTCCAATAGTTTGTCACTACTTCTCGGCCAAGGAACTGGATTTTTTTAAGATAAGATAGAATGCTTAACAATACTAATATTGACTTTAGTCGCACAAGTATAACCAGAAGACGTTTCACTCTCGGAATGTGTTTAAGTGATGATCTTTTTTGGAATGAGTACACATTCGAAATCGCTGGGTTTACTGTGAAATGTCCTCGCTTCCTCAAACTATGAAGCCAATAGTTTGCCCTTTCTGATCGGACTGCTTGTTATGTCCTATATAAAATTCATTAAGATCTGCGCTAGGTTAAACCTTCGAAAAGATATTAAGGGCGCTAGAATACATATTGGCCCTGATAGTCAGAAAACACTTAAACAACTTCAATCAGTTAAATGTTACTACGATAGCTTACAATCCCTCGCACAAGGTAAAACTTGATAAGGTTCTTGATCACCAGGGAATTGTGGGCAACGCATCTGTAGATGAATTAACTAGAGGTGGCTCAAAATCTACGTTTATAGGCCCAGATTTCACTATGGCGTTAGCTGTACAGCTGTACCCAAGACAAACTACGGGTCGATTTACCAAAAATAGCGCAGCCATAAGTGCTTCAAGATGATCAGTCTATTCCATGCTGTTCACAGAAATTTGGAATCTCTCACACATTGTCTTAAATTTTGCGGAAAGATCAAATTAACTCAAAAACTGAAGACTTGATCACTCGAAACTCCGAAATTTCTCCGATTAGGCCCTTCGTGCGCCATGAATCAGTCATTAGTGCGTTGGACTATGGAGCAAGGGGTTCGAGGTTCGAGTCCCAGTCGGAACACCTGAAAGATTTTTCACGGCCCCACTTCTCGCGAGCGTCTGACAAACATCCGAGAGTACAACTGTCATGTGAAAGCTTCTCAAATAACAAATTGCCCTTCGGACACGGTATTAGACAGTAGGCCCCTTCCATTCGTGTAAAGAATATAACACGCACAACACGAATGGTTGTGAGAAACTAGGCCCTGGGTCTCATCGACCTGTTGCGCCAAGTATTTATTTATTTTATTTTTTAGGCCCTGCAATAGTTTGAAGAAAATCCTAAATTTCATAAAAAAATCATATTCAGCAGTAACGCTCATTTTAGCTTAAGACTTTGTGGTTCCAACAAGATGGTGTCACATGCCACAAAGCTGGTCAAACAATCGATGTATTGAAGTTCGACAATCGTGTAGTTTCGAGAAATGGTCCAGTCGAGTGGCGGTTACCTTAATTCGTTGGTTTATGTTAACAACGTTAGAGGAGCTCTGCAACAATATCGGATGCGAAATTGTCAATGTTCTGGCAGATGAGTGAGGAGGAGTAGTGCACCGTGAAAATATGGTCGCGGTAGTCATACGAACAAGTTCGAATTCCATACTTAAATATAACACGTGTACTACACTTGGAATGAATTTCAGCCCAATATATAAATTATTCTACGTGTTATTTAAACAGGATATTGTTATGTCCTTATTGAAAACCCATTTAGTTAAAGGGACGTTACTTTGCGAGTTTAGTAGAAGTTCTTCTGAATTTGTTATTTTTAATAAATAAAACATGTTTCCCATAGGGAAAGGCAATTACAAATTAGTTGAGAGAATGGTTTAAGGAGTTTATTCAAAGATTTCGACCCAAGGAAAGTGGAAGCAGCTTGCTGTAGTTAAAAGGGGTAGGTTCATTCCTACTGTTGAGTGGGAGGACACAGTGTCAAGGTGCAACATAAGGTAAGGACATAAAATTTAGATATTGGAGATAATAAATCATAAATATAAACCGTTTAAGGTTATTATCTGTTATTTCCAACTTAAAAAAATATAGAAATACAATAAGCAGAACCAATTAAACAAAATGTCCTTCTGTTGATAGAATTTCTTCTAAGAAAATGTCGAAAAAATGTGCTGTGGTCAGAACAGCTATTTTCAACGTTGATAAACGTACATAATTAACATTTCGGTTGATTAATTGGTCTATAATTAGCTATCGCAACATGGGGGATGACGTTGCAAGCTGTATAAAATTCATAGCCATTTTCCAATCCGGAAAGGATTTAAACGGTTCATTGGGTATAGAAATCGATGCCATCAGGACTATCCTTAAACCGAACCGAATACTTGTACCTAAGCGCTACGGTTGAGCAAAAACTGTTTCCTTCCATCCTACAAAGCCTTGAGATCAATGGAATTCCTCAATAAGTCACGGTAAAACACTACCAAATACCAAAATAAAACAGGAAAACTATATCCATATATGTACATATGTATGTATGTCGTTTGAAGATGCACTCATGCATCCACTCAAAAGAAGTTCACTTTCACTGTTTCCAAAACACTCCATCCACTCGAGAAGCTTTTCTAAAACTCACCAGAGGAAAACCGTACAAGTTTCTTCCTCAAACTTTAAAAGAACGACATCTTGAATTCTTTAGAATTTCCTTCATGCAAAATAAAATGTCAAGGACATTTCGTTTTCAAGGACAACGGGTATATAGCAATTTAAAGAATGTAATCCGATTGAATCCCCTTTTTTTTGTAGTCCTTCCTCAGCTCTTCAAGACGCATGAAAGAGAATCGGTCTTAGAGCCAAATGCGATTTTAACCGACACCGAGTACTCGTACATGGATTGACATTTGCGGAAAATACGATCCTTTTTCAATTACAACGGACAGGACGGTGGATTTTTTTTTTTTCATCTTCTTTCTTCTTTTTTTGTGTTTTTCACTTTGATTACCATCTTATGGAAAGGATGCTTTGAATCGTTTCGAATTAACATCGTTGTTCCCTCCAATTAGCCGTCATAAATATTGAACAGATTAACTTAGAATCTATAGAGACAGAGAGAGAGACTTCAAATTTTTAAGGACTGCCTTGCCTGTCGCTGAAGATTAAATTCGTAAAAGTACAAAACAAAAAGGAAAGGCTACACTACGACATATTAATTAACGTGGGACGACCTTTTTTCCAAGCATCGATTATACTTTGTGTTGATGGTATCTATTTGCATTCCATTAACCCTTATCAAGAAAACCAATTCGAACAGCAACATCTGAAGGCGAAAAGAATTTTGTGGTTTCTTGAAAAAATCGAAAAATATTACCAAAAAAATGATACAACGAAGGACCGAGTAGGATGGTTTATTGAACTTTTAATTCTTATTTTATAATAAAAATAATAATTCTTAGAAAAACTGACGAAGAAAGGACTTAGACTTTACAATACTAAAAACTTTATAACCACAAGGACAGTAGTTTAGAACAATATGCATAACAAACCAAGAATTTCTCGATGCAAGAAATGGCTACAAGTAGAGAATGAATTAGGCATTATCATTTAAATCCTGAAAGCTCATTAGACTTGCACGAATCCATATTGAATCCATGTTCAACACAGAAAGAAGGAAATGGAAGGAGTTCTCAACTCTGTACCCCGGTTTGAATTTTATAGGATATTTCATTAAATCCTAAATTTCAGCCTTAAGACTTCAAAATTGCTCTTATTAACAGTGACTCTTTCCCAAAGCCTTTTAGAAACATCCAGTGGATATCTTCGTCACATGCAAGCTATCGATTACATACCTGTAAACAAATAATAAGAAACCCAACCGATGAGGTTTTCGAAACAATTGAATACCACCAAACCATTACAACAACCACGATCAGGCAAAGTATTGGGGGCAACTCTAGCCTATTATCCATCTCTAGCTTGTGGCTAGACATATTGTACAGATCCGAAAGTTCAAATGCAAAAGAATTAACGCGGTTTAATACAAAACGTTTCATTTATCCGAAATCTTGAGGAAGCTATTACCTACCTATGGTAACATCTATGCTGAATTTGAAAACATAAATTGGCCGTGATTCCAAGTTATGGATGGCTTATTAGGTTCTCTAGTAACATAGAAACAGAGCAGAGCTGATACCTATTGACTAAAAACTTGTAGCTCTACAAGATGTAGGAGAGATCAAAGCTTAACTCGCAAGCTGGTATTCGTCCAGGTCGATATCCTGTCTACAAACAAATCGATATCTTTAAGAAGATAATGATAAAGATATCTCAGTCACCCGATTAATTGATGCCCGAAACCCTTGAGCTTGATTGATAAGCACGTGTACGGTATTGAAAACAAGGAAAAATAAGTTTAAAAATGTTTCATAACAAACAAATAGAATACGGCGAACCTGTGTGAACTAACAATGCAGGACTCATCAATGCTACTTCTTGCTTAGGCGGCGCCACACACTAAGGTGGATCTGGAATTCAACCAACAAGGATTTCTAGACAACTCCTTGTCTTTGTACCTTCTAGTTGGTTAAGGTTTCTTTTCACTTAAGGGCGTAACTTTGGACATATGTAGGTACTCACATCCTCAAGTTGGTCACTGTAGGCGTACATTCACCCACTGAGGGGGTTTCAGCGGCAGAACTACTCTTGGCTTGCGGGCGCTCAAATCCCTTACCCTGAATCTCTGACCCATAGTTTCAATGATGCCCAATACATGTATGTACTTCTGCTCCACATCTTAATGAAGTTATCCAACCTAACAGCCAATTGTTAGGTTAAACGACGATTTTATGAAAACAAAAACAATCAAGTTACTTAAATCGATACCAACATACAATAAATATGCACATTTATTAAAACTACCATCATAAATTATGGCCTACAATTTTTTGTTTTGTAAAAACAGTAAAACACATATAAAATACACTTATTTACATAGATTCATTTGTTTCTAAAAAAAAATTCGAATAGAAAAAGGAACATAACATAATATGCACAGAGATTCGTTTTCTTTTTTATTTTCTATTGGAGTAGGGGACGTAACTGGTTTTGTATATGAATTTGTGTTGAGGTACAGTACACATTTAAAGCTGCCCATCGAGACATCAAGAATTAAAATACTGACTAATTATGTTTTGTTTTGTTTTTTTTTTTGTTTTTAAATGCCTTCACGACATCGGGGAACATAGAAAGTAGCACATGTACACTCCCAGGTGGGTTTGGCACATTCCCACTCAGTCTGAGTTGACCACTTTCTGGTATAGAGGTCATATGTTTGAACATTTGATGAACAATTTATTGTTTCATCGGATAGAAGTCCACCAACAAAATAGATTTTTTTGTCTACAACTGTTATACCGGCGTGAAAGGTAGGAACGGGATTTCTAGTTTCGAAGTGCCAACTATCTGTTTGGATATCATACACGTCTATGTCTCCGATTAGAATACGGGTTTCAGTCTGAAGATCTTCATACCATCCGCCACAAGCGTAGATTTTGTCATCAATGGCAAGTAAAACATGATCGGCTCTGGGCTTAAGCATAGGTCGTCTCTTTTGCCATATTTTGTTGTACACGTCATAACGCCAAAACGATGATAGCACCATGTGACGATCTATTCCACCTGTTTAGAAACAAAACAGTATTATTTACATAACTCCGAACATATCTAGATCCATTACAACTCACCAGATATGTAAAGATACTCGTTAGAGCCGGCTCCAGCGTGTTGACTTCGATGCTCCTTTAATGGGGTTATATACTCCCACATATCAGCCGAAACATCATATCGCTCACAATTTGATACTCTTCGCCGGTGAACCCAGTTGTCATCATTATCCTCGAGCAGTTCACATACGCCACCAACAGCGTACAAGAAATTTCCCACTGCATTCAACGTAAAGCGACATCTATCCAATTGAATTGGAGCAATTGTATTCCACTTGTTCTTCGCTGCACTATATCGAAAGCCAAAGCCATGAATATATTCCTTTAGGCAGACATCATATGATCCACCCACCACAAACAAATCATTGCCCAACACAGCTATTCCATAGTTGCATTGATCAATGTGTGGAATAACAGTCAAAGTATGCCATTTCTGCTCATCGGTTAAAGCAAAACTTATTTGGTTGTGCAGCCCATTCCTGTGAAAGCCCCCAATCTTTACGATAGCCAGCTCCATACCACGTGAGTTGGTCAAAACACTGGTACTCTGCGCATCATACGTATTAGCATAGCCATACAACTTTTGGCGTGATTGCTTCTGTTGAAAACCAGCCACTCGCATCACATTATAGTAAGGAGAATGCACAGATTCTTCTACGTTGTCAAACCTTGGCCATACGTGCAGATCAATTGTCTTAATTTGACTGAAACGTATCTTTGTGAAAAGTCTACGAGCAGTTTCTAGAGTTACTCTTTTCTTTACACAATATTCGGCTACAATCTGAAGCACTTTCACCTCGGTACAATCAACCGGATAGTCGCAACTGAGAACATATTCAAGTTGTTCAGAGCTTACGTTGTTAATTTCCGGAGTTTTAGAAAACTCCTCCAGACGGGAACAAATATATCGATAGGTTTTGTTTTTTAATTTTTCCAGTGAATAGAGATCAGCTAACGCAGCTATGTCAACACAGTTTTCCAAATCTATTTGTGATTCTAAATAGGAGGCGCACGACATAACGACAGCATTCATTTGTACGTGTGTGGCAGCAGAGAGAATATCCTGAATATTGTTGCGATCCAAATCTAATTTGGATGTGTAAGCATATTCTAATAATGTCTCCATACCGCGCGCAGTAATCCCAATTAATTTAATTTCGGGCTGCTTGGATTCCTTCATGGGATCTGTAAACATGGCGCTAAAATAATCACTGCAAGCTGCTAGGACTACTCGGTGGGCCTGCAAATGAAATAGGAAAATGTAGAGTGAACTATGTGTATTACCTAGGATTCAATAAAAACGTTTATTTATAATTTATAGTTCATATCAACCATCTCCTTATAGTCGGTTCGTTTTGTGGATTACCAATCTGCACTGCTTTATATCGACGGTACCATACAAGTTAAATCTGTGGCCTCCGTGGCAAGGTGACTAGATGAACCCATCTTGGATTTCCAGCCTCTACGCATAAAAGTTATGAAAACTTCACCTAGGATGTATCCTCAACCAATATCTGATAATAAAATTCCTCTGATTTCCTCTCAAGCAATAACCATCTCGAACTTGTTGTTCTTATGAAGCAATCGTTACGAGTTAAATCTACTGAAATAATCTTCGTTCTTCCTGCGAACCAGCACGTACAAACTGGTCACAAATGTGTAACGGTTAGATGCTAGAGTCTTCGCTCCCTTTGGGTAACAAGAATGATAAAATCCACTTCAACATTGCAACTTGAATACTACTGTTTACAGAATTTTATCTACGCAATGGACAATGCCAAGAAAGGATGAAAAGCTTCAGAATCGGTTATGAGCAGCTACAACCAATCTCATTTCAAGCATGCAAGAAAGAAAATATGCAAAACACTGTTATTGTTTGGATAGATACACTAGCAACGGAGAAACAGAGCCAATGTTAAAAAAACAAAGATGGTGGTGATTGGATGTAAAACTGGAGTAGCAAGAGTGACAGTGGATAAAGAAGTTATTGTGCAGATGCAAACTAGATCTCTAAGATGGGACACTTAGTCCGAATAGAAGAGATGCGAAGGAAATCTGGGAAACAAGCCCAAAAGAGGAAGACCTGGAAACCTGGAAACTGGAAAAAGTTGGCACTCGGCTAAACATATAGCAAGACATGATCCAGTGGAGAAATTTCATAAGAAATAAAAAAAAAGGGAACCACTGATGCCACCTCGGCACCTGAGGGTAAAAAGAGGACTGAATTATATGTACTGCACAGCACTAATGCAGTACTAATGCATTTCCCTACCATACCGCCTCTGACTTTGCGTTTAACAAAGCCCATCGACATAATAAAAATATGCCTTTGAAGAAGAATAAGAAAGAATATCCCACTTTATTTAATAGTCTACCTGTCTAAGCCAGCTATTACCCTAAGTCGGTATTAAAAAGCAAATCCTTTTCTGATATTGACTGTGCACTTATGTCACTTTTAACAAAGATTGGAATGGTCACCCTCATTACGCTACACAATTGCAATTAAATTAAACGAATTCACAAGTCAATCGTCTGCAAAATTTCCCTTTATTCACGGAAGGCGATAAAAGCAAATTATTATTGCAAAAAAAAAAATAATAAAAAAAAAACAAATTAAGAGAAAAGCGTGGGACATTGCAAAGCAGTTCTTATTGTTAACCATCTGTGAGCACATTGCGCATGTAACACTTTATGTAATCGCAGTGAATACCACTTCCCATAACAATAGACAGCTTATAGTAGGTAACTACCGTGTACCAACAGGCTTAAGATATTTACCAGCGAAAAATAACTTACTTTCATGGAAATTCCTTCAACCAGCAGAGTGACATCCAATAGCTTATCGGCATTCCTCAGCTCATTCAATCCGATCATTAGGGCCTTTGAATGGGTTATAGCACTTGATTCCCCATCCACATCCACCATGGTACCTCTTTCCACGCACTCACCCATTCTACATTGAATTTATTAAATATTTATGCATAAAGTAAAAAATTCAACAAAAGTAGATACATACAAACCTTTAACTGAGTCAACCGAGATGGTAAATTTATCTACACTATTGGCTGCTGAGAAACCGCCCCAGATTCTAGAAATAATGAGAACATCAGAATGTAAATGAAAAATCGATGAATTACACACATATCTACCTACCAAGTCTTTTATCTTTCCACTCTCCTATGTTTTGGATCTGTGCTCCCGAATCGTGCAAAGTTGTTGAAAAAAAAACCAAAAAAAAAAAACAAAAGCAAGGCGAATACTTGCTTTGTTATCAACAGCTGGAGTAAGGTCGGGGAATCCGTCGTTATCAAATGAATATTTTCTTTTTATTTTGATCTTTTCAGTTCAATGAATCATTGAATATACACTTCAGACACTATTTACTTTGAACGACCGGGTCAGTTCTCGATTGAAGCTGGCTATCGCCGACCACTCTCGCATCAAATCACTGGAACACTGTTGCGCATTGCACCACAGATCTTGCATGCGGGTACAAAGCTATGCTCAGCTGTATAGGAAACGTAGGAGACCCTGCTTCTTGGAGTGAAAATTGATGGTGAGGTGGTGGTGGATGTTTATTTTTGCAGAAATTAAAAAAGCACCATTTGCAGGCGGAAAGCTTTATTATTTTTTTAATTTATGGAGAAATTCGACCGCACAAATTCAATATCGATTGGACAAGTTGCTCCACAAATCGTGGGCAATTTTCTATTGCCTTGAAGCTACAGATTAAATATATTAATATGCACATACGTATACTATGTATATAGATATAAATATTATTTTACCTGATTTCTGCTTGAAACTTCATCGATGGTAGATACGATGAGTGCGTTCAAAGATGTTATTATCAGTAGCAAATATAAAATTATTCGTAAGATATTTAAATATTTAATAGATTTTTTAAAAAGTAATTTTAAGAGTTTAGTCAATATTTTTCATTAAGATGTTTTAAATGTTCCGGTATCGGGATGTCTATGGCACAAATCGCTAAAAGACAGCTGAATATGATGCAACTCCATAAGATGGAAGGAGGAACGCGAAGATCTTAACATAGATCTGTTTTTTTAGCGATTGATAGCAATAAAACTTGACATTTTCTAGAAATCGGAAAGAGAAATTTGAAATGAGTTCTAAACGTGTCGTGGATCTGCAGCTATTATTGTATTATAATACAGAGCTGAAATTCCCTATTCAAGCTCTAACGGATATGTGGCTCAAAGGTTTTAAGAATATTTGCAGAATTACATTGAGTTTTTATTCATGTGCTTGATACTTTTCATTAGAATAAAATCTTCGGCTGTTGAATACGTTCACTAATTACAGCACTACCTTACCTTACCGAAAATGACATTAATTACTGTCAATCATCTCCCGCCGGTAAATGCAACATTTCAAAAGCATCGTTGATTTGTCAGAATATGTTTCTTGGTTAATATAATCCCAAACCAGCATTGACTCGGAATTATATCAGTTTTCTATATAAAATTATTGAAATCATTATTCATAATGGTATCGCTGCAGGATCTTTCCACATTGGCCTCTCCTGGCAATGTTCCTGTTTGCGAAAGAAGTGGCCGTCTGTGTTCTGTTCCCCAGATCGAGATAAAGGGGAATTCCTACGTGGTAAGCATTTTGTATTCAAAGTTACATTCTATACTATATTATTCAATCCATTTTTAGTTGGAATACTATCCAGAAATTAACATAAATTGTGAGATCTTTTCTGCGGCTTCTATGAAACCCGTGGACTCCTACAGAACAGTAATGGTTCCAGTGAATGAACGAGTGATAAAGCGCATCACAAGAACATTTTTCGAGAGTGGATTTATGGAGGCTCTGAATGAAGCACGAGATCCCGCCACAGCTGCATCTAGTCCTATTATATCGTCTGCTGCTGAGTGTACGTTCCGTGCGTTGGATTTTATTCGGAAAATCAAATTTATGATATTTCCACATCTCAAGGAGCAAGGCATTGCAAGCATTGCTAAATTCTCAGAAACAAGGTACGAATTCATTGATATTTTTTTGAGTTTCACTCTTACATCAGTATTTTCCGTTTAGAGATTGGATCCGGAGTAGCATTCGACATATTGTATGGCACCCGAATTGCTTTAAGATCGCTGTTGCCGGGTCAGATGATGTCATTCGCATTTACACCGACGAACCCGCTGCTGTTCCTGTGCTTAAAGTGAGAGAAATACTGTCACAGTCTAGAACGAATCTATATAGTCCTTTGTTATAGAATCCCCTTCAAAAGGGAATCACTTCAATGGCATGGCGACCTTACAGTGCTGGCGAATTAGCTGTTGGTTGTCAAAAGGGACTTTGCCTGTGGACCATGGATCATAATCTGCACATCACCCGATCATCATCCCAAGCTGTGATTCTGAAACAGTAAGATGATTTGCTAGATGCTTTCTTCTCTGGAACTAATGAGGTCCCCTTTTTCAGTCCAAATCACAGTCCTATTACTTCGGTACAATGGAACTCCGACGGTACTCTCCTGGCCACGTCTAGCATTGGTGATACGGACGTTGTAATTTGGAATGTCGATAAGTCCAACAGCAGCGTACTAAAACGTGTCGGTCCGCCTTGTTCTATTCTTAAGTGGTCACCAGATGGTTCCTGTCTGTTCTCGTCTACCGTGGGAAATGTATTTCGAGTCTGGTCCGCTGATAAACATTGGGTGCCGGAACGGTGGACAATCGCCAGCGGAAATATTCAATCGGCTTGTTGGTCTCCATGTAGTACGTTCCTACTGTTCGTAACTTCTGAGGATCCCACGCTGTATCGTTTGCAGTTCTTTGAGGAGCAGTTATTTGCAAGTAAGTAGAATGGGGTGCGCAAAAGTATGGCTAGCAGTGGCTAAGGACCTTTAAAGTCCCGTGGGTTGTCTTAGCACTTGAATGCCTAGAACAAAAATTATAACAGGCAAGCTACAGGTGAGACATTTCACAAGCTCAGCAATGTTTTGTATAATGCTGCCGACAATGGGATAGAGAAAAGAAGGACGATAACATCAGGCATGCCTCATGTACTTAACAAACCTTTATCGTAAATTTCCTTCAAAATATCATTTTCTAAAGAAAAAAATTTAACTTCTCTTTTCAGCATCTACTCTCCCAAAGCAGGCACTACCCATTGCCGATCTGACGAAATTCACAATCGGTCACCGTGAAGTTGGCGGTCAGCCTCAATGTCTCGCCTGGGATCCCAATGGACGTTTTCTAGCAATCACCTTTAAAGACAGTCCCTGCATTGCGATTTTCTCCACGTGTATCGTGAAACACAATCTAAGCATTTCGCCGTCATGCTTCCTCACTGGAATTGGCACCGAGTATCCCTCGTTCATTTGTTTCCAAAGTAAAAACCGAAAGAACTCGGACAGTGTTTTGACAATCGGCTGGTCCAGTGGACGGATACAATATTTCCCATTTGTTAACATGTAAAATGCATTTTTTTTATTTATCACTTTGTATACATAAATATGTTTATTTTTAATTTTCTTACATAAAATATATAATAATAATATAATAGTTTCCAAAAAAAATACAAACTTATGTGATTCTTTACAGTTCTAAACACAGCTAAGTGTAAAATATGAAGCTCATAAACACCTATAAATCTCTCTCTAACGTCCTCAAATTCGAGTAAACCATAATATAAAATCTTTAAAAACACACATTTTTGAGGGTAAATACTTAACATCACATCAAGGGCCATGGTTTTCTCATGACCACTACCCAACATTGAGGGGAAAACACAGTGAAGATTAGAAAGCGAACTCAAACTTCGCCATAAAAGTATCCTAAAGCTGTTGCTGCTTTAATACGTACTGCATGATTTTCGTCCTTCAGCAGAATGGCAATTTTATTGCCCACTGATTCAGTGTGTTGGTTCTTTTCGGTAAGGAAATTGTGAAGGATTCCTAAAATGAGGCAAAAGTATTAGAAGGTGTTACTGCAATGTGTTCAAACGTATTACCAATGACAATTGCTGCATTGCCACGAACTTCAATCCATTGACTACGTAGCTTTGGTATGCAGGAATCGATAAAGTCTTGAATGTAGTCGGGGAGATCTCTTGCCTGTAGAATAAAGCGAGTTTTTGAGGAAGTTGAAAACCGGTAAGAAAGAAGTACTTACAATTACTTTCACGAAATCTATGATGAAAACGCTATAATTCAATTGACCGTGATCGAGTAAATGCTTCTGAGCCATCTCATTAACCTTTGGAGCGTTGATGAGGGCGCAAACTTTGCGTAGGGTGACTTTACATGCCTGGAATGAGAAAAACAATGTAAGAGAGTTGATGGTTGAGGTTTTTCGTACAAATAAGTGTCCAATGATTGAGGCTGGCACAAGTTTTTAAAATTTTCACAAACATTTGGAGGTCAGAGGTCATCGATTAAAAAGAGTTTACAATAAAACGACATGTCAAATGCCGTAGAACCACCTAACATTTCTGCGGTAACCAAACATGAACTGCTATCAAGGAATACTCCGATGTTTTTGGCGGTGTATACAACCCTTGCTTGGAGGAAGACGTCCAAGAAGTTGCATATAAGTAGAAGTAACAGACACTAATATTCCTCTCAAAAAGCAACGACCGAATCGACGAGTCCTCAATATATCGTCCGAAAAGTCTGGCTACTGAATATTATTACATAAGAAATACCGGCAAAGGATACGCTACTTCCTCGGACACAGTACACAATCAGGTGGTCTTACGTGACTGCATCCTTCGTCAAACTTCAACTCCAAGTTTTCCTAGAAAGAAAGCTGGACAAATGGTGGGGTCATCAATCCCGCCTGCATATCTATCTTAACGGACGGGTTAAAAACGGATGAAAACATTGCCTCGGGAATTTGTTCAGAGGAAGTACAAATTGCCTGGTTCATAAACTCTACAGGAGTATGTTCCAAGCGAAAATATATAGTATCATCAAAGTCTGCAAGACATCTACATCGATAGCCAAGTAACCGTCAAAGAGGAAATCAAATCCCTTAGCCCTAGACACATCAACACGGTTGTTCTCTTTTTTCAGACAATACCTTGAGATCCTAGTGAGACTGTACTTTGGCTGCCGTTCCTTATACCTAGCTACCTATTATAGCAAGCTACTTCAATTGCAAGACATTTATCTACAATGCCGACTGAATCCCTTATGAATATAATGTCACTCTTGGATTTCGATCAGAGTTGTAACTTTGATAGTATTAAACGCCCCACTAGACCAAACCTATATGAACTTGTAATGGGATAATGCTTCTCCTTAATATTTTAGCTGATGAACAATATGTAGATCAGCGTCAAATGTTGTATGGATGAACAAATACAGTCGACAAGTTTCTTACAGAACTTGGATGCCTCCTTTCCTACATAACTCCTTACTCCACACTTTACTTTGAATGAAAAATTTGAATGTGTGACATGATTGTATACATCAAGTATTCTTACCCTTATTATGGTCGGTTCACTCTCACTTAAATGCAAAATGAGTGGGAAAAAGTTTGCAAACAGTTGCTCCCGCAACGCTTCCGATGAACAATTTGGTGTCATACTGCCATCATTGTTGGCCATTTTGGACTCACATAAATCGCCAAATAGAATAATCGCTGCTTCTCGTATTTCAATCGAGTAACTTCCAAAGAACGGTCGAATACGAATGGCCAATGATACATGGAAAGATTCCACACGATCACTTGGCAGCATTTGCAGGATTCTCGAAAGACCACGTTTACTTTCCAGTGGGATGTTAATCAGGCAATCACTAAAAAAAAAAAGTTATCAACACAAATAAACACCAAATTCATTCGTCTCACCTATTTGTATCGTCAATTCCTTTCAATAAAGCTGTAATGGCTGTATCCGTGTACTTCTCTATATCATGTTCAGTCAAATATCCCACATATCCTAGTCCCTGTATACTCAAACCCCGAACAACAGGATTTGGATCGCTTAGAGCCGAACTGAGATGAAGCATTATAACCGATGAGATCTCACCGCACGGACGCAGTGGTACCAGTCGTGAGTAGAGACCATTAGCGGCTACACGTTGTCCATCATAAGGGCTTGAAACATACTTCGTAAGAGAGGTGACAATTTGTTTCATGGAACTAGAACCGATAGTGAACTGATTGACAATTCCAATTGCCATCGGAGTCAAAAGTTCTATGAAATTCTTTAAGTCCGTGCTGGTTGATAAATTGTTACAAACACTGAGAACAGTGGAGATTTGTTCCATTTCCAAATTGGCAAGGAACGCTTGGAAAGTTTCCAATACAATTTGACAAGGATTTAGTTTAACCGAGTCCTTGTTGGGTATAAATCCATATTTATTTTTGCCTGATGGCAGTGGTGGGATTTTTCCTGCGGTAGGTGAACCTTTTGTCATAAGCATTGGCGGAGCTAAATTTGTGTACGTCGCCAGAGAGGTAAGTAACATTGTGAAGAGTTCTGGAAACTTCTCTTTTAATTGCTAGAAAGATAAGGGGTTCAAAAACCAATTATAATTTTAGCGAAACCAATGACCTATGTACTTACGGGATTGATGTCCTTGCATGGAAACATTTCACGCATCGCGCAGAAAATGGCAAACGGTTGGACACTCGCTATTTTTTGACGATCTCCTGTGCTCTCATTCGGCTCATAAAGACAGGATGCAGATAGAATTGAAAGGAAATTATCCAGAATAAGCCCAGTTAAATCTGAGTCAATACAGATTATATGCCAATACTCCACAACGTTTCTGTCAAAAAAAGGCATAAATCAAAACCAAATTGATATAAGATGCAAAGATATAACTTACTCTTCGAAGGGCAATGGCTGGGAAAGCATTTCCGCGCACACGAGCTTAGGATGATGTTTAGTTAAGGCCGCAATCGCCTTAAGAACACCTGACTTCGCCCTGGGTATGCCACAGTCATTGATGGACTGAGTTAAGTACATTAATTACGATTATCGTTTGAAAGAGGTGTAAAATTAATATTAAAACTTACCGCCAAGCTATCTTTGACGAGATCAGGAATAGCATGAAATAGTTCAGAACCCTTTTGTTGTATAAAAAATTTCAACACAACTGATGCACCGATGGCTGAACTCTGCTCAGTGTCCTTCAAACAGTTAAGAAGGGTTTTACTAAAACAAACGAATTCATAAAAACCGTTCCACACACTCCCTGTTCAACTCACCAAAATTGTAAATACTGAAAATTGGACATCCTCAGTGCGATAATCTTGGCAATATTACCCGCCAAGTGATAGATCTTCTTCGGATCATCCGTAATAATATTTTCCTTAACCATCTCGATTTCCTTAACCCAATCCACAGTACTATCAGCTATCGTCAACGTCTCATATATACACGATATCTCCAAGGTTTTCTGCAAAATCTCGACGGATACTTGTCGCACAGTCGCATTGGAATCAATACACCTTGGCACAATTCTCCCCAACATTGATCCAGTCTGATTGAATTTTGATGGAGCCTCACAGCCAATGCGCATCGATTTGATATAAACTTCCAAGCAATTATTCAGTACATGACTGGCACAAATTCGCACCTCACTGTTGGAGTCCCTGGTCCAGCATTCGAGAATCGATATTATTAGATCCAACGTCGCTGGTGAGGGATCATTTTCAATAATCACCTTTACAAGCGAATTCAATTCTGGTAATGATTCATTCAAGTGTTGTGCCAGAAAACTGTTCTTCTCGTCCTCTTCGGCTGAATCAAATTTTGTACGCAAAAATCGTGCACAAGTGAAGAAGTTCTTACAGGCGATTTCAAAAATCACTCCTCCATCGAATTCAGCTCCATTCTCTGTGTCTATGCGAACGAAACTTGTACCTAGCTTCAGAATGTTCGGAAGCAATGGTAGTTCATCGAAGGGCGCTTCGATTTGTATACCAAAGACAGCGTCCATCATCTGCTTGCGGAATTTTAGTGGATTCGAGTACTCCTCCTTGCAACGAAGAATCTGATTGCAAATGCAAAGTAAAGTCCTTAGAGCCACTTTCATCATTGTGTGATCTTTGGTATCGGTTAGTTGCTGAATTAGGAAGGCCAGAATTGTGTCGTCTATTTGAGTGTTTCCGACTTCATCGTCATCCATCATGTGACCATAGGATTTCACCACCAGTAGGTTCGTCTTATACAGTTCTATTTCCTTGTGAGTGTCCTTCATGAAGTGCAAGTTGCTGAAGAATCCAGTTGAGTGCTTGCGGGCACCTAAATTTGCCAGTTCTGAAAGTTTTTTAACCACCAACGCTGAATGAACCCTAGAAGTGTAGCCCAATGCTCGAGCTGCACTTGATATTTTTTTCTCATACTCCGAATGCGAGACGTGTTTATCTAGCTTCTCCTGCTTTCCAGCTCCAATTATTACATCTATCTTAGCCAAAACTGTTTGTTGTTCAACAATATGGCAGAGAGTTAGACCGATTGCCTTTAGCATCATACCACGTTCCTCACTGAGTGGTGGAATATGAAATTCATGAACTGGTATTTGAATGGGATACATCAGCATCTGATCCGACATTTTGTTGACCGAACGCTCAGCAAAGTTCTCATCGTTGCGCTGCAGAAACTCCACAGTTTCATTGACAAACTGGGTCAGGAAAATGTAGAACGTCTTCTCTACTCCAATATACAAAAGTAGCTCGGGGATTTTCTTATCCCACAAACTGACCAGTTCAGGGTTAAGATGAGGATAGTAAGACTTAAGGAATGACAAAACATTCGAGATGCGTCTGATGTCGGCATAGTTACCCAACAATGCTAGACTTCTTGCAAACACAGTCTCCGCACTGGGAACCATAATTTTTGACTTCGTATTACCTGCTTCATCATCGGGCTCGTGATTAACTTCAAACTCTATGTTGGGATTTTTGGCAAATAGACTTGCCAGACACTTGGTGATATTCGAACAGATGTCAGTGTAGTCTAAGAGCACGTAATAGTTCAATAGCTCACGTTTCAACAACTCATCCATTGTGCCTACAGTTGAGGACAACATGAACAGGGAATTCTCACAGGATTGTACGAAATCCTGATGCTCCTCCGCTGACCCATGTTCCGTGTTAACCTTGCTATATCTGCAGCAGTGCCGAACAATAAACCAAACGAACTCCTTCTCTTTGATGAATGATTTTTGAGCCAACGCCACTATCGTCTTCAACAGAGTCATTTTCATTTTAATTGATTTCTCAATGAGAATCATTTGCTTGAGGACATCCATAAAGCCTGGGATTTTACTTTCAATATTTTCAGTCGATGAGTTGGTCAAATGTGTAAGAATAAGTAGAGATTTGATTCGCTCACGTTCGCTATTGTTTCGCAAATGAATCAGGAGCATATCCATAATTTTTGCTGCATATACACTCGACAGTAAATGTAGACAACGAAGAACCTCATAATGTCCCTTCACTGTCTGGGGTTTTTCATAATCTGGATAGACACAGATCAAGTCAAACAGACTTGTCACTAAACCATCAGCAATCGGATCCAGAATATTCGGTTGGATTTTAATATTTGTCCGCAAAACTGAAGACAGAAACTGTGTAACCGAGTTTCTTTCAATAGATCTACGGTAAAGAGCCAAAATGCTGGGAACCAAACGCTGCGATTGATCCTGGATTTTCTCCTTCGGCAAAAGGGGATACATACTGGAAAGTGCTTGTAAGATCTCTACACAAACTTTTGGTTCGCGAGAATGCAGCCATTGGTTGAAGAGGACATCATAAGCGACAGAAATTTCGGTTCCGCACGAAATACTGTCTGTTTCAGAGTCAGGTTCTTGATCGTCTTTGTCAGATGTTTGTTCGAGAAGGGCTTCACTAAATCGTCCAATCGCTAAGAACAGGTTTTGTTTTTTTATTATTATTATCAGGACTGAAAGAGATACACACTTATATAGGACTTACCAAAAGCATGCGACTGTTTAACATGATCCTGCTTTATTCCACCCATGTTGGGGAGGATTGTTGAGAGGATTGTCTTGATAAATGGAATTGCGCCAGAAACGTTTGCTGTTGCCAGTGTACCCATACATTGCATTACCATAAAATGTGCAACTGATCCTTCCTTTGTATGGGCGATTAACGCTTCCATCACCTAATGGAGTTAGATACATATGTGGTGTTAGTGCGCGAAATATTTAAAACGCTCTTCTCTTACCAATTTACAGTCTCCTCTCCCAATTGCAACTAAAATTGCCAATGCATGTGATTGGATCGATGGTACACTCTCATTAGATTTTGTAAGTTCTTCGATTGCCAACGCAATAATCGCCTGATGAGTCTCTGTTTTGATTACCACATTTGAACTCACTGCGATTTCTAACACCCTGCATTAAAAAATGTCATCATTACTGAGTTTCACAACATTTATTTTATTTACCTCAATAATATGGTAACAGATTGATCACTCAATTTAGGATGCTTGGCCCTGTAGTCTGCTATAATTTCCGTCGATTTGTCTGGATTCTTTTCAAGTACCTTAACCAATGAATTTTGTACAGCCAAGCGAACTGATTCATCTTTGTCAGATAAACAGTCCAAGAGATTTGTAAGAATACCTGAAAGTAAAGAAAAATAGGAATATATGCATATAGGAAAACCGCATACAAGATTCGCTGCTTTATTAACGAACGAACATATAGTAATTTAATACCTAAAAGTGTGCCAGGCAGGCTGTGTGACAGTCAAGTAAACAAACACATGAAGAAGCCATATAATATCATCTAATTGGTACTGTTTAGCTTGTAGTGCTAGATTTTATACTTTAAGAAGATATGACATACATCCATACAGTTGGAAAATCACACCCTTTCCAGCTTTGAATGGATGGTCAAATAATCATTCCTAAAGAGATCATCCAAATCCAAGATTAACTGAGTGGGAGGTTCAAGCTTCGATGCGCAATTCTCATTTCTCAGGAGCGCCTGAGAAACATCCGAGAGTAAATTAGCTTTTCAAACAAAAAAAGGTCTTTTGGATACGGGTTATCCATTCGTGTGACAAATATAATACGAACAAAACGGATGCCTGTGAAAAATGTTTATAGTGAACGCTCGTTATAGTAAACAATCCAATGTAGTAAACACACAATATTTTATACGGGCTAATCCAAAGAGTGAACTGCTGATTCAAATAACAACTTAAGACAAGATAGCAGTGCGCACTTTATGGTACGGCTTTTATGGTTTATGGGTTTTGACTCCTTTGTGCTTAAACAAACAATTTTGTAATTTGACACCAACAGCAGCGGTCTAGTAGGCAATATTGTTTGATTAGTTGTATTATTCCATGTCGGTACTGAGAAATCCTTTCTTTAAAACTCTCCTTGTATTTCTTCAATCAAAGATACTTGTCTCCAGTAAAACATTTACAGAACAAGAAGGGAACTGATTTTACTCCTTCTTCTAATTTGATACAGATTAATTATCAATCTTGTTACTTTCCGTCACATGTTGCCTTAAACCATGGACACAAATACAGGGAACTCGCAGCGCATTTTTCAAGTTTGCTTTAACTCATTTAATCAAATAAATATGTACAAGCCCTTTTATTCATACAGGAGAAAACAAATCCATTAAGAGAATTGAACCATTTGCCGCAACATAAACACAAATAAAAAGTTTAATCTGTGGGGAATATTTGGAACGCAAAGACGTCATTTCAATCGCCTAGCAGTCAGTCGTTTGTTAGTCAGCAATTGACCTTGAGCGTATCCAAACGTATGTGTTTATATGCATTTCTAAGCGTTAGAATATAGCTAACAGCTTGGAACTATGTGTTAATACAGCTTAATTGCAAAACTGGTGCTTTCAGCTCACAACAAAGAATAGCATGTTTAGTATGATAAAATACTTAAAATTTTTAAAACACAAAGAAGACGGATTTTAATTTATACAATTTGTTATCTAAAATTATTTAATGATTCCGAGGTTTGATAAGAACCATGAATCATAGAAAATTTCTGAACGAAAATCGTAAGTACAAACTTTACCGAGACCTCATTGGAGATTTGGTTCAGTCGGAAAGAGTTGTTACGAAAAGCAGGATAAAACCTAAAAGGGTAACCAATCCTGCAGGGAGAAAGGTACATCTGCAGCTCGAAGAAGGGCAAGCGAGAAAACAACCCAACAAAAGTTGTAGGAAGAAATATTTTCCAATATTTCAAGAAGATTTTACAATTCAAAATAATTAACTTCATTTGTTTATGCTGCTTGTGCTAGTTGTCCACCTGATGCAGTTTTCTCGGTTTTCTAATAGACGAGATAGTAAATAACACAGGAATTTTCCTCGACTGGTAGCCGTTCTTTCTGACTCTCCCGCTCACACACAATTTAAAAATCTCAAAATTATTATTAATCTCAAATGTTGTCAAGCTGCTGTTTTCTTGTATTAACCAAAGTTTTAGGTGTTGTTTGGGTGTTTCTCTTGGTGCATAGCTGCTAACCGATTTTGCTAGTAGAAGTTCGATTCAAACTTCCCTGTTTTGGAACAAAAAAATATTCATGGTCGAGAGGTTGGAAAAACGTGCTGAAATGTGTAAGATCTCAACCTCAACTCTTGATGCTTGATGATCTAGGAACTCGCCGTTGAAAAAAGAACTCCAATCTGTTCTTCATGCTCAGATTTAGGCGAACGAGATAAAGGTCTAAGAGGTGAAAGCATCTGCAGCTAAAAAGAGACAGTCTTACAAAGAAGGGTTTGGGGATGGTAGAAGGACGCGTGCCCAGAACAATATTGCGAAGACGGTTCAGGATGGTAATATTTATTGCGGTGTTGATTGAAAACTGAGAGTTTTATGAGATGTTCAATGCTCACATTGCTTTGATAACGATGTGGTTATCGTATGGTTTAGCATTTTTGGAAAGTTTGAAGTCGGTTAGATTAGTGGTCGGCATAATTGAAGACTGGGCGTTCAATAGGCTAGTAGCCAGAGTGTTTCCTTATTGTTTTCCTAAATACATACTATCAACTGTCTCTGGTTCTTAGTCGGCGACGGTTCTTGTTAAAAGTAGCTCCAAAGAGCTTAGAGTGCATCACAGTGTATCTGAACTGAGTCATCATTCCTCGAATAAGCTAATGTATTTAATGCTGTAGCTCTTCTGCGATGTGAGCTACTGGGGTAAAGATCAAGATGAAGGAAGTTTGTATTTCTTTGTTGTAAGTAAGTTTTCTATACTTTACGATCCATTCAGTAGTTTTGATCGATTTCGATGTTCGGTTTGATAATGTCGGTGCCTCGTTTTGCCTAGTACGCGGTGTTCACTGGAATGTGATCGGATGTAATCTTCTTTTTTTGTGATTAGTCATTCTGTTTTGGAGTTGCGATGTTTGTCATTCCATACGTCGTATGAATTGGGTTATATGTATCACATTCTGTAGCTAAAAGCAAAGTAATGACTGAAATTGTCACAATAGACCGTCGGACCTACTTCTACGCTAAATAGAGTATTTTGTTCGCTGAAAAATCGTTTGATTGACTGGAATCTATGTATGTATGTACGTTTGGTAAGATTGGTTTCCCATTAACTGCTGAGGGAATTCGGACTAATTTGGTCTTCCACCGGTCGGGTATACATAGGTCAAAGGGCATTCCAGAGATCGTTATGAATTATTTCCAAGGCGACTGATAAGAACTAAATCAAATGTTGTTCAGGACAGTTGTGCTATTCGAAAATAGAAGGCGAAGAGTAAATCACAAATCTTAATCACTATAATTGAGACGATATAGTACATCCCCTAGAAATGTAAATGAAAACAAAAGACGCTTGTGTATGCTTTACAAAATTCTTTCCGCAAAAAGATGATAAACAAATAAGCAGAGCTGAACGAGAGTAGTCAAAGCTAAGCTTTGTTCTTCCTTCTCGACAAATACTTGTTACGCATAATACGTGTCGCCTCATGCCACCCTCTATTCAATCCTACAATCTATTTATACCTTTTATTAGTTTATTAATGCTTGAATGGCGATTTATTATAGACGTTAATGAAAGCGGGTCGTGCGGGGAATGCATAAAAGTGATACATACAAATGCATCGGCACGACACTGATGAGTCATATTGATTTGGAACTTCGACAGATGCCGCAACAAATTCGCATGCATGCTCACTGATATGTGAAGATGTAAGTACATCTATACATATGTATGTATGTACATATGCCTTTCATGAATTATTTAGATAAAAAACAAAAAAAGACCAATTTCACTGTTCAATGGAGTCAGACGCGCACTATATTCCTTCTGCTCTAAATATCATTGTTGCGAATCTGTGCCGAGAGTAGATATACACACATTTCAGCACCGAATAGCAACAGGTATCAAATCCACTTCACAACAAAAAAAAAGTTGATTGCCAGAAAGAAAATACGCAGCGTAATTAATATCCAGCAATGATTGCGTTGAAACTCTTTTTATTTTCATTTTGCCAACAGATAACTGAAAAAATGGGTTCATATGTATACTAGTATCTATTTTTGAGTCGAAAGCAGATGGACTGGTTACTTGGTAATCCTAATCAGGTCAAAAGTTAACTTTTACCAACCGAATACCCACCCCCTAATTGTTAATTCAATTACATGCTGGAACTCATGTGGAGTGTGTACACCATGCTCAAGTGTTTTCTCCATAAAAAGGAGGTGAATAACCAGACAATGGGTTTCTCAGATTTATTATTCTTTATTCGTAGATAACTTACCTTCTAAAATTGAAGTCTTATCGCCAGTTGCACTTGGTGCTTCCATGTTTCGCGATTTTTGCTGCCCTGTCACCCTCAACCAAATATTGTTATCTCTAGACTAAAACAGTGCGGGATGGTGTTTTTTTCCTTCGTCCCATCTACTATGCGCTAACCGAAGTTTTAATTTTCTCTGCAATTATCACTCACAATTAATTTTTTTTCCCTGCTTTAATGGGCAGCCACCGGATGAGGTAACTACTGCGAAAGAGTAAACGTATCGTTTTTTTCCGCACACTAGTCGCGTTTAACAATCGAATAGTATTAGATTTACTAGATTCATGGATAACATTGCAATTTGTCCAATTGGAGGAACTTTGATTGGTTCTTTGTTTGGGATTTCTTTTTCGTTCCGCGGAGTTCCTACCGACAAGTAATTAATTGGAAAACACCAACAAAAATTGGAGTGGAAATACAAAATACTGCGTTGTCAAAAAATTATCAGCTGACGGGAAGTTGTCAAATGGAGGATGGTAGCGACAGCTGGTTGCCAGAGATAGTACTGCATGAAAGCTTAGGGGTCGGTTGTATTTTGGAATAGTTAAATTGAGAGTTCATGCTGATTAAAAGGTTCCTGGGTGTCATGACAGGATGAAATAACCGACGTAAACTCCACACCGACTTCCGTTGTACAATATCAAAATGTCATCAGTTTCGGATCACGAGCTTTGGCTACATCAAAGGATAGGAAAGAAGCTTTTTTGTAAATTGAGGATTCCAAACCCAAAATTTTGGGGTAGTCTTCATCAACCATCAGTGGACTATTTTTTGTTGAATGTCCGTGAGATCGGAGCGACACTTGCTAACCTTGAATGTTCTACTAGTTACTAAACTGTTTGCAATTAAACTCGTAAAAGGTATTGATGTTCTTTTTCAAATAGCCAATAATCTAGCAGCTGGAGCAAACAGAACGGTCAAAACAAAAGTCCTGAGCACTACAAACACTAGCAGTCAACTCAACATTGCCAGACAGTTGGTCGAGAAGTAAACGACTTTCTATTTCTAGTAAGTGTGGTCTCGGCTAACAGTGATGGCATCGAACTGAATGGACGCAGCAGGATCGGAAAAGCTAAAGCTGCGTTCGGAATGCTATCCCAAATCTGGAAAGGAATGTTATCAGCTTAAGGACCAACCTGCGACTGTTCCGATACAAATTAGAATCAGTAATGCCTTTTGGGAAAAGTACTTGGAAGGTTAATATCACTACCATACGCAAGCTGCAACCCTTCATAAATAAATGCCTAAGAATCATCTTGACAATTTTTTGTCGCAATCGTATCGCGAATGAGCAACTTTATCGGAAAACGAGACAAGAACCTATGGACATAACAATACGAAGGAGAAAGTGACAATGAATGGGACACAGCCAACCAGCCAGAACAGCGTGGCAAACGTGGGGCAGACCAGTTGAGTAGGAATCGAGCTCTCTAGAAATGAGATGGAGGCAGATCAAACGCTTTACAGAAATCGTAACAAGATTGCGTAAAGTCTCTGAGGAGTTAAAGGACTTAACAATCTAAATTTAAAAAGACGCATGCAATCCTTGGAGCTCATCCCAGTTATATTTCTTGTAGTTCCAGATTGACTAATAGTGATTCCCATTGCTGCTATTAGGAAGTCTTGTATAGATATTATGTCTCTCAGGGGCATAGTTGCTTCCCACGTTTTGTTTTAGCTTACTGTAATGCAGAGGAAAGTTTAGAATCGCAATGAACATTTTAAGCCATCAGGCACACTTTGGTTTTTACTTTGTCCTTTCCTTGTAGCTCCCAACGCGTCTACATGTGCGTCGGTTGTCTGTAAAACTTCTTTTAAGTAGTTTTCAGGGTTCACACGTAAGTACACGTTTTGTTTTATTTGTTTAGCTTGTTACTAGATTTGGTTCTCTTAAAATGACCTATGAAGCCAACTCGTCGAAGTAGAAGTCAAGTTTTTGCTTGCATTTACTGATTTATGCGACTAGAACATATTTTACTGTCGTTATCGTTTGCTACAGGTCTCATTAGCAAAGAAGCGTACTTAATTATACAAAAGTTTCACATGTTACGTTGAAGTTCTTCTTAGTTTGCCTCTGAGACAAGTTTTCTTAAGTTCAGTCGATGATCTATCAACGACAACAAATGTTTTCTCATGTCTTGCGACGACGCAAAACCCTCCTAATAAACATGCAATAACTTAAACCAAATCCTCACACTGTACTTTAAATGTATTTATTAAATCTTTTATATCCTAGACCTTCACAATCCTCAATTACGCCACAAAGTACCAGCGATCTACTTAATGTATTTTTCCATGAATTTCTTGTGGAACTCCGAACGTAGCGAGTCATTGATAAAATGTGATTTCTTCTCTGGTTCAGTGCGTGCACAGTTCTTGAAGACAACATCGTCATCCCATCGCCGTTTGACCTTCAAAAGTAAAGTACATAAGTATTATTGCTTCCAAATTGCATGGAATTCCTTTTCTTACCTTCAAATCTCCACCTTTATTTCCTGGTGCGTAGTTGATGAGTGGATTTCCCGACAAAATATTCTCCATTCGAATGCGCTCGTCCTCCTGTTTCTTTTCTTTTTCTTTCCTGGCGTTTTCTTGCAGACGTTCCTCTTTGATTTTGTTTAATTCAGCCAACAGCGTTGCAGTGTCATCTTCAGAGTCTGAATCGTCATCGGAGCTATCGTTATCCACGGGATCGTCGGCGTCTAAATTAGCTGGTGCAGCCTGGAATGAGAAAAATTACATTAGCAAAACATGCGAAGGAACTGTTGAAAACGAACTTACATTATCTAGTTTTGCACGTTTGCTGCTGCTTGCGTTGTTTGCCTCGATGGCCTTGCGGACGATTGGTGGAAGATTTTTCGATGGACGTACCTCACGTTCTCTTTCTTCGAGTTCTTTGCGGAAATCACGGTTGCGGAGCTCTTCAGTTGTTCCTTGACCTGTTTCTCTGTAAATAGGATTGTTTGGTATGAATATTATTTCTTATTTTTTAACTCCACTCTTGAAATACCTGTATTTGAGTTTTGTGTGGCCAGGCAAATCTCTGCTCGAATATTGCTTGCTAAGAGCACTTAAATCCTTCTCTCCACGTCCGGTCCCACCGCGGGCTGGATCGAATGTTGGTCGAGCAGCAGTTGTCATTATTAAATTACTATTTCCTTACAGCAAAAAGCCCACAAAACGAATATTTTTCTAAATTATTTGACAAAACAAGTGGAAACGTTTTTACAAATGTTGATAAAACCTTTTTGTTCGCAAATGTGACAGTCGTAAGTGACAGCTAGTTAAGGAATGAAAGGTGTTCGGAAAGCGAAATGAGAAAAGTAGGCTCCATTCACAATAAAAACAAACAATTTTGGAAAAATAAAAAGAATCAGAAATGAGACTGAGAAGTGAAAAGTAGACATGAGTAATTTAAACTTTGTTAAACTACCAACTTTACAAAAAAAAAAAAAAATTAAAAAAAATTTCAATGTTATGCTCTAAGGTTGAGGCCACATTCACGAGATACAATAGTGTAGATTTCATGTAGTCTTCATCAAAAACTAAACGGATTTAGGTAAATAAAGTTTGAATTCATGTAATTTGAAGGGTCTCCACTAGGATTGAGGAATAATATTGACGTGTTTGTCGTCTGACAGATTGTCTATTGCTGACTATAGGGTGGAATTACCAAAGTTCTTATGAAAAATGAAACGAAAATTAATTATTTTTTTCGTCTTTGTCAGTACTTTGGTTGAAATTACTCAATTACCTCTCTGACAAGTAAATTTGATAATTTTGCTTGTTGATCAATTACAAATTCATTAAAGAAAGCGATGTTTGACAATTGGCCACTTGTGTGCAATTTGCTCTTGGTTGGTAGGTTGGTTTAGACCGCCCCTAGCATGCACTTATACTAGAGAAGGTGGCCACTGCCGATATGTAAGGTTGGCGAATCAAACTCTTCCTCTGGAAACCACGAAAGAGCTAATCTTAGCAGTGCAGGTGGTGCGGATCGGAATGATCGTTAAGATCATTGAATAGATATTCACCTAATGTTGCCTTCCCGATGTTGGCGAGGTAGGGCATGGCCATAACAGGTGACTTATGGTCTCCTCTTTCTCTTCGTCCATACAGCTTCAGCTAAATTATTGTAGGAAATCGTTATAGCACAGTGACCTTGAAGAGGGAGCTACGTGTAAGATTGTGCACTTTTTTAACTTTAAAGCCTTGAGTCCGAAATCATTATTAAAAATCTGTTGCAACCGTTCTCTGGATATGTTTAGCTCAGCAGTAATTTTTCTTCCGAAAAATTTTCCTTCGATTTTGGCTTTCGCAGTCTGAATCACTTTTGACGATGTTTCGCGAAACTGCCGCGATCGATCAGACGCTCGATCTCTTAGTCGTGGGCTCAGCTGTAGATGCTCGCCACTCAGTAGCCTAGTAAAACATTTTAAACGACATTCACGTACTTACTACCCAGAAAAGCTATAGCCAGTTCATCCGTGCGAAATTCGTTCTTCCTGTCTTTTCGAACCAGAATTCTGGAATTCGAAGACTCTTGACTGAAGCGTTGTCTTTCATTAGTTTGATGTAGACTTCCGGACTGCATCCACATTTTGATAGGGTTTGCTATGAAAAATTCTACTTTATTCGTTGTCCTCGTATATGGGACTCAATGAGGGATGTTATTTGGAAAAGCAAGCACTAACTGACTGCTTGTCGTTCAAAAATGAGTATGATTGCCATAAACTTAGTTGTTATGCCCAACTGCATAATTTTATAATTAATAATATTAGGAAACAACTTGAAGGAGGCTATAGGTCACCAACATGGTGTCTTCAACACCGAACTAAAGGGCACGTCTTTCACGAGGAGTAAAAACAAATATTGGATAGACAGGGTCTAATCTCTCCTTCACAGTCGCGCTAATAGATTCATTAAGGATAAGTGCGATGGTTGCAACAATCTCTGTTCTTTAAATACCTTCTCTCAACTTTGATCCTAATGCCATTATTAACTCTTGTATCATAATGTAATGATCGCCCTTTTAACTCCACGACTTGGTACAGAAGTCCATGATGCAATTCAAAAAAACACAAAAGCCAAGAGAAGAAAAAAAAAACTAAATAAAATTCCATTCGCTCTTGTTTCCAATTTTCTCATCATAATTGACTTCTGACGAAGGAGCTGCTCGCATCGTATTAACCTGCCGTCCATTAGCATGTCGAAGTTCGCAGCACACGTAGGGCACGTAGCAATAATGATGATTGCGTCTTATACGCGTTTCCTTCGAATCCTCCGCCAGATACTCAATCTGCACTTCAGCTGCCAGTTGCTCCCCAGTGCATATGCGAAATTGAAAGGAATTAAGCAGACCCACTGCATCTGATCTCCTCAGATCAGATCCGAAGTTCATTCAAAAACAAATTTCTGGATCAAAGCCGTGATACATTGGATGAGGAGTAACAATAACAGCAACAACAACAAAAAGTATCGCTACCGCGATTTTCTTGCGGTTTCACACTTTTAACCGAATAACCATGCGAATTTGCTCCTGTTGTTGATACAATGAACTCTTAAATTATGGTCCCAGGCTGGCTGACTATATCATCGGAGGGAGTTAACTGAATATGTGTCAGGTGAAAGGTTAGAAATGTTAATTCTAAGCTTTCTTACGTGATTAGGTGCTACCACCGTTGCATTGGTTGTGTAGTATTCAAATTCCATTTTCTATTTCTTGTGTAGTCTCTTCCTCGTCTCACATCTTAAGAAAAAAAAAGCGAATTCCAATCAAAAGTCATCGGCAGTCAATCATGACTGACAAGGCCAATTGTCGACATCCGGTGTTACATTGGATCTTCAAGCTGTAGATGCAGAAATAAGCAATCTGTAATCGATTAGAAGGAAGTATCGTAAAGAAAAGTATTTTTTGTTTATTGTGAGAATGGAATTTGTTCATGTTTAACGGTATTACAAATAAGAGAGAAGGGTTATAGAGCAATACTCGATGCTGACAGTATGGACAAAAATGGTCTGATGTTCCCGATGCTTTGCAGATAACTTCTCCAAAAAGCATTTAAATTCATAGGCTTAGTATTGTTGCGTGCTTTCCTATTAGATAATACTCAGTCATGTTACCCTTTACGGGACTGATATGGGGACAGGCAAATTGGTACAATAGACCTCTTCACCTGCTTGTCAAAATCGTGACGTTTAAGCTGTCACAGACTTTTGGTGGCCAAACAAAGAGAAAATAAATGGTCTATAGACCATTTTGTGGTTTGACGTTTAAGCAAAATTATGCCGGGTGCGATAGATTTTATAGGACTGTTCCCTCCGGCAATACGTGAACGTCAACGAAACGACGTCGATTCTATGGGTAGGAACCATCAAAATATCGAATTTCATTCTTAGACTGAAAACTTTTCTATCTCCCTAAGAAAAAAGTTATATTCGGTCCAGGAACTCTTCTTGCCATCTTGATTCCTTTCTAAGAGCTAAGAAATCCTGGAATTTGGTTTGCCATCTTTTTCCTTTGTGGGGGCAAAGACATCTTTTCCACCTAATCTGCCTTCAAACAAACTAGCTTGTTCTCTCCTGACAACATATTCTACACAAATGCCCAACTTCTTCCACTTGAGCACGACCTTACGACGAGGTGTTCCTCTATTGCCTTATGCATCCGGGTTTCCATCACCCATGTAAACATTCGCCAAACTCTGTCATGAGACCAAGGTACAACCTCTCATATTCAAACATGCGTTCTGAATCCTCCTACTGGACATCCCTCCAGTGTAATTTATTATCTCCAACTATCCGGTGCAACCTCGAGAGGTGACAAATAACTATCATGTAACGTCGGCTGACCACGAAATAATGCCCACGAAACATATGTAATGGGCTTTCCGACACGCACACCCGCCACGGTACCATACCGCCAGCTAACCGGCAAAACAAAAACATTGCCTGTAACACCCAGTCTGGTGGTGGAGGCATTAACAAAATATATTTAAATTTTATACGCAAATAATAGAGCTGTTTCCTGTAGATACCGAATAGGCCGGCTACTGAAGCGGAGAGCTGACACCACCAACTCCGACAACCAGCACACCACCATCCAGCGACATTTGCGCGCCAGAGGCTGCACCGACAACTACCCGTGATTCGCAATTTTGTTGCAGGAGTCATTTAACGACAGAGGATAATAGAGTCCAGCGCGCTGGCGACAATTTTATTAAATATGGCAATGGGACGTCGCATGGTCTTGGCATATTTACAAGTTCCACATCCACTGACATATTTAGCATCAGTGTGGCGGGCGCATTCATGTGCAAAAGCTTTAAGTCCTTAAAGTGCGCAAAGCGGCGTATTAGTTTCCCCAAAGCACAAGCGTTAATGACACCTACTTACAATAGGATTATGCTACTCGAATGGCAAGTCCATACGGTCGGCCAGTGGGTGCTTCTTCCCCAGTTTACGATGCAGTTCATGTATGAGGTTCATAGTCGTGGAAGAAGGAGAAGCAGGCAAAGCAACTGGTGGGCAATTTACCATAAATACAAGAACGGCTATGAAAGTCATCCAAAGGCGTAATAATTCTCGATGCCTTTGACATTTGACATTTGTGGGTCTAACGTCCAAGAAGAACAGTAGCAAACATGGCTTAGGGAAGTGGACAGCATCTGAGAGTTATCGGCATTTAGTGTCACATAAATTCGAAAGATTAATTCGAAGGCTTTGTCTTGGTCAGAAGCTGTACTAGCTGTCTGCTAGGTCTGCTATTTTAAAAGTGGAGAAATATTTCCATTGATGATTGGAAATAAGGATCAACACCCCTCGGTGTTATTGATACCATCTGCAACAAATGAATTGACTTCCTGACCAGCAGCCCATTCGAAACCACAAAATAAATTCTTTTGCAAATTAACATTTTAATACGGTGTAGGAGCGGAAAGTGCGTTTGCATTATTCACTGAGGAAGAAGACACCATCACCATCGCCATCACCATCAGCATCACCATCAGGATCGCCCACGCACAACGATTGGGAAATTTTATGTGTCTGCTACCGGTGGGCATACATTAACTTTTCCCACTTCGAGCGAACATAATTAGCTGACTTTTATTCAACTTCTCTTTTTTTTTTAAACGATTTTGCGGTTTGATTGATTCTTTTGATTTTTTATGATGCGCTCACACAAAAGGTGAACCTATGAGGCACGAGATCACTGCAGATGGGTGCAGGTATGCTGTTTCTGGTTCCTGTTTTGCTAGAGGTTAGAAACTACTTTTGGTATAGCCTTCTCCTTCCTTTTGTGAGAAAAGAGTTTTGATAAATTGATGATGATTGACAGATGACCTCCAAGTGTCAAGTTTCTAGGGATCATCCTACTGGGTTCGTACAGTATTTTGATTGTGTATAGTCTGTCTTCGATGAGTCCAACAATTGAAGATGGGAAGCTTCAGGTTCTACTAGAACTTGTACTATATTTGAGGATACGCTAAGCGTTACCTTCTACCCCATCTCAAGCAATACATGGTTGCCAGCTTCTCTTCGCTGAGCTCTCTGAATCTCTTTACCAAGTTCATGAGACGAATGGACATTAGTCTTATTATAGATCCTAGGAATTTTAATAATTTTATGAACACCAAACGTAAATCTGATAACTACTCATCTACCCTTTAGTTTGCCGACACCATCAACTTGTCAGATCCTCTCATGAGATTCTCAATTAAGGATGACTATTTCCTGATTTCTATGGACTGCACGCAACTTTTGTTCATAACCATCATCTAGTCATTATTTTGCAGTTAGAAGCCCTTGGAAGGTACGCAACATGAAGTTTTATTTAGATCTCAAGGCAGTCACCTTGGACTTTTAATATTCGTGCTCACCACCAATGATGTTGACTGGATTATCAAAAATTTCTACCGCTCTGTGTATGACAACGACATGAAGATCTACAGATTAATTTTTTGTCCTATCGACTCTCCCTATCATCAAGATGACCTAAAGTTATTCTCTGCCAAATTGATGCCAAAATATCTCGAGCTAAACCAGCTAAACCAGCAAAAGGCAATCTATTATACATTCCTACAAGCGTGCTCCACTACAATCTACAGGGACTACTTTCTCCGTAACGAAGTAGTCTCCTCCTTATGCGATTTAGGTATTATCACTGATCGAGAGCTTAACTTTCGTTGCCACATCGACAACAAAACAAGTAGACCCACTTCTCGGCTTGGCTTTATAAAGCACTGGTCGAAAGAATTCACGTATCATATCAGCTTCGTACGACCCGTTCTTGAATATGCCAGCCAGGTTCTACAAAGCTTCACCTAGATTGACAGAATGTATGGCAATGTACCTAAGCATACAATATCTTTCGTATTCGACGAAAGAGTTGATGAAGGAATGGATCCCTGAGCTACTCCAGTGAAAAACTAAGTATCGATCACATAATGACTTAAAAGTCGCAAACAAATCTTATTTTCGAGAAGTTTAGTCTAAATTTTATGGGTAAAACCTATTAGATCGATGATAGATGAAACGCTTGAGCAATATTCCAGTTTTTACCCAATTTACCCCTTTTATTCAATCACCTCCAAACACAAATGCTTATCGAAACACTTGGCTTAGTTGCGATTAATAATAAATAAAATCCTGCGCATGTTTTTTTACCTTGCGGATTGCAACAAAAGATCGATCCAGTTTTCTAGAACCTAAATCGAGCGTTCCACAAGGATCTTTACTTGGCCCTTTACTATTTATTATGTTTCTAAATGATCTTCTTAATGTTGAACAAAACCTATTGAGGATTTTTAAATCCACTACCTAGTTGCAGCCTGGTAATGAGCGAAGATGTGTTGTGGAGACAAGAAGCAGCGATTCAAAACCTATTTTCCAAATCTGAAGTTAGGAAAAGATATTTTCGAATATGTTGAGACAGGAATTTAGAAACAATTGTTCGATTCCCAAAGAAAGAAACTTTAATTCGATTGGATTCTTAAGTATAATAAGAAATCCTCAAAACATGAGTACTATGTGGGGCACAAGTTAAGGGTGATGGAACGAACACATTGCTGTACAACACTACGAACCACTTTAAGTGGCATTAATGGCCCTAACATCTCCTGTCGATATCATTGAAGCCGTCCCAACTACGAGTATCTGTCAATTCTCTCTTAACTTGCACCATCCATTCATTACGAACAGGATACCGTGAAGGTGAAACATCAGAAGCTGCTCTTTCATAATTTTCCGTCATTACGTTGGCATCACGTGCAACCTTAGCCAGAGTTCCTTCATTCGCAATCCTGTTTGCATGTTGTATCTCTTTTTGCTTCTTTTGTTTTCCTAAAATTGAAAATAAAATCCAACTCCGTTGTTTGTCGAAGTTAATTTCCCTTCCAAAGACGGACGAACTCTGGGGCTAATCGAGGGCTAAGGCTGGCTACTTGTAGGGGGGAAAAACAGAAGTGGGTACCTACTCGAACTCGTTCTGTGCACCATCCAAAGACAGCGAACCGGAGTGTAATGCAACTGAACCTTAATTTAATTCCAAGTTCAATTTGAATACGCGCGCGGAAGCTCCCAATTGCCCGCCTGGTTTGGTCTTCTTGGCTTCTGGGTCTGCCACCTTCTTCTGTCCGAGGCAATTCTCCAAACTGAATCTGCACTTTGATTGAATTGTGAATTGAACGGCTTTCACGTGATTGACTATGGATCATGAATCGTGAATGGGTAACTGTGTGGTAAATTATGTTTTGCCAATTTCACACCTTGAAATTGGAAAATCTTCGCCTAGACGCCTTCGTCCGATCCTCCATGGACAAAAAAAAAAAACAGAAAAAAAGCAGCAATAAATCAAAATCACCACCACTCAATGGGTCATTTAACACTTTGTAAGGACAAAGCTCGCCTCCCGGGTGGATACAATCCGTCATCATAACCATTTTGTGTTACCCTCTTATGCGATTTTGTTCCTTCCTCGCGTTCCTTCCGTTCTACTGCAGAGAATTAATTTTAATTAGTGGCCTGCTTCCATTGTATGCCACTGGTACAAGGAGTATGCGGTTTTGTGGGCTGTCCAAAGTTGGTTAGCTGGTGGGGTGCTGCGTACCTGGCTATAAGTTTTCAGTCGATCGTAAGTTTTTTGCAGGCGCAAAAATAATGCGTAGGGAGTTGTTAACTGCTGAATGAAATCTTTCCTTCAAGGCGGCCGGCAGCGACGACGAGGCAACTGCATTTGGTATGAATGGACAGAATGGCAGACTAGTGTGAGCATAGCAGGTTGGTGCGGTATTAAAAAATGCGGTTCGCTTTTTGATGGATTTACGAGCACGCGAAGAAGACCGACGTTTGGTAAGATCGTAAATCTGTTTTTGAGGCATTTTGTCATTCAGTCTGCAGTTCGGCGATGATGCATTGGAAATTAGGAAGTCTGCATTGATGATCTGGAACAATGTTTCAACTTGAAATGGGACTTTGATGGCGAAAATTTGCTACGGGTACACTTTGAGTGGTCTTTAGAGCCAGGAAAACGAGTGCAAGTCTGTATGAGTTTTAACGGCTAAAATGGTATTGCTGAGCTATGAGGTTGTGTCATTTTGTGTTACATGTGCACATCCTGCTATACTATGCTGAAAAGTAATTGCTCAGTAAACTAGCACCTCGGATGGGGCATAATTCAGCAATGACAACTGTACGAAAAGTAAACCTTAACAATTGTTAAAAATTCATGTAACACGTAGCAACAAGTCTACGAATAGTACAACATCTGGCTTGGAATGTTTCAACAAGAGAAACATTTGATAAATCGCTAGTTTCTGTGACTGGAAACAACAAGGATTGGAAAAATTAAACTGCATTTGTTGAAAAGTTGATGAATTCTAACCGACAGTGGCCCACTTGTTAGAAGCCAACAAGTTATAAGAAAACACTTGCAATTGTGTTTAGCAAGTGATAGTACGATGAGTTAGAATTTAGAAATATGATTTTTGAAAATTTAAAGTGCAAAGTATTGGGGAGCTTATATTATTGTCCTTGCATTGGCTTGGGATAGTATAGGATCTCAGTAGCTATCGAATTTTGTTCATGATTTACGTCCTGCAGAACCCGCTTGTTTTGCATTAACTAAGGCTCACTTATAGAAGTGATTCAACAAGTTGAGGACGTTTGCAGGGATCGATTCTTTGCAGCTAATTTTCTTTCACATTTTCATGGCAGAACGTTCGAAATTTTACGTTCGATATTGCTCCTGAGCTAAGAAGAAATCCAATTTCATTTAGTCGTACGAGCGAGGTGGCCGAACCATTTCTCGAGATTACACGATTACCGAACCTCTCCTTCAATAGATCCATTTTTTGACCAGCTGAACACTGACTTCAAGTTCATTGAATTCTGGTCAGAAATAGTCTTCCCAAAGCTTCCCAAATATCGAACTGTATTGCCCGCAACAGGGCCATCTATTTAATAGGCGAAAAAACAAGGTCCAATCACACCTCCGGGATGAAATCCACATCACACGATCACGTTTGGGGATACAATGGAGTCTTTTGAAGAACATATGGGTTTGTTGCTGTCCAATAATGCATATTTTGCTTATTGATGAGGTTTAAGGGTGGGTTTGTATTAAAAAATAAAATTGCTATGCCACTATTGGAAAACCCTTTCTAAAGATCTTGATGACAGCTTGAACTGTGGTTTTGTGTTATAGCCGGCTGGACACATGTATCATTGATCCTGTCTCAAGCTAATGTGACTTCCCCAGACACCTTCAACTGGAATGTGAGGTGGAATAATTGGGCGCCAAAAACTTCGTTACTGAAGGTAGTAGCCCTGTCGTGAATGTGAAGGAAGCTTGATGCTGTCAAAAAAGGCCTATGAGAGTGTAGGGCACCATTGCTGCACGATTCTGACATAGATTACGGAGTGCCATGATAATATCGAGTTAAGACAACTTGAATGATGAACAATGATGAACGACATGAATATCCAGGTAGGTATCTACAATCAAGGGTTCAGTAATGTGATGCTGAATGACCATGGAATTTGTGAACAAGGGTACCATACAGTATTCGAGTCTTATCTGAGACACCATTTGGAGTGCAATATATACGGGATGGGGGATAACTACTAATTTTCCTACAAGTTCACGGCTTAGAATACATAGTACACAGTTGATAAGTACAACATTAAGGTAGTAATCTCTGAGTTAACACAACAGACTAGATAGAACTTAACTGCTAAAATGTAGATGAAATATCTAAAAAACTTCTAAATGGTTTCCATACAATACCAACTAAAATATGGAAGGATAGGGCCTCATATCGGTGACTTTTTTTTATTACAAGTTTCAGAAACACAAAAATACAGCAGAAATGAGTACCTAATGAGTACCGACATTCATTAAAAGTCTATTTCCCCCTAAACTGGCCTTCTACAGCTGAACAATATTACACCCTAAACCAGACTGGTTATTCCAGAAAAGTCGATGTCCTACGCACATCTATATGTGTACATACATATGTATGTCCATGTAAAGGTATCAACATTTTATAAAATATGCTCCACTTGTTCACTGCCTGTGCCACGTCCGGCACTCAATGACCATACATTAGCCAGGAGGGTAAAAATGACTACCATTCGCATCCACCGGGTACACGCAATTATTTATCTTGACCTACGCACCACCACCATCATTGCCACCCTCGATAGACCAGTAAACTGGTCATTTCCTTACAATTTCAATGTCCAGCAATTGCATTAGAGAACGTAATATATGGTAGCCTATTGCTCGCTCCTCTAGGATGCACTCGTTCTTTTGTCGCAGACATAAAGTCACAAAAGTCATCACCGTACTTCCATTTCCGTACGAATGCGTTTTATTCTCACCCGGGATTGTGTGCTACACAACATTTCTTTGGCCAAAAGACGACCTTGTTATGGTTTCCCGGACGATCATCCTCATTCTCCTTCGCAGGAAGATAATTTTTGTCCACATGGAGCACCGAACCGACTACTGGATAGCATCGCGATTAATATGCCCTAATCATTAACAGATGTTGTCCTGTTGTAAAACAAACGTGTCCGATGGACAATTTGTTAGCTTTTTCGTTGTAGATACTATTTACATAGCAGTGTAGTGGGGATATGTGTAACATGCAAGTTTTACAGTGGCAGGACATCATGTCCTGTTTTGCTAAAAACGTAGAGACAAACATTCAAAAATTCAAAAACAGGAAATGCACTTTCGGACTGCGGAGGAAATGACTTTTAGTTTTTCCGTTCATCCGTTGTTGGACGGTAAATGTGTACGCACTTGCACATTGTGTCTGCTCAAAATGCATTCATAGGCTTGTCCTTGATATTCAATTACCCGTGCAGTAGGATATTCTGGGTAGTTGGAGGTGGTCGCTCATACATTGTGAGTGTTGTTGATTAGTTTGCAGGCAGTGGACGTTATGTTGTCTGAGATAGAGTGTGAGATAATCAATTTTAAAGCTTCGAACAGTACCTGTTGTGTTTTTGGGGCCGGTTTTGACTTTAAAGTAATTTGGGGTTTTTTTTGGAACTTTCTTGGGTATTGGCTAGGTTGGATAGTTTAATTCTCGATGAACAGGTAGGATTTCACATTGGATCTTTCTCCATCAACCACATAAGCACATTACCAATCAGTTATCGACCTTAAGAAGGGTTTCAACAGCTCGAATCGGCCTTGCCGTAAGATCTCATACCAATTATCAACATACGATGATAGATCGTATGCACTGGTAAGATATGAGAGGACTTTTAAGCCCGAAGTGGAATACGTCAGGGGTGGACACTGTCACCGCTGGTGTTCATAGTGGTCAATGTATTCAGGGCAGTATTTACGGATAGTAACCATGAAATTTAATTAACTGTGACAGTTTACCTTAAACACTACAGGGTCATCCAATTCGTGGTCCGGATTTGACAACCCTGTTCCGTGTACATACGTCAAATCGAACTGTCATCCAAGACAGTAACAAGTGACCACGGAATGCGGAAAACATATGTACGTCGATTGGGGGATTGAACATTAGCGAAGTCACTTTAAGGTTGGAATTTTCTCTGGTGACTAGTGATATGGACTAGTGCCATAATCTTCAAGATTGAAGCGTCACAGTCAATTCTTATCGCTATGGAGGAATGTTTTGTAATCAAATCGAAGACATGAATGTGAAAGACATGTGGTTTCAACTAGACGGTGGCACATTTCACACAATACGGATGACGCTTTAAAAATGAAATTTACTTCCAAAACCACAAAATGGATGATCCTATACAATGGACCTTCATCTGATGCCATAAAATCTAGCAGCTGTAGAGGGACTTCCTAGGTAAAACTGAACCACAACAATTGAGAAGGAATCAACCTCTTTGGGATAGATTTGTACTCAGCTCAAACCCTTTGCAGTAAACCAAACAAGCGGGGAATGCAAGAATTGAGGTAAGTAAGTAAATGAAGACCAACCAAAAGCTTTTTCCATTAGTACATATGAATGGAGGTAGAATTTAGGGTAGGACATTTCGCGAGCAATAAGCTTCAAAGGGCTACCTGGTATATGTTTTGTGCAGAGGATGGTCATTCCCCTTGGAGTAAGAACATTTTTGTCTACATCCCCAGACACCAAACCCCAGACATCATAAAAAAAAGTTTAAGGGTTCTCGATACAACGAAAATGGTTGGAGTCCTTATGCATACATTGAAAAACTATATTTTTTTGTCAAATAATTGAGTTGAAGCTGTCGCAGAACCAAAATATAACTCACCATAGAGTGTCTTCGTATAAATGAACAAAGTAGCGATTAGAAGCACCGGATAGAACACCAGGAACCATAATGACCACATCGCGATTTCTAGCCAAGACGCCCAAACTAAGTCGTCTATAAACTTTATTTCCCTACAGTACTTCAATGTGGTATCAATAGAGTTCAAGAAACCAAGGTACTTTAGTTTGCTTCGAGACATGGGTTGACGCTCCAATATCTACAAGTATCCGTGTTCGATACTTACCCTATAGCATGCTTCCTTAGAAGATAATGGCCAGAGCGTATCCCTATCGAAATTCTTACCTTTGATTTGTTAAGTTTTATAGTTCCCCGAACTTTTCCGATTTAACTCAATCCTCAAAGCCTTGGAAACCCTATGCCACTTGAAGTTTGACTATCTTAGGTCGACTCATTGGTAGTTGTATGCTCTTAATTATTTATTTGTCAATACTTTTGTTTCCCAACGTTCTGGGAACATAATCATCTAAGCATTGTGCGGCAACTCCTGACGAGTTCAGAATTGGTGTCCTTCCTTCCTTCCTTTCAGGGTGCCTAACTTCGTATGTTGTGTCGAAGTCAAGTGTACCAAGACTTTCATACATATCGTCGGCAAAAGATTTTCTAAGAATGGAACTACATAGCTAGTTGAAGATACTCTAACGTTAGAGATACTCCTATTTTTGGGTCAAGGGGTCTTCAGCGTTATAGACTACGCGGTCGAGATTACTTTGTTTTAAGTAACTAAAAATAGAGATTTTGAAAAAGTGTGGACAAATGATAGTTCTTCGATCGATGACAGCATAATTGCCCCTAAATTTCGTGAATAATAATAACTCGGGTGTCATCTTCGAAGACTTGAATCGTTTGTGGATCATTGGCGTAGACCTGGCTTCCCGACCCGATTGACTAGGATTTTGTAGTTCGGTCTGCATTTCATTTCACCGTGCGTATACCGTTTCGTCTTCCTGAATCATATAGTTTTATTCGACAGCTGTCACGGAATGTTAAGTTGGACCGTTGAAAGCTCAAAAATACCGCTAAATTTATAATGACAGCTCGGAATGGATAATCCGAGGTTTGGAATTACTGTCCATAGATCTGTTCCCTTTGTTCTCTCTGGTAAGTTGTAAACACATATTAATATCTACATTACATTGATTCCATCCATAGCAGCACATTAAATCGATTTCCTCCAACAAATGCATTCCAAATACTCAGCACAAAATGCATCACTATCCTTTCGAATGTTCTCAGCAATTCAGACTGCAGTAATCGACGGAAACTGATTTTGATTTCCGATTGAATTATCACCCCCAAATGGTCCCCATCATTGGATGGGTTAATTAATATTTTGCTTCCTGACCAAGTCGGCCTTATTAATTTTGCATTCAAACCACGTCGGTGTTTTGCCAACGAGTTGATACAAATAATTACAAATTTTTTCTCCCCCATTGTGAGTGCATTGTGTGCCGCTAAATATTTAATACAATATTGCAAAAGTTCATAAAAAAAAAAATATTAATTTTTAAATTTACATCAATCACCATCCATTGCTCTCCATTGGGTAGGGATAGGCGTCACACAGAGACACTTCCAGGGTCGGTTGGTCGTTCGGTTGACCTCATCTTTCAAAAGTAAAACTCCTTCGGGTGTCATGATTTACAAGGTACACCTTTGGCAGAGCTTTACTCCCATGTATGTCCATGTGGCCTAATGTATGAAGCCCTTCGCCAGATGGCGGTACTTCGGTGGTTAAAACTAAAGCCACAAACCATAAAAATTTCACTTTTTATTTTCGCATGTGATTTCTGTTGTGTTGGGTTCTTTTCCATTTTAAATTATAATTTTAAGTTAAACACTAACCGCAGAACTTTACAAAAAAAAAAAAAAAACAGAAAAAAAACCTTACGCTCGTTTCAATCATGCACTCGCTGCAACTTAACAGGTAAATTGTTTAATTATTCTCAATTGTTGTGCAATATCTTTGGACGGATCGGAGTTGGCTCGAGGGCCAACACACTGCCCGATGTGTGTACGTGCGTTTGTTGCCATGTCCTTAACTTGGATTGTCGGATTTTCCCGCATCCGAATTTAAACATAATTCTCTTCCATAATAATTCAGAATTGTTTTTTTTTTTTTTTGCGAAATCCATTTCCAATCTGATTTGTATTCATGTAGTGTGAAACACAGAAACCGCACTTAGAAAAACCGCATTCAGATGAACAGATTTTATTATTTTTTATCTTTCTTTTTGTTGGTAGTACGGAAAGAAGTTGTATCTGGTGGTTTGGGTGAGAAGAAAATGAAACGGAATTAGGTTCGATAGAATTTGATTAGCGCTATGAGGGTTACGTAATACGATACTAAGAGGTGACCGATGATACCTGAAGATTATGTTATATATCTCCAAATTAACTTAGTATCGTGATGCCCTTTCATACTAAACACAAAGTACATAGACATCTTCAATCTTGACGGTGATAACCAACATTTCCGTCCACCCGAACTGGATGAAGTTTAAAAAGCAATACCTACCCTAAAAGCCAACAAAACTGCTGGAGCTAATAGGTCGACTGCTTGACCTATTCAAAGCAGCGAGGGATGACTTGCTAAGGAGCATACACCAACTCATTTGCAAACTATGGTCGAACGAAAGTATGTCCAATGAATGGAATCTCACCCTTGTTGGCCCGATCCACAAAAAAGGAGATAAATCTCCCCAGCGTCGCATACAAGATCTTATCGCCTGCACTGTGTAAACGCCTAAAACTTTTTGTCAACAACATGATTGGTCCATATCGGTGTGGTTTTATGCCGAAAAAATCTACCATCGAGCAAATCGTGCACACTACAGCAGATCTAGGAAGAACAAAGGAATAATATAATCTTTTTATTGATTTTAAGGCTAGCCATGACAGCTTCTAAAGAAACAAGCTATATCGAGCTATGTATGTCTAGGTTTTTAATTCCTATCAAACTCGTCCCGTTGTGCAGGATGATGCCAATCGATGCTTCTTTGACTTAAGAAGGCAATTGTGGGGCGAAGCCCTCTTTCGAACAGCTAACACAACTCCATACAAAACCCTCATCATACCAATCCTGCTCTATGCGAATAGACAAAAATTCTTCGCCCGGAAGGGTTTCCGAAGCCACACCTGAAAGACGGCAGTAGATGAATACCATGCGTAAGGTGACGCACTCTGAAGTGAAACGGGAACTCAACCAACATGGTGTGCGAAACAGGACACAGCTGGCTAAAGATAGAGCTGAGTGCAGAAGCTTTTGAAAGAGAAGGTCCGTCCTGACAATTATACTCTCAGATGTTTGTCAAACATTCGCAGGAGGTAAGCCATACATAAGTCAACCTTTGGTCAGTAGTCCGATACCACTTTTCTTAAACAGTTATACTCTGCTCGACTGTGTTACTGCTCCCAAAAGATGAAAAACTTTGGAAAACGAGGAAGAGCAAATGATCGTCAAGCTTCCTAAGAAAGCAAATTGAATACAGTGGGCCTTGCTATATCCCTGTTTGTTTGTCGAAATTGATCGGGACGGGCTTGTATATCTATATTTTACTTAGCAACTTATATTATTGTTCCTTATATAAGGATTTACATCCTCTTGATCTGTTTTTCATGTACCGTCTTAGACACCTTTTGGTATTAACCACACTGAACTTTCGATGATATCCTAAATACGACCCTAGTCCCATGGATATGCTTTCTGATGTAGGGTCACCGCGTTTGCGTTGACTTTCCGTACGTTCAAGACTAGCTTTAGCCAAACTTTGAGCCTAGATAAGGGTGTAGTCGAATCTTCATGGATGACTTAGTCAAAGATTTGGTGTCGGTGTCTTCGTGGAGACCAGTATCTGCTCCTGTCAATCTAACTTCGTTTAAGGCCTTGCTTAACCCTGGAACCTGGTCCAAAAAAGAAAATGGAAAAACTTTTTGAATTTGGTCGGTAAGTTGAGCTTAAGCTCTTGTCTCTTGTGGAATCAAGGAAAAAGAGATCTCTGATGAGATTGCTAAACAAGGCTCAGAGGATGATTTCTCAGAACCTGACCCTGCGCTGTGTCTTTCGCATTTTTTTGGCGGTTGGGTCTCTTAAGAACACAATTGTGTGCGACAAGGCTCTCCAAAGCTCAGGCAGACTAAACGTATGCTCCTGAATGTCCGTAAGAAGTAAGCTGTATCCTTACTATCTTATAATCGCTTAGCAACTTAGTGTTGCCCTGCTTTTGGTCGGATCAGGTGGCAATAGTGTTCTTTGATTTTCGTCATCACTAGAACTGCCATCTAGTTACTTGTTCGATTTTGTCAGGACCTTATGTAGTCTGGTAACAGCAAGAGTACTAACCCCTAGTCCAGTCTCACTTGCGCGCGCCATCTATGTGTAATGTGTAAGAGCACATAACATTGTCAATTTTTTCATTTTTAAAATAATTCAATTAGCCTCGTTTTGGCACCCTGCACGTATGTAACTGGTTCTCTTCTCCTAGATTCAATTAGACCTTTCAGCACCGAAAACCATAAAATATTTAATGCTACTAGAACAGCCGCCAAATGCGTATACGAACACGGTTCGTCATCTTTGGCTTACCTGCGTCTACGTTTTTCCCACAACAAAAAAAAAAAAAAAAAACTTAAATCTGTGATAAATACTCTAAGCAGGTGTAGATGATGTTTGTTTTAACTCCCGCAATCGTCGTCGACACCGGAAATGCCTTTCAGTTGGCCTAACGAGTTTCATATTGCAAGTTGGTTTCTACACATTTCGCTTGATTACTCAATCATCAAGACCCGTTCTGGCAATAATCAAAAACAATCAAGAGTACATAATTTATCTGCTACTTGTGCGGGCGAATTCACTTCCCACCAGGTTCCCACACTGATTTCGTCCCTCAGAAAACGTTTAATGATCAAATGGCGCCACGAAATGGCTCACATTTCTGAGGATCTCTTCAAAAAACAAAAAAAAAAATATTGTGTCACTTGACGTTGTTAAGAAAGATTTTGGTTTAACTTTTTGCGGTTTATTGCGAGCAGATACATAGTTGCCAATTCTATACATTATGTACTGTATTTCTCCTCAAGAGTGACGTACAATGTGCGTGTTAGGTACTACCAATTATCCTCCCGGTCATAGGCATCAAATGGTCCGCTAATCCTGCCCGGTATCTGCCTTCCATAATTTTCGTGTTTGGCATCCTATCAAACTTCTGTGTGTTATTTCCTTCGTTTGTTCGTCCTTTTCATACGCAATGCGTGTCCGGAACCAATTAATCAGGTGTTATCCTGTCGAACAACTGAAAATTTCCCTTCTCATTTATGTATGCTGCTGGGATGTTTTGGAAATATTTTGACATTTGAAAATACGTTTTTTCAAACTCACCGTATATGCGTGTCATGTGCAGGCAATAATTTTCGGATTTGGCAAATAGTTTTTTTTTTTTTTTTTGGGAATGTTTCGTATAATTGTTCGGCTCGGGGTGAATGCTGGTCATCAATGGTTCACTGGCCTAAGGGTGGATATTCATTAAGTAGGAGCAAAAGTGCAAGATCAGTGAATATCCTTGCAACTGACAGAGGAATACCGCAGGCAGGACAAGAAATTACCGAAATTCAGATGCAATTTCAAGTCAAATGGTTGAGGTGCACAGCATTACGGATGTTGGTGCAATAACCCTACGGAGTGGTTGGGTGATTCCTTTTAACTCTTTTCTCATAAAATGTCATATAGATCCTTGGGGTGAATAGAGGACATAATTGTACATTGAACTCATGTATGTATATGATTCAATTGAGTCTGCTAGCAGTGTTGTATTGAGGTTTTGATTTAATTCACACGGATTTGGCTACCCAAACAGTGTGTAACTGGAAGATTGTTATGACGGATTGTTTGGGAATACATGACCCATGTGGGTGACAAGTATAGTGGCTGACTCGTGTCGGAAGTGACGGAATATTCATACTTCTACAGTGTACTGAATGTTTAAAGTCGATTTTTGTTGGCTTCGGGCTCCTACCTAGCCAGAACAGATTAACCAAAAACGAATTACCTATAGCCAAACTTTCACATGTAATACTTCATTATTCTTTACATAAGACAACAATCCTTTTGGGCCAAACACATATTTTTGTATTGTTATCTTCGATTTAATTGAATCCAAAGTCTGCGCCGATTGTGAGAGCCCCAAGATTCTTTCAGATTCGTTCAGACGATTGCCAGATCTGCAAATATCCTGGCAATTCCTCGAAAGGAGATGACAAAGACAAATTAATTTGCAGCATTAAATTGTCAATTCATACGGTTGTTAGATTTTGTCCCAACTTCTGCAAATTTGATCTCAATTGTCTGACAAAATGATCTGACATTTGTCTAACAACAACCGGCAACTGACAAAAATTGTCAGTTCACACGACTGACAGATAAGTCATTGATGTTTTCAGACTCAGAACATTTCGCGGATTTAACTCGAAATGGAACAAATGGAGGTACGAGCAACGAAGATGAAGACGAATCGCCGCCAGATACTTAAATTCTTCAAATGGCTTAAATGTCTGATAATGTCCTGAAAATGGCCTAACAATGATACAAATAAATGTGCAGATGATTGACAATACCCGCAAATGCATTGTCTAAATTGCTACAAAATCGTCAGACAAAATTTTACAAATAGTTGCGGATCTGGTAATCGTCTGAACGTAGCTTCAGATTTATTTCTTTCAATATTGCTATGTAGTTGCAGTCTGTAAAATTAGTTGCTTATGGAGTTAAGGTTAGAACTTAGCATGAATGTTCTTTAGTTTATTTGACTTTATTGACTACCTATGTAGGTATCTTATTTTATTCCATTTTTGTGTTAAAAAATAAAAAAAGCAAACGTATCACTTGCCAAACTTAGGCAACCAAAGTCGATGCTGTCTTCGATTGGTATTTCCAGTTTGGTGGGAGAACGCTCTTGGTCTTGTAGTACCGGGCTAGCCTGTGGATCCTAGACTCAACCCGAATAAGACGGAACTTGCCATCCTTATCCTTACGGTTGCAAATGCTTGCGGATAGCAACTGCCCGCTTGATCAAATGGTACAAATCCTCTGGGATGTCGGGCTTCAGACCAACCGATTTCATGATATGGAGGATCTGGTTGCCATTGATGAAACGCAGTTGTGCGACACCATAGCCTTCTTGCCCAATTTCTTGATTTGCTCCCCAACATCTTCGGCGTTGAGTTTCAGCCATGAGGGGACTGTCCTTCTGTAGTGAAGTCCTGATTGGGAAATACCCTTACCAGGAGCTTGCATACGACGCATCTTGTCAGATTTTTACTGTACATGGAAAGGTTCTTATTCTTTTAGAGCTTAGTATTAGATTCAAAGGCATCCTCTTTCCTGGTGTTATATCAATGACTTGCTAGAAACTCGGTACGTTGGAGGAGTGACCCATCAGCTTTAGCTGGAGTTTGTCAATAAGCAAAATAACAATTATTGGACAGCAGGAAACGTACATGTGTTTCAAGAGACTCCATTCCATCTACATAAAGTGACCCTGTGGTGTAGATTTTATGTGATCCTGTGGTGTAGATGCTGTTGCTAGTTGTTCAACTGGATATGGTCGCGGTCTATTAAGGAGCTAACATTTCACTTGTTCCACATCATGAAGATTAAAATTATCCGTATCAGTTGGATTACTTGCTGGTTACTGGTTGTCTCGCAACTATTCGTTCTTCCTATGGCAACCCCGATACAAAATTTCCAAATCTCATCGGGGATGCAAGTGCTGCTATCGGCACTGCACTGCGTCTAATGGATTTTCTAAACAGTCATTCCTACAAGCAATGACTGAGAAACGTATAAACCCATTGGAACTTGTCTACGTTTCGCTTGATGGCGATTCCAAGACAGATGACAGATCTGGGTCTGGAAAATGAGATGAATTTGCCAATATTCACCTCTAAGCAACCTTAGGCTTGTACTCATTCAAGTTCCAAGCAGAATCTTCGTCATTAACCCGATCTTGAGTCAGGCTGTGTAATCAAGTACTCGTAGGTAACCCCTCTTCAGCTAGGCTGGGTCGAATAAGCTACAGTGAAAAATAACCCATCTATATTTGAAACTTGCCATTCAATAAGTAGCTTAAGTCCTTGTAATCTTTTGATGGCAAGACATGCTGGATTTTCTGCTACAAAATCGAAGAAAGTAAAACTTTCTCCCCACTAGCACCCATAGCTGCCAATTAATACCCATCAGTTAAAAATACATTTCCATAACGTCATTCAACGTTTTGCTCTTCCAATTAATAATGATTCAAAACTAAAACGCATAATATGAGAGTAATATTCCACAATTACGAGTACAAGTACAAGTGTACAAGTATGTACACCTTGGTGAACGTGCGACACAAAGTTAATTATAATTCCGAAGAATAAAATAATAATAATAATAAAAAACGAAAACGATCAATGCAAGTAAAATTGGAATTCCCAGGCTTTGTTTTGCTCATTCTTCTCCTCGTTTTATTCCTCCCTCACAAGTGTGATCTACAAAAAGAGGTATCGTATCCGTACTCTTGAATTCTACGTAGCTGGGCCCACATGGCTCCAATGTGAGTAAATGATTCACTAGCGTATAACACTTCGTGCTGCACGTATCACTTTCGAGCTATCTAATTAGTATTCCGAACAGGCTGACGAAAATCAATTTAATCGTCAAAATCACAAAAGAGCTTCGTCATGGAGAAGCTACAAGTGTTAGCCTTGCATGACAATACTTCTTCTACTGTTCGGCAACGACAACGACAACGACGAGGACGGAGGAGGTTGTTTTATGTCCTGCAGGAGCGTGTTCTTTATGCAAATTCTTTTCAAATACTCAAATGATGGGTGAGATGGATAAATGCTTTGCAATGGAGGAATCCTTTTTCGAGTGGAGTCCTCCTTTCGAGTGCTAAAGATGCAATGTAGTTGCATGCAGTTTCCTCATTGAAATGCTAAACGAATTGCACCTCAGATGGAATGTGTCCTTTTTGGCAATATGCAGATTAAAATTCATTCTTAGGGCTGTTGTTACTGTTGTCAGTAATTGGCTCATCGGACAATGGCTGTATGGATTTTGAATTGGAGTATTGTCCTTTTCCATTTGACTTCCATTGGGTTTGGGGGAAGTATAACCCCTATTCGCTTGGCAATGAATTAAAGATTTGGTTATTGTCTGGAAGAAGATATTCGGGAATTCGGAAAAAAGCGTAGTTGTCAGAACGTGAATATTACTTTTAAAAGGATATATAGGAATGTGAACAGAGATAATTAGCATTAAGAACCGCTCATGGCGCTCATGGTTGGAATTATTTTTTCAAAATGCATCACGATTTCTGTAAGACAGGGATAATACCGGTACCTCCTAGCTACCTCTTTCATGGATATGACACATACTACTTTCAATAGTAGTTCTTTGGACGATTTTAAAGCACCCGCCCCTGCCGACATGTTCCCCACGATTCTACAAAGCAACAAGGAGTATAAAAGCTTTTCCGTGCCTTCCTCCAATGTTCGTTGCATAACTTGAGTCTGGAGAGTAGTCAAGGTCATTTTCATATGCAGAGCGGGTAAACCTTTATAACATATCCTCCCAATATGCATATACTAAACGCCGGACTGCTGAGACAGCTCCTCCGAAGTAATGAAATTTGACACAGGTCCAACGGAGCATAAGCCCAGTAATCTCAGCCTGAGTTGAATGCAAGCTCAAAACGTGACACATTAACTCAGAGCTGGAAACTGAAATACTGTCAAGTAGGTACATATTTAGGTATGTGCCTACACTAGCCCCTAGGCAAACCCCACACCTCTACTGTAGATATTAGTCGCAAACACAAACTAGAACATAGTAGCTGTCCATCACCGAACTACTAAAACCCGTCTGCCATATCATATACAAACAAGAGGGAAGATGTAGACTAAATGAAAACAGAAGTGGTCCTCTTCACTAACAAGATGACCCATCCTATAAATTTTTAGTCTGGTGGTATGGAACATTTAAGTCCACGTTCCTTAGGCCACTAAGCAAATATACAAAACCATGGACAGACACTTTTAGCGCCATTAGAACAATGTTAACTTGGTGACGTGTGTTTGAATCCAACGTTTGGAAAGTAGGTGGCATGAACTACCGCACTATTGCGAGATGAGAACCGACACAGAATTCCTAGCACCATTCTATCCTTTCAGTCTAAACATTTAGACAATTTTTCCTTGATAAGATAATTGAACAAACTGTAGGATCATTACCTAGAATAGAATTTCGACAACATGTCTAAAACCGGAAAAGGACTGGGCTTTAGTGTGTCATCGTTTGACCACGAAAATCCAGGCTCACTAAAACATCCACGCCAAGGTAGTAAGTATGTTACATAGGAATGTCTTACCCATTGCAAAATTATTAACAAAACTACATTCTAGGTCACCAGAACACGCCGATAGGTACACAAGGGAAGAAACTTGAGGATGAAATCACAAGAAAGCGCTCTTAATAGTCTCTCCTTAGTATTTGTAAAATCCAATATACCATAAAATGTCCTAAGACTAGACAATAAGAGATAGAATCTCCACATAACTCCGAACAAATTACGACCCAAACAACATCAGGCTAATCCTAGGGCTTAACAGAACTATTACCGGGCACAACCTCTTGGTGACGTACTTAAGGATAACGCGACTGCATACAAAGGTGATCTCTTCAGAGGTAATATAGATGAAGAATTGCAGCTCATTCGCACTTGTGCGAGTAACCGGCCCTCACCATCCTGTAGACCTGGGCGACCTGTCAGAAAAGCCATCATTTCAAAATAAAGGGTTGGTTTTTCAATAAGGACATAACAATTTTGTATTTAAATAAAACACAGAATAACTATGATATTGGATTGAAATTTAATCCACGTATAGTACACATGTTCAATTTTAGTATATAATTCGATTTCTTCCATACGAACACTGCGCACCGATTGATCCTTTGGACCCATTATTCCAACAGTCTTTCACATATATTGGACGGAACTTTGGAAATTTCGCGTTGTTGCTGAGTTCCTCTAATGTTTTTGGTTTTTTTTGGCCTAAACCAAGGAAGTCCAACGAGATTAGGTAGATAGTAAGTAGAGCTATGCTGGTCATGACTCTTGTGACCTATCAAATGTAGGATGTATTGTAATACCCCCAAACCAATCCCCTTTAGCTGAAATACTTTAAAACTCAAACCGACCAGTTAAAGATAGGTCGAGGTCAAATTTTAAATACCTCTCCTAAGACTCTCTCCTAATGAACACGCCAACATTGTATCTGTAATCAATTAAATTTTCACAGCAAAAATGTCAAAATAATTAGCGAAACTCAAAAAACCGTTGATAATGGCGAAGCTAATAAGTTAATACCTTTACATCGATCCGGCAAACAAGCACAAAGTATCACCGCACACAGTGTGAAGAGTGTGGGAAAAACACGAAGCACGCACTGTATGCCCCTAAACACTCCTAATTATCGGTCGGAACAATCCGACAACAACATACCGGATGCAAACCGCATCCACTAACGCGTTGGCATTTCAAGTGGAATGTACTGCCGTTCCATCAGCGCTCAGCGCTACCACAGGGATACAGGAACAACAAATAAAAAATAAAAACTCCTAAAAACAATCAGCTCCATCAAAACCGCTAATCAAGTTCACAGGTCAATCAATGAAAATAACCCACATCCCCGGCGCGGCGGTAGTCTCTCGTCCCGGTTTGCCTCGTTCTTGTACAAACCTTTGGCAATTCGGAAATAAATTAGCGGACACACTGTACCGCGTTTCACCGCTTTTCAGTTGCATGCTTCCTACAACGTCCCGGTTGCATCTATCGCTCATTCAATCGGTGACACGTTGAGGTTAACATTTCCAATCAAACCTCGCGAATTAAAACGCGCGCACACACGCACACCCTATATTCACACTTCGGCTTTAAGCGCGCTGATACCATCGCCACCACCTATGGCTGCTTGGTCGGGAAAGTACGCTGATGTGGGGCTGCTTTGACAGCAAACCACGGTGCTAGCCAGCTGTCACGTCAAGCAGGCAAAAGGCACACGTCCTCCGTTAAGCGCGGATAATGACGCCAATCCGTGTGTAGACTGAGAGGTGAGTCCTAAAAATCTGCCACCACTACTTCTGCATTCCCATGTCCCAGACCCAGTAGTGATAGAAAGCAAAAAAACTAATCAAATTTATTTTCTGCCAAATTTTTGTGGTCACAAATTGTTTTGTCGTTTTCAAATGATACACCAGACCGACACACTGTGCGCGGACGGGGGAAGAGACGATTTGAAAACGTTTAACCGCTGATTAAGGCGGTCAAAGCGGTTAGGGGCTGTTAGATGTTTATTTGTTTTACTTTAATGCGGATCCGTTTGCCTTTCGAATTGACTGGCTTGAGGAGGCTACGAGGAATGCATTGGGGAAATTCATATTTGCCAATGGAAGAGGATGTCGTCGTGAAGTGGCACAAATTTGAGTCGAAACTAGTGGACACATTGTTGGAAGGTCTTGTAGACTTTTTAGAAAAAGTGGAGCATATGTATTCTATTCTGCCTATTCTTCCAGGGGTAACTACTATTTCCTCTTGTTGTCATCCCTTCACCTATTTGCTTTTCTAGCATGTTTTTGGTTCGCATTTTCCTGAATTTTGCCCATCACAGTGCAGGCTGTGTGAATCATCTACAAGCTTTTATCTGGACAGCATCCACGCATCCAGACCATCCCGGAAGCATCCATCCCCCGACAGGAATGTGTTTAGTAATAGTAAAACTCTCCGTGTTCTCTGCCCCTTCTTCTAGATATTGGACATGTTCAGTTTTCGAATGGTGTTGCCACTCCACCTGTATGGGCTCGGTGGTGGTTCTTCTGTATTTTGTCTCGGTTCAGCTCGGTTTGGCTTCCAGGTTAATTGGCATACCAGTAACTGGTGTCCATATGTTCACCGTTGCTAGCTAGATACAACTTTAGAGACGCATTTTTGTATATCACACGATCTTTGAAGTGAAATCTGTGCTGCAGTAGCATTCACAGATATCTGGTGAACGGATGGCGCCCATCGCCTGTGCGTCGGTTTTTTGCTGTGTTTGAGATGCCTCCAGCTCATTCTCAGAGAACCCGATTCTTCCTTAACTGTTCTGCCCGATTCCCTAGGGCATAAAGAAGCAATTGGGACAAAAAGTCCTAAAGATGATTCGTCGATCTATTTAGGAAGGTTTGTAACCTGCGTATGGAAGTGATGTCCACCTTTCAAATACTGCACCCATAAAGCAGTACTAGTTCTACGTTAGATCGACACAGTCGCAAATTGGTTCTTAAGCTGATGACATTGCTTCTCCAGATTTGGGATAGGATTCCAATCGCAGGATTCCATATGCTGGGCATATGCAATTCGGTGTCATCATGGTTAGGTGTTGCAAGGTGAGGCAAAAGTAATGTCATAATAGATCTGTTAGCGTACTCTCCCAAAACAACGAATTTTCACGAAAATTTTCGAAAAGTCACCAAATCCTGTTCGAGTATGCAAAAGTTTCATAGATTTTCGTAGAAGAGAGTGCTGACGAGAGAGTAAAAAATTTCCTCATGCAACGAATTTTTGTGCAGGAAATTTCTTTGCACTGATTTACGAAACATGTTAAATCTGTCAGATCCCTGTAAGATATTTTTTGTTCAAAAAGTGTTTCGAATTTCGTACCTTTCGCGTTCGTCTACTTTTTTGTGATTTTACCACTCTCTGGGAGAATTTTACTTGAAATTTCACAATCCATTAATTTTGGTGCAGATAGTACGCGAACAGACCTACTGTGACTGTGCTATTATCAAATGTCAAATGTCAAATGTTCCGTCAATGTTCTAAGATCTTAGATTACTGATAACCATAAAGAACAATAGTGGTGACAGTCTGCACCCCTGATGTACTCCAGTTTGGACTTGAAATCCTCACCATTTGATAAAACGTGCCACTTACCACCCTCGTATCTAGCCTTGATAATAGGTATGAGTTTTTTGGAATGACTTTCCTGTGCAAGACCGACGAGATAAGATTCTGATTCAAACTGTCGAAAACCTTCTTGAAGTGGATACTGCGTAGACGCATTGCTCTATGCAAGAGGATCCCCCGCGAAGCCTACCTATTCAAGGTAAAGTATTCAATCCAAGTGCTCTTTAATACTTTTCAGTTTCCGTTTTTTAGTAGCTTGATGATCATCATCACCTTTCCACTCCACCAGTAATGGTTAACCTTCCACATTTTTATGTATAAGCCTATGTATCAAAGCCTAACTGGCTATAGAAATTATTCTTTTCATCCTCAGTCGCATCTTCAGTTGAAACATAACCCTGGATGATGTTGCATCTTCTTACTCTACTCTGGAATCTTGCCCTCAGTATCTGGTCACTATTAGGCTTTGAGGTTAAAAAGCTACTTCTTGCTGTTGGAGTCAGCATTAGTTCTAGCTCGAACCTCTGTGAACTTTCACCTGGTTTACTTCATCTTACTTTACTAAACCCTCAGATATCAATGCTTTACTAATTCGTGTTTAAGCTGAAGGAACTGATAGAAGTGAATCGAGGTGTCCTTGTTCGATAGGCCTCAATAGGTCCACAATAAGTCGGATACGGACCGAGGAGTTTGTTTCCTTTCAATTGTTGTGTTTCGTTGGGCCACATATAAGCTAACACTTTATGTCCTACGGGGAACTGATAGAAGTGAATCGAGGTGTCCTTGTTCGATAGGCCTCAATAGGTCCTCAATAAGTCGGATACGGACCGAGGAGTTTGTTTCCTTTCGGATCAATTGCTTGTGTTTCGTTGGGCCACATATAAGCTGACACTTTATGTCCTACGGGGTCTTGAACTCTACGGGTTTCTATCTTTTATACATGTACATAGGTATGCGTAATTGTATGTGTAACAATGAATTTTTCATATCAAGTTTGACATGTAGATTACTCGCATCAAGTAGTGAGTAAAAACTTAACAAGAACAGTGATTCATATATGTCTACCCACATGTTTGAATGTTTGGAAAAATTACATAGACTCAGAGGACCTACTCTAACTTATGTATATAATGCGTACAAACATATATATGTCAGTAGGTGGCCTGTCTGTCTTCGAGTAAAAATGTATAAATAAAATATCGTCATCGGGATTGAAGCTTTGTAACTCAAAGTGTAAAGTGATTCACTTCGTATTATGAATAATATTTGACATGGAAATTAAGCTAACAAAGTGGTGTCAAAAATGACGCACTTAATTGTTGATAAAGAAAATGTGTAGTCAATACAAACGATTGTATTTGTTTTACAATTTTTTGAAAGGATCCATGCGGAGAGGCACATATTCCACTGGTGATTTGTTGTTAGTTAAAGATAAGTTTTGGACATCTGATGATTTCTGGAGAAGCGTCTCATTGTAATCAGAATTAGGTTTAATTTTGAACACAAAAACATATGGGCGAAGCTGAGTAAAAGATTAGAATCAAAAGAACGCAAATCGGATGATCTAGACTCAGATGCCCGGTATTTAGCATTTGTAAGGAAGTGGGGTACATCTCCGTCAAGCATAGAGAAAAACTCTGGATCCAATGAAAATCCAATGTCGCCACATATCGCCTCTTCCTTAGGTTTTCAGGTCAGATGGGCGCAGCTGAGTAAAAGATTAGAATCAAAAGAACGCAAATCGGATGATCTAAACTTAGATGCCCGGTATTTAGGATTTGCAAGGAAGTGGGGTACATCTCGATCAAGCATAGAGAAAAACTCTGGATCCAATGAAAATCCAATGTCACCACATATCTCCTCTCCCCGAGGTTTTCAGGTCAAATGGGCGCAGCTGAGTAAAAGATTAGAATCAAAAGAACGCAAATCGGATGATCTAGACTCAGATGCCCGGTATTTAGCATTTGCAAGGAAGTGGGGTACATCTCGGTCAAGCATAGTGAATAACTCTGGATTCAATGAAAATCCAATGTCGCCACATATCTCCTCTCCCCGAGGTTTTCAGGTCAAATGGGCGCAGCTGAGTAAAAGATTAGAATCAAAAGAACGCAAATCGGATGATCTAAACTTAGATGCCCGGTATTTAGGATTTGCAAGGAAGTGGGGTACATCTCGGTCAAGCATAGTGAATAACTCTGGATTCAATGAAAATCCAATGTCGCCACATATCTCCTCTCTCCTAGGTTTTCAGGTCAAATGGGCGAAGACCTTGTCAGTCCTTCTAAAGGTTTGTAAGAAATCGGGCGACATAAGAAAATGTTCAGAAATGTGTCCCAAATGGCAGTCTTATGGGACATTTTCCTTTGCTAAGCATCGTAGTGTTATAACTGACGATACTTCGCTTCATTTCGCTGTTATTAGGTGAAGGCGCTTTTGTGCTACTGTGGTGATTTTATTGATCACAATGCCGTTTCGGTTTCTCCGAAAATCAAAGAAATTCCAATTAAATGGGTAGCACGGGGCATGGGTTTCTGGCAGGACAAACCAGTCCAGTTTCGTCTGCGTGCCCCCTGGAGCACTTGAGTCTACTTGTTTTTAAGGTTGAACCTGATATATATCGGTTTAAAATTAGAATACCCGATCGAATTAAAAATAAATCTGTAAAAATGTTCAATTGTTTATAAACAAACCCGATTAAGGAAATTCCTACTCATGTGTACATATGTATGTAGGAACACACATTCATACATGTAATGCATTACATTACATTACAAGTCGTGTCGTATCTACATTTTTCTGATAAAAGATGATTATGGTATAACCCAGCATCGTCATATCGTCATAAGAGAACGTGAAACGTCACTTCCATTGACGTATCTGAATTAATGTGATTATGGGTAAATACGAGTTTGTCACAATCACCTTCATTTATAGGTGACATGACTAAGATAATAGGGGGCTTGCTTGGTGTGGCTGTAGACTATGTCATTTTCTTTTGAATAAAATAATCAATGTTCGATGGGATGTCTAGTTAAGCTTGAAAATGCTGAAGAATGTTTACATTTATCACGGAAGCGAAAAGCGATCAGGAACATGCATATTTACATATGTATATGGTACACTGTCAGTTACAGAATGTGAATGCCTACCGATTGAGTATTAACTGTTGGAACTATCATATCATAGTTTGGGTGGCTACTGCTTGGTAGTCTCTTGTGGATGTATGCAGATAGTTTAGGCCACAATGACAACGTGATTTGTTCTAACTCAGAAAAGACCAATATCCGTGGATATTGATGAGTAATTCAATATTTACGGATTCTTCAGTGAGCAAAGTTATATCACACGAGCTGTACTTTTACAAGGTGTTCGAAAATGTACATCTTATCGGAAGATGCTATAACTTTTGTAAATGGCGGCAACTGTCATTTTTGTTTTGATATTTGTGACGTATTCAGATGCAATATTGTTTAGGATCGCGGAATACTCTATCTGACCACTTTTTTTGCAGAATAACTCGTCAGTGATTTTGCCACCTCGTGAATTTCCAAAGCTAAGGCCTTTAGTCGTTTGTCTTGAAAAAATTGGTTCACAAGATTGCCCGAATTGTCCCCTTCAGACCTCATCTTTGTGATTTGTGAACAAGCCAAAGAATTTTGTACGTTTTTAATGAAAATATACGACAAGAGTGCGAGAACTAATTGCCGGCTGTTTAATTTTAAAGACATAGCAAAACTACATCGACTGAATGTTCTTGGATCACCCTGTATTATGGCGGTTATTACAAGAAACCATTATACCAAAAAAGGCGAAATTTCAAAACCATTTGCTATCTGAACAGAATGGAATGGCCTGAGTCGGATGGAATGGGGGTAAATAACAGATGGTTTCAACTGGGTGGTGAGTCCTGCAAAGTCGTACGTGAAACAATGAAGAACCAAGATCCGAGGTTCAAATTTCTCTTTATTTTTACATTTAAAATGTAAGACCTACTTGAAAAATTCTCGGAAAATTCAACAACTCAAGAAGGATAGACATCTTTTATCCTATAAATTTGGTAAAGAAAAAATACACACCTGTGACTTTTAAACTGATTTTCTTGGTTGAAATTCAAGTACCAGTATTCTTTAAAATGAAGTGTATAGTACTAATTAAGTTTACTTTCCAAAATCCTCTTATCTAGTAAGAACCTCAAAATTGTGAACAGTGGCGTTCACTCTGCGAAAACAATGGATTCGAGGTCGCAGACGTTTTAAGTTGGTACAATAGTGTTTACAGGCTTAGAGTGTTTCAACTAATGCAACTAAAACTTCCTACATTTTATGATATGCTTAGTGTATTATAGTAATATTTCAAAACGGAAAGAGTAACCTCAAATTAGTAAAACTGCATTATCACTTAATTTTCGAAGAAAATTGGACAAAGAACAATTTTGCTTTTCGTTGACGATTTGTAGAAAGCACCATAGTCAGTGCTCCCAGTGTTTGCGATGAAAATTCTCATGTTAATGCTAAAAAATTCCTCTTTTCCGTCTGATCGCTTGACTAGGAAAAATGCGTCAAATTCGCGTATATGTATAAAATTTACAAAAAATAAAAAAAATACAGAAAACCAATAAAGCTGAAAGCAAATTTCATTTAATTTATTTATATTCATGTTCTGGTTATTACATTTTCTTGACTCACATTGGATGTAGCTATGTTCTTTAAATCCGACTTTACTTCAGTTTTCGACCATCCGACACAATTTACATCACTAAATGCAAACATTCCTGCCCTACAAGCGAGGCAACTAAGCTTAAAGTGTACCCAACTGGATTCTCCCATATCATAATTCAAGTTTGTCACGGAAGTAGAAGAAAAAGTGCACGACTGGGTACTCGCACTACAATTCTATAAGAGGATTGTGATTCCCGTCTTGTTCTTATAAAGAGGGCATGGCATTCTCCATTTTTAGAGGAATTATAATGATAAGATTGTATTGACTCTTTATTTTGTTTTTAAACACTTCAAACGCGTGGACATTGTAGTTCCAAACCGACCATACTTTGCGTTTCTCATAAAACACTCAAATATTTATATTAAGTCCAATCGTCAGTCATACGTATTTATACCATTTGTTAGCATACATATATGTATTTGCTAACCTTTAGGCCACTAAAGGTAGCCCTAAACGACGAACATGTTCGCCGAACATGCTCGTGCTCGCTATGTTTTTCTCGTATAGGGCGGCTCGCTGTTGTCGAAAAATTTCGATTTTTTGGTGTTCGTTGGATTCGATGTTCGCCGTGTAGGGTCATGTTCGCGAGCAAACCTCATTTTTGCTGTGAACGCCGCCGAGTTCATATCGTGGATATGACCACTTGCGCTTCTTTGTCGCACATGTTACCGGTATGGAGAATCAACACGAAATGTAGGGGATAACGCAAACTAGCAAGTTCGGCGACCATGTTCGTCTGTGCTAAAAAGAGCATTCAACTCGTGACTTAATAATAGAGCTGCAAGCGGTTCGGTTACAGCGGTTACATACATATGTATATATGTATAAACAACATACTACCAAATATTGGGTGATGCTTTTTCTAAAAGTCCTTTGCTTAATCCCTTGTATCCTAAAGGCTGACCTATAATAGTCGAAAGCTAATGTCAAATTGTTACGATATGTTTCCTTCAGTACTGTCAGTTACTCAAACTGTCAGTTGTCAGTTACTGTCAAATTGCTTTACCTGTTTTATAAATATTTGTTTACTTTACCAATGAAATATATAAGTTTTTTTTAATATTAATTGTACTTACTTCATACCTGTTCAACTGTCACATTTTCGTACGAATCCATTTCTTCGGAAGTGAGTAAAAGTGAACGAAAACTTAATGAACCTAAGCCAACCAAAGGTATTATGGTTACACAATATAAATCCTTTGTATTGTCCAATCCATTCTACTATTTCAGTTCAGGCTTAATACTTCCCAATACTGACAATATCAACTACTTACGAGCATTACAAGAACAGCCAACGTTAAGTTTATCAAATAACAGTCAGTGGTGCCAAAGCCTATAGTTTTCAGACAGTATTCTCTTTCGTATCTCAAACGCACCTTATTGACGACATGAAATAGCGCTGTGAGTACAAATGTCTATACAGCAATCGAGAAGCATCAAAACGTGACTGCCAAGATCTTTAGCGAATTATTCAAGTCAAATTTAAATTCAGTGGAAAGCTTCACCAGCAAAATATTATCTTCCATAAAAGGTGTAAATTCGACTGTATCGGCTGAGTTTGTTAGCCCAATTTAAAAGCAGTAGATACTATGATAATTGAAAAAAGAAAAAAATCCCCATGACGATTATCCAAATTATGTGTACCTACTCATAGGTTAAAGATACTGTTTTTATTAACATTCAGTCTCGGTACCATATCATGTGAATTGATTTATAAGATACAATAATTACTAAGTCACTTGCTACCAGTCACGTTTCTTAGTCGTATTTTCTCTTGTGTTTCCGAAACACGTTTCCACAGTTTATAGTTTAATTAGGCTTTTAATGGAAAGTAATTGATTTTGCCAACTACCCACAGTGACGTACATATGGGAATCAGCACCAAGGTCGACATGTAAAAAAGATACAACATGTGTCACGACAGATAGCTGTTACAACGGATCTAAAATAAATCATATAGGAAGTACCTACATGAGTCAAAAAAAAAATGTATCTTTCCCCACATCAACCAGAGCAAGTCTTGCATTCGAAACGAAATCTACTTTAACGGAAAGTCCACCATCATCCCCTTTGTGTATATTACCTCATACTCAGAACTTGAATACTTCACAAATGATTTACGTTCCCTCGATATCGTTTAATTCAAAAGGTAAACAAATATCAAAAGTGATTCCAATAAAAATTTCAAGAAAAAAAGAAACCCCCTTTTACGCGGACACAGTAGTAATGTCTAGCGATACAGTACAAGCTTCCTTAGCTTAAAATAACCCCAGAGTAAGTATCTAGTTTGATTTGATTATTCATGGGAGTGGTGGTGATGGTGGCGTTTCAGCAGTTAAATGAACAATCACGTTACGTGTCTCTTCTTGGAATCAGGTCTCTCGCATTTGCAATGACGTCGTCCGATGTGGGGTAACCAACACAGCTGATGGATTAAAAGCTTGCATCTGTTGGATTTGAATAAGTCCCCCTTTGATGAAAGCTTCACGATTTGGATAAATTGTTTTAATTACTCGCAAAATTCATTTCGAAGGGGAAATGTAAGCGTAGAACTGGTTTTCAGAAGATACACGCTGAATCTGGAGATAATTACTCTGGAGTCGCTTTCGGTTGTATTTCTCTGTTGTGCTCGATGCCAGAGAGAGAGAAAGAGGGAGAGAGAGAGAGAGTTTTGGGTAAGGAATTAAGCATAGATTAGAGGGAGCAGGGCATTTGAGAATCACTGCGCAGAGCTGCTTAGAGGCGGGTCTTTACAACGCAGAACTACGCCCATTGTATTAGTCGTCCTGGTTGTAGCTTGAGTTGATTTTTTTTTATTTTTTCTTCCAAGTAAATGTTTATTTTTAATCGGATTTTGGAGAAAACAAAAATGAGTTTAGGGGACATATTGGATATTTATAAATTGCAAAGACACAACAAGGTATTAATTATCTTTTAGTAGACATCCCCAGAGACGCAGGTAGGCTTTCGGAGTGTGGAGGGGAACCTTTTCAACGAACTTTACTCAAACTTTTGTTATGGGTTACCCACTTAGTTTCTAAGGAATTACAGTGTTTTTTTTAAAAAAAAAACTTCATTGGCGAGGATAAAAAGCAGGTAAGTGTGTATTTAATCTTGTTTCACGTAGTTTTGTAACTCACGGTCACCAGGGTGGAAGCACTTGGTACATCTCTGTTCAGATGACATTGGAGGCCGCTTGGTACTGTGCCCCGTTGAGGTTTTTGAACAATGACTTGTCGAGTTCATATTTGTGAGGAATCTAGTTACCAAGTTATTCTTTTTTCGTAACTAGTTTTCGTTGAAACGTACTGACCGTTGCATGCGTTCAAAACGGGCTTGTTAGAAGTAAGTCAAGATCGTAGTATTGTCATAGATGTGCAATGGCATATATGTATTTCTGCCTAGAAGGTGCTTGAACCTGATTCAGAAAAGATTCCAGACCAAGATTCATTGAAAATCTTGACACATTTTGTGAAGCACAGGTTTGGCATTGCAAATTTTGCTTTTCCTGGTTGAAAGGTGTTGAAAGGTTCTTGTTAAATGATGAGCTGTCTGTCAACAATGACATAAAGTGGACACCAAGTCATATCTTGGTTTGGAATTACATGGACGTGTTCCGATTGAAGGCAAAAACTTTGTGCCATCCAACCGTTCTCAAATTGTATCAAAAATGCAGCTGCAAAGAGGAAAGAAAGGAGAGCTGGAGGGTACTTCTGTCAGTCTTCTTTATTATGGTGCTTAATTGTTTCAGGTTATCGTTCCGTCCCTGGTCTCGTTCTCATGGTTCGGTAGACACATAGCAATAAGAGATGAGATAATTCTTTTGGAAGATGTTTAACGTAGATCTCATACTTCCTCTCTAGTGGAAGTCCTCACACTAATGGACATTTTGCTAATATCTACAGATGGTCCCGTACAAGATCTTCCTTCGGTCTGGGGGATGTCACAGCTCCAGTGCTGCTTACCAAAAGTGGCCTAATGGAGACAAAATATCACAACCTAATCCCTCACATTAAGAAAGGTATACACATTTAAAGTTGTACGAGATCTTCGGTTGGTCTTGCGGATGCCACACTCAATTTGTGTTTAAAATCAGAACTCTTATTCATATCTAGGAAGTTGAATGCCAAGAAAAGGTTTATCTTCCCTTTAGCTTCAAGATGCCGTTTGTATAGCCTAAAAAGTTGGTTTCGTTACCTTTCTTTTGCAGCTGGCTTAGAGTAAGGTTCTGAGAGTTATAAACCTGTTTCATGTAGTAGAATGGTACTGTACTATTCAATCCAGGGTCTGGCTTCACACAAAAGGAAGGAACCTACTGTTCAAAGCCGTATCCGAAGAACAATTTGTTATGTGAGAACCTTTCTGATAACAGTTGTACTCTCGGATGTTTCTCAGGCGTTCGCGACAGATGGAGCGCCCTGAAAGAAATTTGAGGTGGTGTCTAGGCATTGAATCTGGAACCCCTTGCTTCGTACGCCACGGCGCCCACTGGTACGCAGTTACGCAGATTTTCTATTAATTTTACCGAATACTTGTCCATCGAGGCAACACTCTAAAGATTTGTTACATTTCTAAAAAAGTTCTAGTCCTGATACCACTTTTGGATAACCAGCTACAATAGATACTTTTTCAAAATCCAAAATAAGCAAATTGAACCATATTTGGTTCCAAAACTTGATTTGTACTGAGCTAGCTACATCATTCTAGCCGTACTTTATGGCGCTGAAGTAGGGATTCTATCTTCAAACTTTTCGGTTATTGGGTCCCATTTCAGTTGACGCCCTTTCGAGTAGAGTATTAAACGTAGATATAGTCCACAAACTATACAAGCTTCAGTCAGCCGCAGGGTCTTCTTATCTAACAATAGATGAGCACCTTGTGTAGTTTACAAAGGAACAAGTTCAAAACAGAGCTCTTATAAGTGAGCTAACTGAACTAGTTCCCAATGCCATTTTATTTTAGTTCATTTAGTTCAGTTGTTCAGTAGTTCACTTAGTCCAGTAGTTGAATAAGCTTGGGTATACTCTGCATACTTTTAGTTCTGTGAGAACAGGTATGGGCCCGAATTTCTTAAGCTGTGAACAAAACTGAACTACATGAACTAGAAACACGAACTAGTTCATAAAACAAATTTGAACTAAACTTAGCGCTTCCTGAACTAAAATGTACAAGCCTAGATTATAAAAAAAGGGCCCCTCAACCGGCTAGAAGCAAACAACTGGTTAATTGAAAAGTTAAAGACTCTTGATAGATTCTGTCTTAGAAGTCAAATCAGAATAAATTCTTGCCTAAAGGCATAAGAGCCATACATCAAGGACTGATTTTGGCATCGATCCTGACTTGCAGAAAACTTCGCACTTCATTTCGGCTCGACTTTTATTTGACTCTGATTTACTCAAAATAGATGGAGGAATAGATGGAGGAATCACTAGGGTTTGTTCCTCCCAAATTGGCAATGGAATTTTTGTCTTTGCAGCCAAGTATGGTTTTATCTTATCGTCAATCAGGAAACTCACTACAAGTGCAGTTTATTTTAGGTAATTCGAAGGTTATACTCAATTCTTCAAATAAATCTCTTCAACGTCACCTACATACTTACATCCCATAGAGCGATGAATTAGTTACAGGACCCGACTTTACTGAATCCAAACAGTACTCCGCCTCCACATGAAGTGCCATAGGTTTCCCTTTATGCTGAAAAGTAAATATTATCTAAAAAATTACAACAGATTCATCTGTCAGTTCTAGACTTGGCAGCGAGTAACAAATATTAAATGCTGATTCCATTAGCTCAAGAAATCCTTCTTTGCAGCGATCGGCCGCTCTCATTCAAGAACCACCACTGACCGACCACACACCACAAAACCAACACCTCTTCAAATCAACACAAATGTCTGTCGTGCCGTGCGGCACATGCCGCCATCGTATTTTCAAAATTTTTCCAAACACCTACCGCATCCAATCAAATTGTGGATCTGGTCACCCAGTTATGTAATCTACTCGAAAAGCTGAATTAGAGTCCACATTAAGCAGTCCAATTACAGAACTACTACGCGCCACTTAACGCACCGATCTGTCGCAGATACACAAGCTTCGCTTCAAACACGACTTATAGTGTGCACCACGAGCCGGAGTGAGATAGAAAACGACAGAATCTTGTCAAAGCTGCAGCAACTGAAGCCAAACGAAAGCCGAGAGTACACGCCACCATGCACACACCACTGCCATGCACTCGGACGGACGTGCATCACCGTTCGAGCGCGAAATCGACAACGACATTAAAATCTCGACGCAATATCAAATTCGCAGTACGAAGAGCGCGCGATCAATTGGATGCCAGCCCAGCAGCACTGCAGTGAGCACAGATGGATGCCAGTCAGCCAGCCAAAGTCAATGCGAGAAAAATACCATGTTCTCCGTTTTCCAGATTTTATTTCATTTTATTGGATTTTTCCAGCATCTCTGGTCTCTGTTTTATCGATTCAATCTACTATGTGGAGCCAGATAGGGAATAGGTGTTGGTACCTGGGAAATATTTGATCACCTTGCGGTAAGAACTTTCTAATCAAAACGTGGAATGCATTACAGCTCCAACAACAACACGTAGGAGTAACTCAATAGGGAGGTGATCCTCTGAAGTGCTGACAGAAGCCGATGGTGACGGCTAAACACTGTTTTGTCCGTCATCGCTGTTGTAATCTTTTTCTTCATTATTGTTGCTGTTGTTATTGCTGTGGCCTAGTGCTGCAGCAGTTCTTGTCTTGCGATCGTCGTAAGCGGCTTCTTTCGATTAAGCCAACGACATGGCACACACATGCAGATGATATTTATGAGGACGGTGATGATGATGATGTCTATAATAAAGTCCAGTGGCTCATGCGAGTCGGAGGGTCCATCCGATCCTCGGGATGATAATTAAGTGCTACATGAACGAGCTCTGTGTGAGCTCACTCGTGGGTGGTTGAGGCAATTAATTGGTTTTTGGTTTGTAGGCTTGGGTCCTGGATGAAGTTAGTGCTAATTCTAGTAGCACCAAATGTCACAGTGAAGAGTGATCTAGAAGGCTTAAATTGTAAGCCCTGATGGGATGTTATAACGGTGTAGAACTGACAATAACATCTTACCTTGAAATCTCGAATGAAAGCAATAAACTTGACGCTAAGGAGCGTGTCAGGAGATCAAGAGAGTTGACAGTTTTTTGTTTATTTTTGCCCTACGCTAATACTGAGCTTAATATAGGTTCAAAGTATGCTCAAGTTTGCAGATCTCCCAAACCAATGCCTATTGCATCTCTGTCTTCACTGATCGATCAAAGTTAGTCTTTCGCACCATAGTAGTGTTTTCCAACGGCAACTGACGTGACACTGAAGGCAATACCACAAGCAGCTGTCACAATTTCCATTGACAGCCAGTCAGCAATAAAAGCGATTTCTGTTATGAAAAAAAAAAAACTAAATCTTTTGAGGTATTTACACGAAAAGGTTAAGGTTCTTGGAACACAAGGCTACACTCTACTGGACCCATGAACGGGATAATATGAAAGGTAATGAGAAGGTCGGCCAATTGTGTAGATGAGGTTCGGAATCTAGGTCAGAGCACACTAAAGTTCGAAACATGAATTCAGTCCATAAGGAAGCCAAACAACAAGTATGCTATGTATGCAATATGGAAAGCCAGTGGAGGCATTCAAGGAACGCCAAGCAGTGGTCGTTGTACCAAGAACACTAAAACCAGGATCCGGATCCTGAAATGAAAAAAGAACACAAAACTGAGGGGCTGAATTTTTTTGACATTTGCGTGTTTCAGATTGATAGATCTGTTTGAACGTTTCCACGGACTTTTGACGTAGGGAATTGGTTTAAGTACTTTTCAACAACACATTCATTTAACGACAGATCTAATGCCTGTCACAACAACCAAATTGGTTTACATCGTGAATTTTCAAATTTTGATTCCTCCTGACAGCGATTGAAAGCGATTGACATTTTTAAATGTCAAAAAAAAAGAAAAAGTGAAACGTGCATATGGATGGAGTTGTTGTAATAAAAGGTTTTTATCTCTCCCTATATATTTATCAAAAAGGTAAATTAAAGCTCATCTTATAGTGAAGGAAGGATGGAATTGTGCCTTCAGAAGGAACGAGGTTTTAGTACGGTTGATGGTACGGTTTCAAACAGACAAGCACGTGATCCGAGTTTCTCTCTTTTTGACTCTTTGGACGCTTTTCTTGTTTTTAACTGGAAGACTTCAGTCCCATTAGTGGTAAATGAAACAATTTCGATTTAATTTTATTTCTTATAAATGGCAATGTATATATTTAATACGTTTTCTTGTAATTTTAAGTATAAATTATGTGAAATATATTTACACTGAACTAACTAAATAAACAATTTTCGCTTTAATTTATTTTATTCTTTTTTTACATTTAAAATTCACCTAAAACACTCTTTCTTACACTTAATAGTAGAAGTATCTCCTAGCTACCTACTTATAGACTACAGCTTAGTAAAGACTTTAAAATTTCACTTATTACACTTATTACAGTTTATTTCATTTGATCAGATTCTTTCGGATTGCAGAGATGACTGACTCTCTCTTAGAGACTCAAAAACGGTCCTAGTTCAGTTCGATTTCGAAATAATTCACCGACGGTCAGTAGGGCCGCCAAACACTTCCCGGATCCACAGTATCGTCATCGGTTCGATGATCCTGCGGCACTTCAGTCTCCTGTTGTACATGTTGCGGATGTTGCTGTTGTTGCTGTTCGCCGGCTTCATTGGTCATCATTGCCGATTCGTGATCCGATGTACCGATTCCGATTTCGATACCCGAACGGCTGCCACCGATGGAACTAATGGTCAGGGAGTTTTCGGCACCCAAATATTGTTCTAGCTTATCCGTGCCATGGAGGTGTAGGTGGATTTGATTTTGGTTAACAGTGGAATATAGCTGAGGGTATAGGACCATTGTGGGTGCCGTATGGCCTGGATATTGAGTTTGTGCCGTACAGCTTCCGTATTGATAGTTATTATAGCCATTGGACCAGTTGTTGTATGACGGATACGATGCGTTTAGAGAGTCAATTTCAGACTTTGTCGAGCCATAAGTTGGGCTACAGATGGGCGGCTGTGTATGGGGTAATATTCCACTGGCCGCTGCTGTGGGCGCTATACCCGTGTGATGATATTCGGACGAAGCACAGAAGGGTTGCATGTCTGTTAGAACCGTGGGTAGATGGAAATTTGTATGATGGTCTGGCGGCGGTGGCGGTGGAGGTGGTGGTCCTGGTGGAGGATTTCCCGCTGTGTGGCTATCATAGCCATAAGCTGCTGCTGCTACTGCCGCCGCCGCCGCTGCACTTGATGCATTCGTCTGCAATGGCTGATATGTATGGTATGAGCCGACGCCCGGTGTTGTTGTGCTCGGCGTGTAGCCCGTCCATTCGGCAGCTCCCATCAAATTGTTTTCTGCAAAGAGACATGCAAAAATATTAATCAAAACCTGTAATTTTCCAAATATACATAGAAGAGGGTTAACGATGGATACTCTAATAGAGCCATTAGCAGTGGCTATATCTCATTAAGGGTATAATTAATGGGGTTGTTGTCGAACGATGACAGGTCCTTCGCAATTACGAAACGTCAATTGAGGGCAAATTAATGGCAATCGAGTGGAGTTAAAGGAGTTATTTTGTGTGCCTGCAAATTGGGGTCACACTTTGGCAGAGGGGTTTGTTTTTCTTTCGATAAATTGAAATATCTAAACAGTGACAACTGACGTGTTCACCTGAGAATTTTCGAAATTGTCACATGTTTAATAATTCAAAATATTGATTTTTCTATTAGAGGAATTCAAAATGACGTTTTGCGAATGTCCGTTGCTGGTTGGCAGTAGAGGATAATTTGTTGGCATGCCTTGTAATTTGGATGTTTTATGTATGGAAATATGTACATTTACGGTCCGGTTCAGAGGAATTTAAAAATGCTTTGTTTTAAACAAAACCACATATTCGTTTGAAACGCGCAAAAAAAGCGGAAAAAGTCGTAAAAGGAACATGGATGCGATTGAAAGAAACACAATTCGGTTCACAGTTTATGAACGCATCCCTTACACTAACTGTCTACTCACTAGTGAAGGGGATAATGACAATTCACCATTGTTGATTCCATACATCTCGAAAGAAGATTAAAAACAATTTATGGATGCTATGTGCAAAACCTTCAGTTGGTTGGTTTGATGTAGAAAAACCTACGTTTTTTCGTCCCCTTCCTATTCATGGAGAACTTTGACAGGATACTCTCGACAGATTGGACAGATTTGGGTTTCCACTTCCACTGCTATACGTATCTGTTTGCATATGTTGCAATGGAATAACAAATGAAAATGTCACCTAACTACTTTTTTCGCAACCTACTACTCGCATAGTCACCTTATATGGTGATTAATCGAAAAAATTTCACTCTTGCAGCAATATAACATCTGATGAAGTTGTACTCGCGAAATTCCAATTTTAATTATAAATTTACGTTTGTCACGATCAAAATAATAAAACGAATCATCGTACCTACTTCTGACGATTATGGGAATACCTGAACGTCACTGATAGCCTGACTATGGCCATTTACCATGTGTCAGATTCTTGAATAATGAAAGTGCAAATGTAGGTATAATCCAATCAATTTTTGCATGCACTTTCGGACATACACATGAAGGTTTAAGAAATGTTTCATCGACCTCAAAAATCAAAGAGGCTGGCGAAAGGTGGCAGTGAGAAGTGGAGTCCTAAAGGTCAACACAAAGCTGGGTATCTTACAAAATATGTATCTACGTTTCCGCTCATCTGAGGATTTAGATGTCCAAAACGATATACCGCAGGGATATAAACTATCCCCGATATTAGTTTTAGTAGAAATTATTTGCGCAGTACTGTTTCAAACACCCATTTTATACGGGCGATTATTTCTTGTCGTTGTTTAGCTCCACTTGCGCACTCCAAGTTAGTCTTTGTTAATGCCCATGCTGCGGCTGCATTGAGGAGAACGGGAATAATGAGTATCTTCTTGGTGTTTCTTGGTTTCTTTCTTCTCAGGCCAAGAAAACAGCGATTGGCAAGAGTAACTTTTTGCTTGGTCTCCGAAGTTAAGTTGTTCTCAGAGTTTATAGCAAGGCTGAGGGAAATAAAATCCATAACTATCTCAAAGTTTTGGTTGCCTATTGCGACGTTCTGTCAATGTTGTGTTGGACAGCATACTTATACGTATGTATGGCCCTCATTCACAGCTCAACCCATTTTTGTCGTTTCTTTTCCAATACCAGGGAACTCACGAGTGACAAGCCGCTGTATTTTGTCAACAATGTCATATTTTAGTAGTTGCACAGACGTTTGAAAGATCGTGCTTTCGGTAATGACCTCGGAGTTTCGAGCATCATCAAAGGTCTCAAAAGTCATCAAAGGTCTCAGTTGACATGGGCCTTCTCCATTGTAATTCTGCATATGTAGGTGAACGATTTTGGCAGGGATGTCAAAGCGAGACTTTTCTCTGCATAGTTCGTCTCTGTAAATACTGTCCGCCTTGAAATCGATAAAAAGATGGTGGGTTTTTTTTGGATTTTTTCTACGATCTGCCGTAGTCTGAATAGCCGGTCTAAAATCGCGTTGATAGGAGCGAATAAATTCCTTAACCAAGGGCTTTAGACATTCACACAATACGGTAGAATGCATTGTTAAGGAGACAAATACCTCTATAGTTGTCGAAGTTCAGAATGCTTCCTTTCTTGCAGATCGGTTAACGTTGTTGAGGTTCCATTCATTAGACATACATTCATCCAATCAAATATTGGGCTAAAACAGTTCAGCCCGGAGGTCCGGTCGTCCGGCCCAGAAGCCTTGTTTATGCGTCGAGCCTTGAACTTTAGATCAATAATCCAATGCACTATTAATAATTGAGCACCAACGTCGCGACGTCCATGCGATAAAGGCAAAATTGGGTGACCTCCAAAACTGTCCTAACTCATTACAGACTGCATGACTAGTAGACTTCCCGATAACTTGAAATTCAGTGGTAATACCATAAGATTCCGTCATCCACTTAGCAACCTGATTTGGTTACAATTGTCAAAAGATCGGTCTCACTCCAACTAACTATTTTGCTCGAACTTACATATAGAAAATGAAAATAAATGTAGACCACTCTAAGTACTAATATCTTTAAGAGCTCTCTTTTCTACGAAGGGGATACTTATCACCACAGGACCTATCCTATCCTGCGTATTTGGGCGAACATCCGAGGTCATTCTGCAACACGCATGTTAAGTGCATCGGAATATATAGAAGCAAGGAGATTCGATTTTTTTCTGGTCCATCTCTTGCAAGCGTGTGACAAACATCTGAGAGCATAATTGTCATAAAAAGCTTCCCAAATAAAAACTGCCCTTCGTGCACGCCATAGGCAGTTGATCCCTTCTACACCCTATGATGTGCAGTAAACTGATTGCCCGTACTTTAGATAAACATACATATTTTCTTACTGCTATTCAAACTCTTTGTCTGCAGACATAAGAAGCCAAGGCTTAAAGGCTTCGGATGTCAAAGGAGGACTTATGTGTGTACATCCTTACTTTATGTAACGCTCTTCCGACCCTTGAAGAGTCTCTGGTTGAGACAGCGCAGGTTTCAGACCTTAACACGTTGGATATGATCTTCTGTATATGCGACATTTAGCAGGGATATGTCTCAATAGTTCTTACAAGACATAGGATAGCCTTTCTTGAATATGAGGCATATAGAGCTAGAAGTCCAGCCATCGCTCATCAATCCTCAGTTGGTTGATGATTTGCATCCTAAAAGGTCCGCTGGTAGCCCATCAGTGCCAGCGGCTTTGCTGTTCTCCAGTTTTACGATAGACAGCCGACCAAACCACTTCAAAACTGAAGTCTTTTGTTACCTCATTCTTGTAAATATTTACCCAACACTACTAATGGTATTATGGGACCAATTATCTAGAAGCACATAAAAATCGTCAACGCATCAATATTTGCATTTTGAATCTGCTATTGTAGAACCTAATATCACTAACCACAGTGTTACAGTTTTATTACAAATCAAAAATGATAATAAATCTCTTGGTTGATAGTTGTATATCGTAAAATCATCGTCGAAGAAATTTAATCACCATCTTTACGGATGCCATTTCATCAGATACAATATACATATCTAAACTGGAAAATGAAGACGCTTGCGCACGCTTCTTTCTTTCAATTTCATACGCCATTGCAGGCAATAAAATGCCTAAGTCTGACTATATCGTATACTAAGTGCATGAAGCCTGAAAAAATCACAAGCCAGCTCAAGATACGAGTAATAACAACAACGGCGTGGCGTCGTCGTCGTTGTCGTCGATGTCGATGATGATGATGACGACAATGATGTCGACGACGACAATTGAAATTCAATCGGTTCAATAAAGTGTATGTTTACCGATTGGAAAATAATATTTTGTCGCAATATTAATTTCACCTTTGTACAACAATAGCATGCGATAGTCCCTCGGAGTGTTCTCTCCAAGTGCGCTCCTCCAGTGCATGCCACACTCGGAGCGATACTCGTTCGAGCGAAAACGATAAGGCAAAGGAAAATAAAAAACAGAAACAAACCTGAGCTCCAAGTATCTGCAACTTGGAAACCAGGAATTCGCCGCTCCACGAGCTCTTTGTCACTCTACTGCGGCACAGCGGTAGTATCAGATCGACTCTACAGGAGTGAGCAACCTATCAACCGAATCTGCTCGAGAGAGATTGACGTGCAATGAAAGGGGTCGTCGCGTAGTCGTCGTCGTCGTCGTCATTGTCGAATTGGAATGAGTTCTTCGTTTTTTTTTTTTCTGCTTCTTCTTCTACTCAGGTATTTGATTACAATCGAATCAAAAGGGAACGCAGAAGGGCAACACTGTTTTGCATCTCTGAATAAAGATCATGCGTGCAACTTGGCAAAGTGTCATGGAAACGGTTACCAAAACGACCATCTAACTTGATGCGTTTTTCTCACACACTTTGTTGCCGCCCCAAGAAAGAGGACCATGCCAAGAGAGAGGTCAACTTGTTGCACACTCCGATGCCTATGCCGATGCCAAGTGAGCTCCTGGAAAATGAAGTTTTTGGCAAAGCAATCGAACAAAGACGGAAGTCGATGTGGTTTTGTCTTTACCACAACTTCGTTTCGGGGGCCAGAACGATGTGGTTTGCATTTATTTCTCTCGACCGCTTCGGTTCGGTTTGGTTTGGTTGGTTAGTTAGGCTATCGTGGCTCACTGTGGCATCTTCATTTTCATATTATATGTAACTGTAAAACTAAGTTGTATTACCCCACCACTAGAGAGTGTTGGCTGAAATGCACTTTAAATGAATTCGACCTGAGAACCATCTGTGACCGCATTTTGATTGATCTGCGGATATCCGCAATTCGGTTAAAGTAAATTACACAAAACTACCGCCAAAATGTGTAACGCATTTTATGCAAATCTTAACAATTTATCTTATTCACCAACAAACAGTTTCATCCTAAGAAACTTGGAATCGAATTTGCGATAACAGTCAGATTTTGTAGCTTTTTTCTTTCGGTTGATGATGAAAAAATGAAGCATTTCCGGTCATTTATTAGTAGACGGTGTTGTTTCGGTGGCGGTTGTGTGTTCAGGGCTTCGTGATAAAGAAAAATGTCCCAAAATACTCGTATACCTGGTTATAAAATTATTGTTAATAAAGCCGGCTCTATGAATGAATAGTGTCGGGCCCGGCGATGCATGCGTGTGGGCAGGCAGGCTCGCGCTCCGGTCGGTAGTTGGTGTGTAGATCATCTGTATAATTTCTTAACAATTTATTGATTGAATAAATTAACAGCTTTGTGCTGTTGGAAAAACGGATGAGTCAGAGAAGACATAGGCCAAACGTGTCATTGCAAGTGGTAGGAGGTTGGGCAATGAGTGGCCTTTTCTTTTGATTAGTGTTGTTGGGTATGCTTGTGACAACCTTTGTCTTTTTGAATTTGTTTTCACACGGAAATTAGTGGTTTATATAAAGTATGAAGTATAAATCGAAATAGTTCTCTTACACATGCAACAGTGTAAGTTAAGAGAAAAAAAAAAGTGATAAGCTTCGGTATCAAGCTCTTGGTGCAGAGCATGTTGCTATTTATTTGCCATGAGTTAGGTAATCGCTAAGTTGTGGAAAATAGCTAAGCCAACTTCCGTCCTGTCTGTCAGACATCCTGTCTGTTGGATATCCGCATTTAGAGATTTGCACTCTGACGTCTGGTTGCAAAGCTTTGAAACTTTTATCCAATCTAGACTAGTCGTGGCATTTGTAATAATGAAAGAGTTTGTGGCTCTGGTCGTAGTTTGGCCAGCTAGTTGCAGTGTCCCAGAACCCAGATAATGGTCGTTTTTTAAAAGGGAGCTCCTTGTGGAATTGTTTTAGCAGTTGTGATGATACCTCTGGAAGCTGAATTAATGTCTTTCATTGCCCCATGGGTGTCAGTATCACAATAGTGACATTGTGGGATGTACATAGGTGGGAGGTTCCTTAAAATCCGGGAGGTTTGGAAAACATTAACATAGTCCGGGAGGCAAAACGACACCGACAAATCCACTTTGTCTCACAAATGCTAGCTCAGACTCTTCAAATCGAACCTTAACTGAAGCACGTTTGCTAAGGCCCAGTCAATCAGAGATGCCCTTGAAATAGCTGTGTCTTTCATGTACAGATCAAAGTCCAATATTTGTAGGCTTATACAGACTGATTTATCTGAGTTTCTGTGAGCCCTTGTAGTGGGTTAACCTTAAACAAAAGTAGGTTTGTAGCTTTAGGATAGCTATACAGGCTCCCTGGACCACCCCGAGGTTGTTATACATTTCAGGATGGTTAATGGTGGTTTTCCTAACAGGTTACTCATGGTCATGCAAAGATTTTGTTACATTTATAGGAGGCTATTGTCCATTGTGTTAATAAATATCAATAGAAGGTAGGTCTACCAATGCTTTAGGAGCAGAACTTCACGATGCGCTGTAAGGACAGCAATATCTAAGCTTAAAACCAACAAGGTTGCTGGACCAGACGATTTAAGACCGAGTTGTTTGAAGCAGTTGGATATGATTTGTTATAGAGTATACACTAAATCATCTCTTAAATGATGAAAGAAATTTTAGCATCGTTTGTCCGAACCACAAGAAAATACACCCTTTGGAGATCATACAAGATCATATCTGTCATATTGTTTGAACACCTGAAATCCTACGTCAACACTCTGATCGACCCCTATCAGTGTGGATTCAGGCCAAAAAATCGACAATAGATCAAACCTTCAAATCTTCGACAGATCCTGGAAAGAATCCAAGAAGTGCAAATCTGTTTCGCTGGGCTGCATCGAACAACTAAAGAGATTCTGTATAAATCACTCATCATCCCAGTCCTGCTTATGTCCCTGAAGCTGAAACTCTATCTAAAGCAGCTGAAGACATCCTCGGCCGCCTTGAGAGAAAGATTCTTCGTAAAATGTTCGGCCTCGTTTGCATTGACGGGCTTTGGAGGAGGATATTCAAGGACGAACATCAACGACATCAACCTAGTCAAAAAGTTGCTCATGAGCAGTTTAAAATGGCAAGAAAGGATGGATGTAAATGTAGTAATCAAGTTTTCCAATCCCACCCAAAGGGACAACGCATAAAGAGGAAGACCTCACCTTAGGTGGCACGACAATTGAAAGGAGACGTCAACCGACTTAAAGCGCGCAACTGGAGGTAGGCAGCTAAAGACTGGGCTACCTCCAGAAGGATGTTAATGCAGGTCCAGACTGACTCCAAATTGTAGCCACAGATTCGAGCTGATATGGTATGGTGGTATCAAAGTGGTGTCCTCTAGCACGAAGGACCAAACGAGTACCTATAACTGCCTCTCTTCCATGCATAGAAAAACAAAACACTGTTACATATTCCATTCAAAATCACTTGTTTCGCCAGCCAATTAATGACAACCAACTCTTAAAGACTTCATTCCGTATACTTGTAGCTCCACACTTCAAAACGAAAGTTATTTACGAAATGTCTGCACTGTCAAACGCACAACATTTGGTGTGAACTACACTCCACCCAATTTCCAGGACTTAATCCCAAAATAGACTGTTCATACTCGTATGTCGTCGAACTTTTAATACACACATGCACATGAAAGGGTTGAGCCTGCATACCCAATTTACCAGACGAATTGTTTTAGAAGATTTTCGTGAATATTTCCATCATAATAAATCGAAGTATTTCACGTGCTAAAAGATGTCAAAAATGTATGACGATGACAACAACTCAATCAAGATATCCACTCTTCAGAACATATTTTGATTAATTACCCTTTTGCCGTCGAAGGAGAATGTTTTCATTATTTAAGTCAATTACTGAAGTTCGTGATACTACCTATTCGTACATACTTCGGGACATTGTAATGTTCCAGTGGAATGGTGTCTTTGAAAACTTAATTAAGAAAATCCTTTAATAAACACAACAAGGATTAAAGTAAGGAGATGCCGTGTGCTGTAAGAATTTACCTTTAAAGTGAGCCATAGCTCTGATTGTCCAGACTCTAAACTCTTTCAAAGCTTATAACGAATTACAAGAGCCATTCTATTGGTTAATTTCTCAATTTAAACTGTATCGGCTTTTGAAATTGGAAATTAGAAAGCACGTTATAATTATGTACATCACAACGCTCCCCACCGTTTCAGAATTAACTACTGCAATTAAGGACAACCAACCGCATTTATCCACTTAGAGCTGCGCTCCATCCTAAGATCCCATCAAGAGAATTAATCAAATAAATAGAAAAAAAACCATCTACTCCTACAATGTCTCCATTAACGGAATAATAACAAATTTTTCAACAAAAAAATTAAAAAAAAAAAATGTATCTCAATCTCTGAACTTACCTTGTATCTGTGGTGCATTGGGCTTGTAGCCCTGACAGTCGGAATTTATTGTACTATTGGAGGATGAGTGATTACTCCCTAATGGTGCCAGCGATGAGCTAGTAGGAGCCTTACGTCTTAATGTTTCTAATTCACGAAAATGGCTGGAGAACGGAGCATCGAGATAGGGTCGTTGACCCAAACCCAAGGCGCGAAATTGATGACCACCGGTCGGACCTGAAAAAAAAAAAAAAAACAGAAAAAACCATAAGAAATGTGAAAAATGACTTCAAGTGCTGTTTGTTGTGTGTGTTACAGCGGCACTTGTAGGTCGGTTTTATAAAATTTTAAATAACTTCAACCCTCGAATGAACGCATTTACTATTTTTATATAATTTTTGTATTTTTTTTCAAAACCGCAACAGCAAACAATGCGGTGCATCAGAGGGTAAATAAAAGAGAGAAGAAAAAAATATGTAAGAAACTGCATTTCTTTTTGCGTTATCCTGACACAGTAACCCACAACAACATGCCACCAGCACGATTGACAGGAAAAAATAAAAAAAAATAAATAACTAGGGTACTTCATAGCAATCCCGATGAACAAAAGGCGGCATAATGGTCTCCAATTACATGGCATAATCTTCTGCTCCTAGTCGATCTAATGTTTTGACGTGGCAGTAATAAGGAAACCGCCTTCATCTGTTGTTTCTTTTTTTTAGTATAAATTATAATTGCAAGTTACACAATAAGTGAAAGTGACATTGCAATAGAGTGTGGGTCTATCTGTATCAAACAGATGCTTAAGTGCGAAGGGATGATGGAAGGACTTTATTATAACAGCAGGATGCCAATAACTATGCGAAGATTTTGAAGGAATTTGAAAGGAAGTGTCCTACATTCCGTTTTTTACTTGCACCTATACCTATAGGGCAAGTATTGTATTCGTGCAAAATTTGGAACTCGAGATTTTAATCAAACTTGACATTACTATAATGGAGAAGTCCAAAAAAGTTGGTCCGCCAATGCCGTCTGTCTGTCTGTCTGTCTGTCTGTCTGTCTGTCGGTCTGTCTGTCTGTCAGTCTGTCAGTCTGTCAGTCTGTCTGTCTGTCTGTATATTCGACTACAGCCTAAACGGCTGGACGGATTTGCTTCAAACTTCATATATAGGGTCAGTGGGATATTCCCTAGAGGCGAAATTTGAATTTTCATTCTAACCTCAAAATTAAGGGTAGTTTACTTAAGGCCGATTTCAGTTAAAACGGATTTTCTCGAAAACGGCTCTAACGATTTCGATAAAATTTGATATATCGGTTAGTTTGGGCATATACTATGAGGTGGCATACCACGTTTTTCACGAAAAATTCGAATAACGGTAATATTGAAAATCAGCTGTTTCTCGGGTATTTGTGCGGCGATTGGGCTAAAAATTAATATTTCTAGGTTATAAGACAAAAGGAAAAAAATGGCGTACCAAATTTTGGAATTGCCACACCCACTTTTATAAATTTTTTTTTTTTCAAAATTTTTACTAGAAAATGAGAAAAAATTGTTTAAGGAAAGTAATAGGTCTTAAAATTTTCTACAATTCACTCAAAGGTGCTATATTGCCACGCCCACTTTTTAACGGCGTTTTTATAAAAACAAAGTCTTATGAAAACTCCTACAATGTTAGGACTATTAATCCATCAAAACGCGGAATGCCACGCCTTCTTTACTGGAAAGAGCAAGACTTGGACCTTAATCCTGATGAAATTTTACACTTATAGCATTACGGTGCAAGTACGTACGACCCAGTCGTGCACTTTATTTTTTTCCAAATTGCGTGTTAAGAAAAATGTTTCTTGCTTAGATTCTGTTTATGGATCGATAGATATGTAGTTTGAACTTTGAGTGATAACATTTTGGAGCAATAATCATCAAAAATAATTCAATATGGAGCAACCCCCTGCTTGTGTACTGGGTCATTCAATTCATCGTTTGGATTTGACATCCTTGTGTCAATCACATACGTCAAACCGAACTGTCATCCGAGACTGTCATCATTATACAATATGGATCGTTAAACAATCGCGAAACGTGTTACAATTGTGACTTATTACAAAAATAGTGAGATCCTGTAGTATGTACGCTTCCTGCATTACAAGCAGATTATAAACTGTAAGAACATTCATCAAAGAAATGTGCACGCTCTGCAGAAAATATGGATGTGGAGCGAATGGTTGTGGACGACATTTGGTTCCAAGAAGACGGTCGCACATCTCGCACAACAGTTTTGGGTTTATTGCAAAAAAAAATTGCTGGGCATAACCATTGTTCCAAAAATATAGCTTGTTCCAAATTTAAATTTAACAAAAGGTGCTTCTTGTGTGGAATCTTACAAAACTCTGTTGGCCAAGTCCTTTCGATACTCAAATTTAGACGGACGACAAATAACATTCATGGTTCTTAAATGGAAAAAAATTTATGTAAGCAAATCTGATCGAAAATTTTGGAGTTATGTACATTAAAAATTCCGAGCTAAACGAAAGAAATTCGCAGGACTAAGGCAGGCAAATGCTCTCCTTGAGATGAGATAATTGGAGGTTCGTAGTATCGGATAAGACAAAACTGCAAATAGTAATGGCTATCTCACATTACAAGCATTACAGAGCTTTACAAGCTTAGTTAAAAATTTAAGACGACAGCTTTGAATTGTGCAGAGAAACAGAGAGGACTTTGAATCATATTTCACGAAATAATGGGTTTTGTAATTGCAACTCTCCATTTCGAGGTTACGAACGAAGTTAGTTAGGGGTTGTTTGACGTTTCTATGTAATCATAGACAGGATTCCACATCAAAAACGTTTTCAAACTGTCCAAATCCGATGAAGTCCATTTCTGCCTTCGGTGTCGCATTTCTGTAAGTGAGCAACTCCGCACCATTCATGAAATGACATTACGCCTAAACTGTCCAGCTGTTTCATGCTAGAGGGGTCATTGGCCTATACTTCTTCTTCAATAATTCTGATAATACTGTCACATCCAATGGGATAAATTGAAAGAGGATGACTTTCTGTTCTCGAAGCGATTAAATCAGACATCTGATTCACATTCTGTGAGCGTGCTATCTTCACGAATGGAGTAAACAATTGGCCTCCTTATTTGTGTGCTTTGAAGCCTTAGGGGTTTGTTTCATTAAAGCTATGTTACCTAAATTCATGGTCTATGCTAATAAGGCAGAGACCTATGGCGAACTTTCCATGAGAACCATGTGATTCCTTCCACATTCGTTACATTCCATACATGGCTCGTCTTAGTTGGCAAATCTTGTAATCTCTCTTGCTCCATATCCACCGCCCAAACCGATGTGCAACAGGCGAAAGATTATAGTTGTAATTTTTTTATTTGGTGATTTGTTGTAATAATCATTATCAAACCTTGAACGTCTCCGTATACATACAAGGCACATGATTTCAACCTGATAATGTAACCTATTGCAAACCAAGTTTCCACGTCATGACATTTCTTATTTGGAGTACAAGACTCTTTGGACTTCTTCTTCCTTTTTTTTTTTGAAAGAAAATGTGAACCTACTTTAAATGATTTACCAAGTCAATTTACAAAAACGGAATGCAAGCAAGGTCATAACATCCACAGTTGTCAGATCACAGTAGAAACTCTCAAGGCTGCCACTAAGACGGCTTCCACAAAGCAGTGCTATGTTTTGCAGAGAATTTCATTCGACATTTTAGGTCTGCTCGGGTACTTTCTGCACGAAAATTGTTAGATTGTGAGATTTCAAAAAAATTGAGGTACAAGTCTCTCAGAGTACCTCTCTTTTTTTGACAGATTTCATAAATTAGAACAGGTTATTGTGAATTTTCCTAGAAATTCGTGAAAATTCCCTGTTTTTGCAAGGTTGTTGTTAGATCGAGCCCAAATTACGAATCCATTAGCCGAAATCTCAAGAATTTTATGCTACATCTTCATCAAAACCAAATTTCACTGAATCTTCACTAAGTCCCGAGGATTTTCCATACGATTAGACGCCTATAAATCCTGTCTCAATCGATATTTACACTAAATTCCACTTTATTCCTCATGCGACAGAAATCGAACAATCCTTTTCATTGTCAGAAAAGTATACAAAAATGAAAACATCAAATGAATTCAAAATAGAGTGAGCAATTCATTTTCATTTAATTTTTGATAGTTACAGCAATAAAAATCCTGACCACTTCTGGAAATCATACAAATATTACCAGCTGTCACATTCTATTTGACAGCAAACGTCAATATAAGTTCTAAATACCGCTGGATACACCTTTTGTGAATCCAAATCTGTTCTCCAAATGCAGTGTTTAGCTTACATTTACTCTAGTTCTGTTCCTTCCGCAACTATAGGAACCAAAAATAAACCTTACCATTTACATCGCACTGCCTGACCGAAATGACACTTATTTTATCCATCAACTTACTTGTCTTTGATCTTGGCTCCCGTGGTCCGTCAACTGTCACTTTAATTGCCTTCCCATACGTTGCTACCTGCGGTGGACTCGTTGACACAGTAATCGTCAGTGTAAAGCTCTTTCCTGTAAAAGAAAAAAAAAAAACGAAAAATTCAAAATTATTGCGCTTTTAAGTTATAAATCAATCCTTGCCCATGCCAAGACCACCGAAATTCGAAAGTGTCGATCGTAAAAATAAATGCCTAACGTCTGACTTCTTAGCCACCAACGCCGCTGAGCCATTCAAATTAATTTAAAGCATCAGATCGCCGAGAAGACCTGCAACACGTGTCGGTGCGGCACACTCGTCCCGCTCTGACGTTTATTACAACAAATTATGTGATCATTCAAAGGATTTATGTCCGGACGAAGCGCTCCCACAAAAACCTTCTAAGTTATTAGCAATACAGTGCAACCAATACATTGTTGCAGCAGGAGTTCCGTCAACGTTATACATATGAATGTATCCCTTTAATTGAGGTCCGTTTTGGAGAATGCATTTATTTTTTAATTAGCTTTTCATTACGCCAAACAAATAGACCTGAACGTCATTATCCTCGTAATAGTATGACAATGCACACAACACTGTGTGACCATAAGGACTTTCCAAAGGACATTAATTCGTATATTTACAAATAATAAAACCGCAAAACGTTTCGCCAAACTACATAAATATCCAGAAAAGGGGGCCGAGTACTCTGCTGTACAGCTACCACCCGCCCAATGCCACACCCTCGATTCGGCACAAGTCCCCAAAACCGCAAAAACCTCAGTCGGAGAGCAAAAGCAAAACAAAACTGCACTGAAACGCGCGCAAGGACATTACAAAGTACGAAGTAAAACTGGCTTTCATCCAGTAAGAGGGAGAGAGAAAGAGCAAAACAAAAAAACAAAGCAGGACATTAATAATCACCCACTGCAGGACAATTATACGTTTAACAATCCTACAAAGGAGTCGCCGAAGCAACATACAAAAGCTAGAAAAAAAGTAAAACTCAAACGCAATAATAACTTCGCGGAAGAGGATTAACGTCTACCAGAGTAGAGTTTTGTTTCACCCTACACAGTGCATTAAAAGTGTCCTTTTTAAAGGACACGTATTAACTGATTCACCAGCTGTCAGTGGCAGGAAAAATTTGAATTTGATCGTTGACGAGTAAATTGAAAAAAATGGGCGGAAAAAAAAACCAGTCGTTGGTGGCTAATTGTTGTACGATTTGGACGGAAGGACATGTTGGCTATCAAAATGATGACCTTTTCTGGTTGTGAAAGAGTAGATGATTGGAATTTTCTTCCTTTTTTTTTGAAACAGACGCGATATTTTTCTCCATTCTGTTAAAAAAAAGTGAAAACAACCAGAAATGCTGCGTGAGCGGGGATCAGTGTTTCGAGACTTTGAACCCCCAATTGGGTGGTGTGATTGAAATGACACGCAATCTGAAATGTCCAGCAGTTTTGCTTTATATTACGAAGAAATTGCTGCGTAATTCGCTGGTGATTTATTTAAGTTTTGGGTAAATATTATGGATGTGGGTGCTACTTTTTCAAACGACTTAATCTAATACCAGAGTTAAGAATAAATTGCGTGGGTGATCAGCACGAGCAGCGCAAATAATGTCAATTGTGCAACATGTTAACAAGGAAGGCGAGGACATAATAAGACAATAAGGATTGTTCAGTCATGGCTCATTTTGGTTGAGCTAAAGTTCACGGATCACAAGAATGATAGAAGCTGCCTCCATAACAATCAGCGGCTATGCAATCACATCAACATAAATAGACCTCCACTTTATGATGTCTTAAAGGCAAAGTTAGCAAGAATTACCCACCCGGTATTGCTTGAGGAATAGTGATCTTAGCCTGGATCTTTTTGAGCTTTGATTAGCTGTAGTAAAATCCGACGGGTATAGTTTCATATCGGAGGATTTTGGGAGTTGGATAGACAGACAGACTATAAGTGTGACTGAGTCAGTGTCCTGTGATGACACCTCTTAACGCAATTTTTTTAGAAATAGTATATGAACTTGACTAAAGATTTCGATCTATCTAGTAAGTACCTATCTATGTATACCCTGGACGAATAAAATATTGCTCAGGCATTTCATACAGAGACATGTTAAAATCTAGAGCTGTTTCGAGAGAAACACGGAACGTACAGAGTTGCTTACCGGTCTAACTTCATAGAAAAATCGTTCGTAGACGAGACTCATCATATTTTTATCGACTTTAATGCGATGACTGAATTCAGGATCCTGGCATAACTCATCGAGTTGTACCGCGTGAAGCTGGAAACCGCATTGTTCAATGTTCAATAGGAGAACACTTCCTCTGAATCGTGCCAAATGTGCACTGGATTTCGGCAAGGAGACGGGTAGTCGTGTAATTTTTTCAATCTTGTGCTTGAACAGAGAGTGCGCAGAGCAGGTGTAGACAAGGAAGGCACCACCTACAAAATCTATCCAGCTGTTGGGATACTTAGATGATATCGACATCATCGATCACCCCTAGCGCGCTTTTATAAAAGCTTATGCGAGTTGGTCTTGAAGTTAATTAGGGGAAACCAAGTACCTGTTGTTAGCCAACAGAAAAGCATCGATCCCCCGCCGAGGACAAAACGTCACTGTTGGCAAACTCGGAGTGAATATAGGTAAACTCGAAGACTTACCCGGGAAAACCGCTCTTACTTCGGTTTGGCGAAGCAAATGGGTTCCACACTATAAGATGTGCACAATATAGATCCTGCCAGTTCTACTATATGGAGTCGAGTGTTGGACGAAGAGCAGAGCAGATTTTGAGCACTTTACAGAAAAAGTCGAGTTTTCAATCTCTTAGGCAAGAGAGGTAGTGTGTTCGGGATCGAAGTGAGTGGAAAGCTACCGTGTCTCAGGCACACACTCTTTATGGATTGCAAATCCGTAAGGTAAGTAAGTACGTAAGTATTGCGCCAAAACATCTAACGAACTCTTTTTAATCAAACCAAAGCAAGCAATTGCTAACAATTGATATATAACTTTTGGGTCATAGTTTTGGCTGTAATACTCTACATTCTTTTCAAAAGAAAATACTTAGAGCAGTTGTGAATGATCTATCAGGAACAATGGTATTCCCAATGACCTAGAAAATAGTTTGCTCGCAGGCTCCACTCTCATGTTCATGCCTACTGTATCAACTTGTCCTCCAAACAATTCTTATAATAAGCTTAAAATGGGCCGTGTTGTGTAAGATGTGGCACCGTCTTGTTGAAACCACTTGCCTTCCACATCCATATCCTTGATTTGAGCCAAAAATAAAAAATCGGTCATCAACCTATATGGTGATGAAAATGGACTGTGCCAGTTACAACTTCCTCATTTTTGAAGATATATGGGCCAACGGCACCACCAGACCAAATTGCACAACATACAGTGACTTTTGTGGATGCAATGGTCTTTCGACAGTTACATGGGGGGATTTCCACTATCCCATATGCGACAATTTTGTTTGTTAACGTATCCATCGATTGAGAAACAAGCCCATCGCTAGAGAAAATATTCCTTTCCAACCAAATGTTGGTGTTCAAGCACCCATTTACGCACATTTCGTGGTCAGCCGCCTTCAATTCTTAAGTGAGTTGAACTTTATAAGGATATGTGTAGATGCAAATCTAAATACAAAATACTATCTCGTATGACAGTTCGGTTTGACGTATGTGATTGAAACAGGGATGTCAAATCCGTACCATGCATTTGGTAACGTCCGTCTCTGAACAGTTTAATGAAAAATTGTTTAGTTCCGTCTAGCTTGACTATCTTAGCGGGGAAGATTCTATAAAGGAATAAAACAGCTATTAGACGTGCTATACCCATAATAAGAGTGTAGTTATTTCACACAAAAACCTGGAACTAGTACTCACTGCAAGTGGGAAATAATTTCACCCCAAAAATGTGGACTTATTTCCCATCAAATGTGGGAGTTTTTTTTTCTATTACGTGACTAATCATTATTTTCAAAGCTCCTAGGTAAGGTAACTTGCAACAGGTTTTAAATCGAATCTATCATCAGCAGATTTTTATTGTCATCTTAAATTTCAATTACATAATGGATGAATCGATTCCAAATAATTGGAAAGATTATCATATTTTATAGACTATTTAACGACATCAGAGTCTTGGCGGTAAATTAAAACAAACATTGGTTTTATGGTTATATTTGGTTCGATTAAATTACAATTTAGAAGTTCGGATAAAAGAAAACACGGATGGTGGTCCTTTTCTGCTATCCTTAGCAAAACGCTTCCATTGGATATCGACTCCCCCACATAGACTAATGGACTAATGATCCCTGTTCTATGTTAAGGTACAATCCTATCTCGAAGCTTAATCACAAATTCAACCAATCAGCTGATTTTTCTCATTACTCCAAATATTACACACTAATCTACTTATAATGTTGTACGCACGCACGTTATCATTAAAACAAAAAAAAAACAACAGAACAACAAAAGGAAAACCTAAAATCAAATCAAAACCATAATCGAATAAACATCTCAAAACAGTTGGTAGTGTTTTGTCTTTCGTAATGGAATCATCAGCATCCACCTCACCGATGGTTATTATTAAATATCAGCGCAGATAAATCACTTAAGTACTTCAAAACACCAACTCAGCCAACAAAACAACAAAACAACAAGCAATCCTTTCTTTCATCAACGTAATCGGTGTGCTCAGCGAGAGAGGTGTATGGTCTGTGCTGGGTGCTGGGTGCGCTTTAGAAAGCGGTTGGTAAAAAAAAAATTTTTTGAAAAGATTTTCATCGTTTTGTGCTTTTTGACGGGACACACACAAGGTAGTCGTCATTGTCGAAAATTGTCTTCTTTTACAAAATCTTTTTTCCCCTCTTTGATGATGGAACTCGGTTAATCTAAATTAGTCATCATCAGTTGATCTTAAATAGGGATGTGAATGAAAGGCGCTTATTGATGACGCGTGTCGGTCACTTCCAATTTGGGGGAGAACGAAAGACAAGGCTTAGGGAATAGCAGGAACAAAAACAACAACAAAAAGGCAAATTGGAGCTCATTTATCTCCTGAACGTTGTTGAAGTATTTTTCTTTGATAAAAAAGAAGCCGCGTCGGTCATTATTTGAATTTTGTTTTGTTTGTGTTACTTGAAGGTGAAAAGTTCAGAAAGGAGTTTACTTGATTCATGTAAAGGTACAAGGATTTCAGTTGTTAAGAACCTTTGTGTGTGGACTATATGGTTTTAGATAACAGTAGTGGAGAAGTGTGCACTGATATGGCACTATATGTTGGTTGTGGTTCATTCCTGTGGTCGACTATTTAATAACACCGAACTGCGAAAATCACTATGAAACTATCAAGTTCACGAAGAAACTCGTTTAAGAAAGGGCTGTAACAAGTGAACCAGTTCCTAATACTATTTATTGTTCACTTAGTTCAGTAGTTCAATAGTTCATTAAGTTCAATAAACTTAGGTATACTCTGCATACATGTAGTTCGGTAAGAACAACTGAACTGAATGTATGCAGCATGGCCACGACGTTATGGTGAAGCACACAGGACTAGATTTGCTGGTCAGTGAACTGAACTTAACTAAATGCGGTTAAAGAATGAACGGGTTCAGTTAAAAACAATTTGAACTGAACTGAGCGCTCTCGGAACTGAACTAAACTTGTTTTGATGCTTTTGTTTTATAGGATAATTGGGGTGATGGGCTTTGGTATAGCCTCAAGAAGCACCGAGACTTCATAGCTTTAATGCTATCCCCTTAAAGCTGAAATCAAGTTCATTAGGATTAGTTGTGGTAAAGCCTTTGTGGAAGTGTTTGAGCCTAGTTCGAGAGACATTCACAAAAAATATGTTCAGCAGGCTTAATGTCTTTAAGACATAGTCAGCCCGTGTCCGATTGACTAATACCAGTTTTCTTGAGGTCGTATTTCAGAGATCTATGACCAGATAGAGATTAGTGTTGTATTTGGTCTGATTGCTAGAATTTTTATCGTTCTTTGGCATTTCTAAAGCCAGTCAGTGAATTCAAATAATAGAGCGCTTTGTTTTGTTCTCACTGACCTAGGTTTGTCTGACAGGTAGACGAGAGAAGGGTTCAGGGCCAATCTATGGAGATTGGGGACCGAATCTGTCAAGTTCTTTGGCGGACTCATTGGCAGGAATATCTGTCTCCATGTCCTGGGAGTTGTGCTAAAGTGATTTTATTGCGTACAGCTAGCTGTAGGTATGATGGCGATTCTAAGCAACCTTAAAATATCAAACGACATTCGATCTTTTTGAGCGGCTATCCTATAAAATATTTGTATTTGATATTTGGATGATGTTCTGATGCGACAGAGGTCGATAGCGAAAGCTCTGCTTGGAAGATTGAGGTAGAGTGTGCTAGCGACGCTGACAATTTGTAGTTGGAACTCCTACCGCATACGACATAGACATAAATAGAGATTGGTTCCTTTCGGTATAAGGTCCTAGAGGTATAGTGCTGGTAAGGATTTCACAACAAAGAGAAACAAATGTACATATGTATGTATACATCTGTGAATAGTTGAATGTCATTTCATAGTGGATGGAATCTAATTAAGCCAAAACCGAAGCTCTATTAGGTTTTAGGTATTACGTTTGTCCACATGATTAAATCTTCGCGTTTTTATTTGTGAGCATCGAACCGATATTCGTATCCTGGTAATTTTGAGTCATGTTGACTACTTGATCAAAAAGACATCGCAACTACAGGTCGTCCTTTCTCAAATACTGCCAAATAAATATTGGGTGAACTGAGTAAGCTAGCAGGACTGTATTATCTAGAGTAGCCAGTTCAATACATCTATAGACAGGGACTTTAACATTATACAGCTCCGGCGAGTTAAGGACCATCGGCTGTTTTGGAATGATATCGGATGAAGCACCCTGACTTCAAGTTGGTACGATCGCTAAAAAAAGCAACAAGACAACAGGAGGCAGAATTTACCAGGAAGATAGAGAGAAGAGAAAAGAAAGAAGAGACAACACTACAAAAGACAGATGAACTTACGAATATAAGTTGATCGCCATCATCAAGATCTAGACAAAGCCTAAAGTTGATTAGCAGATCGACATTCGATACAGCGTGGCTTTCGACCCGGTAAATGTAAGGCCGCAAGCGGTTAGAGAGTTATAAGTCACAGCGCAGCACAGATTCATCGCCAAACGGCAGTATTCATCAATTAGTCCTAAGCTATAGCAGACGACATACTGAAAACAGCGCACCTGGAATCTACTAAGCTGGGAAAGCTATGAAGCCGAGGTCTTTTCTTTCTACTGCATTGAGCCTCTGGGTTAGATTAGATGATTCGGATCAATGGTGTTCATTCGTTCTACATGTCATGGGTAATTCAGATGACTATTTTGCAGTGAAAAACGTTGTACTTTGCAATCTACAATAACTATCATTTAGTGCACGATACTATATTTCCTAATGAATTGAACTTCAGCAACTTATCTGTAACTAGCCCTCATTGGTCGATCGAGGGCGTTTCGGTGCACTAAACAAGTGGCAAGCTGGAGACCCATAGAAGGATTATGACATTCAGGATCAGGCTCTTGTTTTCGCTAACGTTAAACAACTGCGACGATCAGCTAGGACAAGCGTACCTCTACAGTTCGCATAAAATTGTCTTCTGTATGATTCAATCTCTTTCGGTAATCTTAATTGCATCAGCAATCAATTAGCACCAATCCTCTTCATCATTTAACAACTTTCATCGAACTAGATGCTAATAAATAAGTTACAAAGCGATGCAAACGGTCGTACCTAAACAAATGGCTTGACTTTGCATTCTTCATCTCCAGCTAATGACTATTATGAACATGTCTTGGAAAACAACCTTTACCAACTAAAATCTGACGCCTTTGTCCTCGGCCTACAAGTTTTCGTTAAACGTTGCACACCATCCGATGACTAACTGACCATTTTACCACACAATTTCAATCTTCTAATATTATTAACCTTCTAATTATTGTAAATCATTAACTAGTTATTGGGCATAGTCACTGGTCAAACACTCATTCTTCACTTCCGGTGTGTAGGGATTTTTTTTTCTTTTATTTCGTGTCACCCCCTAATTCCGGATTACTCACTCACCGAAGAATAAGATGAATCAAACGTTAATTAATACAAATTTTAGAAAAATCATCGGAATTGATAAAAAAATTCACACCAACCATTGCGTTACTCATTGTACTTTCGTATCTAAAGTAGTGCGTGCGAAGTACTCACGCCCACCCTATTCAGGTCTTGAAGCTGATAACACATTTTCAAAATCGATTACTGCTTCTTGCGTGCCAGAATGACGACTGCTGTGGCAGTTCAAAAATCGCATGATAGCCGGAAGCATTTCGTTGAACAACTGTGACGACGACTTTGACTTCTGTTGTGCAATTGCAGGGAATTTTGTTCCACGCCGGAGAAATGACTCGTGGGTACGCATGCGCATAAACAATGCAAATAAAAAATGAGGCATGTAATTTGTAGGTAATGATGGAAATGATGGTCGTCTTGGCGCATGCCATTCTCGGGTCACATATGGCTGGTAGAATTATATGGTGCAACACTTACCTCGTCCGCTACGTCCGACGAATCGCAGGTCATTGAATTTGGCAACTTGGTTCTTCATAACCGCTGTACAGTTCCGCAGCTCTGCACAGTAGTTCTCATCGTTTCCAGCACGTATGGTCACTATTGTGCCGTCGCCAACGTCCACAAGTGCGACTACTTTAAATGCCAGCGGAAGGGTTTTATTCGATCGCCAGTGTGTGGGCAGGGCTGAACACAGAAAATAAGGACTACCCGTTCGAACTGAAAGAAATAAAGCAAATGAAAGGGTTTATAGTCAAAATAGGAGCAAGTAAAAAAAAGGACGAAGTCCTCCTCTTTTTTTTCTATAAAAAGAGGATACTTTCAGGAAAGAGTAGAGTAAGAATCTTGTAATAAAAGTGGACAGCTACATGCGGTCCTTTAATCTAACTACAAAGAACTACAAAGAAATCTAGCCTCCATGCAAATGAGGTATTCATTTAGAACACTTAATGTTGTTAACAAATCCCAAGTTGGGCTATAACAACTTTCCTAGGATTTGAAGAATCAGGATGTCTATTAATGAAGCAAATTTTCTTCAGCCCATTGTTTTACAAAACCCGTATTTAGTGAGGCTAATATCTCAGTCTTCTGCTTTAAAGACAACTTGCGAACTTTTTTTCGACATTTCACGAATCAACCAACCACAACCACAGAAAGACTGATCTAATTGCATTGGAACAAGTTAAGTTGTAAGCACCACCGAGACTTAGCGTTCAATTCGTTCTACTCCGAAAGTCCTGAAGTTCTAGGTTCGAATTCCAGGGAATAGCAAAACGATTTTGAAAGTTCCACTTCTTAAGAGAGTCTGACAAACACCCGAGAGTAAAATGTCATGTGTAAGTTTTTGATGTCAAACCAATTAGTCTTCAAACACGGCACGGCGAAGAATATTTGAATCATAAAGCGTATTAACAATTTGGCACATGTGTCGTCCTATTCCACTAATTCAGATTTAATTTCACAGTATCCTGCTGCACTATTGGCAATGATATACTGTCAAAATTTCATGACATTTGAACGAAGAGAAGCTTGAATCATAACTGACAGTTTGTTTGTGTTTTCGGTACAAAATAGAGCATCGAATAAGGAACTAAAATAAGGTTGGTTCTGAACTTGGTAAACCTTTTGCCGAAACTTTTTTATTGATAAACCAAGTTGATGGTGATGATTGTACTTACATCCTAAGAAGTATACAAAGTTTAAAAATGATCATGATCGAAGGAGTAAGTAGGACTTTTTAAAAATATGTATTTCTACGTAGTAGTATTTAACGTAAAATCCATCCTAAAGCCTTATACTGATACTCTGATTTATTTATGGAACACAATTGAGTCAGCTCGCTTATAACAAGCAAATAAATCTAAAATTCAGGCTTTCGTCTGAAACGTCAAATAAAACCTTGCTCGGGTTTTTTTCAGGATGCTCAGTCAATTCATACTTTAAGAACGAAAAAGAGAAATACGCACTCGGTGCTCTGAACGCCCTGAGGTAAAACAGTAAAACGCCTTATAAATAAAATTTATCTTTAGATGTACAATTGTAAAACTGAATTCATGCTTTACTTTAATTTCTTCGTAAACAAACAGATATTTGAGAAATTTTAGTGTTCGGCCAGATACTAAAGTTGTGGACGCATTGCTGGTCGAGGATTTAAATTACGAAACTAGTGTTCAGTCACGGAAAACTACTTTGGTTGGTATCAGCCTATTTGCCTTATTTCTGTTGCAATTTGGCCGAGTTTCAAAACGATGCGGTACCACTTCGAGTACTCTTTAGTTTCTTAATACTCATCTTCAATGCAACCTTAATGATTGGCATACATTTTACCATCATATTTGGCAATTTTTATATCAACTAGGGCAGACTTTGTCCTACCATAGACCAAAAGCTGTGCAGTCGGATTTTTTTATAGATCTCGTTTTATGTAGATCGCCTTTTTTTTTAGTGGCCCTGACAAATAATTTAAGATATAAAAACATTCTTTTCTTACATTCTTTTCAAATGAAAATTATCGATGCGTAGTTTGCTCAGCTGAAACGCATCGATAACGTTTGGGATGCGTTCGGAGACTAAGCGATTTTGTCAAGATTTTCTCGTTTGATTTCATGACGCATCTGATACATTTTGGAACTCACCCTTTCTTATAGATATAGAAATTTTAAAAAATAAAGAGGCCATACAAATCATCCTATTGAAGTAAATGTGCAATCACATTCATCAAAGGGTTAACCCGGCTAAAGAGAAAATAACCTTGGCTCTTTGTGATATAAGAAATAACACTGAGTGTAAGAAATATTGTTTATTTATGGTTTCGTTTCTAAATAAACTCTTAAGTGAACATTGCAAATGTTTTCTGTATTAATTGATTGAACTTAGCGAACCAGTACAACTTTTCTAGCTGACCACTAAAATTTGGTGGTCAACCACTAGCGCAACTAGGTAGTGTCCGCAAAGCAGTAATTGTTTAATGAAATGTTCTACTCTTTAGCTATTTACTTTAAGCTTTTTTCTCAAAATACTTGAGAAGCTAGACAAGAGCAAAGCGAACAAAAGTTAGGTGGCTCCAGACTAGAGTCTACCTTGTGATTATCCTAGTAACCCTGCAACGCGTGCACATGGAAACATCCCAAATATAAAAAAGAACCAAATTGGTATGCTCCCAAACTTTTTTCCAGCTTATAGATCGAATTGCAGTATCATTGCCAAAACAGAAAATCATATCAGGTATCAGTGGGAAGGACTTTTTTGTTAGCTGTTCCGAAAATGTGTATCTGATTTTGTTTTTTTTTGTTGCATTTGTGGGTTCTATGGCGATTCTTTGGCACAGTGGAGAGGAAAATAATACGCAACCAGGATACGGTTGGGAAAAATATGAATGAAGCCATACGACCTCTTATGGATCGATAACAGTATAATATCAATATCAATATCGTGTGATCAGTGAGGAGAGCTCAGGTTTACTTCACGCGCCAATTTTTTTTTTTATTTTTAATCGAAAACGAAATATTTATTTTTACTGGTTGAATGATTTGTATTGGGTTGCCTATGGGATTGGCAAAGTGGAGCTTCTACTGATTGAAACATACAGGTTTCTGGTTCTCTTTCTATAGGAAGCTAGAGATCTTGATCTCAAATCACTTTGTTTCATCCATACTGAGGGAAAGTTCCTTCCGGTGCCAATAGCTTACTAAGTATGACTACTTTCTGTTATGACTTCTATTCCTTTTATGTGCAAATTTTGATCGAAATTCGGGAATGAAATCATTATCAGGAAATGGAAATCTGAAATCTTTCAATTTTTATTCTCAAAATAAACAAAATTAAGAAGCAAACACCAAAGTGAAATATGTCACTGATATGGTGTACCTACGATACATCCGTTCTTGGAGAACATAAATGGATAGAAAACGATAAGAATTGTGCGAATGAATACCTAAACTACATACATATGTACATACATATGTAAGTAAAAATTGTGAAATTGTGAAATTGTGAAATTAGTGACGTAATTCCTGGATACAGTTTTATCAATTCAGTCACATAGTAGTAAATATGGCATTCGGAAATCCTGTAGCAGATGGAAGGCACTCCATGACTTGACAGATAATCTAGACTTCACATGACATTGTGATATACATAGTTGTAGATAGCACAGGATAATGAAGGTGGATAACAGTATTCTCATATTCGCCACCTAACCACCTAATCGTAGGAATTGTGAATGAATTGAATTATTCTTTGTCAGATCCTTTGTCGCTGAACTAGTGCTCGTAAATGATTTTCCCTTTTGGTAATCCATTTGGATAAACACTGATAAAGATTGACAATCTACACGAAGGTATGATTTCGTGAAGTGTATTCCATGAACACCATAAACTTCCTTTATCCAATGTTTCTATCTTCGTTAACAGCAACCTTAAAATCGATTACATGACGATTAGGAATCACTGATCACCATTGAAGGGATAATAGAGAAAGAGATCAACTCGTACTGGTTATGTAAGGGAACACTGTGTGAACATTATGGCACTAGATCCATACTCTATCCAGAATTTACCTGGAGTTATCATAGGGCAGTGTGCAATTGAAGTCTTACTTTATAAGTTTGAGGTAGAGTACCTTAGGATCCAGGTTATACGCATGTAACCCACGCTTTAATTATCTTACCTAACCTTCGGTAAAACATGGGTCTTTTCATGAAAAGAGATTCTGTGGATCTCCATGTTAATGGTGGAATCTTTCTTTATATTCTAATATACACACAACGAAGGCTTGTTTCGTAGAAGGAGCTTTGCGTGAATTCGTTCTTAGAACAGTTTGGCTTCGGTGTATGGGCTCAAGATTCGCATGCTTGCTTCAGATGCTCTCTTGGACCTCAACTATCTAAATACTTCAACCCTATTCTATTCTTTTATTAAACGCTCCATTCGTGTTAAGCCACCCAAGTAACGTCTGTAGTCGTTCTTACAACTCGGGGCAAAACTACACTCAATCCTGTGGATACCTTCTGTTTGGACGCAGGGTAGTTATTCCAAAGTAATGTCGTACTATACTTCTTCGAGAGCGTCATACAGCCCATATTGGAATCACAAAAATGAAGGGTATTACTAGATCCTTGATTTATTGGCCTTATATCGTTCAAGACATAGAGAAACTAGCAAAATCATGTTCTCAATGTCTTAAACACTCCAAATTGGCACCGAAATACAGCGTTCAACATTGGGAGCATCTATCCACTCCGTGTGAGAGGATTCATATCGTTTCTGTTGGTTCAGCTCAAGGCGAATACTTGCTTATCATCGCCAACTCTTACTCCAAGTGAACTCAAGTAAAAATAGCTACATCTACTATTGCTGAAGTCCAATGCAAAATGCTAGAAGTAGTTTTTTCAACACTTGGAGTTCCTACTACTATCGTTTTCGACAAAGGAAGAGGTTTCAATAGTTTTTGAATATACAAGGCTCACGTTCTCATAAGCGAACCGCAGCTTTTATCAAGCCCACTTTATGTGCAAACTGTTAAGAGATCTCTTCTACTTTCTAGTAAATTATCTAGTAAATAAGATCAATCTTGAAAATTGCCTCAACAAGTTCTTAATTCAACTCTTCAAAGGAAGACATTGTTACTCTCTCTTGGAAACTTAAAGTCCTTACAATGTAGAAACTTCAAATTTTGTACCAAGTGGTGACTGCAGAATTTTTCTGCTTTTGATCGGTAAGCAGTGTTTGAAGAAGATGTCATGATATTTATCGTAACTATCGGATCAGAACGTGAATGTAGAAAGGAGCTCTAAATTTTACATATTTAGATGCAAGCCATACAAAACAGGTACTTAATACGATTTGCCAAACCACCCTTTTACACATTTGAAACCTAAGGGTTGTACTGATTTACTTCTTTTTCGCGGTATGATTCTTTTAAAATGTAGACAAATTCAATACAACATAAATGACAGCTGTTTAAGACTCTGCTTTCGATATATTAAAATACCATTTTGATTGTTTGCGATCACGTCTCGGAAATGTCTACAATGAAATCCCAAAATGGATGCCCACTTCTATTCGTAGTTCTAGTCTTTGAACCAAAAAGACTTCCACTGAGCCACGATAAAAAAATCAATTTAAGAAATTTATTTTTAAGAAATTTATTTTTAATCCAGACTTCAAACTAGATCTTATTTAAAAAAAAAAACCTCTCATTTTGTTTCCAAATTTTTAGTCTCAAAAAGATTGTCACTTACCCAGCTCTCCAGGGTACTCCTGCTGTGCATCAAGAATCAATCTTTCCGTCCACCATAGGTCTTGCGAAGTAGGCGGCGAATTGCTGCCACTATTATTACTAGGGGGGTCGATCATACCCCCCTTATTGTAAATGACACCGCCACTGGACTGGCCCCAATCTGCCGCGGAAGACACGGACGACGTCGAAGTTACTGGTCCAGCGGTGGAGCCAGTGTAAACTGCCGTCGTTGTACCGCTTGGCAGATGCATTCGATGGTAGGAATTTTTGGGCGCTATTTTGACGGTTTTCTATTGCCAACGTATATAAACAAAATCAACAACTGCACGCCACTGATGTGTGTTTTTTTTTTTCTCAAAAAAAAAACGCGCACTTCACTTGTCAAAAAAACACAAAACAAAAAAAACTTTTGTATCTCCTTTCTTAGATTTATATCTTTTTGTTTTATTTATTTTAATTACTTGACACCGTTCGAGCACCTCCTATTAGTCACTAATAAACACCATAAACGTTGTTGTTACACTGCTGTTGAGCTTTTGTTTTCTTCTTTTCTCCACACTCTCGGCATTGACATATCAAACGAATTATCATAGGTATTTACATATATTAATTATTATTTCCGAATTTTTTTCTTTTTTTTTTGGATAAAAGCTCCAGCAGATGAAACACGTACTTTCTGGCGCGACGGTCAGCTAACAAATTTTCTCCTTAAGAAAGAGAAAAAAACAAAAGAAAAAAACGTCAGCAGACGACACAGATTTTTGGCCGAGAGAATTCAATCTTTTTAGCGATTTTCACTGATTCATGGAATTCGCGGAACCGCTGACACTGAACCGGTATTCGGTATTGCGCGTATGTCACTTTTGGGGGTCCCGTAGATCATCAATTCATCACCATCCACACCATGACCACTCATCCATTCAAAGAATCGCGATTCCCAAAACCCATTTCTGAAGGGGACCACAGCTGTTTGCGGATACGACAACGATGATGCGTTTTCACAACTTCCGATACGGAAATACAGTCACGTAAACGTCAAAAGCTTCAAATTCCCGCACTTTTCAGAGCAACAGCTGTCAGATTTCGACTCCACTACTGTGACGTCATGCAAGATTCGCAGTAACGATGTACATAAACGAAAACTAAGTTTAACCACGACCGGGCTTAAAGCTTGTGCTGTGTGCTTACGTTCGGCTCACAGTGTAAACTGGACGGCAAAGTGGCCACAAGTGGCTCGAAACCTGTAGCGAGCAACTGTGACTGCGTGAGACGCCCATCGGATGAATCGCTCGAGGAAGGAGAGCAAGCGTGAGATTGTACTTCAATTCAGCGATTGAGTTTTCGGTTTAGTTTCCCCGCCTAATTTGGGAAGACCCCCTGTTGAGACAGTGTGGTACTGCTTTGTATGAGATGAGACTTGTAGTGCGACGAGGGTTGGTCACCGTTGAGACGGAGGGCTGGCCTCTTACCGCAGTACTTGTGGTTCGCTTTGCGGGTTTGCTGTGTAGATGCGGGTTTTTCTTTTTTCTTTTTGTTGTTTTTTTTTTTTCCTTTTCTTTTCTTTTCTTTTCACTACGAAGACGAATGAGTGGTGTGCCAGTGGTGGTGGAAGTGGTGTTTCTGTTCATCGGTGTCCGAGGAGGATTGCATGCGCAGTGATTGGCAGGAGACGTCAAACGAGTTTTGTTGCACTACACGGAGTAGGCGGGTTTCGTATAAATGCGTTTGAGAGGGGTAGTCAGTGGATGGATTTTTGGAAGCCAGAAAAAAAAAGTATAAAGAAATTTTCGTTTGGTTGATGATTCGATATGCGGATGCGGATACATTTGTGTGGAGAAAATGAAGTCGCAGATTACGGAGATTACGGAGTGCGGTGCACTGACAAGGTCAGAAAACGCATCTTTGAATAGGATCCTCGCGGTTTTCTAAAGACGTTGGACTACTTACATATGTACAAATGTATGCAGATACCTACTTATTTAAGTTAAATTAAAATTTCATAGATATTGCTGAGTGATTTACGATTTACAAAACATTGTGTTTTTTCAAATATTCTTACAAGGTAGGTACGGACTGAGGTAAGATCCCGCTCCGCAATACTCTCTTTTGCAAGTATCAGAGACGGAAATTTAAAACTCAAAATCTAACTTGCGAGAGTCTAGGAGACGCGAATTTCGGTTGAACTCGAAAATAGAAAGATTTACGTTGACTTTCCTTAGCATTCGGGAAATTGGTTTCTTAAAGGGGCCCCCAATCAATGGAATCTATGGGTAGTGGATGAGTGAAGAGAATGTCAGCTATGGCTCTGCCATTCTTAAGGATTGTTAAGTTAATGAGATTGAGGCGGTCTTGATAGGGAGGGGGATAACTGGCTCGTTCCAGTGCAGAAAACGACATTGAATGTTGTTAATTCTGAACACATGAATCCACTGAAAGGAGGACCAGGCTTCTCTAGCCTATCAAGGAGTGGGGAAGGTATTGTAGAGTGATTTGTGTGGGTCCCTCAAAATTCAGAGGTCCCGAAGAGAACGAACCATGGATACATATGTACATATGTATGTATGTATATCTTGGGATTTGGCGACGCTGAAGTCTAAGCAATTTTTAAGGCATCATATCGAAAAACTATCGATTTCCAACAGACTAGAGGCTTGGGAAGATGAAATGGATTTGAAAAAATTGCTGTCATCAGCGTAAATCTCTATCAAGATCGTTAGTGACCAGAATGAACAGAAGGGGACCTACATATGTAGATAGCTGCCTTAAAGCACACCGGAGATGGCTACAGAAGGAACCGAGAGGATGGACCCAAAGCGGGCACTATAAGAACTGTAAGAAGATAAGCCGAGGGCAGACAGTAAAAGCTTGCTGAAATCGGTTACAATAACATTGCCTCCGTTGCAAACGTGGAAAGGACAAAGGACACAACTTCGGAAAAGTTTTGTGGTGGTGGATCTACCTTTCAGGAAGCCATGTTGACTGAAAATGAAGAATTCACACTCAAAGCTTAACGTTTTCTATGAAATACCGTTCACAGAGGTTAGGTATATGAAAAGGCTAAGTAGTGGCTGTTATGAAAGAGGTCTTCCAAACTTGAGGAAATTCACATTGTGAGGGGAATATACATATGTATGTACATATGAAAGTGCTAAATGATTGGAATTTCTCACAAATGTGACAAAAGTTCAGGACGAAGAAGATGTTAGTAGAAAAAGGATCTATAATATATGTACCACAAATTCTATGTTTTATTAAAGTCTGGTGTATTTCCTGGCCAGTTTAGGTGTTTAAGGGCAATACCTGGCTTGAATAGGGATATCAGTTGTTACAGAACAGAAAAACTTAGATCAGAATGAAATATGCGATCTGGGATGCAGCAGCATACACCCTGTATTGTGGGAACGATACAATCAACTTTTGGCTGCATTTACAGAACCGTCCAAAAGCAAAACACCTTCAAGGCCCTAATTTGAACGGGAAATCAAACATTCGCCATTCTTGATGGTGTCCCACATCAACTTTTTTTTTCATTTACCCAATGGAACCGATTTTTCTTAGATAGGTATCTTTCCTTTTTTTGATTTCCCAGTTTAGCACTGCTCGTCTAACAAAACGAATTCAATTTAATTTCAGTCTATGTGCACAGACCGTCTGAATATTTGACACTTCATTAAGGTTGCAAAATGGATGCTTATTGTAGGTTACGTTCGGGCTGTCTACCTCGTTCAGGCACACTTAGCCACACTTAGACCGAAAGGAAGGTTCATTGTAATATGTACCACAAAGGAATAGAATTACCAGCACCGGAACCTACATATGTAAATATTTCCCTTTAAGAAATAAAAGTCAAGACAACCTATTTCAGTGCGAACCATGTGGAAGCATAAAGCCATGGTTTCATGATATCGCTTAAGTTGAGTTTGGGAAGATCACAAAGATCTTCGAAGAAGCTTACAAGGGATTTCCTTCTTAAAACCGATAGGCAGGATGGGCTTTTTTTTGACTCCGTGGTCTCTACAATTTCTACGAAAATATCTACCCACTACTACTGGGTTAGTTGTCTACCAGCAATATCCCGTGATATCCAATTAGAACTTATGGGCCTAAATTTTCTAGTATCTTTCGACGTTTTTTTGTCGCAATAGATCTAATAAGCCTTGATCTACATGTATTTACAGGTCTTCCAAGAAACACCGTCTCACTTAACCTAATCTGCATAGCCTTGTCGGATACAACTTTATCACTTTACAACGACAAATCTCCAACAGTAACTGCCACCAGTTTGTTTGAAGTGCATTTCAAAAGTAGTGTAGGTCATGTGACGCATTGATTCGTATGATATTTGTGTTCCAACACTAATTCTGGGAAAAAATACCGATCTCGATGGGAATCCAAGTATCTTTCGAAATATCACAACACAAAAGGAATTTCTTGATTTAATCAGACATCGATTATAGTCAACGCACTATATTTAAAAATGTTATTCCCGCCGACATTATGCAGATTAAGCAAAGTAAGTAAGGTTATCAAGAGATTCAACGGAATCATTAAAAAAAAAATCTTCAGAAAAATTTAAATTAAATTTATGGATATGTATAGCTTTGAAGCCTGAGTCATCTGCTTGATGCCCTTTAAATTCCATGCATAACAAATTTACCACAAGTTTCTAGGTCGGGCATACTCATTGGAATACTCATCTGTAATGGAGCATGTCGATTGGAAAACGGTTGCAAAACTTATTTGCAGTGACAATTCCATTTAATTTTATATATTTTAAGTATAACTCAAAACCAATTGCAATTGCCCTTGAAACTATACAAGTACTGATTCGACTGATTCGACTAGAAATACTGCAAATACAAAACCGGACATACTCTTGCGCTTACCTTTTGGCAGGCCACTTAAGAAAAATGCGACTAAGTATACATATAAGTATGACTCCCTACAGAGACGGCATAAACTCTCTTACTATAGGTACGCCCTAGCCTACACAGAACTAGGCGTCTTCCCGCAACTATCATAAAATCATAAAGTTGATACAAATTTCGGAATGGTTCAGGGAGGATCCACAATCAACAGAGCTATATCTTTGCGTTTGACTTCTGACTTGTGAGAACTTGTGTTGCAACCATGTATCTCTTGTACCTAACCTAACCCAGTTGTAATCTTCCGAGATTAGTTTTCGAAACCAAAAGAAAGGCAAGATCTACATGTTTGCATTATTTTCACCAAAAAGACTGCTAATGGACTTGGTAATCCCTGTCCTCGTAAGAAACTGATTAAAACATTCAGTTAGCCGATAGATCGTCTCTGAAAGGCATACCTCAGCTCCTGGTTTTAAAACCTTACACTTCACTTGGTCTCATGTCTTTGATTTGAAGTCAACCCAAGTTGCCCACAATATGACAATATCCTTTCCAACAAACCGTACTAATATTCAACTTATCCAACGTTTTAAATACTCCTCTTAAGACATTTACAAGTCTTCCGCTCAAGTGTCCTATTCTGAAAGGAAATATCAAAACCAGACCAGACCACAAGAGCTCTCGAACTATCTACTTGTCACACTTATCTAAAGCAAAACATTGAGAATGTTATTCTTTAATTAAAAACTAAACCGCCACCAGCTCACCAGCTGTAATATACATTGTTTCTGATAAAATTATGATATCAAACGCAATCCTATAGATTTACTTACAATGCGCGATTATACACGATTTTTGCTTTCCTATTTTTTTTTTTGAGAGAAACCGTGAGAACTTCTAATGGTTTCAGTATTATTATTATATTTTTTTTCTAATTACAGTGACAGCCGGTTAGGCTACTAAAATTAGCATTTCCCAGATTAAGGCTTACTTCGCTTATCAGCAGACGGTCTTTGGAACACCGCAGCAGTGGTTTGAGGAAAGCATAATCGTAAGAATAATAGAGAAGTGATTGTGGGAAACACTGATATCAGCGTAATGCTTTGAAAGTTAAGGTTTCATGATTTTGCATGTTCGGACTGGAATCAGTTTTGATTCCCAATCCCACGATATGTACATACGTGTGCCTACACTTCACATGGTGATTAAATTCGAATGTACTCGAGCGTAGTCGTAGATACATCCAAATTGTATCTAAGCTAGACATACGTAATCTATACTTTGAAGTTTAAATGACACACATAACGTAATTGGATGGCGATAGTGCTTACGTTTGACATCTGGTTGTAAACGAGAGTAAAAGTGAAATGAATCTCGTTATGACCAGTGACGTTCATAAGAAAAAGTAACATGCGAGTATTTTTCTGAGAACTCGAAATTCATAATACCTAATGATCTGGTGATTTAAATGTTGTGACACTCTAGGAAATTTACAAACTCCTCGCTTTGTTTTATTATTGGAACAAGTTATATTAACAAGAACAAGACATTCTGTTAACAATTAGAAGGAACTCTGAATCTCACCATCAAAGCCTGGACAAGTGAGGAATGGCCTGCGTCCGACGAAAAGACTAGGAAATGCAAAAAAAACTGCTGTAAATGACACAGGATTAGCAGTCTTATGGGAAGAGCTCTAGAAGTGCGGAGGCTGTATAATCCTGTGTGCTGGTAGAGTACTAGTATCTTTGAAAGAATCCCACAACCATTGGCGCATCTCTAACAAAGTCTGTTCCCCAGATAAATAGATTGGATTGAGATAATGCCATACACAAATTTATTTTGCAAAAGGTTTAGGGCCAGTCGGCTATTTCGGTGCTCATGTGATATGAATATTGAATTTCTAGTTCTAAATGCATCAATGAAACGTCCATCGAAATGGTCATATTGATAACCTTAGAGTTTGCCACCTTCCTAAGCACTTTCGAGTCCTGGGTCGGCAGAATATTATTGTGAAGTTTCAATTACAGAAGCATCACGTCTACAGAGGTCGATTCACCAGGAAAGTCGCTGGTTGCTTCATATAGTCTTAGAAGATCGTCACCTTCAACTGTAATGTTTTATATTCTCCTATGACGACATTTTGCAGTCAATTGTTTCGAGACAGTTGTGGATATTAGTGTTTGTCGTTTCTAATGACTATACCTAAGTAAATTACTATACAACCATCATACTGACTTTCTAGTGAATCAGGTTGAATTTTACACTCTCGAACTGGGGGTTCGAAGAGAACAACCATCTAAGAAAGACTATCCACATCTCTTGCACCGAGTGGTCATCATCCGGGACATGTAGATGGCTTTATCGATGACTGACAGATAGTCTTAGGTCTTTCTACATCACACACAGCATATTCTATTGATTATTTGGTCTGCGCAGAACTATTACAAAGATGACAGTAGCGATGCGCCACTACATTGTCCAATTAGCATAGCTTTCTCCACTTCTTTTCCGCTTCTTTAGATTTTTAGCAGTTTTTACCTTCTTCTCTTAACATATCGTTTTGTATCTGACTGTCGCTGTCATCAAACTTCATTGCTCTTGTACGATTTTCTTCTTTCATCTATTACAAACTGTTTCCACCCTCGGTTTGTTTATATCTGCATCTCGCTTTCTCTCATCATAAATGCCCGATTTGTTGTTATTCCTCTTTCATACCAGGAAACTAGACAAGAAAAAAAAACCTAACACGTGTTGCATAAATTTATGCACGTCACATCTGTCAGAATCAGCTGTTTTCTGCCAAATGCAGATCGTGACGTCTTTCACTTTCCCCTATTGTGTCGTTTACCTCTTAAACTAATTTAATTGTAGTCTTAAGTAGTGCAATTATGTTAATCCCTTCCCGCTTGTTACCCCATAGTGGGCGCATACTCCATACCATCCGCCAGCATAATTTCACTTTCATCAGGCCACAGTTGTTTGCCACAAAAGCGCAGACGGTCGAAGGTCAGATAACAATTGGTGATGTAACAAAAGATATTCAGACTCCGGCGAATCCGGAATTGGTTCCACAGAAATATGGTGGGTACTACTTTGTGAGAAGTGATTTTTGAGAGTAAAATCCTGGGTTTCTAGTGCAATATGGAGAAGATGGAACCATTCAGCTAACGCAATCTGCGCTGCATCATCTGCGATGGATGCTACAGAAAGATTCTCTAAAGCAGGATATGTTTCTGCTGGGATATCCTGGACCACTGCGTCGTAATATAGCAATGCAGTTCTCAGAGTTGACACAAAGAGAACTGGAATACATCGCTCTGAGTAGGGACACCACCGAGAGTGATTTGAAGCAGAGGAGGGAGATTAAAAACAAAGGCGCTGTGTACTTTGATCAGGTATGATGAATCACTGCTAGCTTGGATTATGTAACAGCTTTGGTTTTTTTAGTGCGCTGTTCGAGCAGCTTTAAATGGACGACTCCTTGTTTTGGACGGAGTGGAGCACGCTGAGAGGAATGTGCTGCCGATTCTGAACAATCTACTGGAGAACAGAGAAATGCATTTGGAGAATGGCAAGTTTCTGATGGCACCAGAGCGGTATGACACACTACTTCAGGTGAATACCTTCTCTATTTGTTGCTCACGTCTAATAGAAAGTATGATTTCTAGACATACACAGAGGAACAGTTGGAACAATGGGGGCTGCTGAGAGTGTCGGAGAACTTCAGAGTTGTCGCACTAGGCCTGCCGACGCAAAAGTACAAAGGAACTCCACTAGACCCACCGCTACGATCACGTTTTCAGTCGAGAAATATAACGCATTTCTCGTTTGAGGTAAATAAACCATACTCCCTTGCTGATGGCATATATTCATGAATTCCATTAGGAAATCCTGTCAACCTTAAGACAACAATCACCGAACGTGGACGAAAGCAAACTTCGAAGCTTAGTGTCGTTTGGACTTGCAGTGCATTCATCCGATGCATCAGTCAACTTACCCGATTTCCCACTAGACAATCTGAAGTTAGTTGCTAGGATGTTGGTAAGGCTCCGTGAATAAGTTGAGCAAGGCTTAGTATTACATACATACTCCCTCTACAGAACACCAATCCTTCAATCAGCGTTCACGATGGCATTTGTGCTTTGTATCCCTATCACACATCACTGAAGAAGGAACTCATTGACCGTGTGAAAAATCTTCTGGATTCACTGAAGATCAGCCCGAAGCCAACAAAGCCTGTGAAGGCAATTACGGCTACAGCGGGCCCAGACGATGTGGTACAATTGAAAATTGATGATGTGTCCATCTCCGTGCCTGGTGGCAAAAAACCTCATGCATTTAAGGGCTTCGTTGACTTGGATCATCAGCGGGGAATACTTGCGTCGATGATTCAAAAGTATGCGATTGGTGATATTTGTTTGATTGGTATGCGGTCTTCGGACTTTCTAATTTGGAGTAGGAACTAAAATGTGTTTTTCCAGGTCAAAAGGGTGTTGGCAAAGCCACGCTGACGAACCAGTTGATGCATTTGCTGAATCAATCCATCGAACCGATGGTACTGTACGAGGATATGACATCAAGGGACTTGGTGCAGCAGAGAATAACAACTGTTGAGGGTGATACTGTGTGGCGTGATTCACCATTGGTTAGAGCTGCGAAGAATGGATCAGTAGCGATACTGAATGGAATTCATAGACTTCACAAGAGTACTGCTTCTGTGTTGCAAAGGTAGGTTGAGTTTTCTCTAAATATTGCTTTTCTTCGAGAGCTGGCCATAATATACTTATTTTTTCAGACTCATTCATGACCGCGAACTTCAACTTTGCGACGGAACAACACTGCTAAGAACTGACCGCTATGAATCTCTTCTTTCGCAAGGTCTCACTGAAGCCGATCTAACAGCGAGAAATATTCTCAAAGTCCACGATTCATTCCGCTTAATAGCTTTAGCCGAACCGCCAAAACCGAATACGACGGCTCAAAACTGGTTAACACCCGAAATGCTAAGTCTATTTCTATTCCTCGAAGTGCGTTCCCTGCAGCAGAGTGAAGAATTTGAAATTATAAACAAACTTTATGGAAACATTGACGCTAACATTCACAAAATCATCAAACTCTCTCATATTCTCCGCGAGGCTAGCGATCCGATTTTGAAAGACCTTTCGGGGACATTGTCCACAAGACAGCTTCTGAAGATTGCTCGTCGAATGGCTGTCTATCCGGCGGATGATAATGAAGCAAATCCACTAAATTCGGTGTATGACATTATTCAGAATACGTTCCTGGCGAAGTTTTTGCCAGCTCTACCCCGAGCAGCCTTGGAAAATGCGATCAAAGAAGCTGGCATTAAGAAGTCGCAACGATCTGGTGGTGGAGGTAAGCGGTCTATAAATGTGGATGGTGATCTCCTTCGCATTGGAAAGACGGAAATGAAACTTACAGCAACTGAAGATGAGAGTAAAGTTCCAAGCACTCTCTTCTATGATGTGCCACAGCATGTGGAGTTGCTTGAGAGGTTGCTGCAGGATTTCCTAATTGGAGATCACTTACTGCTCGTTGGTAATCAAGGTGTTGGTAAGAATAAACTAATTGATAAGCTCCTGCAACTGATGAACAAACCACGAGAGTATCTTCAGCTTCATAGGGATACCACCGTTCACAGTTTGACAGTGCAATCGACATTGAGAGACGGTCAAGTGGTATATGAGGATAGTCCTCTCGTGAAGGCTGTGAAAAGCGGTCATATCTTGGTTATTGATGAGGCAGATAAAGCGCCAGTTAATGTGACGTGTATACTGAGAACATTGGTAGAAAATGGAGAGATGATACTTTCCGACGGAAGGAAGATTGTGCCACCAGGAGAGGGTTCGAAAGAAGTAGAAATAATAGAAACTCATCCGAACTTTAGAGTGATTGTTTTGGCCAATAGACCGGGCTTTCCGTTCTTGGGCAATGACTTCTATGCTTCACTGGGAGATGTTTTCAGTTGTCATGCAGTTGATAATCCCTCGCCAGACTCTGAGATATTTCTCCTTCAGCAGTATGGACCTTCGGTACCGAAGGGAACTTTGGCAACGCTAGTAAACGCCTTTGGTGAACTACGAAGTATGGCTGATGAGGGGCTGCTTAACTATCCCTATTCCACTCGTGAGGTGGTCAACATTGTCAAGCATTTAGAGAAATTCCCCGATGAGTCGATGTCTGAGTTGGTTGGCAATGTTCTTGACTTTGATCGGTATTCTCCGGAGGCATTAGAGCAAGTTACAGAAGTCCTAGCCAAGCATGGTCTGCAAATCGATTCGTACGCCAAGAATGAACTGTATGCGCTTCGTAAGAAGAAGGAACTTCAACTGTCTGTAAATCGAACCAGTGGTCTGGGCGTATCCGGTCCAAAGTATGGTAAAGTTGATCCGAAAAATGAACCTCATGTTGGTGGGAATACATGGGCTGGTGGTACCGGAGGTCGCGATACAGCTGGTCTGGGTGGAAAAGGTGGTCCCTATCGTTTAGATGCGGGACACAAAGTACATCAGTTGTCAGACGAGGAGAAGGATGACATTCCCGAAGAAGTTAAACAGGCCGCGAGGGAAATGAACCGCAAGGCTTTTGAGGAGAAACTGAAAGAGATCAAGATGTCCAAGCATGACTATAATATGTATGCCCAGTTTAGCGCACCAATTCGTAAGCAAGTTCAACAATTAAAGGCGATCATGGATGCTCTACAGACGAAGAGTAAGGAGCGTCAATGGCAAAAATATCAAACACACGGGGAGTTGGACGACACCCGATTGATTGAGGGCATTACAGGGGAAAAGAATATATATCGCCGACGCGCAGAGGCCAATCCTTGGGCAGATCATGTCCAGGAGAAGCCAAATAGATTGAAGTTGGTAGTCGACGTCTCAGGTTCGATGTATAGGTAGGTTTTCTATCGGAACTACAAGTTAAGTCTCCTCCTGATGCATATGTTCTTTCTGATTTGTAGATTTAATGGCTACGACCAACGGTTGGACCGAGAGCTCGAAGCTGTGGTAATGGTTATGGAGGCATTCGAAGGATATGAAAAAAAAATCGTATACGATATAGTCGGCCATAGTGGAGAGGGATGGGAAATTCCATTCATTCGCGAGGGTAAACCACCTACCACAGACAAGGAGCGCTTGGAAACTCTTCGCATGATGCATGCACATTCACAATTCTGTTGGGCCGGTGATAATACTGTTAAAGCAGTACAGGAAGCTGTAGAAACTCTATCTCAAGAGGATTACGATAATTCTATAGTTATTGTGTTGAGCGATGCAAATCTCTCGCGGTATGGCATTCATCCAAAAGACTTGGCTAATGCACTGAAGAAAGGTGACCCAAAGGTGCGCGGGCATGTCATATTTATTGGAAGTCTGGAAGAAGAAGCTGATTAGTAAGTTCTAACGTGAGATGAGTATTACAGATCTGTGAATGATAAATGATTTTGTTTTTCAGTATAAACGCACAAATGCCAGCAGGACACAGCTATGTGTGTATGGACCTGTCGACATTGCCACAAATCTTGAAGCAAATTTTTACATCATCCTTGATGTAAAAAAGTAGAAACAATTTAAAGAGCTTTACTCAGTGATTAGAATAAGGATAAAAGTCAACGCATCAATGCGTTTCTGTTAAGTTTAAAAATATATTTTTATATTAAAGAATTCCATAGTTAGCAAGTGGGAGTTTTTGTTTTCCTTGTCTTAAGTCCGTTCGGCAGAACATTTTGGGATGTATGGCGCTTTTAACAGAAAGCAGTGATATGATATTGGAACTTAATTTAGTATCGGGCACATAACTTTTAACCCGTATTGAATAACTCAAGCTTTTTCTGGTCATTCATGGGTGATATGCAACACTGTTTTAGGTGGAACTACTGTAGATGTTTTTCGTATGTTTCAGGGATTACAACACCGGACTCGCAAACGGTCGGACTGCTCAAACAAATAATACGTTTATAATGAATTTGATAGCAGGAAACGAAGTTGATTCTACTTCCTAATATCTTCGGTACTCTAGTTATGGACTGCATAGTCCATCTTGATTCACGTTCTTTTTTTGTTTGTGCGGTAGATCCGATTGTCTTGTCAGAGAAATGTGAAGCATGGCTCCACCTAGTTTGTGTTCTTCTTCTATCCGTCTATGTACAAACGAGGGTTAACCAGCCATACTATTTCACCATCTATTCGAAATTGGATTGGTTAGACTTCATTCCGTTTTTGTTTGCAATGATGGTTGTTTGCTCATACGTACCACCTTAAGTTGAATAGACTACATACTTGGGATGGTTTTCCAAAACAAGTAAAACAGTGAACATATTTTTTAGCGTATATCCTTATGTATATGGCAACACTTTTGTTTAATTTTCCTTTTTTTTTAAATAACAATAATAATATACAACATTCAAATTTACATGCACACACATCACACTCTTGTTAACTTTTAAGTACTTATAGAGCTAATAAAACTTATTCTAAGAAATAAATGACTTAGCATCAAGGATTGCTACGTAGCCGAGTGCTACGTGTTGTTCTCTTTTGTAGGAATCAGCACCCAGCCATCGTCTGCTGAATCCGCAACAAGGCTTTCGCTACTCATTTGCGATGGTAACAGTTGAGCCGACCGTGATGTCTGTGGATCGGAAGACGCATTTTGATTCTGTTGGGGGGCACGAATTCGTTCCAATTGCTGTTTCAAATCGTTGTATAACTCGAGTAGTTCCTCCTAAAAGATCAATATGTTCAATTAATTGGTATAACTTTGTTCTTTTATGCGCAGATAAACTAACCTTTTCTTCGAGTTTCTTTATTAGTGTAAGTTTCTGTTCCCGTTCGACAGGATCCAGGGCAGCCAAATACTTATCTCGACGGTCTGTGTCATAGTAAAGGTCGGTTTCTACACGAAAATACTCTTTGGCAAGTCTAGTGTGATCTTGATAGATATCTTGTGATAATCTATTATTTGGTATTGGTGGCTCTGGTTGTAATGATGGATCGAGCATTTGGTGCAGAGGTTGATCATCAACAGAGCAGGCATTTGGCAGAGCATCATCATCGTCTGGTATTACAGGTTTGGTTTCTGTGACTGTTAAGCGTTCTTTACCATCACTTTTTGCTGAAATAAGAGAAAGAGAGAGATAGCATGTTGTAAGTTTGGTTTCAATTTTAAGGATATAAAGAAAAATAAATTCATTTGGAACGTAAGTCGTACTGTAGATGATCCAGCAGCTATGAAGGTCGCTTTGCTTTGGCAATAGGGCAGTGGTATCACACATTTTTGCTTCTTATTTGTTTTTTTTGTTTTACAAATTAAATTTATACCTGCAGTAAAACAATATGATGAGTTATGCGCTCAAGCGTAAGAATATTGGATTCCATTTGACCAGAAAATTTAATGTTTTAGTAGAGACAGTAAATTAATACTAAATTTAGTACGATGGTGCTGTTAATGGATGTGCAATAAGGCTTGATAGGATATACCTTAGAATGGACTTAAGTAGTAGCTAGATGCGTAGTTCAAAGGCTCGATTAGAGATCAAAAATATGTATTTGGGGCAAATGATCCACTAGTCACTTTAAAATCTCTAATAAATGATGTTCTTTTGAAATCAAGAAAGTCGGACAGATCGTTTAGAGTCATTTAGATCACATTTTCTGAAACTTCAATGTAGGTCGTCTTCAACTGTGATGAGATCAGCTCCATGAAATGAATGAACCATTTTGTCTGTACAAGATCAAGTGACTCCACGATCATAAAAGGGATCCATTGTTTCTTTTCAAAAAATCTTCAAATATTTGTTAAACAGAGCTCCCCATCTGCTAGCTTTATCGTGATTCTATAAGCGGTACTGATATCCCACCTATTCCCTTGTAGTTGTATGAATTCTATGGTTTTCATAAGTATTCCAACACCTTTAAATGAGGTTCCCCTAAATGTTGGCGTAGGAGTACTCATAGAAGTTGGAGATGCCTCAAAATTCCGCTTAGTAGTCCATCAAAAACCATGGAGTCAAAAGGATAAAACGTGGTACTTATCATATAGGAATGTTAAGATTCAAAAGAAGAAATGAGCTACAACTTGATCCAAGAAGATGATACGCGATTCAAATTACTGAAAATAGTTCATACGCACAGCAGCAGGTTACTTGAAATAAGATGGTTAGGTATCGGTAACTATATTGACATTGATAGACATGCTGGACCATCAATTAAATATTCGGATTAGGAGACGATATTTCACTTCTACAGACTCGGGTCTTACGACTAGGTATAAGGTTTACATTCGCCAGTGAATTAAATATCTCGTATGTTCGGGAGAGTGGTCTCGCCATTGGTCTTGCCATTACATTTCCTAGCTCGTACACCCAGTTGGTATTTAACGCTTTTTAAGCAGCGCGAATCTTTAAAATTTAAATAGTTGTACGCAGCATTAGGCTGAGTTAACAATGGAACAATTTAAAAAAAAAAGCTCTAGCAAGTGAGCTAGGTGCACTAGTTAATTTTATTTATTCCATTTAGTTCAGTAGTTCAATAGTTCATTTAGCTCAGTAATTGAATATTTGAAGGAAATTCTTTAAATTTAAGTGTCCGGATAGCACAAGACCTAATTCCCTGAGTTAACTGAACTGAATTGAGTAGTTAACTGAACTAAACCAAATGAACTTAAAGAACGAACTAGTTCACCAAACAGATTTTAGCTGAGCGCCCTTTGAACTGAACTAAAGTGCACAAACAAGAACGCCCATCGTCACCTTACCAATATACAACACAAAATGTTGATTTTGCTTGAAAGAAGATGTTCAGGTAAAGATCGGAAAAGGGGGTTTTCAAAGTTTTCAGCGAATAAATGAAATCTAGAAAATTTTGGGCTTTTGGGTAAAATATATATTTGGCACGACAGGTCTATGGGACCCAGGGCCTAGCTTCTCTCAACCATTCGTGTCGTGCGTGTATATTCCTTACACAAATGGACGGAGTCTACCGAGCCCATTCGATAGGTTTTCTTATAATAGCTGCACTCTCAGATATTTGTCAGACGCTCGCGATAGGTGGATGAAATTTTAGGTGTTGCCCAGACATTAAACCTGGAACCGTTTGCTCCTTAGTCCAACCTACAGGTCTCGGCGCTCACTTATGGATTTGGGGTATTTTGAAGAAAAAGTGTTTGACAAAGTTTCAAATTCATCTAAGTCTGATAGACACCTTCATACATCCCGCCATGGAAGGACTAAGTTCTTACTTGATCTGCTCAAACGTACTTTGCAAATGGGTGACTTCATGCCAATCCACTAGATCGGAACTAGCCCTTTGAAGCTTAGTATATGTATTATAAATTCTAGAAATTTTGTAGAACTTGGCTTTGTACTGAAATCTTGACAAACCGTTCGAATCGTAGCTTCTAGCTTGTAGTCTAGTTTGTAGACTTGACCGTATAGTACAGGGTGGAGCTTATGAGTAGGACGTAGTTCGAAGGCAGTTTCCAAGGCTTCATTATAAATACAAATAAAATTTATACCAGCAGTTGCTCTGCATGAACTTATAATGAATCCATTACTTTGAATTGCAAAGTGGAAGTTCATTGGGCTGCGGACTTTGAATATTTTAAGTTAAACCGCTTCTCGTAGAAAGGTCACGTAAATGGTATGGTAAATGGTAACAACGCAATCCGACATAGAAACATTAATTAAATTTAATGTCTATCTGAAATATAAATCACAACTTATGTGCAACAAATGACACAATGCAAGCATCATTGATTAATTAAACACAACATCGTTGTCAGCAATTCTACCAAATACGAAGCGACACGATGATGTAAGTAAAGTATTTACGTACAACAAGTAATAAACAACAAAACAGAGAAGCCCCCAACCCAAGAACAGATTCAATTCAATGTCATTCCAATTGAATAATACATATACAATATTTTTTTTTAACTAATTAGCCACTGCTCGTTGGTATCCTTGAGAGTCATTGCTTGATTACCCAATGGCGAACATCAATATTATTATGTCACCTTCAATAAGTGATGGTGTAAACAGAGATTTTTGTTGTATCAATAAATTTTATGGTCAAACGGAAGAGCACTATCGAAACGGAACTGGAACTATGTACAAACTTGATTCCTGTCAACACGATGTAAGAGTTCTATCCTCCGTTCGAGGAGTTATAATTCATGTCTAGACATAAACATTGTTTTCTTTTATTTCCACCAAATTCAAAAAAAAAATATGATAATGTATCTTTTAGTTCATATATTCAAATTCGTAATCGAAATGGATTTAACTTTTCTTTTCAATTCTTTTGTGTTCGAATCTTGCCGTGTTTGTGAACATATACAAATCCCGGTGCGTGTCTCCTTCAATCGATCTTCATGAGATAATTACAAAAAAAAAAAGAAAATATATTTTACAGAGATAGACAAGAAAAAAAAAAACTATCCCGGCTTTAGCACGTAAGGTTTCGACTCGGCAGCACTCTAATGCGAACTAACTAGCAGCTGTGCGCGCCTCCGCAATTTTTCGAAAACTGTGTTCCGAAACTTTTGGCATTTTGTGGCCAGAAATAAACTCACATCGTCAGAATGTGAAACGAATGGAAATATGCTTTTACTGGCGGCTAATACTACATTATAGAAAGAGGCAGACAGCCACGGCACATTTTGTCGTCAGCCAATTGTATGAGTTGTGGTCTGTATCTCTTGGTATATCGTAGTAACAGTCAAAGCTAAAAGTATGTCATTGGATGAGGAATTAGAATTACCGAATTGAGTAAATGGACTCATACACCAAGTAAAGCAAGTTCTTGTCTTTGGACATCGTTGGCAGTGCAGCCCCACTGAAATCTCAACAGAACTATTGTTTTCCCCGGTGTGACCTAGGCCTTAGACATAAGATACTTAGCACACTTTCATATCGCTGCTCCAATGCTGCGATCATATGAAGAATTAATTTGAACATAGGTAGATCTGACCACGTTCAGAAGTAATGGGAGGAACCTCTTCGTCAGACGAAAAACGCTCTTTCCTCAAGTTCGGGAATACAAATTTATCGCTTAGGATTAGGCTTAGAGAATACGCTGGGTACGCTAGAGAAAACGTCAGTCGGTAACCTTTGTTTTTGACCTACACCTGCTTGTTTAAATGATTCATCTTTCCGAGAATGTGTTGATTGTTTTTGACAGTTTCATATCTATACTATACTATAATTAATGTATACATTACAAAAAAAACACTTTGACGGATAGAAATGTGGAACATTTCATTTGACATGTTGACATTCAAACTAGAGCGCCCATCCCTGTGTCAGACCGAACTCTTTAAATTGTATCTTTAAACTCCATAATTGTCCTCACGTTAATATCTGACTTTTTTAAAATGTGGAAATATGAAGAACACGTAATTACGATTTTCTGATTCTTGTGCTTCAACCTTTAAGACACCCATGGCCACTCTGTATCTAATTTAAGTAGAAATTTCGCTCAAAATTTCAAACGATTTATCTATGCATCTGTCTTTAGCATTTAATTACTTTTTGGAGATTTCCTATACGATATTCTTTAAGCATACATAGACTCAGTTTCTATACCCATAATAGGTCTGTTCGCGTACTTTCTGGGCCAAAACTCGTAGATTGTAAAATTTCAAAAAATGAGAATACAATTCTCTGAGAGAATCGAATCTCGAAAAATATTTCGTACATTTTAGTGACAGTTCGTTATTTTTGAAGCGTACGCGAACGGATTTATTGTATGTAGAGGTGGAACTTACATGACACTGACAGCCATGTGCAAGATTTTTAAATCGTTGATATCAGCAAACTTCACTCTTTTATTCGAATGTATTCACAGATGGGCTGTTTACAAACAGGGGAGGGACAATTCGAGGGACAATTTTTGTTTTGAGAAGAAACTAATAAAAGGAAAACGTTGGCATCTGAAAAGCTGTCACATTCTTTTTCTCAGAGATACGGCATCTAGTCATCCGGCAAAATGTTATTTCTGTATTCTTTGTGAAAAATATTAGAATAAAGGTGGGTAGTGGACTATCACCAGCGGAATAGATACTTAGAAAAAAGGGAATTGTTCAAAATTGTATTCATCGTAGGTCACTATGATGTGACAATAAACGTCATTGCTTTTGGAGAATGTATTTTTGTCGGATAAGTGTGTCGGGACGCATAGAATGAAAGAAAATTCTCGACAGTAAGCGCTGCTACAATGGGGAAAATTGTTTTCATGAGATATTCATCAGGCCCATCGACTAGAACATTATTGCCAGCCTAAACGTTAAGAATTGTTAAGGAGTTCATCTTCCTCCGAGTAGAAGTATTCCTGGACAAAGGTTAAAGAACAGCCTTACCATAATCGTTCAAATGCTGGTATATGGTCATCAGTACTAGGTGATAAGTAGATACCCAAAGTAAGTCGAATATTACCCTTCCAATTGGACTGTAAAGGCCAGCCACATCCGAGTACAAACTTCTATACCTTACTGTAGCAATCATTTTATACACCTCTCCCATACCAGGTCCATATAGAGTTCAAAATGAATCTCATATTCTCACCTACCCAAGCGGTGACTAAACGTTTGGGGATACCCTGATCTTTCCCAGTTTTGGAGAACTTTACACTTCGAGGTAAATTGCTCATTTCTTGTTTACTAACTTGGCTTAAAGAGGCGTTAGTTAGCGATATTTCATTCTTTTGTCGGCGTCTTAGAAGAATTTCTGGAATTCAAATTATGTCATACACATCTCAGCGCACATGTTAGTACATTTCACGATGCCCGATCACTGACTGTGTCTGCCAGCGGATAGGCACCAACACCACTCATTTCGATTGAATCATCCTTTTGTCTGGTTGAATTAAGAGTTGATTTGAATTGCGCACACTCATCTCCACAAAACAAAAAACAGAAACAGAAGGAAAATGAGATCGTGCACAAAAACGATCGAGAACCAAAGCAGCGGCATGATGATTTAATGGTGTGCTGAGTCATCGTTTTGATTTTTCCGAGAGCGTACACGCTACACCATCTGTTTATTTTGTTTTCCCAAAATAATGAGATCGAAAGAAAGGCACCGTCTTCTTAGTTCGAACAACAAATCTAAATAAATTTAGAGTCCGAGAGGAATCGAGTGTCGAAGACATGGAGAGCCCCGTAAAGGGAGATGTGTTTTCAGTTTTCGCAGCACACATCAAGTGACTTAAGAATGTTTTTCTTTTCTTTTCTTTTTTTTTATGGTTTGTAATTAATGGCGGCCGACCAAAATATACTCATAATCGTATTACGTAGGTAAAACAATTTCCTAATATACTTTTGTATACTGTTTGAGTATAAGTCACGTGCTTACAGCCATCGGAATGTAGAGAAACATTCTTCAAGTTAGTTAAGTAGTTATGTTCATTAAATTTAGCATATTTTTTGAATTAAAAAAAGGAAGATTTCCAGAATTGGAATGACAATTTTAGTTCCGCAAACCAATTCAGAAACTACTATAACATACTTATGTAAGGGGTGAGCCATTATGGGTTATTTTGACACTGACAGCAGTTTCCCGCTCGAAATGTTGACAGAAAGTCAGTATCATACCTCCGCGGAACGAAATGAATGACTTTACGCTTGGGTGAGCGCCGTGGCTCAGTAGTTACTGCATTGGGCTATGGAGCAAGGGGTTCGACGTTCGAGTCCCAGTCGGAACACCTAAAAGTTTTTCACGGCCCCACCTCTCGCGAGCGTCTGACAAACATCCGAGAGTACAACTGTCCTGAGAAAGCTTCACAAATAACAAATTGCCCTTCGGACATGGCATTAAACAGTAGGCCCCTTCCATTTGTGTAAAGAATATAACACGCACAACACGAATGGTTGTGAGAAGCTAGGCCCTGGGTCCCATCGACCTGTTGCGTCAAGTATTTTTTTTTACGCTTGAACAACGTTGGGAAATATTGAAAACTTATTTCCAAAGTGAATGCTGTGTAGCCCAAACAGTAAGTTATTTGAAAAAAAGTTTTAGCCGAAATGAGGCACCCACCGCGTCTGCTGTATGCAAGTTTCTGCAATAAGTTTGTGAGACTGGTATGCTAGTGGACAACACTCATGGTTCCCGTCGTCGTACAGTGCGCACAGACGAGAATGTGGCTGCTGTAGCCGAGAGTGTGAGACTCAATTCATGAACATCAACTCGCGATCGATCTCAACAGGTCAACAGCCGACTAGCCTGAGAATAATTCTGTACAAAGATCTTGGATTATTCGCTTACAAGCTCCAATTGAGCAACCTGAACTCGACAACGATTTTGGACGAAAAATCATTTTTTCTGACGAAGCGCAATTTCATCTTGGCGGGTACTTTAACAAACAAAATTGCCGTATCTGGGGCTCGGAAAACCCGCACGTTATTGTCGAGAAGCTGATGCATCCACAGAGAGTGACAGTTTGGTGCGGAGCCATGTTAACCGACTTTTTTTTTTCCTGAAATTGAAGACATGAATTTGGACGACCTCTTGTTCATATATGGTGGCGCGCCATGCCACAATCGATCTTTTGCGCACCAAATGCCCAAATCGTATTATCAGCCGTCTTGGCGATGTCAATTGGCCGCCTCGGAGCTGCGATTTGACCCCTTTGGACTTTTTTGTGTGGGAAATATCCAAGCAATCCGTGAGCTACAGCCCGAAACCATCTTGGAAAGTTGGGGTGACAGAATGCGCTATTGCGAAGCTAGCCGAAATAAAATATCTCAAGATTTGGATTTGCTAAAGATTTGCAAGATGAAGAAATTACGATGAAAAATAAATATAACTCAATAGATTTACCTCACCATTATCAACGTTTGTGTGGTGGGAAACGGCGGCGTATAGTAAAAGGTACAAAAACTGGTATTTCGGGTGCAATGGGATTCTCTGCGACTGCTTCGATGAAAGTCCTTCCATACTATCTCAATCCCACATAATAAGTGTTATGAAAACCACGCCAGGAAGCGCATTCTATGCAACAAAAACTATCAACTTAGTTTAACATACAAATAAGGTGAAGATCAGTGATCCTCACAGTCAAAAGCGTCCGCCACAATCGCGGTTATAGAGATAATCCTCAGATCATTCAAAATTGATATCTTTTTTTTACAAAACTATCTCTTTTATAATGGTTCCAAGAGCAAGATGATGACCCTGGCATCTTACACATCGGCAGCACAATGGAGCTTAAGATGGCCGGTCTTAACCAACCAATCAACCAAGTACCTGCACCGAGAAGAAGTCCCACGATTTTGGCCAAGACTACTATTGGCAAATGTGTGTACGGTTCTCTTAGATAAAGAATGCTTTCAGATGCCTGCAAAATGTTGGCAGCTTATACAAAGCTTATACAGATGAACGATAAAACGCCCTACCTTGACTGGATTATACAAAACACCAGAAGCACAACATTGATCTCGAAGCCCTGTCACCGATGCGTTGTCGAGATGGTGCAAGAAAGACGGGGAATCCATTAAAATTGCCTAAATTCAGTGAACGCAATAAATACACATTTAGCTACATTGCTACACCACTAAGTACGCAAGTCTTTTTAACAATTTCTGATGAAGAACTGTTCATCTGAATCAATGTCACTCTTATCTCTCCAGTCGCGAGTTTGTTATTATTTACGATATTTCAAGTTGACACAAACTCAATGGGGAAATCTAATTGCTCGGTGATTTTTTCAGGAAAAGTTCCGGTGAATCTGTCATCTGAAGTATGCCAGTACTGATAAGAAAACTCATCTTAACTTTTACTATAAAAACCAAAGGAATCACATTCTGCAACAATACAATAGATTCGTCTTTGGTGTGCTATAAGTCTCAAGTCTCATTCAATATGACAGCGAAAATCTTTATTATTCTGTCACTAGTTGCATTCAGTTCTGCATTTCTCATCATACCTCAGAATTATAATTCTGAACCAGTGACGCAGGTTATCGATGCTGAAACATTAAACAGTGACGCACAAGATTATTTGAATCGTCAGTTTGTCGATACACCAGACCCAGACGAAGAAAGTGTTGTCGAGTTAGATCAACTGCCAGAAGGAGCCGAAGAAATTATTGTAAATTTAAATGATTTTTAAGTAGAAAACAAAAATTTTTAAATAATATTGAATTTGCAGTCCAATATGTTCAAGTCAAAGCTGCAGATCGAAGGTCACAGAACGAAGAGGAGAGTTGTTGTCTGCAGATACGTAGCCATAAGGAACAATAGGACGAAGAAAACTTTCGTTGTTGTCAGGTGTCCAAAGTGATTTGGGAAGTAAAGTATTGTTGGTTAGTGAACTAAAATTGTAGCCTTGTGTATAATAAATACATATGTAACTTAAAAACTATTGGAAATGGTTCGCTTTTCGATTTTAACCATCAAATAATCTAGTCAGTGGTTCCGAAACCACTACAATCCACGGGTATGAATAATTTTTCAGTCGACGATCGTAGACATCATCGCCATCTTGGAAGTGTAATGGGATAGGGCAGGCCAAAAAAATTGAATGGACTAGATAGGACAAGAGCACATCTTTGGTAGAACGATTGGCAAGCACATCCTTCATGACACCACATCCGGCAATGGCTTAGCAGAGTAGAGGATTTCACCTGATTTCATCTCAGAAAGGAACATGGCAGTTAACTAATCACTAAAGGGTCAACCAAAACGGCACTGCCAAGAAGGACAAGAGATGTTCGTGAGCTGTACGAGCAGAAGACACGAAAAGAACATCGGGTTCTCCAGAAGAAGAAAAAACAGCACGATATGCGCGTGATCGAAGAGACTGTGATATTATTCCCCAGGTTGCAACCTAGCGAAAGATTTCTTCTGCAGACTGTACAACGGCGGTGAAGACCAACATCCCGGTGTTAGTCAAAATGAACCATTCAACGTAGATGATTATAGCCAAAATGTCCGTCCACCTATCCAAAGCTGTTGGACCTGATAGCCTATAGGTCGAGTTGTTCAAAGCAGCTGGAGATGACTCGTTAGAGAGTATATACCAATTAATCTCTAAAATTTGGTCAAACGAGTATATTTCTGATAAATGGAATCTCGGCATCGTTTGCACGATCCACAAGAAAGAAAAGCCTTTAAAGATCACAAAAGATCATTTCTGACATACCGTGTGAACGCCTGAAACCCTTCTTCAACGCACTGATCGCGCCCTATCAGCGTGGTTTCGGTCAGAAAAGTCCACAGTCGATTCAATTTTCAGACTTCGACAGATCCTGGAAAAAAACCCACCACTTGACATCCCTGTCAAACTGGTTCGTCTGTGCAGGATCACGATGAATAACGCTCGCTGCCCCATCAAGGTGGATAACGAATTGACCGACCCCTTTGATGGCAAAAAATGTGACACGCTCTCATTTGTTCAACATCGTCCTTGAAAGGATCGTGCGAAACTTAAAAGTCAACACTGGAGGCAAAATCTCCTAAAATTATTTGCAATTACTAGCGTATGCTGACGATATTGACATTGACATTGATATTGACATTATAGCGGGCTGTCACTGGTGTGTTTTGAAACAGCAGCTGAAAAAATTGATTTAGTGATTAATAAGGGAAAACCAAATATGTATATGCTGTCAACAAGAAGGGACACATAACATCTTAGAATTGGAGTGAAAATCCCAATCGGCAGCTATAACTATGACAGCCAGGGACCTTGTACCTGGATTGTTATGTAAGCTCTGGCAATGACTGACAATCGCTATTTCTTTGGGCTGAGAAGACTATTGAGTAGTAAAGCCTTATCTTGAACAAAATCTTGATCATCCCAGTCCTGCTCTACGGTGCTGCAGCTCGGATGTAGATATCCTCAGTCACTTCGAGAAAAAGATTATTCTTATGATGAACCCGTCCGTTTGCTTGACGGGTTTTGGAGGAGGAGATTCAACGAGGAACTATACGAGCTGTACAGCGATATAGTCAAAAAGTTGGGGATTAGTCGATAAAGATGGTTATTTATAGAAGAACAATTTTTAATTATTTGTTTGAAGATCATCGCTCAATAGAGGGATTTGATGAATTGTTGGTTAGGAATACTATTCCTGGCGGGATAGCAAAATATATATGAGTGGCAACTGCAGTAGGGAGAGTGTGGGTAAGCGAAAGCCTCCACTTCCTAAGATTGAATAGTTGTTAAAGGGGAATAAAGAGCTCTTGGAATTTTTAGCATTACGATATTGTCAAAACCAGGAAAGAGCCAAAGAGGTCAGAAGATTCATCAAATGACATGCAGGACTGCTGCAGATGCTTCTAAAGTCTCAAACAATTCTCAAGTGATTGGAATTACATACAAGTATGTACGCTGTCGAAAATTTTCACAATTATTTGACATCCAGAACCATCTAACGTGGGCTAAACACCACATACCAAGTCATAAGTACTTATATACTATATTTGCTTATAGTTTTCATTCTGGCACATTGTTGCATGCGTCAACAGCACAGCGTACGTCAAACCGCAGGTAACGCTCGCTCATACCTTCGGTACTAATTCTCTATTAGGGAATTTTCTTTTAACCTATTTAAAGAAATCCAAGTTAGCGCAAATGTTTCAAAATTTCTTTTGGCCACATTCCAATACAATGTCCCACTTTACCATGGCATGTGGGATATAAAACAACTACACCAGGTATTAGCATTGCAGCACTTCAAAGGCGCGCGCGATAAAAAGAAAGAAAAAAATATTCAAAACCTATCAACAAATCGAATCAAATTTTAATGACGAAAATTTGCCTGCAATCGGACAATGTAGAAAATTCTGTAGAAATTCAAATTCCGACAAACCTCTTGACTCATGGAAAAATTTGAATTTAATCGAAGTGGAAATCGCTTGAAGTTCGAATTCCCAGCGCCTCACGAAAATACTGTGAGATTCAGCCCGGCCCCCTGCTGAGGCGACTTTTCGTCATCTGAATCAGGTGCAAAGGTCGTTGCGTCTCTACGACGACAGGAGGTTGTCGCCTATTACTCATTTTGAGTTACAGTCGTTTGTTACAGAGTTCGGGAGATGTGTCGTGGCCCTCTGCTGTTGGTTGGTTGATTGGCGATGATGCTGTGTTGTGCCACAACAGATAGGAAATCTTGTTAATTGGAAAATGCCTGTTGTCGTGGCTCCGAGTGTCCGTCCGCGTGCCAAGAATTTTCCGTTTTCTTCATACCGCTGTCGGGCGATTTAAAATAACTTTTTTTTTCGTTTTTCCTTCGTTTTGGGGGAAAATGTTCGCTGCTCCCAATATGAGCGTGAGTCATCCGGGGCCACATTTATTTGGCTTTGCGCGAATTTTCCTCTTCTAATGTTTACTAAACACACACACAGGCACACACACGGATGGGTATGCTATGCAATTAAAGATCATAATTGCTGATCGGTTTGCTGTCAGATCTTCGGAGCCAAGGTGGTCCGTTTTATTTCAGATCGCACGCAATCAATGAGCAAGCAGGCAGTCTATCTCCCTCGAGATGGTATAATTGTTTTTCTTTTCCGTTGATAAAAAAACAGATTTTCCTGATTGGTTGGTTGATGTTTTGTTTAACAGTTGTTTAGATCTGAGTTCTTGTTCTTTTATTACTCTTTTTTGCTTTTCTTTCAATAGTATAAAACCTGAGATGTTAAATTATATTATAGGCGTGAAATTAGGTTCTATTTTTAAAGGCAATTTAAGAAATAAAAACAGTTGTAATAAATAGCGCTATTTAGGGAACAACGCTGCAGTAAACAGCGGTGAATATATTCTCAAGGATAGGATCCTGTCATCTTACAGAAGAGGAGTATTTTTAACCGACTTTTCGGTAGCGTAATTTCACTTAAGTTTCTGTCTTTTGTTTTTATATTTATTTAGACGCTGAACGCTTGATGACATTCTATTATACATATGTATGTATGTAGAAAATTAATGTCCGCCTAGTGAAAGATAATTTTTAAATGTCAGCTGCTGTCTATCACTTATTGCAGCAATAAAAGTCAAATTAATTTTACTACGAAATTAATAAATGGCTAATCTTTTACTTTGACACATGCGATTAAGGAAATATTCCACTCATTGTTGACATATGCTTGGATGTACACATATGCTTCGAGGTCCTTTTATTCGAGATATAAAAAATGGTTCAGAAATTAAGTCAGTCGGTTTATGGACTATTAAGCTTTTTTCTTTTTGTTTTTTGTGTTTTAATTAATATTAAGTGGATGCGGAATTGTTCAAGGTTGTGTGGTGAATATTGAAAGATACTACGAAAGAGTAACGAATATGTCTAGACATGTTGTGATAAACAGACTTTTATTTTGACTTGCTATTCAACAATGGTAGATAGACCTTATTTCCTTACTCCTACTCGATATTTTAATCAAACTTGACATTACTGTGATGAAGAAGTTCTGCCTGCCTGAACGCTCGACTGCAGCCCAAATGGCTGGACAGATTTGCTTTAAACTTTATATCTAGAGTCTGTGCGGTCACAATTCTAGGGTAAATCGAAAATTTCGGTACTTTGCAGAGCTGATTTAATTATAATGGATTTTCTTAAAAATAACACTGACGTTGTTAATAAAAATTAAGCATTTGGGTTCTTCTTTAAAATCGACAATTTCTGTTATTTTTGCAGCATAATAATGAATAGATGAGGGTTATAGGACAAATGCAAAATACCAACTGACACGCCCACTTTTATAAAATTTCACTTTTTTTGCTTTGTTAAGGCACAATATTTAGGCCTTGAGATTCTCTATAATTCATCTGAGTACCATGTATGGGTTTCAAGCTGGAATCAACACAATTCGTCAAGAAGCTGGTTGGCTGGAGGTTAATGCAGTATCAGCATCTGATATTACATCATTACGAGATCTAAGGCTGTGAAAGACTGCCACGTACATATCTCTCAACGAGATTGCTGGTCAGTACAACCTTACCCTTTACCTAGGTTACTGTGACATACCGGAAAATAGTGAAGCTGACGCATGGGCTAGAAGAGGCTCCTCTGGCGCCACCGTCGTATGCGAAATACCTGATCAACGCCGACGCGGTAAGTCTAGCCAATCATCGATGACATCAGCTTGAACAATGCAACACCGTTAGACTGCTCTGGCCAACCTTAAACGAAAACAGGACCATCGGACTCCTAAAAACACACGAGAGGAACCCGCTTTAAGATAGTTTAAGATAGTTAAAGAGGGTACCCTAACCGGCTACTGTACTATAGGAAGGCATGTTTCAAGACTGGACATGCCCTACAACTACTTCTGCAGAAGTTGTAGGGACGAAGAGGAAAAGAGACCATCAGTAAACCCCTATGCATATGCCCAGCACTTGTCAATATTAGAAAGGCTACACTGCATGGCTAAGATTAGATCCTTAGATCCAGAGTAAAAGGGGGATCCACCCTCCTTACACAACGGCAGGACAAGGCCCACTTTTCCAAGGCCCAAAGTCCATCAAAAATGCGGAATGACACGCCCACTTTACTGTGTCTCATGTGTTAGAGGTGCAAGACTTAAATTTCAATCCTCTTAAGCTTGAATACATACTTACATATAACATTAAAGTGCAAATCGTGGCATATATCATTTGCTGCAAGACTGTCATTTTTAACGCCATTGTGAGAATATTTAGCATGGCGTACAAGGAAACATGAGAATAGCAAAAGGTGTCAAAAATAGCAAAAATAAAATTCCACCCAACTACTTCAATGAAATTCTAAACTGATGAACACAGCTATGTTCAAACGCTTGCCAGATCTGTCAATGCAAATGGAATTTGCTCCAAATCGCGTGAACTATCAATTTATGTCTGACAACTTTGCATCAAAACAATTGTGTGACAATTGCTAGACCGCCCATCTGACAATAAATTTCCAGGTGTATCTGCCAGGCGCCAGTGTCAGACGTTTACGACATTTGTTATTGGGAATTTGCTTATGACATCTGACAAATAATTTGTTGAAAGATGTTTTTGTTGTTTTTATTGATGCATTTATGGAACGTACGGCGACTATTTTCGTATTAAGTTAGATTTTGTGCAGTGAAAACAAATAATGATAGGGAAGTGATTGAAAGAGAATTTGATTATCTGACGAAGGAACTCACCAACCCTTTGTCGATACAATTCGGGATTTTTGTGGTGATTCGTATTCATCTTCGATACTTTCCTATAAGTGTGGCCTTCTCTTGTTCCATCACAGTTTAAATTTTTCATTTTTTCCGACTCTTCAAATTATGAATTGAAACAAAAACTAACAACCCTGTGAACTGACAATTGCAAATTAATCTGTCATTGTCAGCTCATTTATAGCTTTTGCAAGGATGTTTGCAAACAATACTTGCAGATCTGGCAATCGTCTGAGCATAGCTTTGAATTTTCTAATAGCAACATGTGGGCGCTATGGTTTAAGTGGTTAGTGCGTTGACACAAAACACTTAAAATTTCTTTCGCAGCCACACCTCCTGGGAACGTTTAACAAACATCCAAAAGTACAGTTGTTATGATCCCTTTAGAGACGAGATTACACAGAAGGCTCTATCCATTCGTGTAAAGAATATGACTCGCACAACACTAATAGTTGTGAGAAACCAGGCCCTCGGTCCTGGTCGTCACCATCTCCTTCAGATCACTCTGGAAGGAGGTTACACCTTTAGAAGACGAGTGGATACAGTTCTACACTGATGGCCTAAAAATGAAGGAAGGTGGTGAACAGTAGTGTGTTCTAGACGGAATAAAATTTAAAATATATGCTATCGAGGGCTCAGAGTACAATGGGTGTCATGACGGGACACTGTCTTATAGGCAAACATGTCGCAGGCAGGGCGATAGCCGGAGTCACCTCCTCCTCAGCTCAAACAATCCTTAGGTGCATTCATATCCTTGATTTCATCGCTTGGGACTTAACATAATAAACTTCGTTGAGTTTACGCCAGCTTAATAAAATGTCTTCTTACATGGTTTCGTCAAGTCGTCAACTTTTTTAGTCCCCTGCGACAACAAAATAAAGGGCAAAGCAAGCCAAAAGAAATAAATTCAAGATATGATTTTGAGAATATTCCCAATAATGGAATAATTTGATTATTTTTAACGTTCTTTTGCTTATTTGGCATTTCTTCCCCTTGCACTGAAACCAAACCGAAGTTGGTTGAAGTTCATTAAAAGTAGCCAGAGAGTGTGACAGAACTGTGTGGCCTTTTGTTTGGTTTTGACATGACTCTTAGTCCTTCTTGATGAAGTGAACATTTCTCCACAAAAAATAAAAAACTAGTAGACTGGATTTTCATATCGGATTGCTTCGGCACCGACTATCACTGTATCAGTTATTGTTTTAGAAAATATATGAAATATTTCCTCGTATAGACACACACAAGACTTCTCTTCAAAGACAAGGTGAATATGGATCCTAAAAAAGGCTTAGCATCGAATGTAGTTTGATTGCTTCCAAAGGAGATTGAATTACGGCCAAACACGTCAAATTTTGATCAGCGATCGCCTCACCCGAAACCCCCTTCCAGACCGTTCCAAAACATTATTGCTTTCAGTCAAAAGTCTTCGATAAAAATAGTAAATTAGCGACCTACTTCAATCATCAATCGATCAGCCTGAACGATAAGATCACATGCTTCATCGAAAAATAAACTTTTCGATCGTACGTCATAGTCGATTCGACGAAAAGAAAATACACACGTACGTGTATTTTTTGATGCAGGAAGCTGGAATACATTATCAACAACCTTCCACCCTTTGCCTTAACCAAAGCCACACATCATCTTGTCTTCTATGCAAATATTTATAGACCTAATTCCTTTATGGTTCATAAAAAAAATAAACATCAAAGACTCAACACCACCATTATGGTGACCATCCTGTGAATTATGCATACGATATTTAGTGTTGCGTTAAATGTGTCACAAAATGACAATAAAATAATATAAAATAAATTTTAAAGAAATTAAAAAAAAATCAAATGGACATACATACATACATAATCCTTAATAAACTGAGAGATCTATGAGTAACTCAATTTGTTCCTACATCGTTCCTATATACAAAAGTTTGTATGGATATATTTGTTTTTACAGATTTTCCAAGTGGACATGAACAAATAGATAAAATATCTCAAGATTCAGAACGATTTCTTCGAACGTAAGCAACGACCACAATGAATGGCATCCGTATGGTCGTATGGCGTAAATCGGAACACGGGACAGCTCGTGTATTGAATTTATATTATGTTTCTCTGCTATATGTATGCACATAGATACACAACCAAAAAATGTATCTCTCGGAAACATTTCAAAACATATCATAAGCAGATGCATAGATATGTATAGTACGAATTTCGAGAGACGAAAATATTAAATAAAAAAATAAATATATAGATACATATGTATGTATGTATCAGGAAGGAATACAATTAGTATATTGACCTTCGGCGATGGTGTGGTTTAGTGGTCGTGGTCGTGATCATATGATTCACTTGCTGTGTTGACCCATTTATTAGAGAAATGCTGACAAATGTTTATATAATGAAACAAAAATGTTTATTAAGTTTCTTGTTTTTTTTTTTTTTTTTGTACATATTTTCAACATAAAACAAATGAAAAATTAAGAGAAAACAAACATTTGTTACAATTGGATGACAAATTGCCACAAATTGTGTTGCGCACACAATCAGAAAACCAAAACAGACGAGTCGTGGCGAGGCAAAGTGAACTCGTAAAACTTAATTGTAAAACAAAAAAAAAAAAAATGTAAAGTTGTAACGTCAACGATATTCTAAGTATAGAACTATTCAATTTCTCATCCATGTGATTTTTATTCACAGGGTGTTGAAAAATATAAATAGACTCAGAAACTTTGACACGAAAGCAGCCTTGTAACACAAAAGTAGAACGCAAAGAAGGGCAACAAGGTTTTCCCTTTAGATTGTCGAAGGAGTGTTGCGCGATGTCTGGTTTGCCTCATCCTGTTCACACTCAAAATAAGTGAAAAAGAGATACCTATTCAATAGGGACATAACAATTTTGTGTTTCAGTAAAAATGCACCCTTTTTATGGTCTGAAAATGTCAAAACCTAAGTCAAGGTTTACATTTTTATCGAGGGGAAATCCACTAACGACCAATATTTGGAAATTATTAAAAATTACTAACGAAATTCTGGGTCGAAGGTCGTAACTTTAAGAACGCTTACTTACATTTTCGGTCTTACCAGACAGGCTGCGCGTACTTTACTGGATAAATGCGAGTCAACATAAGGTCTATTCGGGTACTCTCCCAAAACAACGACTTTTCACGAAAATCTACGAAAGGTCACCAAATCCTGTTCGAGTTCGCAAAATTTTCGTAGTTTTTCGTAGAAGAGAGCACTCACGAGAGAGTAAAAGATTTCCCCATGCAACGAATTTTGGTGCACGAAATTTCTTTGGACTGATAGACATACTCGTATAAAAGCTGTCAAGTCTGTCAGATCCATGTATGTACGTATTTTTGTTGTTTGATATTTGTATACATTTGCTTATGACGTCTAATAAGTGGGCAAATTTCGTAGCTTTCGCGCTCGATAACTTTTTTGTGATTTTAGCACTCTCTGAGAGAATTTTACCCCCACTCCTTGAATCTACGAATTTTGGTGTAGAAAATACGCGTAGAATTACTACTAAATGTTCTTTGCCGTGACAGCCGCAAGGGCTTCAGTTCAAAATGAGTCAAATCAGTCTATTCCACGACATTAACAGGAATTGGGAATCTTTCAGTTCACATTGTGGCGAATTTGCATACAAATCTTGGCTCAAATTAGCTTAAGAAATGAATTCTCTTGATCACTTGAAGCGCCGAAACTTCTCTCTAATTTGGGCTCTGCTTAAGTTTGAAGGAAATCCAGTGATTTGTCGTCGATGAAAATAATTGTTGGAAGACTATTTTTTGGCCATTTTTGAATGGACTTGAGATCAGTGATATGTGGTTCCAACAAGATGGTGCCACATGTCACAACTGATCAAACAATTCATGTATTGAAGGGGGAGCTCGGTGATCGTGAAATCTCGATAATTAGTCCGATCGAATGGCCGATTTAACGCCGTTGATGGATTTCTTTTTATGGGGTTATGTTTAAGGGTTGGTTTGTGCAAACGAAACAACAAGGTTAGAGGAGCTCAATAACAACATCGAATGCTAAATTGCCAACATTCCGGCGGATACGTGTGGAACAGTGATGGGATATTGCGGTGGTCATGTAGATGAAATCGAATTTCATACTTAAAAAAAGGAATTTTTCTATTTTTAGAGCTAACTGAGGTCGAGTTTTTAGAACTTCTAAGATCTAAATACTTATCGCAGACGACGATGAAAAAATGTTCGCCCGGAGAGGCCAACTATTAGTGAATCCTGTCTGTCGTTTTGGGCTAACATTGAAGATGACCGATCGGCAGTCGGAATAAATAACTGGGAAAGGTATAGTCTTTCTCCAAACGACTTTAAAGGGATGGCATGGACCATTACATACCTCGGGTGCAGAAGAGTGCAATAACTTGACTGGCGGATGGATCTGATTTTTGGTGGAGAAGTACAATTAAGAAGAATACACAGGACATGTTGGCATTAGTATAAAGAACAGAATGCAGAACCGTGTCAACTACTATCTGCATGAAAGTAGCAGGTGACAAACGGAGGCAGCTCTCATTGTGCGTGGATGACCAAAGGACGTGAGAGGATACGGTGTCTAAGGCAGAGTGCCCAGCGTTAGATGAGGGAAATTATAAAACGAATAGTTATAGCGATACTCTCTGGTCATTGGGTTTTGTGAAAGTATGTTGTGAGATTAGTATTATCGAAAATGACATACTTATGTTTTTTTTCTCAGAGAGTTTTTGTCTATTACAAACAGCATTGGCCTATTTTACGTTCAAAGAACGACTTTGTACGAGGCTTTGAAGCGCTTTCTCTTTAACAAGGTTTAAGGCTCAAGAACTAAACGAACGCTCTCAGAGTTTCTATAAGGAATCACCGATGAACTCGCAATATCGTCTTATTTGGCTTTGTAGACAGGTGGTGTCATCGGACTATGATGCTGTCGCGGACGTTCCGGTACCGAACATGAATGACATTTATTTTCAGTAAGATGCTGGGTGGCTAAATAATGACTCTGTTGAGTGAAAGATTTTCTAAACGTGTGACTGCCGCGATAATGTAATGTAACACCAATAGACTTTTTCCTTTGAGGCTATGTTTAAGCTTAAAGTTACTCCAATCCTTATGACACTCGGGATCGTGAAGAAAATGTAGGTGTTCCCTGGTCAAAAGCCAAAGAGAGGTTCAGAGTTCGCACTGCATTTTGCGATTTTCCTTTAAACTTCTTCCTCACCCTGTATCTAGTCTATTTTCAAACATCTCATCTACAATAACAAATACAAAGGGGTATATGCACAACATACAAAAAAAAAAAAAAAAATAAAGAAAACGAATAAGAAAAATGACTTTTTGAAAATGTTCTTCCTTGAGGCGATTTTTAGATTTTTATGGCCGCTCGTAAAGCAAAAAGAAATATTATTTATACACTTAAGCGTGCATCTGTTCACTCCACGGTCCGATGCGATTAAAATACAATAATAATTCGCATCAAGATCTCTGTGGGGGACGGGCTGCTGCGCTCGAAAGTGCGTAATGCTCGCCTGAGGTATGAGTCATCGCGTCACGAAGCGTTCGGCTTTTACGCGGTCGGTGCCAGCCATTCAGAGGACATACGGGTGCTATTTTGAAAAACACTTTTTGTTTTTTTTTTTCTTTTTAAATATTTTTGTTTTTGTTTTCTATGTACAACAGTGTTGAAATTTTTCAACAAGAAAACAGAGACGAATTTTGTTTTTTTGTTTCTTTATGGAAAATATCCAATTAAAGGTGAGGTTGGTGAACTTCATTGAGTGCCTGTTTTGACCTTTTAATGCATTTGAACCGATTTATTGGTGAAATTAAATGAGAGTTGTAAGAAATATGGCAGTCATATAAAATTGTTTATAACAAATCTGTCTTTTTTTTTAATTTGACGTTTAGACAATGAGAAAAGGAAAAAGAAAATATTTTGTGAACTGGTGGAAGGATGGGAATATTTACTCTTGGAAAACCAGGAGTGAATTAAAATAAATCATTTGGTAACCTTAAACACGCAACTAGTTGTGAAGTTGCGTGACACCTGTCACATTCGGATTAAAATGGCGGAAACTTTTTTCGCAGCCATCATCATTGTTTTGTTTATCTTCATTTTGACCAGATGGTGCTTATTGCTCACTAGAGGTGGAGTAACTGCCGTGGAGAAATTTCCCAACACCATATAATAAGAGTATTTATAATATGTAAGTATGTATGTACATGCGCACATTTATACAATAGAGAGACTCGCCATAAAATGCCTTCATTACATTACTAAAAAAAATTAGCAGCATGACAATCGAATACAATCTATAAGTCATTAATATTTAGAAATAATAGGTCTGGCCCGGTACTGTCTAAAATTGTGAAAATCTATGAAATTTGACGGAAAATGATGAAATCCTTTTCAAAATTTCGTAGTTTTTTGCAGAATAGAGCGCTCAGGAGACAGTAAGACATTTTCCCTACCTGTGAATGTCAGTTGAAGAAATTTCATAGACAGATTTGTGAAATCTGTCAAAGTTGACGTTTGTTTTTTTTTTTTTTGGTTATCAAAAGTAAGTTCAAACAAAACGATGGAGGGAAAATGTACAAAGTCTCTATACGCTGAATGAACATCTAATAAAAAATACATTTATTCGCAGACACTTTGTGTTTTTTTTTTCACATAATGTTTCTGACGTTTAAAAAGAGGAATTTTTCTTAATTTTTTTTGTACAATCTTTTTTGGGCCACTCTTAAAAATTTGACAAGATGTGAATTTTGATGCATAAAGTGGAGAACAAATGTACTACAATTTCGATAATTAAAGTCCTAACATTTTTTAATTGACAGAAGTCGTTGGTTCTCAGGTCATGACCGCCATCTTCTTTTGAATGCAGATTGTGCAAGGTCCAGGAGAAAAGCCTGTTAATTTTTAAAAGACAAAACGTCGTTGCATTAATTTGTTACTAAAGTTCTCAAATTGTCGCACTAAATTAGGGAGTTTAGCTTAGGTACTAAGTCAAAAACTACCTGTAAAGGTGTCTGATATCAATATTTGGCGGGAGACTAAGCATATCGAAGAAGAAGTTTGGTAGGAGTTCTTTTAACAAACACAACGATTCACAATAATCGCTTTTTGTTTCTTGTTCCATACCCATATACATTCTGTCAAAATATGACATTCAAATGGTTCATCTGTCATATGTTTTGACGATGAGTTTGGGTATCAGTCGACTAGTTTGTTGATTGGTGATCTCTACTATAGAAGATAATATTGAGCAAAGAGTTTGTTTGAAATTTGGTATTGAACAGATGCGTTAAAACTGTTCCAGAAAGTCGCTACATTTTAGGTGATAGTTTTACATGAGATGCGCGGTAGGACGGTTTGTTTCAAAAGAACTGAATTATCTTCGAATTCAGGATCGTATAGTAGTTGCTGGAGACATGCTAGAACGAGTCGATTCGGACCTCACATTTATGGAATAATCACTACAGGTGATGAGACTTGACTATGACATCGAAATAAGCCAATAAGCATCAAAATGGTCCCACGCCCAAGTCCTTCGAAAGTCAAGATGTTGCTCACTGTTTTCTTCGATAATCGCCGTGATGTTCATTCAGAACAGTTTGTATTGACTCAGTCCCGCGTAATTTTGGCAGAATGACCCGGCATTTGAAATTGGTCACATGTGGAGATAAGATTTAGATCAATATCAGGGATTTAAGTTCGGTTGGGCTATAAGTGAGAATGAATATATGAATATTCCATTTAGGACCATTACAGTAGACGTTTCACTTAGTGTGGATTCTAGTTTCAAATGAGGCAGAGTGGACTCGGTGTGTAACGCCAGGAATTTCATATCGTTTCGAATAGGGGAGTACTTAAACTGAATGAAATAATGTGAAGCAGACTGTTTGTTTTAGGGGTTTGTTAAAATTGAGAAAGGGCTTTTAAAACTACCAAAACGGTGATCGGCGGTGATCGAGAGGATTCCTACTTTTTGCTGTGGCTTGTCTGACGTAAGAATGTTTTAGAATTTTTCCCTGAATCATGTTGAATAAAGGGACTTGGAGTATGTACCTACATAACTTCGGCATACCAACTGTATGAACAAAAATGTACAGTGCTGTCTAGAAGTACTTGAAATATGTAGATGGAGGGGAAGTTATCGGGTTTTCTTGTAGATACTGTAAAGTAGCGTAAGTGGCAGGTTGTAGGGTACCAACAATCTGAGGCATAGGCAACACCATCTACAAGTGAACAATCTTGAAAGTTAAACCAGCTATCACGAGTCGTAATTTTAAAGCAGTTTTAATGACAGTAACAATTGCACAAATTAAATATAGTAAAACAGCCTTCATAACAACACTTGTTAAAACCAATGCAAACACCTTTCAATTACCCATGTTTGTTAGGGAAATCATCCACTAGCACTTGCGATACCTGCGTAAGCGAATTATGTTTTCGTTAAACTAACTGACTGTACGAATATGTTTAATACAATGCAAAAAGCACATTAACCCGACGACTTATTCCTTTCAACTGAAAGCTGAGCGAGAAAGCATCAGCACAAATTAATTTCAATTGAATTGAAAAAAAAAAAAGAAAAAATGTAATAGTGCTACACAGCACCTATGTCTATGACTATTGTATCTACGCCTTTCTACAATCAAACTGATGTCGCATTGTGCGACATTCCCCCTGTTTCGTCGCGTTCCCAGGAATGCCAATTTAAAGCCGGCCACAGATGCAGCATCGTACAACTGACACAGATACTCATCAGAGATACATTCAATTAGATAAATATTTCATACCGAAATTCATACCGTCAACCCCGAAAAGATACCTACGATCTCTCACCTTGAGTTTTTGTAAATTATATAAATTACCCACCGGTGAGTCGTCTTCTTCAGATGCAATCCAAGTGTCGACACTGCAATTAAGTATTCGCCAGGGTGCCCCTCTTGAACTGATTCATTACCACTCACCGCATCAATTATTCCAAATTAACATAATTAATAGGTGGGTGGGGGATGACGACTCGGGAGATGCCTTCCTACTAAAATTCACCCCAAATAGTGGGGTTGCCTCCCGCACGTAAATCCCCTGCGGTTTTAATAGACTTTTCAGCGGATCACCATAATATACTCATTCACTCACTCACATTGAGTGAGTGAGAGCATGATTTGTGGCGATCGTACAGCACGACTACGAGTATCTAGATCGACGTTTGTTTATCTAAAACGACCAAGAAGACGCACGCCGACCGACCAATTTATTGAGGGATGAACGATGATGATGATTCACCATTTGATTTGTTGCAGATACATATAGAAAGATACAACATCCCTGGTGCGGAGTGTGATGGGTGCGCTATAACATTTTTTTCTTTGCTTTTTGTATTTAGGAAATGTGGATAAAAATAAACTTGGTAGCAGGATGACAGATTTGGGAGCATTTTTTAATCGTGCAATTAGTGTCGAGCAGTGCACTCAGTGCCACTCTCGGGTTTTATTTGCATTATATAGCCGGGTAATTGTTATTTTTAATAGGGAATGATTACTCATTGCGAGCGGTGTGTGCGAACTATAAATCAGAGTCCGGTGATCCGATGGGCAATGTTTATTTTTACCTCAAACCACAAAAAAAAAAAAAAAAAAAAGAATAAAATATATAAAGGGGCGTGTGTTTGAGGCGGTTTTTTGGGATACGGATGGTTTAGTTTATGTTAACTAAATTTCGTTTTGTTTATTTAACTGTTACCGTGAAGCAATCATTTAAATTGTGCTATTTTTTTTAGTTGGTTCGGGGATTGAAATGTTGAGACTTGCAGACGTTAGAAGTAAACATTTTGTATTCGCAGGAAAAACGGGTAGTTTTTTATTTTATTTTTGTAAACAAAGCAAAATCTTTGAAAGATAAAAACTTAATTTACAAGAATTATACAACCCGCTGAATCAGTCCCATGTGCGAATCCATGCGAGTCTGTGCAAGGGACCACGTTAAGTAAGTAGTCCTAAGGCTTTTTCGTTAAATATGCAAATATTGTTCCTAATCACACTCAAAACTTTGTCTTTCTATTAATTAATGAATGGAAAATCCGTGAACTGACTAAACACAGTTCATCTGCATGTGTAAACTTTTGTTATTTAACGTTCTTATCTCATCATTTGGGAAACTTAAGTTTAAAATTTATCGTATTCTCGTATTTTACTCGTATTTTACGTATTTATTTTTTATAGGTTTTTGATCACTTAGATTTCTATTAATATATTATTGCACAATGTTTGTCATTATTTCACAATATTCGTTATATGCCCATCATTACGTCATTGCTTTTGAAGAAAAAAGTAAAATGAAACTAATATTCCTTCACAAAGGTTGGCCGAATGTTTGTCAAATGTTCTTACCTCATTTGACGTTTAACAACCCTGGATATCAAGGATAATAGATAAAAGAAATATAACCCATGGTATCTGAAAGCTTTTTTGTTTTGAAAACTAAGCAACTTATGTTTGACATATCAACATTTTAAAATACAATCTTCTTCAGGGAAACACCTGTCTGAGTGTGTGGAATGAACACAATTTCCATCACTTTTTCGCATAAGTCCGGCAAAATACCGCCCATTTCGACGTTCATATATTGGGTCAGACATAACATATTGAGATTTGAGATTTTTTGGCCAGCTGTGTAATATTTTGAGCCAACTGGTTGAAACCACCGATGTATGTATGCTCGTCACACTCTTTCAATTTATTTCAACGATAGTCAGTCAACATTGTCTGGTTGCATCATAGTTGCATCATAGTAAAGAGTATTTCATTAGAGATATAACAATTTTAAATTTTAATGCAAACACAGGTTTAACGTTTGGAAATTGTTACTAATTACTACCGAAATTCTGTGTCAATAATCGCATTTTTAAGAGTCGTTTTCGGTCATTATAATCGTCCCACCAAATAGACTGTGCGTGCTATAGTGGATAAATTCGATTTTACATATTCACTATTGAATGCTCTTGTCCCAGTGGGACAACACACTGGTGGAAGTACCGAAAATAATAGGGAGCCGTGAGTGTTTCATTTCAAAATGACCCAAATCAATCGATTTCAGGAATTGGGAGTCTGGCCTACTGATCATTTGAAGTGCCAAAATGTCTCCGATTGGACTCTGCAAAGGTTTGAAGCAAATCCAGTGAATGGACCTTAATTTGTTTGTCGATGAAAATGATCGTTTTGTTACGGTCAAAGGAGTTCGCTATGGTGACATGTTGGAAGACTATTTTGGAATTAGGACTGAATGAAGTTGACATCAGTGATATGTGCGTCCGGCAATCTTGTGAACATAATAGGAATTCGTTAATGCCTTGAGGATGGTAACTAATCCAAAACTAAACAGCAATGTGTTGAACTAGAAATGAAGTAAACATAGAAGAATCACGAACGTACAGATGTCGGACGGAAGTTTTAGTTTTATTTTGGCTCCACTTGCGCAGACCAAATGCAGCATGCCATGGCCAAGAATGCATAATAGTACGATACGTGAGATTGGTTTTTTTTTTTAAATATTATTCAGAGCGATGTCTAGTATTTGGAATGAACTGAAGGATAGTGTTTAGCGAAATTGAACGTGACTTTGTCAGATATGAAAATTGAAAGAGGCTGCCGGCAACGTGCACTTACTACTCATGGTGACCGTTTTCGAAAAGTCATCTACTTCAACATTGCTGTTGTAAAATATTCTTAAACGCAGATTGCAAATGTAATTTGTTCGAAAAAAGAATCACGATTTTGAAGGCAGTTTTCGTAAGTCATTTGTTTGAAAACGTCATCTGGGTTGCAGCTTACCAGTAGAAAATGTTTTCGAAAATGCTGCAAATGCAATTTGATGCAGATGACCTTTCCGAAAATGCCCAATGATTATTCCAAAAACTCTCAGTGAGATCCTCTAAAACAATTTTGTAAATAAATTTGTTAAGCGACTGGATTTTGTTTTAAAACGTCAAATGCGATGGAATGCAAGAAAAAATCATTGATGATGACCAAAGCATGTGTCCAAAGAGGACAGTTGCGTGTTGGACGTTTGTTAGCTCTGCGCCATTCAATGACGTTCAAATTGACTGTTTTTTGACATTTGCAGATACAAACTTCTAAAATCAAAGTTCAACTGCTTCATCCAAGTCAAAACCAACTTTCAAAGCTCTGGCATGTCGAACATGACTTTAGGTATCGACAAGTAAATCCATTTTCCCGAGGAACTAGGGAAAACTCGAATGAACTTCTTCAAGGTAATGCCTAATATTTTTTATTTTGACGGTTCTACTACACCAATAACAGACTTGTCCCAGATTGTACCATACTCGGAGTTTTAAGTCAATAATCGATGGGAGAATGAGTGGAGGAAGCATCAGCATTTGTAGTGAAAGTCTTGTTTGATTCGATATTTCTAGAAAATATGGATATATTTAGACGCACTTGGGGAATAGGAATCGGAAACTACATATTTTTCTGCACCAAAGGCGACAGTAATTAGTTAAGCTGAATAGGATCGTATACTGCATCAATGACTAAATGACTAAATCGCAGTACACAACAAAAGGATGGCCAGCAGGTGACCTATAAAATGCAACAGAAATTTCATGGATATGTACTTATGAGTGCTTATATGTACATTTCTGGTCATCTGACCAACATCTCAAACATCTGAACAATAATATAATTAAGATTGTAGTAGGCACCTACTTCAACAAAGATGAAGACAAGACGATGAAGAAGTAAAAGCATTCTAAAGATTGTCCTTTAAGTTCGCGTTCACATACCTCTTACGGTAAGGTAATTGCGCCTAAATTTAAAAATAAATAAAGCCCCTCCCCTGAAATTTTCATACCTCACTATCTAATTCAAGTGCAATGCAAATTTGTCATTGTCTCATTGAAAGATTCCCATGTCACGAAAACAATTTTTATATTTTTAACACCTTAATCCGAAAATATACTTATGCATACCAACGGTGTGCTTTATAATCCTCAATTAATTGATGACAAATAAATCTAAAGATTCCTAGCCTGGGATAACCTTCTCTTAATACTTTTGAGATCATGCGTTCCGCATTGACTCAATGCGTGAACCAACCAATCCACAACAACCAGTCAAGTGCCACATTTCTAAACTTATTGTAAAAATAAACATAAATCATTCTTGTTAAAAAGAAAATCATTTTTTCAAATAAAAACAACATTTTATAGGAAAAAAAAAATTAGTTTTGAATAAGTCCGTGGGTTTTCGAAGACAATAATTTCTTATCCCGTCCCGTCCCCAACCATCTACGATTTCTTGCGGCGCAGCACTTTAAATATAGAGTTTCGTTGTGGTTCCGAGAAGATGGGCGTTGAATATTTCAACGCTGCGCTACTAAGGCGACATTTCGTGGAAAGACAAGCAGTCTAGTGGTATTCGCGTTTTATTTGACAACGATTTGCGGGCCACGATTCTCTGTGACTTTTCATCAAGAAAATTACATGACTCACTCGATTTTTGGATGCTGAACTTTTTGTTTTGTTTTTTGGGAACGGCCTCTCTAATGCGTATCGAAGGCGCATCCGAATCCAAATGACAAATGACAATATTGCGTTGTATGTACAATACGCTTCAATGATCGTTTGTTGTTAACATGGAGTGATTCACTGTCGGCCAAAAATGTGTAAACAATGTGATGAAAATATAAAGCGAATGGAAATTAAGTCGGTAAATGTTTTTTCAATTAATCATTGGGACTAGTCATTGTTTTCAGAAACTGAAGCGACAGAGCGTTTTTGAAGACTTATTTAGCAGCGGCATCGTGGGAGGCTGGTAAGTTTTTTAACCTTGTGGATTTGTATACTAGAATACGATTGACGTTTCGAAAATGACAAGGAATCCGGAAGTTGGTAGCTACTCATTATTTTATTTTTACATTAAAAAATGCTGTCGATTTTATGTACCCATGAATGTAGGCCCTATTGCGCTTTGATCTGTAATAGCAGTCCAAGTCTGGAAATCTTCTTGGCCCATATTGTCTTTCTAACAAGTTTAAAAAAACCTAATATGAGAGTCGATGAAAAAGAAAGACAAGCTATCCGAAAGCACGGAATGCTATCTGCTTGGTTCTTGCCCAATCCCACCTCTTTCAAGCAGATAGTAGCCCTCTTGAATTCGTGTGAAGAATTTAATACGCATAACACGAGAAGCTCGGCTGTGGTTATCGTACGAACCTGTCCCATCAGATATTTGTATGTTTTCTTTTAGCCGAAGGTCTCTTCATGGCACGAGTTAAAATTACCTCAGCCTTTTTCAATAACCAGATGCGAATGATATCTTTCCTTGCATTTCCTTTTTTTTTTGCAGTGGTTCGAGAAACTTTGATTTTATTTGGTCTTCTCACATGATTTGGTGGCTGTGTGTGCTGTCCTCCACCCGGAAACCTAGACAGTTCGCTTAACAAGCAAATACACTATCCACTACATCATTGCCATCTTTCCCCGCATTTTACATCAGAAGCACTACATAAGGATCCCTTCCTTTAGACAATGTATTATGATACCGAAATGCTTTAAGTTAAGAAAAAGGTTTACGATAGTTTTCTTACCGAGGCAGACAAAACAGATGAAACAGTCTTTTAAAAATTTATTTATTTTTTCAACTTAACACAAAACTTAAAGCATTTTTTGTGTATAGGTCAAGGAGCTTTTATTATATATTTTGTAACAGAAGGGATGCAAAGGAAATGAAATCAACAAGGGTGCTCTGAAGTGCAAATTTCACTTTTCTGGAAATCAAAGAATATTTGCATCCCATTAGGCATACGTATGTACATATCATTCTAGACATTGTTTCGTTACAACCGTAGTTGGTGAGGCGAAAATTAAGGCGAAAGAGGGATCACTAGGCTATCACTGTTTCTTACTAATAGCTGATGTATAAAGAATATGTCGGCAATTTCAAGAAATGATATAAGAAATTATTTTCACACGAACCCCATAGGTTTACATCAACCTAAGGAATATGAAGACCAAAACGAATACATTGAATAAATCTTGATTTGAAGGGAATGGGCATTGTAAATGTGAAAAATAAACATCTCTTGATGAAAGGTTCGAACATTTCTTAGACCAGCGTTTCATAACACAACACGGAGAGTTGGGTCCGATAATAATGGATTATTGTGCATATGTAGGTATATAAAAATAAGTTCCAAATCAAAGGAAAAAGAGTAGTCCATACTATTAGCTTGTGTTGCCTTTTTCTTAAAAGAATGAAAAAACAAAAATCAAATCAAATCAAATTTCCTACCAATTTGTATAAACTGTGATTTGCAACACCAAAAAATTTATGACTGAAACTGCTCTCAGTGCGCGCATCAATCGTATAGGGAACCATTGACAATCACTATCAAAGGAAATGATTAAGAAAGGTATCAATGTGTCATGCCCTATAGCGGAAGAATATAGAAAAAACTGCTCACCAAGCAACACAGAATGCAAGGATATACAGATGATAACATCGTGGTTGTCGTAATTGCATTCGATGGTCTTATATCGGAAAAGAGGTATCAAATTCAAAGTCAAAGACTGTCAATCTCTAAAACACTGATCAGAGAAGCGGAGCACATCCAAATACCTCTCAAGTTACCAACAGGCCGAATACCTAAGTTTTCGACATAAAACTAATTGCTTAGACTTATACCGGCTTTACATTTTCGTTCGAAGAATTAAAAGATGGTTGGGTTATTCGATATACAATAATCATACTCAATCACGGAACAACATGATATCGGCCTTCCCTTACTCTTAAGTTCGATTTGGCCTTGAGGCGTGATCCCACACTCTCTAAGCAAATCCATTTAGCCGTTGATACAGTAGATAAGATAGACAGACTTATAAACATAAAGAATTGGCGGATAGTTTTTTGACCGCTCTGTCATACTAATATCAAGTTTGACTACAAATCTTAATTTTGGAATTTAAAAAAAAAAAAAACTAGTGCTTGCCCTTGGTGCACGTTTAAATTTTGGAAGTCAACTGGTTGTAGTTGTAGGCAAATGATAACTGTTTTCTTTTTAACAAAAAACAAGGCATTTAGTACAACAAGATCTCTTTTTTTTCTCAGAACAAGTGAAAGTGCCGTCACTGCCAACAATGTGTTATCTGTTTCGATACAAAGAGCATACCGATGTGAATAAAACGATAATGTGAACAGTGTGTTTGCTTTCAAATTCAAAAGGTAGTCCTTTGAAAAATTGTTGCGAAACCACTTCTTGGCTTTCCTTTAACAAATTAAAGAAAAAGTTTTATGTAGAACGTTGAAAACAGAACCCAAGGCAAACGCTTTTGTATAGCAATGAAATTGAATTGTCCCCCTTTTTGAGACATGGTAAGCCATTGTTGTTTTGCGTACATATAAGAAACAACACACAACGAATAGCATACACTGTATACAAAGTTATGTTCTAAAATAGTAAGCAAATTAAAAAAGCAATTTATTACTCTAATTCAATTTTGTTTTTATTTTTCTTTAGTGGTAAAAGTCATTCGTCAAATTAGTCATTTAAACTCTGACGCTTTTGTCACATAAAACACTAAAACATCTAGAACACATAATCTGTTCACATCTAACATAATTACAGCATAAACTTTAGAGATGCAAGAGTGTTAATGTAAACATTTTGAATTTTTGAAGCTTGTGAAAATATGAAGCTTAATTCTTAAAGTACTTACATATATCTGCGAAGAGATCAGTCATTCCTTCATCTTTCAGTTCCCATGCATTCTGTAATACAATGTGAAGATGTTTTAACTGTTTCTGACTAATTAATTGCTTGCTTACTTGATCAATGTCCACTGAAAGGGCAGCCATTTGCAAATTGCCTGTTTTTAAAATTCCATTTCTAATTGTCTCATTTCTCTTGGCAGCCTCTGGTGATGGCTTCAAACGGAAGGGATCGTTCGAGTATGCCGGGCTATATGCATCAGCCTTCGTATGAATTTCCCTCTCTTCAGGAATCGGGTCATGATTTAATGTTGACGTAGACACACTAGGACTAAAACGTGGTGATCTTTTTCCTGCACTGTTTGCACTATTTGCTTGGCTAAGATTATTAAACATATTCGCTAGATGACGGACTGATTCTGAATTCGTTGGTGTTTTCTGTGATGAATGTAAGGAAGACCAAGGGCTGATACTCGCTCTGCTGTTATCGATTGTAGCATCCGTTTCACTGGGCTCTTTACATGGTTGTTGCTAGAAACAATGGCAAGACAGGTATAGTTATATTTGCTTTTTTTTTTAAATAGAATTCTAAGCTTTACATTAATTGTAGTTTTATAATCCAGTGGCTGATCAGCGCCAGGGAAGAACTTGCAAAGTGATGTCATGATTTCAACTACCTCCACCATTGAAGGACGTGTAGTGGGTTCTCGACTCCAACAGGAAGTGTACAGGTTCTCGATTGGCTCTGGACAGCCTTCTATTAGTGGTGGACGATTGCCTAGAAGTAAATAGGTAAGACAAATGCTAATGAAATGTTTATAAATAATGGTCCCATGTACAGAAAGATAATAAAGTGATTACTCCTTCTTTTTTAAATTGCTTCAACTATTTTTCTTTCTAGTACACCAAAATACTTACCTTTATGCACGGCCCACATAATCGATAACGCATGTTCGACTTCCTTAAATGGCTGCTGCCGGGCTAAGAGCTCCCAGAGAATGATTCCCCAACTGAACACATCACATTTTTCCGTGTAATTAGACCCTTCGAATACCTATAAACTCATTTTATCACCAACATGTAGTTATAAAAGTGAAACCATTGCTTACCTCGGGTGCCATCCAAGCTGCACTGCCCTTATTATTTGTCATCCAAGTAGACTTGTCTGCCACGGTTCCAAAATCACAAATTTTCAAATTCCGTCCATGGTTGACAAGCAGTAGATTCGGTGGCTTCAAATCTCGATGGATGAGAGGTTTTGGTTTCATTGCATGCAAATAAGCAACACCCTGCAATTAAATAAGTAAAAAAGTACATTTTTCTGATTTACTACCAGAAGAGAGATGTTTTAAAGTTTTGCAATTGTTTAGAGTTCCCGCATTGTGGGGTGGGCACGTTGTAGTTATAATTCTTTCACTTAGTTCAAGTTCCACAACACACCCGTTCAATCTATTACACAGGCATGGAGAACAAATATTGAAACCAAACGACATCTGAGTTTCAAAACCATTACACTACAATGTATCTGTCTGTCCTGTTTTCTTGTTCATTTCCGAGCTACGATGTGTAGAATTTACTGAGTGGTTTAATTCAAGATTTTCTCTCTGAGCTGTGTCTTCACAAAGTAAGGGTTAATCCTTGAGTGCAACTGAATCGTAAAAAAGACTGTAATACAGTAGAACTTCGCATTCGTCGTCATTTAACAGCTCGAAGAAATAGTATGTTTTCAACTAACTTTCCTCTTAGTATGGTTCCTCTAACTTTTATAGGAACTTACTTCCTTAACGGGCTTCCGACCCGTGGGGACTCCCTTCGATTTTGGGCAGTCTACTTCCAGTTGGTTAGATCAAGCGCTCTGGCATCCGCGATAGCTCGATCCTTAGCAGAGAGCTTGAACTAGATCCACATCTTGATACAACTGATAGAGTTCGCGGTTATATCTTCTCCTTCATTCGCCGATTCCAATGCAAACGAAGCTTTGCGTTGCTTGAAATATCCTCTTCAACTCGATAAGCAGAAAACTATTTACTTTCTCTAACATGTTATATCAATCAGCGCCACAACGGCTGCCAGTCTCTCAATATTTATTGCCATTTAGTGCAGGTACATACATAATCCGGCCCGTGAGTAAGCACACATCGTCAGCGTAGTCCAAATGTTTGAGTTGATAAAGTATTACGTAGTACATCGCTGTCGTCAAGAAAAACAATATTAGTAAGTCGTGCCTTAATCCACTTTGGATCTCAAATTCTTTAGACAATTTGCACTTATGAAGAATGTGACATTTAAATCCATAAATTTGGACTTTAAAAACCAAATTCACAATCACAACTTTAATCATTTAGTATATCATTAATGAAATTTCTGCTTTCTTTGTAGTTATCAGACATTCTACGTACTGCTCAGATTGCGATCGTTCTATGAGTCAATTGTTAGTCAATACGGGGATGCTAGAATCACAATACAATTCTCCATTTCGTCGTTTTATTGATCCTTAGGTCTTTTTTTCTACAAACAATGGTGTAGCTATACATCCTAAGCGAAGTATTGTGTTGTTGGGTTGATGTGCAACTTCTCTTCAAGTAGCACCATATATCCATAGGAACAGAGCATTCACAAAGCTATTCCTCGACACATTCCGTACGAAATCTGAAAGTCAGTACCAATATCCTTCAATCATGGTCTTAGTATTCTCCGTTTTTATAAGAAGAAAGCATACATCGCCAAACTGTTATTATTTTCATTTCATTTAGGAGCTGGAATGGATGCATGTGATTGCAGATGGTTATCAACTATTTGTCTGGGGTGGTTGATCGTGTACCGAGGATTTTTTGTTTTAACGTCGCTGTTGCAGCTCTTTCGCATGGTAATCAGTCGACCTTTGCGTTACTCGACATAGGTACTTGCGAGCTTTGTTACGACGTCTAGCGAGGAAGATTGCCGAAACGTGGTGTTCCAAAGGATGCACCAATTGATTTCATCAGTAAATGTAGAAGTCAAGCACCTACTATCGATGTGACTGTGGTTTGAGATCTTATATTTGCAACATCGCTTGTCTTTGCAGCTTCAAGGATACATAAGTTAATTTCATGCCAAGGAAATGCAGGTTCAATTGTTTAGTCTAAAATATGAAGCTACGGACAAGTTCTTTCCTGCAGAATTGAGTGGATCACTACTTCAACGAAAATAAAAACATTGCGATGACTGGCTGAAATCATTCCTGAAAGAAAAACCCATTAACTAATGAACACACTTACCACAGCACATTGCAGAGCCCAGTTCATTGCATGCGCCGCAGAATAGTAAGGCTTTGCACTGCCATGCAAAAAATTATACAGCGATCCGCCCTCTGCGAACTCCATAATGAGGTAGATGCAGTCATCCTTGCACGAAACTCCATAGAGAGCGATTATGTTTGGATGTACCACCCGTGACAATTGCTTCACCTACAACAAAAAAAATATTCAAAAATCCACACACTCCCACAGTCCCACAAGGCCCTCCTCACCTCTGTTTGAATCGCCTTCTGGTCGGCGTTCTTATCGGCAGTATTATAGAATTCCTTCACCGCCACATACCGGTTCAGCCACTTAGCCTTATAGACAGTTCCAAAGGATCCTCTGCCAACAATCTGCCGAGAAAGAGAAAAAAAAAACCACACTATCTATAGTAACGAGCGCAAATCGCGTCGTCGCGTCGGCTTCCCACCCCCTAACATACAAAATGGGGTAACCTAATTTCGTTTCGCTGTTTATATAACAATAAACAAACAGACTTTTCGTATTCGCCTTTGTTTTGGGTGTCTAGGTCGCTGCCGTGTCAAAGTAAACACACTCTGAGGGCTCTGCGGCCGACTGGTAATCGCGACGGCCGCCAGCGTCCCAACGTTGTGAAATGCGTAATTTGACAATTTTCCGCGCGAGTTATCTACGAATTTCGATGGGGGGAAATATCGCGGGGGGAATCACTTTTTTTTGTCTACAAACCTCACGGTCAGGATGGATATCATCGAAGTCAATTTGCCGAAGATTCACCATCGGCTGTCTGCCCTCCGCCATTGAAATTTTCTGAGTTTCCTAGTAGCGCGATAGTTTTTGTCGATGGATATGGAGCATTTTCGGTGAAACTTCACTTTGTTTGTCGTGTAAATTTGCACGGAATTTTGGAGTTAAGTTTGGGGCCAAAAAAAAACCACGGAAAATAGAATTGATAAAGAAACTCCTCTGATAAAAATCGACAGTGGCGGATGGCTGTCAGAGAAATGTCAAATTTTCTTTGGGATTTGTTTTGACAGACAGTTGTGCCAACGTGGGGATGGTGATTTGGGTAATGGATGCGTAAGTAGATGCACGAACCAATTTGTGTTTATTCTGTGAAATGCTAGGTGGCGATGAAGAATTTTTGATAAAAAGTACATTCTACAGCAAAAATTTATGCGATGAGTAAAATATTACTTCGATTCTTCGCATCGGAGACAAACGTTTGATTCTGATGTAAACGATGTAGTGACTAAATTGAGATCTCTAGGCCATTCTATTCGACAGGGAACGTCTCGAACTTTTGTTAATTGCACAGGAAGGGTGGGTTCTTCAATCTTTGGAATTGGTCTAGATGTAACGGCTATAGCTCGACTGGCCTTCACGCCACTGGGGGCTGAGTACTATGGCCAAACAACACCCATATGTAGTTTATGAAAATCTTTGACGCCATAGTGTAGTCTCTGTTGTCCTACCTACATATGTACATATGTATGTCGTCAATCACTGAAATTTCTCATAGTTGCTCTTAGTTTGGAAAAGGCTGAGGCCTTATAAAGTGGAAAAATAAAAAAGCCATATATCCCGACGCTTGCTCTATATATAAGTATATAAGTTCATCAATAGATACAGTTTGAACGCCTTAAGACGTGCAGCAGCACAGAAGGTGCTACCTTCTACAGGTAAGTCCAGTTGGAGTACAATTGGAACAGTACTGAGAACAGCGAACCCTTATAGAGACGTTGACGCTAGCTAAAAGAAAGGCAAGAGACAATGGCTTGAAGAGGATGATTGAAACTCTTTTAGCTTTTTCTGTGAATCCATTTAAAAGAGATTTTCATGTAATCCAGAGCAGAAAAGAGTTACTCTGTCAGTGGTTCGTAAGGAAGAGTAGTCCTATTTTAACATCCTCTAATCAACATAACATTTGAAGACAGTGAGGAATGTAAGAAGAAACCAACAAGCCTCTTTAATTAGCACGGCCTCTGGTTAGTTGAGGCCTCTTCAAGCCTCCAAATTGGTTGGGATCCTCTTATACTTGTGCGCTCTACCTAAGGGGAAATTTGTCTCTACTGCGTTGTGCTTCCGGATTGGGGACTACTGATCCGTAATTTTTTGACCAAGCAGATCTCACTGTACAGCTCGTAAATCTCTTCCTCCAAAATTCGTCAAAGCAAATGGAACTGAACATCCGTACCTTGCCTGGAACTAGGTGGTGATTCGAGTCTATGTTGGCAGGAATGCCTTACGTCGATCGCAACATGATCAACTTGGTTGACGGGTTGATGCTCAGGCAATCGCCATATTCCTATATGGATATTGAAGCGAGGAAGCCGTGCATAGGAAGTAGAAAAGGAGGACATCTTTCCTAGCGCTACCGCAAACTATAGCCTACATGGCACCACGTTTGGAACTTAAGACATTACTCATACGTATGTACGTTTTGCGGTGGTGCTCAAAGAAACACTCATTGGTAGCATCTTCTTTCCTCAGTATGTGCACATCAGGCTGATGTCAGCAAATCGAGCCTTACTACAGATTGTCATAAGGCGTTCACTAACGTGTCTATTGCTGATCTTACAAAAAGGCCCTGTTTCTGCTCTCTGTAGCAATCCTCGTCTGGGCCATCTCATTGCTTTATAGCAGTCTAGGGGTTCGTGGTTCGAGCATTTGATGGGCAGATTCGAACATCATTGTCCTATTTCCGTGGTAGGTAAGTTCCATCTGAGAACTTATGGAGTTTTCCGTGGTAGGTAAGTTACTCCAACGTACAACCACCAATATAGAGACCCAGAACGATTACATACTCCCTCCTAAGACGACGGGTTGGGTTATCCGGAGATAGTCACCCACTTCGGGGGTATGAACGCTGCCATGTACCCATTAAGGGTTCATTCGCCATTATTTCCTAATACCCTCAATCAGTGTTAGAGAACCCTAGGGACCTGAAGTTCCGATATGTTCCGATAGCAGCTCATATAGGGATCTACTTGAACTGTACATGACCCCACCATTGATTACATTTGGGAAATTTGTCCTTCACCGCCTGGAGCAAGATGAAGTACCTTAGAGAGAAAACACTCCGCGATCTCTATCATGCGCTGTCACCTTCGACCTTCCAAAGAGGGTGTTTATTCATTATTATTATTAGTCGAGGTACTTGGCACCCAGCAGCTGGGAGCAACCCCTTGGCTACTAATTATTGATAGCTACTGGCAATCAATTGACACACTTAAGTTCAAAATCACCTCTAATCCAGATAGGGAACGGACTTTTCTTTGCACTTATTTTATTCCAAGTCCTGAAGAGAGTGTTCCTACTAGTAGCTAGTATTTAATTACATGTATTCTTGGTACTTCTCCAACGATACCTGCATTGGTATAGTTCAGTCGGTAGTCTGAGACTCAAAGTTACATCGTCTTTCAGCGTAGCTTACGAATATTTTTGAAAAGATTTTCCGAGGACCTAAACAAAAACTATAATCAATCTTGTGTCTCAACGAATTCTCTATAAGAACTCAGCACTCCTTTCAAATACTTACACCCTTTAAATCGAATTCGTAAAAAAAAACTAAAACCCTATCCGATATCCACTTTCTAACTTTATTTACTATAAATATGCAAAATGACAAACTTTCTTCCATTTCCTCACATCGCTACACATGTGTTAGATTTCCCATTTGAATAACCATAGAGTATCCTTTTCCACCATCGACCATCCCTTGGTTCTGTCTTACGCTTAGCTCCAGAGAAATCAGGTGGCGTCTCATAAAATGTAATGTTAAGTGATATAACACAACATCCATACAACATGAGTTTTAAGTGTATAAAAAACCCATCAGGACTCCCTTGTCCATTTCGGTTCTGTCCATGCTCCTCATATACATTTGCATTTGCAACCCTTTTTTGCGTTGCTCCCAAAAAGTAAAGTGCTGAAAAGTATAGCCCATACATATGTATACAACCCAGAGATATTCCTCATGCAGGACAACGAAAGTCCTTTTCATCACAAAGAAGTTTTTGAAATTCTAAATAAATCCTTTGAATACTGGGTTACATCAGTAGTAGCAGCAGCAGCAGCAGCAGGAGCAGCAGCAGTGGTAGTAGTAGCAATATCATCCTTGGAAGCAGAAAAAAGAAAAGAAAAAAAAAAGACAAGCTAAAACCTAAAAGAAAAACGTTGAAAACTTTTACTCGTCCTTTCATCAGTCCATCCGGTCCGTTCGGTCTAAGGATGAACCCATGGCAACGACCCACATTATCGTTATACAATAAATATGCAAACTACAACCAACCGAAGCGGGGGGAAAAGGATACTTATTTTTTTTTTTGTATTTCCATGATATAAAATGGTAACGGAAGAGTTCAAAAGGATATCCTTAAGCGAAATGCAACACAGAGATGTGTTTGATCTGGCCACCTCTCGCCAGTATTCGCCGTCCCACTGAATTGCATATGGAGATGACGTTAAAAGCATCCTGAAACTTTTGTTTTGTCTCCACCATCCAGCATCCGCATCACAACCAGTTAGCAGTAGAAGCAGCAGCTGGAAAGTCCTTATGGGTGGCGAAATTGAAGTCTTAACTCTGGGCACTCTCTGGGCTGCCCAGGAAAAACCCAAAATTGAAATAAAATAAATCTCCAACAACAAAGTTGCAAAGTTTTTCAAACAAACACACGTACAGGCATCGGGACCGAGAAAGGACGAGTGTTTTATTTAATTCCTTTTTTTTTTTTTTGCTTTTTGCTTTGCTTTTTTTTTCTGCGAGTTGAATTTTGTATATAGTGGTACAAGGAACGCAAATAACGGGACATTAAATATGCATTTGCATTTGGAAGATGGTAAAAGGCAGTGTGGCATTGGCAGTGGACGCTGGGACATAAGGGTGCGGACACCCGCACATAAAAAAAAAAAACAGAAAACAGTACATTTTCACTCAACGAATTGGATCGTATCCACAGATGTAACTCTGGCCGAAAGGGGGGAAAGGACTACAAGGACTGTGGAAAGTTTGAAGTTCTGTTGAAATAGTGCTGAATAGTGGGACAACTTAAATAGAAATGCTGCGGGTGTTTTTGAAAATCGTCCATGATGGGAAATGTAAAAAAAAAAAAGGATTCTACAAAAAAAAAAAAGGAGTGAGTACTCATTTTATTCATTGCCGAGGACCACTGAGTAAATAATAGGATTTGTAAGGATATAGGCAACTAGTTGCGATGCTTTCTTAAAATACTCCGCCGAATATGTTGTACAAAGTCCAGGATTTCGTTGACCAAGAAGATCATTGAAAGACCCCGAATGAGGCTCAGCCTAGAATTGATACTCTTTAACGTGAATATCACATTCGCAGTTTGGATCAGATTGGAGTTTGCACAAGTTTTAAAGCCCTCTAAAGCCTGCCTTAAAATATATTAGATATACAAACTAGTGTACACCCTAAGCATAAGGACCCGGTTAGCGTCAATAAGATTCTATTTCAGGAACATTTAAGCCCATCGTTCATCAAGGTAATAGACTGAACCTGGACAGATTCAGCGATAGAATCACTATATATCTCCTACCCCAGCTGCTCAAACTAGTATATTAGTGAAACTTCAGTAACCTCCTTAATGTAGCCCAAAGGACTGAATTAAACGCAGACTGGGACCAGTATAAAGCTGGACGGTATTATTCCGATCATGCTATTAAACTATTCCCCAGTAGTCTCATACGAAGACGTATCCCACGAACATAGAGAGATCTCAAGGTGATATTTATACCCAAGGCCGGGAAAGCAAGTCAAACCACAACTAAGAATGATTGATCCAATCAGTCTAATCTTCTTCATACTAAACAATTTTGAGAGATTAGCCGACATTCGTAGTAAACTTCGTCCCGAGGATATGTAGAAACAGCGCTGCACTGTGTGGCTAGCTCAATCGTGAAGTCCTTGAAAGATAAGGTACACACTTCAGCTGCATTCTTAGACATTAAAGGCGCATTAAGTTGTATTTTCCAAGCAGAGGTCTGGGTTGAAGGCAACACCCCGAAAAGGTATCACCTTTTTATCGACAGCTAGACAGCAATAAAAATGGTGATTTCTATCGAAATAAAATCCAAGTTTGTGAAGTGCTGTCGTGAAGAGCTTTAAATTCTTGGAGTACAAAACAAGGTTATCCCTGGACCCGAAAATGTATCAGGTAATAACAAGGCCGACGAATCTACTATGGAGCTGGTCGTCACATCGGTGTTCATCCCGCCTTGTGCACTGCAGCTAGAAGCAAGGATTAAGGCCCATAGAGAGGCTAATAGAAGATGGTGCTCGCTAGACACTTGTGTCATGATGTTTCGACAAGAGTAGCACTAACAGAGTTATGCAAAAGGATAGGAAATCCCTTCCTACCTTAATAGGAGTAATCAAGCGACATAACACTCTGCGGTACCACATAAAAAAATGTGGAGATGAGGAAGCTAATGAGGATACAACCCACTTTCTCTTTCACTGTCCAGGTCCTATCCACCTAAGATTTAAATTATTTGGGCGACACTTCTTCCGTACATAGAAGAGCTATTCAGTAGACCAATCAATGACATCTTGAACTTTATCAAATCTGCTATTTGATGGTTGATGGGAACCATATTTGTAGAACTATGGCAAGTGACATCTCTCCCATATGGGTGTCCCAATCTGTCTGTATTGACTTGAGTGTGGCGTTGTAAATTATCCTACCCATGTACTTTTTGAAACAGAATTTCAGTTAGTTGAGGATTCACATCCATCCGCATCCACACATTGGTTCACTTTCTCTCCTTTTGGACCAAATAATCCACAAAGAAGACCTGCTCCAACACACTCCACCATACAGTTTATCTGGCATGATTTGGTCCTTCGAGCTAAGTATTTGACTACCCAATATCTGCGTCAACAAGAGATGAAGATGATCTGCGTCATAATAGCCCCTATCCTTGCTAAAATCACAAAAAAAAAACAACTAACGACTGCTCCACTACGATTGAAATAGTATTTTTGTAAACTTCCAAGTTGTTCCGACAATCTTGTCATAAAAGCAAGCCCTGAACCTCCATTAATGTATGAATTTGTCACTTAACTGCATTTCAATAAATCATTACACTACACTCCAGCTGCAGACAAACATCCTGCTCTCAACTTTAGAAACAAAAGATACTAGATCTGCAAAAGACAAACAAACAGAAACTCAAATTGAAAGTGTCAAGGTAAGCAATTTCCGAAAGTGCTCCTACCTCATTATGCATCCCGAAACACTTAGGCATTTTAATTTAAAAAAAAAGAGAAGACACACAGAATGTTTCCACTTAAAAAATAAATTACAATAATTAATATACGTATGGCGAAAAATCACTCCCACTTGCTTTGTATTGCGGCAAGGCGGTATCACTCCTGAAACACTCGTATCCTGTCAGATTCAATCACAATCACTCTCTTCCGTTTGGGTAAACTTTGACGTAACGTAGGCAAACAATTTAACTCTTTCCACAGCCAGCCCTTGGGCATGTGCGTAATTATATCCGACTATATGTGTACATCATTCAGTATCTATACGTGTCGACCTTTTTTACCCAAAAATACTCACAAAAAAAAGTTTACCTTTTCATATCCTTGCTCTTAGCGTTGAGGCAAACAACACGAAGTTACAAGAGAGAAGGAGAGTGAAGGAAACAAAAATCGTTTGATGCCACCAGGATAATGTGCTGTAATGTAAGATCTTACATATTATAATGGATGTACCATTACCTGTAATTTGTTTAAATTATACTGAAAAGAAAAAAAGCACGGGTGCCCCCTGCTCCCTCTCTGCACTAGCAACCTACATCACAACTGAAAAAGGATACAATCTTCCTTTTCAGTACAAACAAAAAGGAAAATGATATGCCTTAATTAGCATTATGATGAATGAACAGACAAAGGATTCTCTCCTGTTTTTTTTTTCCTCAGTACACAAATGTATTTTTTAATTTTACAAAAAATGTAAATATTTTATATTAGTGATCAAAGAAATTTAATCCCGTATTTGGTGTGGGATGTGAGAATCCTTCGAAAATTCCAGCAAAGCTAACAACGAAATGGAAAGGTCACGGGAAACACGCCATTCTAGAGGGCTTAAAGGAAACGGCTACAGTGGATTTCTTGGGCTATGAGGCACTGGTCAAAGCTGGCATCCTCAAGAGACAGGTTTTAAATCACTTCATTCTAAATCCCTTCGACTAAGGCTTCAAACACCATCCTAGAAGAACTTAGACACTTTTTTGTGAATCTGGAATTGAGGTAACATTTTGGTTTAAACCGACGCTGGTGATGGTATGTGCTTTCTGTGAAGGTAATCTTTGGCTTTCCAGTGTGGCTCAACGTGGGAGCAAACTTGATGGAAAGGGCCCGGGTGTTTGAGAAGGCTTGCCTTTGGTTTCCCATCATTTATGTTTACAGGACACCAGGAATGAACTCGATCAATAGCCTGATCTTTGGAGACCTGTGAAGAGTGTCTGCTTCAAGCCGGGCTTCTTCCAGTTGTCCAGACCAAGCCCTCTCGCATTGCGGAGAGCTTGGTCCTCAAAACGGAGATTCATCCTTTCTTGTTGTCTCAAATCTGGATCCTATTTGCAGGAGCATTATTGTCCATTCAATCGATGTGGCCGAGCCAGTGTAGTCGACGTATTTTGGCTTTTTGAACTACATCCACATCTTGGTGCAGCTGATAGAGTTCGCGGTTATATCTTTTCCTCCATTCGCATATTGGACCAAACATGCGAAGACACTTGTCTCTTGAAAGTGTCCAAAATATGCTCTGGAAGGAAAACCTGCTTATCGCTCACCCCCATATAGCAGAACTGACAGAATCATTGTTTTGTTGAGCATGTACTTCGTCATCCACGTTAGGAGTTTTTAACCCATTTGCTTTGCCAAACCGAAGTAGCAGCGTTTACCTAGAGTAAGTCTTTACTTCGAGGTAGGTAAACTCCTTAACTAACCCTTGTACAGCACCTATATTTAAGGGCAAGTATAAGTAGGTTTCGTGAAAATTTAACTCTAGATTTTAATTAAACTTGACATTACTGTGATGGAGAAGTCCAAAAAAGTGGGTCCGGCAATTCCGTCTGTCTGTCTGTAGGTCTGTTTTATCGGATGTAGCCATCTAAAGGATCTTCTCTATATATTGTATCTCGGATGAGTAAGCCGATATAAATATCATACATATGAAACTTCAAAAACTAGAGTACTAGATGTACTAAGCTGACTATTCGTCCCTGATTTTCAGGAATGTTACTTACTTAAGTAACTTAACTTACTGTTAAGCTTTGACAAACTCAATCTCTGTAGGACATTCTGAGAGGAAGAGCTATCAAATCCTTGAAACCTACCTATAATAATTCGAAAGTTGCTTTAGACTGCCGTTCGTCTTCATTAGAGATCGCAGTGCAGTTTGTTGGGTGCTGGGGATAAGGAAATTCCGGGGAATAGGAGTAGCCACTGGACTCGCTTGTCCTGGAGCTACTGTATGTATTTTATCAGGTAAATATACCTTAGAGTTGCAGAGATGAAGAGGAACAGAAATCTATTGTACAGGGGACTTCTTCCGACATTAGAATTCTACTAAGTTTCATTAGAAGCTACTTACTTAACGTGCCCTCGAACCATTGGCACGTCTCGGGTCCGCTTTTTCTAGTTCTAGTTGTGAACCAGCGCTACCTAGGTGGTGTTACAGTTCGGGGTGAACCTGGGCCTGGCTTTTTCATGTCAATTATACTCTCAGATGTTTGTCAGACGTCCCAACTCTCCAGTGCGTTATAAACACTGTCCCCAAATGCTCAATTTCGTCCTTTCACTCTCTCAAAACCAATCTTTCCACGCAATAAATTTAGTGCCCCTAAAACAATCTCTACTCACAGCTGGAAGACGCAACCAACAAGAATATGAATATATTTCCAAAAAACAGCACTGGGGTGCCACCATATACTTTCACGTCAAAACATATTGTTTTTCCCTATAATGTCAGCCAAACTAAACGTGATTCTCAATTACATCGACGAAGGGGAGACCAAACAAAAAAAATCGCGATTTCTTCCTTGAGAGTCACAGACCGAAGGATATTACCTTCGTAAAAAGCCAACTTCGAACCAAGAACCATCTCACGATTACTACACACATGGGAGCTGTAACCGCTGTACAAATGCCACTCCGGCCTCTCTGCCACCGGAAATCTAATGGGCCGAGCAAATTATCCACCCCTCGCTCACTGACGATGTAGTAAATTTAAGTTGACTTCAAAAAAAAAAAGGAAGACGAACAAAAAATTTGCGAAACGACACCAAGACAGGGGTTAGTCGATACCCAGATACAAATACTCTTTCGGTTTTGTACAACTTGTACCATTACAGCGCCCAGAGGAAGAGGACGTGGATGTTCAACTCGAACTCGAACAGTTAAGTAATTTTTACATCCTTGCCAAAGTAAAAAAAAAACAGAAAAAAACCCCATTTGATCCCGACACATGTGCAAAACGGATAAATAACTAAAAAGCGAAGGGAAACCATTCCAAACCCCCCTCTGATTGAAAGGACAAAATTAAAAAAGGACAAAGTGTGGCCGTGCGTTGAATACGATTTTTCTTTCTCGCATCGAGAGGGTGACAAGGTGCTCTTGGGTCAAGTTGGAGAGCACGGATCATCATCATCATCGTCATTACCATCATTGATACGACCAATAAAAAAGTTGACCGTTGTCATTCTTATCGCTTTCCGGTTCCATTTCAATGGCCTTCGGAACGTCGTCGGCATCGTCGGCGTTTGAATTGAATGACCCATTCAATTAAGCGTAGGAAGGATATGAATGAGGGTGAGGATGATAATAAAAAAGGACATCGGAACACCACTTAAGCCAACCGAGCAACCAACGCCACTTTCGCTGTTCTTCTTCCTCCCCGCGCCTCTCCACCTTTCCTAGTCAGTCGCCACAGATGCTCTCTAAGGTGTAATATGATTTTGCGCTACAATACCTCGAATGCCTATACATATACATATGTAAGTATGTCCGTGACTCCAGCTTCGACAACGAGAAAAACTTCCACCAAGTACTTTTAGCCCGAAGGCGAGAAACAGAGTTGGTTCGGTTCGTTAGGGTCCTTGAGCGTGACATAAAATTGCAATTGAGCCAATTTGTAATGTATCCGTATGTCGTGAGCGTTGTTTGAAAGGACATTAAGCCAAAGCAAAAAAAAATAAGAGAAACGGAAACACAAAGCAATGCTGGACAACAAAATGAAACACATGTGCTACAGGGTATCCTTTTTGATTTTTCAGATCCTTGGTGGGATTTTTGTGTGTTAACTTCAGTTTGGCGTTTAACACAAATTGGATTGTGTCACTTTATTGAAGTAATTAAAAGGTACACGAGTATCTGTCGGTGTAGGAGGTACCTTAAGTACTTGATAGACGGATGCCTTACAAGCAGATGGGGTATCCGTGAGGCAGTGACCGCAGTTGTGGTCACTACAAATGGTGTAATGGCAATTTAAACCGCGGTTTGGTCTTTACCTGGTCCGCAGCTTCAAGTTGAAGAGAGTTAAAACAATGGAATACACCTTGACAAGGTCAAAATGGTGTCAACAAGAACATGAATTCTTTTTATTTACTTTTAAGGTCAATAAAAACAGACAAGCCTTTGAGGTAGCTTATGCAACTTGGGATAAACCCTTGTTAGTCACCTTTAGTACAAGTCTCGGATTCACTAAACATTCTCGCCCTACTTGACTCATAGCCTTTTCGTAGATGCATTAGTCTAAACAGGTAACTGCACAGATCTTGAATTTTTGCTTTATTTCCACAAGTTAAGGAGACATGGTCTTCCGAACTCTATCAGCCTAGAGTTACCAAAAGATGGCATATTAGCGCGACAGTAAGTTTCGTTTTAGTGTATCTATGATACGATATCTTGCTGTGAGTCTTGAAGGATCAACTAACCTATCCCAATATTTTCCTGGTGTAGATAATGAAATTGAAGCTGTTTTGAGCTCGAGGGGCAAAATGAAGAAAATGACATTGGCTGTTCTACATTCTGGACACAAGAGCTGAAAGGGGGACCAGGTTTGGCTAGCATACTTTAGAAGTGTGCGAACGAAGGCAGTGTAGAGTGCCTTGAATGAAAGGGTTGGAGAGTTCTTTGGACCATCATTTGTAAGAACCAAGTGATGACCGTGGGGAAGATAAAGTTAAGTCGGGGACTGGTTGGTTTAGGGATGTTGAGCTCTAAGCTATTATTAAGGCACTAGATCGATGTCTTATTGAAATGCTCAAGCCACGTTGAGTGGGAGAAACTCCGAAAGCTTAGGATTTTGTACAGAATACGTTCAAAAAGTTTGGGTATATGGGAAAGCTGAGTAATGGGTGCTATGAAAGAGGTCTTCCAAACTTCTGAAAAATCAGGTTGTAAGCGAGATAGACGGATGCAGCTTATAGAGGGTCACGCAAAGATTGGATGCACACTTTTTGAGAAGTATGGCGGACATACTATCAGAAGCAGGTGAAAATTCATCTTTCAGATTCTTTAACTTTTTATCTATTCGAAATGAGTCAACATTTTTGAAAAAAAGGGGCCAGTGGAAAAGTTATGTAGATAGCTAAAATAGGATGGGATGATATAAGAATCTGTTAGCAAAAGATTTTTTAAAAAATGTGGCAAAAAATGGCCATTGTATATAAATCAACTAATAAATTGTTTTCTAAAGACAAAGAGGTGGAATGACCGTCGGATTTTTTTTTAGTTCACGAATTGAAAGACAGACTTTGGTTCGTTATGAGCTTGGTTTAAGCGTCATTAATGTAGCGCTTCGAAAACGGATGGTATTTATCGGGATTTATAGAGATGTAGTTCTAACCCATTGTCGACTCCACGTCTGTTTCGATATTCCAAGCAGAACCTCTATCAGTCAGGGTAAAGGCAATATGCTCAATTTATTGAGAAATTTTCTGTTAAGAAGTAGACATTCTATGGTCATGTAAGGTACCTCTATGACAAGGCGATTGGTGTTGCTGAAATTGACGAACATTGTAGCCCTTAGTTCTGATGATAACACAGCACTCAATGACAGTAAATTAAAGAAATATTTCTTAATCGCCTCGTGTTGTACAGCCTAGAAAAGAATCTCTTTACTTAGTGATACGTCCGAATTTAGGCTTGAGGATCAACTGATGAGCATTCGAAAAATTGCGGGTGTTGAAGGGGCGGATAGTTCGCTGTTTGTAGAAACAATAAAACAAGGTAAGACGGGACATATTCTGCGATGTTTAAGGGAGTCAATAATCACTGCCTTGCGACTTTGAAGTCATTGGAGGTGAAAAGAGGTTTTGAGTGCACCTGACCAGACATTAGGATTATACTCAAGCTTGGAATGGATGAAGAGACACAACGTAACCTTAGAGGACGCCAGCATTTATATGATGGATGGCAGACTTGAAACCGGTTAAAACATCTCTTTATACAACGTTCAAAATGGAAGCTTTTTCGACGAAAAATCTTTTTGCCAAAGTCTGTCAAATGGCTTTGAAATATAAAACGCAACAATCTAACATTCAACAGAATGATGCAGAGAGTCTTTCCACCCTTAGCTGAGGTATGACATGAAATCACCAGTGTTACGAACCCATACCATCGGTCATTAAGGAGTTTTCGTGATTCAAGATATTATATAGGCTGACTCTTTATGAGCTTTTCAATGAGCTTAGAAAGAAGGCACAGGGACTTAAGTGGAATGAGTCGGTAATTGAAGGAGAAGAAGATTCGCCTTTTTAGGCAAGAACTAAACAAATGATTTTTTTCATCTACTTTGGAAGATTTCAGAAGAGTAGGACAGATGAAGAACCAGTAGTTTAGCCAGAGTGGAAGAAGACCTCTTCAGAATTATGGCTGAGATACTATCTGGACCAGCGGATTTGTACGAAGCACAGTACGAAGCGAAGGACAATCTGGAAGTGTGGAGAGCGCAGAAAAAAGGGTGAGAAATGGATTGGGTTTGTCTCATGAACTGACAGCTGGAGTGAGCGTTGGGATGGACGATGAGACAAAATTTTGTATGTTCTCACGAATGTCCAAAAGAGTCTATTGGCTTTGAGATAATATTGGATTTTTTTGGCTCAATTATTGGTCAACGCTGTCCACGTTGCTATCAAGGAAACATAGCAACCAGTTAAAACTCCAAAAAAGCTGCTTAATTGCTATTGTACTGTCTTCGCCTGTCAGAGGAAGGACTTTGGAGGTACACTAATGCATCTTTAGTTACCTATAGTCTCTTGTCTTGTCTTGTTTCTAATAGACTTGAAGCAATGTTTTCAATGTTGTTACTACTTTCTGAACTCTCTGCTTCAATACGAAATCGCATTCTGAGGCACTGGCAGGGCTTTAGATTTGTGACGTATTTGGTAGAATCTCATGATACTTAGTCGACTTAGTCTCTAGCTATTCCAGATAAAGTGGCTGGCAGTCTTGAATTGTCAGACATTTCGATAACACATTTGTCCGGTTACTTTGTGGATCTTTTTGTTGGGAAACGTAGTCCCACCAATATCCGTGGTCTGTTAAATATATTTTCTCTACCGGTATTCCAATTGAATTCCCCGACGACGGTTTGGGCTGGACATGCTCCATATGCTGCCTAAGAGGTAATATAACTCTTCTTTAAAAACATAATTAGCCTCTTCACCTTGTCCCATGTTAGAAAAAATTACCTTGATTCAGATCATAGACTGGCATCGACTAGAAGACAATAGCAATAACTAGGACTGCTGTCCGATACCAGAATGTGGGATCGTAGTTCATGTGGGGGTGGGCCTACCTGAATTAAACGATTTTTCCTCTGTGGTTCTTCTGGTTCTGTGATTATGAAAAGTTCTAGAATTGATTAGGCGTCATTTAAAACTTGAGATTCTGGCATATAGCTCTCTCTTACCCATTTAACTGATGAAGTGAAATAATCACCTTCATCCTTTGTAATCATTTATTGCAATTATTTCCAAATCCAACAAATACTCCACATCACAACAAAGCACAAAAATAGCTTTAAGCCAAATATATACAAAAAAAGAATAAAAAAACAAACACAACCCGTTCGGCCATCTGACAATTTATGGCCAATTAAAACATAACCTAAAAACACGCATCCTCAAGTGTCCTTACACGTTTCCATCTTTCAAATACAGAGGCTCACCATTTTTCCCCCTCATCGCAAATAGCCGGAAGATGTTGCAATGCAGCTTCTGCTGCACCGTTTGAGTATGACAATTATTATTGTCCTGTGTACTGTGGATTCGAATCCTGACACTCTACACCGACCAAAGAGCTAACCCCTGACGAATGTGCTACTATGCAGTGACAACAGTGTTTGCCCAAGTTCTTAAGTCCTTTTTTTTTCTATTTCTTTTTGTCTGTGTATTCTGTGCATACATGTTTATGTTAACACAGGTAACACAGTCTTAGCAGAGTAGCAATCCCAATCATCTAAGCCCCCCACATGTCACACACACAAAATGAAATTGTGTCAAAAACTTTGTCAACACAACTCAAGCTGTCAGACAATTTTCTACAAGTGTCTAGCAAACAATGCAGATGTATGTGATGAAATCGGAAAGGAATAAGGATAAAGGGGTGGCGAATAGAAATCGGAAACCATGTTTTTTTTCACGTAGGTGCATGGTAATTGTGGCAACGAAAATCAACTTAATGGGATTTTTTCTTAACATATGACAGCCATTGACGGATTGATTATTGCAAAGCACTTATGGCTCCAAAATCCCTAAATTTGTAGAAAAATAGGCGGAATTTGGTTATAACTCGGAACATCAAACACAGTACTCCTCAATTGTGGTCATACTGGCCATTACGTGGCTGAAGGAATGCAGTGACCCGGAGCATCATTCATGAATTCTATGAAGTTTGTGATCCTGAGAAATCATTCTATGAGGCTTGCTTAGCAGTCTCATAGGAGATCTCATTTTCCGCAATCCCATTGTGACCTGGCATCTAGACAAGAGTCAAAGAGTTCAGCCTTGCGACCGAATGAATGCCGCAGCCGAAGGACAATTTGTTATTTGAGAAGCTTTCCCATGACAGTTGCACTCTCGGATGTTTGTCAGACACTCGAGAGAGGTGGGGTAGTGAAAGTTGGGTTCAGCTTGGTGTGAAAAATATTGAGTAAACTGGTCAAACTATGCTGAGTAATAATCCGTAGTTCAATTACAACAAATGGCGCCCAAGGTAGGTATGAACTCACTTCTCTTAGACTAAGAGTCGGGGTTGATTGGCCTGCCACTAGAATGTCTCTATCTTCCACACCAAGGAAAAGAACCAGCCTACTCGATAATCGGCACCTAGCATACTGCCATCCTAACCATATGCTTCAAACATAGTTCCGTACAAATAGCTCATAACAAATGGCGCCCAACGTGGGATGTAAATCCAAAACTCATGTTCTACCGAATATGCTTTGCTGTCGCACAAAAACGCCAAAAACGTGATCCGACCCCAAAATCTTGGGTAGACAGCGGGAAGGGAAAATCGTGTTTAAAGCTGCCTCAGTCAGGTTTCCAACTTGATGTTCTACAGTTGGCTAACCTGATAGGAAATGACAGTTTCCATTCTACTACCCGGGGTTCAATAGAGCTGCATATTTGGACATACTTGGGTATTTATGCTCATTTGGTTTTGAAAGAATATCTTATCGGTTTTACAGAACCATGAGTAAGAGGCCCGTCTTGAAGCTAAGGTTAGATTAGATATTCAAAGCTTTGGTATTTACATACTTCAGCTACCACCATCGCCATGGTAAATAAGAAAGCACTCACGTAAGCTTTATGATTTTTCCACCAGCACCCTTAATACATTTTTTATTTAAATTGTGCCTTCCGTCAACGAACGCTTTTAGAAAAAAAATATCCCATAAAACATCAACTCTAATGAAATGTAACCTGTCCCCTTTACCTGTCTTCGTGCGTACCAGAAACATAAGACAAAAGTACAATCTAAGCAAAAAGTAGAAACGAAACCGAACATTTCTCACCACACCGACCATAAAATCAACCCCACCACCATGATGGCTAAGAGAGATTGCACACAACGACAAAATGTGGCCAACCAACGTCTTCAAGAAAAATTCCAGTACGCGGGGGGAGTTTAGGTTACTCGCTTGACTGGGGGAGGTGGTAAATGGAAAGAGAACGGAACGGACAGAGGAAAAGCGTAATGGGAAAAATTCTAACAGCGCGCATTTTCCCCACGACACGACGAGGGTGGTGGATTACTCTAAGAAGCAAAAAAAAAGGAAAAATTCAAAAAAATATCATTTTTGTAGCGTTGACGACGATACTGGAACATGTTTGAATGTGTGTATCGTCCTGTGACCTCTTCCAGTTATGGCCGTGGTATTGGTGGTAAAATAGGGGAAGATATTGAGATATTTCTTTTTGTTATATCTTTGAGTTCTTTTTTATTCAAAGTTGACAGCATTTGATAGGATTCGTCTTAAAATACATCCATCATCGGGCGATATGGAGGATGGAAGGACGAGAAATTCCCTGAAGCATTTAAGAGAGTTCTTATTTATTTTTAGAGGGTAACACAGTGGACAGAGCACAGCGAAGAAGACGAAGAGATTTAAGGAATCTAAATTCTCAAGGACAGGAATAGCGCGATGTCGAAAATGGAATGTGATGTGAGAGGGTGGTAAGTGAGATTCTTCTAGTGGCTTATGTGCGGAGAAGTCTTGGTCCACCATTGGAGGGAAACCGCCAATGTTCAGGGTTTTTTTTTTTTGCTTTGCTTGTTGCCCTTCTCTCCTTATTTCTCTGGAAACCACCAAATGTATATATGTGCATACGTATGTATGTAGGACACACGTAAGATGCGATAGGAACCTAATATTATATTTTGTGGGGTACGTTGTTATGTACTTGAACATCATTTGCAAGGGGGTGTCGATTTGGTTGAGATACACCCGCTTGTGTGTGACAGTTTGATACTTTCCTTGTGGTTTTGTTTTGTGGGTAAATATTGCAGGTGATTTTTGGCTCCGCCTTGGGTTGTTATGTGGTGGAAAATTCTAGAACACTTGTGGTAATAATCAAAAATGCAAGTATGTATGTCCAACAAATTAAGTATGACTAAGTTTTGAAGAAAAGGAACCCACGTTGAAAGCGGGGATAATCTTTAAAATGTTTTTTTCAAATTTGGTTCCTAATCAGGACCCAGAACAAGGAAAACGAAGGGTCCTCTAGGGTAGGTTTGCAAAGATTGGTCATTTTTGGAAACGTCAAAGTAGAGACATAAGCTTTTGCAAATGACCGCCAATGCACGACTCAAATTAATCGGCCATCATGTTTGCAACTGTCATTTTGTGGAATGACTTATGTATGTACATACATATGTCAGAGAAATGTTTTTTGTTGTATTGCAGTTTGTTAGCTGGTCTGCTGCACGGCAAATGACGTTTATGAACAGCTGACCTCAAACAAACTGCATTATCGAACACTGCTAATGCAGTACTAATTTGATGACGAATTCGAACACATGACTTTGGCGTTTTCAAAAATGATGCAAAAAGCGATTTGATGCAGATGACGTTTCCGAAAATGTCCGCTCACCGCTCTTTGGGATTTTTTTTTAGCCTCGTCCATTTGCCAAACCATTTGGATACTGCGGTTTTGATCGGCCACAGCTTCTAGCCAATGAGTATACTTTATTCAGAGCACCACACGACTGCCTTATGTCTCGCCTGTCTATTTACATCAAAATTTTGTTTATGACTTTTATCGACAATAAAAGAGAAGATAACGTCTTCCTTAGGAATAGAAGCAGTTTTTAATAAATATTCCCTAACGTTCCGTGAATACTTAGAATACACGAATTCTACTTAAATTAACTGGATGCCTGTTGGGAGGTGTGTATTTAATGAAAATTTTCTAAGAATTCAAAGATGTCTGGTTTTTGATACGAGAGAGATCAAGTAAAAACCGCTAGGTCCTTCGGATATTTGTAACCTCGGTCCCTGATTTCAAACTGAAAACCATGGAGATACGTTATCAAGGTTATTGTTTAGCTTCTATAAATCAAAGCACAAGGTAGGGAATTGCTACCTTAAAAGGTCTTCTTAAATTGCTGATTACATATATGTGTATGTAGTTTTTCTGGAAGATTGGATTTTTTGCTGCAAAATGTCTATTCAATCCATGGATTGCCCGGCTTGTCTCCGTAAGGACTGCAGGAATGAACAACAGAAATAGTAGTGGTAAAACTATCCAACATTGTGATACCCCAATTTTCACTAACTCAGCACGTTCAGAAGGCCCTACGAAAGATTAGTCAAATCAAATTAAGAATTCTCGATGCGAATATGCTCCTCTTTTACCTTCCGAGCTACATCCTGCAAATACTTGCAAATGACGAGTACTCTCTAATATTTGATACATGCTCAGGGGGGGTGGGGTCGTGAAAGAAATTTTCAGTTCTGTTTAGGGGTTAAGCCTGGAATCCATTGTTCCGTAATCCAATTTTCCACTCATGATCGTTTATTTCGATCGCAGCGACGGGGTTAGGGTCGTCGCTTATACCGAGGATGTTGTCATATTAATGACAGAAAATAGAGTTAAACGCCCTGAACAAGTGGGCCAAAAGCTGGGGTCTTGATCTTAATGCACAAAAAAAATACCAATAGTTGCCTTTACAATTAAAAGGAAAATACTTGATTTCGAGTCATCTAGTGTAAATGGAGCTCTACTCCAAGCTTTGGAACATTCAGAGAAGACGTGGCCAACTTTTCACTCATGCAGCAGGAATATTCAGCACAAATATGAGAGCCACAACTCACTACCCAGACAAACCTAACATTCCACTGGGTGGTCTGGTGACCTGCTGCCGCAAATTTCACAAATCTGAACATTCTCACAAGAGGCCAACCTCTGGCGTATATGTGTATCATCAGCGCTATTCAAATGACACCTATCGTCGGTCTTTAAGCCATGGTCGGACTCTCGGTCGGTCCTCATTACTAATGAAATATCGGCAAAACCGTCATTCACTTGGACAAACCTGGAAACCTTGGACTTACCCCTATATAGACTTCAACCTCAAACTCGACTCAAATTCTCCCTCTAGAAAGAGCTGGACAAATGGAAAAATGATTAATCCACCTGCATATCCATCTTCCCAGCTAGATAGAGAGGGTTAGAGAAAGTTACAGATCACTCAGTTCTAACGCTCATCAGTCTCGTGATGTCCAAAATTACTTCGGACTTTTTCAATATGATCAACGCAAGGTGGAGCACACTCACTTTATGTCACGATTCGGGAAAACTTTTGGCCCAATACAACAATAAAGGAACTACAGGACTTCTACCACTAAATAGACCACAACTGGACACAGCCATACACAATGGCGGTCTACCTTAGAAGAATGCGAATCAGTACCATAGAATCAGATGTAGAGGAAGGCACAACCCATCAACTTATCTAAACCACATCATGAAAACGGATTGGTTCAGAATTGTCGAAGAATTGTGTTCTTCATTTATTTTACGTACCTCACCCTGAGATCCAATAGATCCATAGCGATCCGAATAAGACTGCAGTCACCCCCGAGCTCCCGAAGTAAAAAATTAGAGAGCTATGATAGATGTTATTTTGTAGTGGTTTGAAACTCAGGTTAATGTTGAGTTTCAGTATGATTGGTTGTGCCTGCACTAAGTGGTTTAGAATATGGATTGGATATAGCAAGGACATAAACCGACAAACATCCATTTTATAGTATTCCTGTGATATTCTCAGAATTATGCAGAACATTGGTAGCACTAAGACGGTACCTATGAGTAGTAGTGCCATAGACCTTCTGGACTTAAAACCAAATATCAGGAGAGGGGGATCGTCGAATCTACATATTATCTCGTAAAAGGTGTTAAGGTAACTTCATCTGAACTTCTAGGGGATAGCGCAATTACCTGCCGACGGTAGTTCAATGTCTGTTGCTGTAGGAACGGTTTGTTTGGACCGTTACCAATTCTCAAGGTTAAGGACTGCCCTAACTACAGACTCTACTCCAAAAATCAAAAAACACTGAACCTCAAACTAGTTTCGAATCACAAGACAATCTAAGAATTGCTGTAACCACTTTATGCGCCACATTCGGCGATAAATTACTTGTTCCACTGAACCATATTCCGGTTGTCGATCAATTCCATAAGCCGAGGACCGAGTAATTACTCGAGACTTCGATTTGTTCGTTTCCCGTCGGCAAACGTGTTCTCTTCATCCATGGGACACCCACACCCAATATACAAACCAATTGTGGGCTGGCACGAGACGACTTTTTTTTCTCTTCTTTTTCTTCCTCTACTGTTTCTTCGTCCCGAAATATCTAAGTCAACTCCTCTTCTACGTTTATGGTCGAATACAGCCACAATATTTAGCCACAACACATTGGTCGGATTTCGGGGTAATACTTTCTGCAATTTTGCAACCCTTAAGTTTTAACCACTACCACATCACCACGATGGAGCCCACCGATTTTCCCACAGGAAAAACTTCAGAGGAGAGAGGCAAAAAAAAAAGAAAAAACGAGAAAAAAAGAACAGAAAAACGAAAACTCAAGAAAATCACCCAACGTGCCCCTATCATCCCCGCAGTTATCATCACAGCTGTTGGGTTTGGTGACTTGAGGTATATTCACCACCGCCACTACCACTGTCAAACCTGGTCTTCGAAGATTTCCCAAACTCCTTGGGAGAGCTCTCTTTCGTGGTTATTTATTGGGGTTGCTAGGGTTGCGCCAGCGGTGGGTTGGTGCCCGTGTGGTGGCACTCGGAAAGGACTCTTATTTTCTTTTCTTTTTTTCCTCTCCTTTTTCGTGAGTTTTCTTTCGCCTCAATTTGGTGGTATTTGGTTTATGTACATGTTACTGCGACCATTTACCGTTTGTGGAAAAATCTCTTAAGAAAAATTTCAAGAAGTAACAGATGCTGTGCCCGGGAGAGTAAGCGAGAGGACATTGTCTTGGAATTTCTTTTTACCCCCGGAATGGGGTGGTATGGGTGGGGATTGCGTGCTGAAAGAAAAATCCAACGAAGAAGAAGAAAAATGAGCGGGAAAAAAAACGAAGAGAAGCGGTGGGTTGTTTTGATGTTTATTTTTCTTCTCTCGTTCGCTTTTATCACTCATTTTCGTCGTCATCGGCAGTGTCGCCCGAGTGCAAAGCTATGTGGGATAATTTGACGGCGACAATGGAAAAGTGATCCAACCTCGGCTCTCAGGAGTCTTTTTAAGGTTTTTGTTTTTTTTTTGTTATGATTATTGTTGTCTCTTTTGGGGAGTGATGGAAGAAATGGCGCGCTCTTCTAAGGGGTGGCTGGATGGTTGCAGTTGTTTATGTATTTCTTCTAACTCAAGATATTGGAATCACCGGAGAGGGGGACAATGAGTCCTTTTTTTTCATATCACTCAGGGATGGGGGCGGCTGATGGTGGAAAGTATTACCATTTCTTGTTGGAAATGTAGAGCGATTTTTGCGTGTAGCCAAAAGGACACACACAACAACAACGAAGAGATGAGAGAACCGAAAGAAACGCAATGAGGAAAAAAAAAAGTATAACTTTGGGAAAAAGAAGAAGAAATATATGTACATAGTATAGGTGAACCAGTTATCCTTGGGTTGGTTGTCGGTCGGTCGGTTGGTTGGTAGGTAGTACGGCCTTCCACATAAACCACTGCTACTGGTTCTCGCGGTGACGAAAACGACAACGACGACGACGACGAAGAAGACTATACCACGATGTGGATGTGGATGGGGATGGAGCGGAGCTGGAGATGATGATGATGACGATGACGATGATGATGATGACGAGTAGTGGTCGGGTTCATGGTTACCGCAAAAAAATAGTTTAATATCGTTGCGTCGGTCGATTCGATCGGTTTTCGGTATTTTGCGTCCGACAAAAATATCGTGTCGCAGATACGGTCGGTTTTTTTTTTTTTTGAAAAAAAAAAGAAAATATTTAGTGCAATTTGGATGCTAATATTTGACAGAAAAAAATAATTGCGGTATTTTGAATAAATTGTGATTTATTTTGTGCATAAAGTGGAAAAATTATTCTTGCAATTGTGTGAGGTGGAATAAGGTGCGTTGACAGATGTCTCAGGATATTTTGACTAATGGATTAATAGTTTTTGTAAGAAGGACAACTGTCTTGAATATAGTTTTCGAAAAACTAAGTCACTGTACCGACCAACGTAAAAGTTCTACTTACTAATGAGTTTTAAAAATTGGATGAATCAGATTACTCGCCTGGCAATTATCTACACCTAACTTCAACATTCCAAAGTGACAGTGCTTATCAAAAAAACGACATGAAAACGACGCTTTTAACGGTTTCTAACACTAAGGGAGATTCCTATCAAGTCAAAAATCAACCTATTATACCTATTCTGTCGACAGATCTTGTTAGATTTTGTAAAACAAAAAATATAAGACAACAAGCTAAATGTTTTAGTCCTAATCCTAACTGATTACCTAGATCCCTAAAGTCTACCTCTATCTTTTCTGAGACTTAAACGATCATAGATCGCGTGTATGATCCTTTAAACCCAAATTTTTAAGAGAAAAATCATCCCTACAATCTTAATATGTATGTCAACGATACTTTCTCAATTAGAGAGAATATTCCGTGGCTATTAAGTGAAGGAAATTGGTCTTTCTTCCTACAGGTAAAAAAGATGACCATGCATGTGCCTTCGAATATAAAGTCTTATTGCTTATTCCTCACTCCTTATTGCCTTAAAGATTCCATGAAAATATTCCCTTGTTACTACTTTAAAAAAAAACTGCTCAGGAGTCCCTTCTTGCTAGCTTTATTAAGAGTCTGGCTTAAAGTTCCCAGTTGGATCTTACCATTATAAATGGAGTATAACATCATTCAAAGACCTCCACGGGAGTTTTTGCAGAACGTAGTCTGGAGAAGGTAATATTTGATGACTTTTCGACATACATATATTGGTCAATAACTGGGCTATAAGTTGACGAATATTCGTTTTGAAGAGTTGCGGTTTGTGTGCATAAACACGAAAAGAAATCCAACTCCGACGAATCACATGATCTTGGTGTCCAGTTGACAAAGCCGAAACGAAAAATAAATCGTCCAGAAAATTTTTCTTGCAGCAAAGGCAAAACGGGTCATCTTGTGTGAGATGTGGCACCGTTTTGTTGAAACCACATGTCTTTCACATCCATATCTTCGATTTGTCGACAGACAAAAAAAAAAAATCGGTTAACATTTAGCTATAGCGACGGTTACGCCTTCCTTATTTTCGAAGAATTATGGACCAATGACACCAGCAGACCAAATCGTACATACAGCGAGTTTTTGTGGATCATTTCCAATTTCACGATTTTGTTTGTTAATGATATGTGAAAACTGATCATCATTGCTGAAGAAAATGTTGTGTTAAAATTGGTCATCCAAACCCTGATGTACAAGCATCGGTGTATGTTCTATGGATTCTGTGGTCAGCTGGAATTAATTCTTGAGTGTGGATGCAAATTCAAATGCAAAATACACCAAAACAAGTTCAAATTCTGTTCTCCATACTTTTTATAGATCGTCCATTTCGATGATGGTTAGGCCTTAAAGCAAAGAAAGACAAATTCAGTCTTCCCGAATTTTACTATTTAGCCTGTAGTATGCTCAGATGGACGATTATGTCGACCTTAACCTGCTCGTAATACGCTAAATGTTCATATTACAGAATTGCTATTTTTGCAGGAATTTGTCTCAATTTTAACACGGTCAGCACCATATTCTAAAACGGCAAACCTTAAGCAAAGTATATGCACTCTCGGTTCGGCTGGACGTATATTGTGATTGAAACAGGGATGTCAATTGTATGACCGTAAGGAAAGCCTTCGACAGTAGAAATAATTAAGATAGAGACCGTACTTTTTTAACAACTAGGTTGCGTTAGTAGTTGTATCAAAATTTCGATTTTGTTTCTGACCAGAAGATGTTCAAAACTTTTATGATCCTACACTTCACTATCTATGCTAATTTCTCTGAATTAAGTTTAAAAAAAAGGATATAAATTGCGTCTTTCAATTTTTAGCATGATTACGTTACTTCCATCTTTAGACCTTGGATTCTTCCTTTTTTTTTTGTTAAAAAACGATTTCAAATTTAGACCAAGGTGTTACCACATCTTGCCTTTGTCAAAACACTATTTTCTTGAAGAACATTGACAAACATTCCTGTCGATGTCAAATCTGTTTCGGAATGTAACTTTTTTTTGAAGACGCTTTGGAAAATCTATTTTAAAATTTTCTATGCAACAAGAAAAAGCCATAATTTTACGAAAGAAATATTAGAAATTTCAATCGAATTTCAAACTTTAATGACTGAATCGCCAAAATTGTCTGTCGAAAACTAATGCATGAAATACTTGTTTTGAAAGAATTTTTCGAAAATCTAAAAGGAATTCCTTTTGTTTTAGCAGATACATATGTACATCAATGAAATTGTTTTCGACCATCCATTTTAAAAGTACGTATAACAAAATAAGAGGCTTGTGTCCGATATGCCTTAGAGAAGAGCTTATTTCATTGATGTCAGCAGCAGATTCCATGCTTGTTCTTACTGATCGTCCATGAATTTCGTCAGATCTTTCAGTGAGGATTCCAATCTGGGTGAATATGAAATTTACGTAGAATGACTAGTTACGTTGGTCTATATGTCCATTTGCTTTTGATTACATCGTGGAAGCCTTCAGTAAATCTGGTAATCCGTTTGATTCACTGATGTTATTTTCCGAGAAAGATAGCTCCTCTCTTGATCCACATCGATCTTTCCGGTAAACCACATATGCCTGCTCAAGGATTTCTGTCGAAGATATGTCGTAGAGAGTATACCACCAATATTCTGATAATACAAGGAATAATTCTTTCCAACGAAGGTGCTAGGTTGTCGCAGCTGATCAATGTTTGTGTTTCGCTATGATCACTCCGCGGGGTGACAACTCAGTTTTTTTTTGCAAAAAAAAAATGTTGACAGTAATTTTTGAGTACCAATAGTCGTTAAGTTAAAAAGATACGATCGTTTCAGATCCTCACTGATCATATCGTTGGCGATGGACTGTAGAACAATGTCGAAGCATACCAACCACGCTCGTTCAATAGAAGACATTTGTACTCTTTGGGGATTACTTCTGTCATTGAAGGGAATCTGGGTCGCCTATTTGACAAAATCATGTATACACACCTAATGATCTACTGTCCTGAGGTATGGTGTCTCCGCTAAAAAGAAAAGGATGAAAAAACAGACTAAATTCTCAAGTCTGGTGCCGTTCTCATAACAAGGTACATATGTAGCTACGGTGTACTAGTGTTGCAATCGAGTTTTGAGTGAAAGGGTTTACATATATTCCAGTTTTAGTTATTCAATTAAAATTAATGCCATTTACATGCTCATGTACGATATAAAGTGCATTCTGAAACCTAACAACAGTTAAGTTTGAAACCACTACACCATAAAATCCATTTTACTCATTTTATATTGGGATCCCTTGATCATGGCAGCTTTAATCATAAAATTCGTCAACCTACTTCCTTCAAAATCACAACTTGGACTCAAAGACATTCGATTTTGGTTGGAATAACAACTCATTTTTGTTCAAAAATTGCGTCGGTGTTTACATTAGTAGTGAGGTAGTCATCACAGGTCATGGAAATGATGTCGTCTACAAAGATATAGACCAGCTTAAGCATCCTTTCTGGCCCACTGTATATGCCCATCGTGCCCAAATTCATAAGACCCATAAGACGCCAAGGAATATCAGACCCCTAAACTTAAAAACTTGGAACAATTGTTGAACATTTTTGAACGGCAATCTACCCTAAGTTTTCAAAGTCATAATTCTGCGTTAAATGCACAAACTTATTTTAAATAGCTCTTTAATTAAAATTTAAAAACCTGCCGCATTCAGCCGTCGATTTCAAAGGGACAATTTTAAATTATACATACTCGTGCACATAGTTTATACATTTTGTTATTTTTTTTTTTATTTATCCACTTCCTTTTGCGCTTAATAAACATTATTTTGCTGTTTGTACTGTTGGGCTTTGCACGTCGTCGGTGTGTCTGTGTGTTTTCCTGAAGTTATTTTGGCCATATGTGCGGTTTTCACAGGCGATTGTAGTTCTTTACCACATACCGTTTCGTGTTGTTTTTTTTTTTGTTTTTTGCATCCTCAACTTTTGTTGTTTTTGTTTATCCTTCGTTTCGTTCCACTATATTGTTGTTATTGTTATTTGGCAATGTGCTAGCGGCTGTTGCAACAGTCGCATTGCCATTGTCGATTACTGACATTTTCTCTGTGATTTTTCCACCCACAATGGGGTAGGGGATGGCTAGCTAGGATACCCGATGGCATCCTGGCTGAGTTTGGGTTTCAGCCACTGACAATCGTGATGAGTTTTCATGTACCATGCATTCATTTGTGCGAAAGGCCGGAAAATTGTGATCATAAAGTATACATTTAAAATGTTTTTTCTCGTTATCTTTTTTTTTGAGGATTTTTTTTTTTTTTTTTGGCTTTTCATTAGGCTGGAGGCACAATGTGGGACGGGGAATTTAGGTCATTTAACTTTAAATGTTAGGGAATGGTTGTTCTCTGAGTTTTCAGCAAGAAATTAGGTTCACACGTCTTAAACTACAAGCCTTTTGCTAGTTACGCTTAGTTCTTAGCTAAATCCCACCACTTGCGATCTTCATAAGGCGATCTGTTGAGTTTTCAATCCCCTGTTCCCTTGTGCATCTGCAGAGGGCGGTCTGTTGAGTTTTAAAACCCCCAGTTCCCTTGTGCATCTTCAGAAGGGGATCTGTTCAATTTTGAATACCCAGATCCCTTCCTCAAATTGATTCAAGTATTAATCAAATAATTTTGTGTCCATAAAGTCAAGTGGTTCTCATGGCACATTGGCATCATTGGCACTTTTGACGTTTGATGACAGTTGACAGTTCGGAACTGATTAAGACTTATTAAGAAATCATGACAATTAGACCAAAATTGCATCAAAATTATTGTATGTAGGTAAGTCAAGTGGTTCTCATGGCACATTGGCAGCATTGGCACTAATTTCTGACGTTTGATGACAGTTGACAGTTCTAGACTTATGTAGACTTATTAAGAAATCATGACAATTAGACCGAAATTGCATCCAAACTATTGTGTGTTCATGGAAGTATTCCTTTCAAAATCTCCTGGACTTTCACTTTCAATCCTTTCCTAACTTTTACTAAAACCGTATCATTTTCTACGTCGCTGACTATAGAAAATTAATTCTCGAATTTATTAACATTACAAATGGGATTTTAAATAGCTCTTCATCAAAATGAGCAACCTACACCACACTTTAAATGCGCACAACATGGTCCACCCCTCGTCTAAATTCATCATAAAAACATAATGATGTTCCTTTATCTCATTTTCAACAGCTCTAACGACAAATTCGCAAAATTATTTCAAAAGTTAAAATAAAAATAAAAAATAAAAAATAAAAAACAAAAATGAAACAGCAAACATTTTATCACACATTACCATATCCTTCATTCATAATCAACTGACAGATTGTTTGAATTATTATCCTTTCGGAAGCCATCGAATGACAACAAAGCACACACACTAAAGACAGGGTATTATATAGAAAAATTAAACAAAATGTCCTCGAAAAAAACACATTAGTCCCGCGATTTAATTCGCATCTGTGGTGGCATATAATATTTTTTTTTTTTTTGCTGCTCTCTCGCCGTTTTCAGTCGCATGAAGAGTACGCGCGTTATCCTGTGAAAATAATAATTTGAATTTCTGTATGATTTTCACTTTGTTGTGTTTTTTTTTCCGACTTTTATCCTCTTTCGTACTTTGTCATATTTCAGGAAAACACATATGGTCAGAGGAGAAAAAAAAAAGAACGGTTGACCCCCATCTACTGGTTGTTCTATGGCTCCACTTAATCACCCACCAAAACCATCCCGTTTTGGAAATTCTTGGAACGAGGACTTTTTTAAATGCTCTGTGTTGTTTGACCAACTCGCAGTTGATCTGCATGTGCTTTGGTGTTTTTTTTATTTTTATTTTTGTTTATCTATCAGAATGTTTATTTACAGTGGTGTGTGAAAATATTTGGCTTTTTTTTCTAGTAAAGGATTTGTAAGAAATTCGATATTTTAAGAAATACACAGATCCTTTAGTATAAAAGTGTTGAAAATTTGTACATATTTTTGGAATATAAAGGCGCAACAAATTCATTATCATTCCTTAATTCTCACTTCAAAAACGTGGATCCTTTGATTCTTTTTCATTAAAGTGAGACTATTCTCTTTTGAAGGAGACTGTTTCTGACATATTTATCATCACCGAACGTTTGGATTGAGTAAGTTTTAATAGAAGAGATACCTGACTAACGATCGTTTACTAACTTTGCTGATGAATGGCCGGCTTATCCGAAAGACTATAGGTTTATGAATAGCTCATAGGAAAGCCTTATCAAGAAGTAAAAAAATTCTTTCAAATATTCTTCCACTCTGAAAGTAATTGGGCTTATTCCAATAGAGCTACAACAAACCTACGTTCGACTCTGTCTTTTGTTCCAGCTAAAATCCAGGAGACAAGATGGAGTCCTCCAATTCTATCTGTCCAATATCGGTTTCTCTTCTTAACAAATGAGCAGATCTGACGTCAAAACGATTTATTTCAATACTGTGAAAAGTATTAGCCTCACAACAGGAGCCCTAATAAGGTATTTCTTACTACCTAATAAGTTTTCGTTTTTAGTTCAGAGGAGAGCCAGAGTTGAAGAAAAAAATGTTCGTTTTTCTTTTTTAGTTCAGAGCATTCAAAGCAGCGAGTGCACGGTTCCTTTTTTCTTTCAGAGCAAGCTCAGATGGCGCTCTAACCGCTCAGCATGAATTGACTAAGAGTCCTAAATAAAACCCGAAGACGCTGAATTTGACGTTTCAAGTGAAATCGAAAACAATTGAAATGGAGCCCAAGCTCTTGTTGGTAATTATTTAATAAATAGTTGATTTGTGTATAACGCCTTTAGTAGACAACCTAGAAGAGTCACCGTTCTGTTTTACGATTTGCTTCGAGGCGAAGTGGAGAGAAAAAACTCTTGATGGTTACAATTTCAAAAACCTGGGCAATTTATCTGATACCGATTTCAGACGGATAAGTAGAATTATTTCAAACAAGGTGTGTTCCAGTCCAATCTTCTAGTCGGGACTTATCCAACAGCTGGTTTCACCATAGGCTAGGCGAGCCCAAGCTGTAGCAATCAGTCTATGTAATCTACAATACGATAGGGCTAACACGTAAATAGTTTGAAAACCTTTTTGGTCACGTTTTTGTCTCTTCAGTTCTGTTTCAGGTTTAGCTACGAAAATGTCTTCGTAACTGTTTCGACTTTGTGATAATCTGTTGATGGTACTGTGTCCTTTTCACATTCCTGGCTTTCCCTTTGCTTTGTTTGCCCGCCTATGTTGTCATTTGTAAGTTTGGATTCGAGTTTTGAATATCACAGAAGTTTAACAGGAGGGTTTACAGTAGGTATAAATAGGTAAAAATAAACACATATTGGTTGGTGGAGTTGTTATTGCGTTAAACTACGCGTTGAAGGCTCGATCACCAGACAACACTTAAAAGTCTTTTCACGGCCTCTCGTGAGCGTCTAGCAAACAGTTAAAGAATTCGACTAAGTGGCTAACATCGTATCCGCAACGCATCCTCCAAACGGAAAGATGTAAGTTAAAACCTTCTAACCAATAGGCCGACTGTGAGTTTTTGGATATTAGGCTCTTCTCTCTTGTGGGGGCAGTGTACTTCCTATGCTCAATATAACGTCTTCATGTAAAGATTCTAGACAATATGTTAAGATGACTGCTTCTAAACCATGTTCGAAACTTTCCTATGTTTTGTAGAATATTTTCGGATCATTGTGCTTAGCCATGAAACACACTCTTGAAAACTTTTTTGTCATTTGATACCTTTTTGCCACGAAGACATGACACGATATTTGACAACGAAGTTTATATCTGCATAAACATATGTTTGTTGTAGAAGCTGTGAAATTCAATGTAACAGGAGATGGTAACAACAGACAGGTGGTTACATGAGGTCTCTACAACCTATTTTTATGGCTTGAGTTTTAACAAGCTATCTAAGCTAATAGAGACGCCATAAGCCCTACTGATATCAATAGTATACCAGCTCGGCTTTCTGGCTTCCCATTAGTTTAACATTTGAGTATAAACACCCAACGGGGATTGTTTACTTTTATCGTGAGCGGAGCAAATGCACAGTTGCAACCTGTCAAAGGAATTCAAAAGAGAAATTCCAGAAAAAATAAATCAAACGCAAAGTTTTTATTCGCTTTCTAGTACTTTTCCTAAATTTTATGAGTTTTATTATGTAAGTTTATTTATTATGTAAGTTTTTGTCTGTCCGACAGAATTACTCTTAATGTGACTTGCCAAAAAAGTATTCAACTTCTTATTGGACGCCACACGAGTCTCCTCCAAAACTAACTCCAGGATTTAACAAGTATTTGGCTAAACCCATCTCCACAGCAGGAGAATCTATAATACGATTTGACGTCTATAAATCCCATGTCAATCCGCGATTTATAATATGCGACACAAATCGAACAATGCTTTCTGTTATCAACAAATGTCACTTTCACGTGCTGTCAAAAAAAAAAAGTAAACAAAATCGAAACATGAAATTCTACTCATTTAAGTTTTAATAAATTATTTTGTTGATTGTAGTTTTTAATTAACTATAGATATGTGCCCGTGGAGACATCTTTCGTAAAAATAAATCTCTTTTCGCTTAATCCGGGATTAAGTTTTTAGTGGACACGCTGCAGCGTCTTGAACTGGGGAGCGTGCCGTAGGAAATCAATCAAATTTTTCACATGGTACTCGTATTTATGTTGTTTAACAAATGAATTTTCCAAAATAAAGAAAAAACGGAAAAGAAATTGAAAAACTTTCACCACCTACTGTATTTTGATAATTTAATTTTTTTTTTTTTTATTCCTTTTGGTGTTGTTACTGATTTGTTTGGTTGTATGGCATGTGGCCCACCACTGTATGGTCTGCGGCCCGAGAACACAAAAGCCACCAATGCTTAAACTTTGTGTGTGCATTAAATTTCAGGACATCCCCAAACGCACGGGGTAGCACGAATGAGCGAGTGCCACCGGCAAAAATCATCATTTTATTATTTTTTTTTTTTATATATATATATTCGAATTATTATTTTTCCATTTCATATACAAATTGGGCTAAGAGAAGAAGCAAATAAAAATAAAAAAAAAAAATTAATAAATGAAACTCAACTCACACATTTGACCAGAAAAAAACCGAATCGTAGAAAAAACCAACCGGACTGTCACATATGGGGAGGACGCACTGGAATAAAAGGACATTATTAACGGTGAAAATTATTATTCAACGCGTATATGAGATATTGAGAACTTTACAAAAAGTTCCTTTTTTTTTGTTAATTTTTATCGGTTTATTCGAAAGTTGAAATCATAAGCGACCGGACACGGGTTGGTTCCGCAAAAATATTTCACTCTATTATGTCGTTGGCGGTTGAAGTGCAGTAAAGCGTCGGTTTCGGTTTCGGAATAAAAAATTTGGTCTTGTTTTACTTGATTTGGCTTTCTTCAATTTTTTGAAAAAAAAAAAACAACAACTCTCGAGACTTGTCATTGCTGAGATTCGTAGGGTTTAGTCGTGTCAATATTTCTTGACCTTTCCCATGGTGTAGCCACGGGCTAAGTTCAACAGGTTTCCACCACACGTTGCAAGAGTTAATTTTTCCTTTTTACTTAACAGTGTGTTACAAATAAATAAATGTTATTTTCTTTAGGAAAAAATAAAAGAAATGTGTAAATAACCTGTGATAAGTATAAGTGTTAGTTTTATGGAAAACATCAAGTGAATAAAAGGAATATAGTTGATTGGAATTAAGAAAGAAATAAAAAGGAAGTGATATGCATATTTCAAGTGAAGTTAGTTCCACAACGAATCAGTCACATCATGAGGGTGGCCGGGCTAGTCGGGGCAGTGAAAGCAGCAACCACAACAACAATAATAGTGGCAGTAACAATAGTGGAAATACCACGAGTAATAATAACAGTGCGGCCAGTAAGAAGAGTGTAGACAATAGTCCATATTTAACGCCAGAGAATCTATTCGAAAGAACGGTTGACGGGCTACTGGCGGAACATCCAGGAGAGTTGGTTAAAACTGGATCACCTCATGTTGTAAGTATAGACTTTTTATCTACTTTTTTGAACTTCTCAACACGACAAATGGTATCATTATGTCAAACCTACTCCTTTCCCAAGTCTCTGAAACTTAGATCTGGAAATTCCGATAAACAGTCCACTTGTGATGTAGTTTTGTCCATGAAACTGCTTGACCTTACCGATTTCTAAGGCTATTTTCTCGGTAAAGCGAATTCCCCTCCCGCGATTCGCTACTAGCGATTATTTACACTAGTACCAGTATGGGGGTGTTCATGGAGTAGCGATTTAGCGAAACGCGGTTTGAACGATTACAAGCGATTTCAAGCGACTGCGAGCGACAAAAACATCTGTCAAAATATGAATAAAACTAGGCGAAATCGCTCTGTCATCAACATTCTATCGCTTGGGTTTTCTTAAGTACCGATATCACTTGAAACCGATATCACTTGAAACCGATATCACGAAAAGCCTTCTCGTCGCGCGACAGGAATTCGCTTGACAGTGTACACGACCTAAATTGTCTAAAACTTCTGGTTGTTGAAACAATTACAAAAATCTCAACAACTTAGTCATTAAAACAGAGAAACCTATCTTGTATGGAATAAAGGGGATCTTACTGGCATGACAGGGTTCGATTTTATCTTGACTTTAAATTTATACCTGCATATGTGTTCTTTACTTACTTTACTTATGCCCTGTATCCCCTTGTGGATACACCCTTGTCCTACGGTCATCTACAACGCCATATGGTTTCTGAAAATGTGCCTTAGGTCTCTCTGTGCTTTCCTAGGATCGTCGTGTATCCTGCCATCCTGACTATGCATATTCCATTGCATCGCTTGGTGAGCTATGGACCTATCGCATCTGCCAAAAGTGTGACCAAACCACTGCCACTGTCGTTGTTGTATGTTTGTGCCTATAGGTTCATGGCTCATTCTCTTGTTTGTTCGAGTTCCGGTTTGACCAGAAAATTCTTAAGCTATTATGAAGGCACGGACGTTTGTAGCTGTCTCGTGGTAGTAGCTGCACCACATCCATAGCGTAGCATGTATTCAATGTTGGAACGTAACAGTCGTAGCTTGGCGTTTAAGATAGAGACTACATAGCCGACTTATATACATATATAACCCCAAATCTTATCATTTAATTCTAACAATATTGCGGAGCCTTAAAGAGGGGGCACACAGACCCATACTCTACGGCAAAAGTTAGCCACTACTCTACTGCTGAGCCACTACACTACGTCACTTATCGACGGCTGAACTAAACCATCCAGATATGCGAATCTCAGGAGTTTGTTCATGTAGATCGTCTAATTCCGCAAGGAAGTAGTAGAATGTCTTTCCTTTTGGTGGGTAGTGCTCGACAATTCCGGAGTAAGCAGGGAATAGATTATATTTCCTGTCACGATATTATCGGCAGTCAGAATATTCCTGCCACTTAGTTTTATGATATCTTTAGATCACTTTTTGTCATAGCCTGGTCATAACGATTTGACTGCAGCACATGTACATATGTATGTACTTATGGAATAGCTTCAATCGTCTGTTAGCTTCTTCATTTGATTCAGCATTCATTTCCCTGTGCTAAGTATTATACTAAGGAGCTTAGATGTGAAGCAATCATTATTTAGTGTGAAGGACTGATTTGCCCTATTTGGGTCTGTCTGTTTAGAAAAAAACCTTAATCATACTCTCCTCTGTACTAGAATTTCCAATGTTTCTTAACTACTGGCTGTGGTCTCCACTGATAGAAAATTGTGGTTTGGAACATTGCTCAGCTTTAGGAGAACACAAAAATATGATTTATAGTTCAATGATTCAACTACAAATTTACTAAAAATAAATATTATTACCTGGGTTCGACTTTAGTCGTTTGTAAGTCAAGTTCATGGTCTATGCCAACAAGACTTTAGATGACCTACGGACCCACAGAAAACTATTAATTCCCTGGATAACGTTGCGTTAAATGCAGCATATTTCCATAGTTTTACCAATTTAGTTAAAATTCCTCAAATCCATATAGGTAATAGTTTTAAATAACAGTCGCTACTCTCGAAAGAATAAGAAAGTTATACAATACAATTTGGATTCTGTTTATTTAAACAAATGATGACAGTATTGAGTTCATAAAAGCTCGGAGTTCAAATATATGGGATTTTCCATAAGGACATAACAATTTGGATATTTTCGTAAATTACAGAATAATTGAGTTGTTGAGCTGAAATTTATTCCACATGTAGTACACATGTTAAGTTTAAGTATGGAAGTTAATATCGTTCTCATAACTAACAATAACAATTGTCCACCACTCTTCCACACATCGACTAGTTTAACTCTTTTTGAACAGAAGCACTTACGGCTGCGATAATTTCGGTACTTCAACCGGAACATTGTTTCACTGGAACAGGAACATTGCTAACGTAAATTTATCCGCTATAAGACGCACAGCTTTCCTATTGGAACAATCATTACAAGCGAGGGATTAAGCACTCTTAAAGCTGGGACCACCTACTCAGAAATTTTAGAGTTATTGTACTAATTTTTAAACATTTTTCGTTCGTAAACTACAGCATGATAAAAATATAAACCTTGACTGACGTTTTGACATTGACAAATTATAAAAAATGTTTAAGAATGAATTTGTATTAAGATATAACATTGTTATGTCCCTATTGAAAAATCCTTTACTTATCAAGAATTGACTTTTGTCGATTGTCAATTGCTCCGTCAGTTTACAGACGTGTATGTCGGTATGAGGTTCTGGATTCAATCCCTAGTCAACACCTAAGATTTTTTTCACTGCCCTACTTCTGCCGAGTGTCTGACAAACATCCGAAAGTACTGTCATGAAAAAGGTTCTCAGATACAAATTGCTCAAATGGTTGTGAGATCCTAGTCCCAGGGTCCCATGCGTCTGCCGCGCCAAATATTGTTTTATTTTTTTATATGTCACCAAATCAAAAGATTGAACTCTTTGATTTACTAACAAAGTCTTGGGACCATGGTATTAAACATTCAGTTGACATATGTAGCTTCTCATCCATCGTCAACAAAATCTGCAAAAAACATTTTTTGAGAATCTTGCGGGAAGCTGAATACTTTGCACCGAGGAAAGTACATGTAGCTGGACGTTCGAACACGAGTTAGGCTTCCTAGGATAGGCAAACGCCCTATTTCCCTTAACAGAGTTTAGAAGCTCAGTAAATAGGATACGTAATTTTATGACTTATCTTTAAAAATATTCAATGAGTTGTGATGACTGGAATACCATAACATTTAGAATACGTTGCACTACCCTGTTCGAAATAAATTATTAACAAATACAAATTTGGATCGCTTTCAGGTCTGCACAGTGCTGCCAACCCACTGGCGCTCCAACAAAACTCTACCGATTGCCTTTAAAGTTCTAGCGTTGGGTGATGTCATGGATGGAACTATTGTGACCATACGCGCTGGAAACGATGAGAACTTCTGTGGTGAGCTACGCAATTGTACAGCGGTTATGAAGAATCAGGTAGCGAAATTCAATGATCTTAGATTTGTGGGGAGAAGTGGAAGGGGTAAGTTGACAAAAAAATAAAATAATCAATTTTCTTACACATCCCTCTCCAAGAAAGTACCAAAATAAATACTGGTCTAATCTTTCTCCATCCCAGCTCAAATGCTTGCCATTGACGGTTTGGTGTTAACGAACCCTTAATTTCACCAAGGCTACTTTTTTTTTGTTGGCTAAAGCGAAAAAAATAAAAGAATTCAACCCCTGGGTATTCAAAAAAAAGGATCCAATTTATTTGCCTCCCCCAGACCTTTGTGGACGCAAATGATTGCTCATTTTCTCTGACTGACTCCTTGTCCTCCTCCAGATCCGCCAAAGTGTTTGCTGGCCGAATTAGGATTTTCTTCGTTTTTCATTTAATTCAATCAGATTTCACTTTTTCTTTTGGTTTTTTTTTTCGTTGTTTTGCTTTAAAAAAAAATAATTGGGCACGGAGGGCGAGACCGCTGTCGCATGGTCGCCAAACGCTCCAGCGACGTCTTTCTGTCAAATTTATCACGGCTGAAGTACGAAATCAAATGGTGGGTGACAGCGACGATTGGAAGAGGTGGAGGTGATGTGATTTTTTTGTTTTTTTTTTCTAAAAGCATTGAATCTCCCGTAAGGGATGATTTTTGAGCTTCCTACGTCGTCTTTAGAACTTCAGACAGATTTTCTTTGTCTATCCACTGACTTCATCACAGCCGTATCCTTCGCGGTAAGTGGGATAATACTAAAGGATTTAACATTAAGTCTCTTTCAAATAACAGAGAAAAAAACAAGAAGGGGGTGTGGCAACTGGATGTAAAAAAACAGAAAAAAAAATGTTTGATACTTTTTTTTTGTTGTGTCGACGCTTACGATAATTTCCTGAGCGATTGGAGTTATCCTTTTTGTTTTAACAAATTTACAAAAGGATTAGTTGGGTCGTCTGTAGCCGGGTAGCCAGTCTCGGGTCATGTCACAGGCTTAAGTAGTCATTTGTAATGGAATCACTTATTTTTTAATGCTTTTTATATTTGTGAGATGCTTATACGGATG